>CM029609.1:7083157-7683157 GCA_017311315.1 Dendrocalamus latiflorus
CTACTTTAAAACTTATAAGGCCGAGGTTGAGAACCAACTAGAAAAGAAGATAAAAAGATTAAGGTCTGATCGTGGAGGAGAGTATGTCTCTCATGAATTCTCCCAATTCTGTTCTGAGCATGGAATAGTCCATGAATTTACACCACCATATTCACCCCAATCAAACGGGGTAGCTGAGAGGAAAAACCGGACACTGACAGATTTGGTTAATGCCATGTTAGAGAGTGCCGGTATGCCTAAGGCATGGTGGGGGAAGCTATTTTAACAGCAACTTTCGTCCTAAACAGAGTAATCAATAAAAAGAGTGAGATTACTCCGTATGAGGGATGGAAGGGGAGAAAACCTAATATTAATTTTCTGCGAACTTGGGGGTGTTTGGCAAAAGTCAATATACCATTGCAGAAAAAGAGAAAACTTGGACCAAAAACAGTCGATTGTATTTTTCTAGGATATGCACAAAACAGCACGGCCTATAGATTTTTAGTAGTTAATTCAGAAACTCCTGAGATTATTGCAAATACAATAATGGAGTCTAGAGATGCTTCATTCTTTGAGAATATCTTTCCTATGAGAACAGCAGGCAGTACTTCACAAACAGAGAATGTTCAAACTGGTAATATTGAAAATGAGAATAATCAAACTTCTGAACTTCCCACCATTTCTGAACCAATATGTGATATCCCTGAGGAGGATAACAATCTAGTCGCAGAAGCTCCTCGCAGGAGCAAGAGACAAAAGGTTGAGAAAACTTTTGGTGACGACTTTATTGTATACCTCGTGGATGATGTGCCAAAGACTCTTCCAGAGGCTTATGCATCTCATGATGCTGAGTATTGGAAAGAGGCAGTCCGTAGCGAGATGGATTCTATCATGGCTAATGGGACTTGGGAGATCACGGATCGTCCTATCGGGTGTAAACCTGTAGGATGTAAGTGGATCTTTAAAAAGAAACTAAGGCCTGATGGAACAATTGAGAAGTACAAGGCAAGACTTGTGGCCAAGGGTTACACCCAGAAAGAGGGAGAAGATTTCTTTGATACCTATTCTCCTGTCGCCAGATTAACTACCATCAGAGTGCTCCTTGCATTAGCATCTTCCTATGGTCTACATGTTCATCAAATGGACGTGAAGACAGCTTTCCTTAATGGAGAGTTGGAGGAAGAAATCTATATGGATCAACCGGATGGTTTTGTGATTTCTGGACAGGAAAATAAAGTATGCAGATTATTGAAATCTTTGTATGGTCTAAAACAAGCACCAAAACAATGGCACGAAAAGTTTGACAAAACTTTAACATCCGCTGGCTTTGTTGTGAATGAAGCTGATAAATGTGTGTATTATCGTTATGGTGGGGGTCAAGGAGTTATCTTATGTTTGTATGTAGATGACATACTTATATTTGGAACAAATACTGCCTTAATTGACGAGGTCAAATCTTTCTTATCTCGGTGTTTTGATATGAAAGACTTGGGAGAGGCAGATGTTATTCTGAATATTAAATTGATCAAAAGTAAAGATGGGATTACTTTGAATCAATCCCATTATGCTGAGAAAATATTAAGCCGGTTTGGTTTTGAAAACTGTAAAGTTTCACCAACACCCTATGATGCGAGCATTAAGCTTCGAAAGAACCAGGGGTTAGGAAAAGATCAATTAAGATATTCACAAATTATTGGGTCACTAATGTATTTAGCTGGTGCCACAAGACCTGACATTTCATTTGCTGTGAGCAAATTAAGTCGGTTTACTTCTAACCCAGGAGATGATCACTGGGAGGCACTTGAAAGAGTGTTGCGCTACTTGAGAGGCACAACATCTTTTGGAATACATTATACTGGACATCCTTCTGTTTTAGAAGGATACAGTGACTCCAATTGGATCTCTGATGCGGATGAGATCAAAGCTACAAGTGGTTATGTATTCACTTTAGCTGGTGCTGCAGTTTCATGGAGGTCTTGCAAACCGACCATATTGACGAGGTCAACCATGGAAGCAGAACTAGTAGCACTTGATACAGCCACAGTTGAGGCTGAATGGCTGAGAGAACTTCTATTGGACTTGCCATTGGTTGAGAAACCAATACCTGCAATCCTGATGTACTGTGATAATCAAACAGTGTTGGCCAAAGTCACAAGTACAAAGGATAATATGAAATCCTCTAGACATGTGAAGCGTAGGCTTAAATCTGTCAGAAAACTAAGAAACTCCGGAGTAATTGCTGTGAACTATATTAACACTGAGAAAATCTGGCAGACCCTTTTACAAAGGGATTAGCACGGAAAGCGATTTCTGTTGCATCCATGGACATGGGAATGAGGCCCATTTAAGTTACATCACAATGGTAACCCATACCTTCTTGATCGGAGATCCCGTGACTTAGGCAATGGGAAAAACAAATTGATGTTGTAACAAGAGAGTACATATTTATTGTACCCATGTCCTAATAAACAATATACTTTCGACTGTATGGAAGGTTGGCATAAAGCCTTAATGTATTCTGTTGTCCAAATAAGGAAAAGGTATTAGCCTGCAGGATACCTAGAAAGAATACACCTACTTGAGCTTAACTGTGTGGTCGCAGTTCACGAGAACAGGGCATTCTCTAGAAAGCTCATGAGCAGATAAGGGAGCATGACCATAAAACGCTCCGTTTAGACGTGGTTCATTGGCAGCCTAGTACTAGTTGAGATTTCAAGTGAAATCTGGTCACAAAAGGCTGTGAATTCAAGGCATAGTCCATTCATCAGCTGTGAGAAGATGAATCTTGTTATTCTAGGTGCAAGTTCAACCCGTACGGGACTTACACTAAAAGACTGGTATATTAACAGTACTTCAGCACAATATCTTTGACATATAATTCTGCTTTGGAATTGGTGGGGGATTGTTAGAAATTGGCCCAATGAGCAAGGCCCATTTCGCGAATCCCAAAGCATGCATGGTTAGTACCATATTGCTAAGGCAAGGTGAGAAAGACCAATTTATAAGGTGGAGTTCTCACCACTCCTTGAATATGGATAGAGATGGTATTAGGAGGGCTCTGGCTAGTCACACACACGCGCACGCACGCGCGCGCGCGTATCCGCGTATTTTCGCGTGAAAATCGCGTGACTTGTGACTTGCGACGCGCGACCGTGCCGTGACGTGGCACGCCACTTGGCAGACCAAGTCTATCTCTATTTTTGCTAAATCCTGCACCACTATCTCTCTGTTTGAATGAGATTCAAACATTTGAATGGGGCTTTATTGGGTTTGATGACAGACAGTGTAACTGACTGGTTGAATGTGTCAGTTACCAGTGGGTAAATGGCTGTTTTAATCATGTCAGTTACTAGTCTGTCTATTTGTATGCCTGGAGACGTCCAGAGTAGGGGTGACAAACTGACTGCCTCCATTCTCTTTCTCAAAATTTTTTGTGCTGTTGTGCTGCGCCGTCTGAACTTCGTCGACTCTTCTTCCCGGCGTGCACCGCGAAGAAGAGGAGCGGTATCTCCGAACCATTGCTGCCGTGAAGACTTGCACGGGGGCGGCAATAAGGTTTCTGGGCAGCGCATCTGCGCGACCGCTCACTGCACTGCGACACCTTCGTTCTGCACTGCGTCAAGCCTGCGCGGCTTCCTGTTCTTCATCAGGCTAACAAGTAAGTCGTTCGTGCGCACGTTCGACTTTGTTACTATATTGTTTTTCTTGTGTAATTTGTGAAGTATGATGAGTAGCTTGCTGTTGGTTGTGAGTTTTGCATCATTAGTTTATTATTTCTGTCTCCTAATAAAACTTGGAATTAAAATATTGCCCACATTTCCAACATTCCAGAAACCTTATTGTGAATTTTGTTGCAATACAGAAATGGCTAATGCTTCTGATGCGATGAAACCTGAGAGGTTTTCTGGTCAGAATTTCCGTAGATGGCAGACTAGAGTCAAGTTTTGGCTCATGTCTTTGGGGCTGTGGTGGGTTATCCACCCACAGTATCCATTTACGATTGAGCAGTACATGCAGTTTGAGGCTGCAAATAATACTGCTCTTGGCTGCATTCTGACTGTTCTGGCAGATCAGCTCTATGATGTGTACATGGACTACAAGTCCGCCACAGAGTTGTGGGATGCACTAGAGCAAAAATATGCAGAGGCAGAGGCAGGTCGCTGGCTCTACATATGTGAGCAATTTTTCGACTTTAGCATGGATGAGGCTAAGTCCATAGTTGGACAAGCTCATGACCTCCAGCTACTAGTCGGTGAGATTGCGCATTTGGGCTGTGTGTTGCCTCCAAAGTTTGTGGCTGCGGGCATTGCTGCTAAACTCCCTACCTCCTGGCGGGATTTTGCTACTAGCTTGAAACATAAGAGGGAAGAGATTTCTGTTGAGGATCTCATTGCAGCCCTTGATGTGGAAGAAAAAGCAAGAGCAAAAGATGCCCCTAGCACATCTGGCCAGAACAATGCAAATGTCATACAAAGAAAGACTGTTGCTAAGAAGTACAAATCCAACAAACCGAACAAGACAACTAGCTTTAAGAAGAAAACTGAGAAAAAGGATTTGAAGGACATCACCTGCTTTGTGTGCGGTAAAGACGGTCATATGGCGAAGGACTGTCGTTTCCGCAAAATCAGAGATGGTGAACAGCCTAAGAAGAAGGCTGTTAACGTGACCATAGGCGAGGCCTCGACTTCAGGAGGGTATGGTAATTCACCTGTTGTCTTTTCAGCTTGTCAATCCACTGATTGGTGGGTTGATACTGGAGCTAATGTTCACGTATGTTCTGATATTTCCTTGTTTTCCTCTTATCAGGCAGCAGGGGCTTCCTCCGTCCTAATGGGAAACGGGTCGCATGCTTTTGTTCTTGGTGTTGGCACGGTGGATCTGAAGCTTACTTCAGGAAAGATTGTCCACTTGAAGAACGTACAGCATGCGCCTACAATAAAGAAGAACCTCGCTAGTGGTTCTCTTCTATGCAGGGATGGTTATAAGCTAGTTTTTGAGTCAAATAAAATTGTAATGTCTAAGTTCGGAAAATTTGTTGGTAAAGGCTATGAGAGCGGAGGCTTGTTCCGCCTAAGTATCTTAGAGTCTTGTTATAATTTGAATGTTGCAACTGGTTCAAATAAATGTGAGGCAAATATTTGGCATTCTCGTTTCTGTCATATTGGTTTTGATAGTATTGCTAGAATGTCCAGATTAGATTTAATTCCAAAATGCGAAATTGTCAAAGGATCAAAGTGCCAGTCATGTGTGCAAGCAAAGCAACCTCGAAAACCTTTTAAGGGATTAGAGGATGAAAAGGACTTGGCACCTTTAGATCTTATTCATTCAGACTTGTGTGAAATGAATGGATTATTGACAAAAGGAGGCAAAAGATATTTTCTAACTTTTATTGATGATGCAACACGCTACTGCTATGTGTATTTGCTGAAAACTAAAGATGAAGCTTTAAACTACTTTAAAACTTATAAGGCCGAGGTTGAGAACCAACTAGAAAAGAAGATAAAAAGATTAAGGTCTGATCGTGGAGGAGAGTACGTCTCTCATGAATTCTCCCAATTCTGTTCTGAGCATGGAATAGTCCATGAATTTACACCACCATATTCACCCCAATCAAACGGGGTAGCTGAGAGGAAAAACCGGACACTGACAGATTTGGTTAATGCCATGTTAGAGAGTGCCGGTATGCCTAAGGCATGGTGGGGGGAAGCTATTTTAACAGCAACTTTCGTCCTAAACAGAGTAATCAATAAAAAGAGTGAGATTACTCCGTATGAGGGATGGAAGGGGAGAAAACCTAATATTAATTTTCTGCGAACTTGGGGGTGTTTGGCAAAAGTCAATATACCATTGCAGAAAAAGAGAAAACTTGGACCAAAAACAGTCGATTGTATTTTTCTAGGATATGCACAAAACAGCACGGCCTATAGATTTTTAGTAGTTAATTCAGAAACTCCTGAGATTATTGCAAATACAATAATGGAGTCTAGAGATGCTTCATTCTTTGAGAATATCTTTCCTATGAGAACAGCAGGCAGTACTTCACAAACAGAGAATGTTCAAACTGATAATATTGAAAATGAGAATAATCAAACTTCTGAACTTCCCACCATTTCTGAACCAATATGTGATATCCCTGAGGAGGATAACAATCTAGTCGCAGAAGCTCCTCGCAGGAGCAAGAGACAAAAGGTTGAGAAAACTTTTGGTGACGACTTTATTGTATACCTCGTGGATGATGTGCCAAAGACTCTTCCAGAGGCTTATGCATCTCATGATGCTGAGTATTGGAAAGAGGCAGTCCGTAGCGAGATGGATTCTATCATGGCTAATGGGACTTGGGAGATCACGGATCGTCCTATCGGGTGTAAACCTGTAGGATGTAAGTGGATCTTTAAAAAGAAACTAAGGCCTGATGGAACAATTGAGAAGTACAAGGCAAGACTTGTGGCCAAGGGTTACACCCAGAAAGAGGGAGAAGATTTCTTTGATACCTATTCTCCTGTCGCCAGATTAACTACCATCAGAGTGCTCCTTGCATTAGCATCTTCCTATGGTCTACATGTTCATCAAATGGACGTGAAGACAGCTTTCCTTAATGGAGAGTTGGAGGAAGAAATCTATATGGATCAACCGGATGGTTTTGTGATTTCTGGACAGGAAAATAAAGTATGCAGATTATTGAAATCTTTGTATGGTCTAAAACAAGCACCAAAACAATGGCACGAAAAGTTTGACAAAACTTTAACATCCGCTGGCTTTGTTGTGAATGAAGCTGATAAATGTGTGTATTATCGTTATGGTGGGGGTCAAGGAGTTATCTTATGTTTGTATGTAGATGACATACTTATATTTGGAACAAATACTGCCTTAATTGACGAGGTCAAATCTTTCTTATCTCGGTGTTTTGATATGAAAGACTTGGGAGAGGCAGATGTTATTCTGAATATTAAATTGATCAAAAGTAAAGATGGGATTACTTTGAATCAATCCCATTATGCTGAGAAAATATTAAGCCGGTTTGGTTTTGAAAACTGTAAAGTTTCACCAACACCCTATGATGCGAGCATTAAGCTTCGAAAGAACCAGGGGTTAGGAAAAGATCAATTAAGATATTCACAAATTATTGGGTCACTAATGTATTTAGCTGGTGCCACAAGACCTGACATTTCATTTGCTGTGAGCAAATTAAGTCGGTTTACTTCTAACCCAGGAGATGATCACTGGGAGGCACTTGAAAGAGTGTTGCGCTACTTGAGAGGCACAACATCTTTTGGAATACATTATACTGGACATCCTTCTGTTTTAGAAGGATACAGTGACTCCAATTGGATCTCTGATGCGGATGAGATCAAAGCTACAAGTGGTTATGTATTCACTTTAGCTGGTGCTGCAGTTTCATGGAGGTCTTGCAAACCGACCATATTGACGAGGTCAACCATGGAAGCAGAACTAGTAGCACTTGATACAGCCACAGTTGAGGCTGAATGGCTGAGAGAACTTCTATTGGACTTGCCATTGGTTGAGAAACCAATACCTGCAATCCTGATGTACTGTGATAATCAAACAGTGTTGGCCAAAGTCACAAGTACAAAGGATAATATGAAATCCTCTAGACATGTGAAGCGTAGGCTTAAATCTGTCAGAAAACTAAGAAACTCCGGAGTAATTGCTGTGAACTATATTAACACTGAGAAAATCTGGCAGACCCTTTTACAAAGGGATTAGCACGGAAAGCGATTTCTGTTGCATCCATGGACATGGGAATGAGGCCCATTTAAGTTACATCACAATGGTAACCCATACCTTCTTGATCGGAGATCCCGTGACTTAGGCAATGGGAAAAACAAATTGATGTTGTAACAAGAGAGTACATATTTATTGTACCCATGTCCTAATAAACAATATACTTTCGACTGTATGGAAGGTTGGCATAAAGCCTTAATGTATTCTGTTGTCCAAATAAGGAAAAGGTATTAGCCTGCAGGATACCTAGAAAGAATACACCTACTTGAGCTTAACTGTGTGGTCGCAGTTCACGAGAACAGGGCATTCTCTAGAAAGCTCATGAGCAGATAAGGGAGCATGACCATAAAACGCTCCGTTTAGACGTGGTTCATTGGCAGCCTAGTACTAGTTGAGATTTCAAGTGAAATCTGGTCACAAAAGGCTGTGAATTCAAGGCATAGTCCATTCATCAGCTGTGAGAAGATGAATCTTGTTATTCTAGGTGCAAGTTCAACCCGTACGGGACTTACACTAAAAGACTGGTATATTAACAGTACTTCAGCACAATATCTTTGACATATAATTCTGCTTTGGAATTGGTGGGGGATTGTTAGAAATTGGCCCAATGAGCAAGGCCCATTTCGCGAATCCCAAAGCATGCATGGTTAGTACCATATTGCTAAGGCAAGGTGAGAAAGACCAATTTATAAGGTGGAGTTCTCACCACTCCTTGAATATGGATAGAGATGGTATTAGGAGGGCTCTGGCTAGTCACACACACGCGCACGCACGCACGCGCGCGTATCCGCGTATTTTCGCGTGAAAATCGCGTGACTTGTGACTTGCGACGCGCGACCGTGCCGTGACGTGGCGCGCCACTTGGCAGACCAAGTCTATCTCTATTTTTGCTAAATCCTGCACCACTATCTCTCTGTTTGAATGAGATTCAAACATTTGAATGGGGCTTTATTGGGTTTGATGACAGACAGTGTAACTGACTGGTTGAATGTGTCAGTTACCAGTGGGTAAATGGCTGTTTTAATCATGTCAGTTACTAGTCTGTCTATTTGTATGCCTGGAGACGTCCAGAGTAGGGGTGACAAACTGACTGCCTCCATTCTCTTTCTCAAAATTTTTTGTGCTGTTGTGCTGCGCCGTCTGAACTTCGTCGACTCTTCTTCCCGGCGTGCACCGCGAAGAAGAGGAGCGGTATCTCCGAACCATTGCTGCCGTGAAGACTTGCACGGGGGCGGCAATAAGGTTTCTGGGCAGCGCATCTGCGCGACCGCTCACTGCACTGCGACACCTTCGTTCTGCACTGCGTCAAGCCTGCGCGGCTTCCTGTTCTTCATCAGGCTAACAAGTAAGTCGTTCGTGCGCACGTTCGACTTTGTTACTATATTGTTTTTCTTGTGTAATTTGTGAAGTATGATGAGTAGCTTGCTGTTGGTTGTGAGTTTTGCATCATTAGTTTATTATTTCTGTCTCCTAATAAAACTTGGAATTAAAATATTGCCCACATTTCCAACATTCCAGAAACCTTATTGTGAATTTTGTTGCAATACAGAAATGGCTAATGCTTCTGATGCGATGAAACCTGAGAGGTTTTCTGGTCAGAATTTCCGTAGATGGCAGACTAGAGTCAAGTTTTGGCTCATGTCTTTGGGGCTGTGGTGGGTTATCCACCCACAGTATCCATTTACGATTGAGCAGTACATGCAGTTTGAGGCTGCAAATAATACTGCTCTTGGCTGCATTCTGACTGTTCTGGCAGATCAGCTCTATGATGTGTACATGGACTACAAGTCCGCCACAGAGTTGTGGGATGCACTAGAGCAAAAATATGCAGAGGCAGAGGCAGGTCGCTGGCTCTACATATGTGAGCAATTTTTCGACTTTAGCATGGATGAGGCTAAGTCCATAGTTGGACAAGCTCATGACCTCCAGCTACTAGTCGGTGAGATTGCGCATTTGGGCTGTGTGTTGCCTCCAAAGTTTGTGGCTGCGGGCATTGCTGCTAAACTCCCTACCTCCTGGCGGGATTTTGCTACTAGCTTGAAACATAAGAGGGAAGAGATTTCTGTTGAGGATCTCATTGCAGCCCTTGATGTGGAAGAAAAAGCAAGAGCAAAAGATGCCCCTAGCACATCTGGCCAGAACAATGCAAATGTCATACAAAGAAAGACTGTTGCTAAGAAGTACAAATCCAACAAACCGAACAAGACAACTAGCTTTAAGAAGAAAACTGAGAAAAAGGATTTGAAGGACATCACCTGCTTTGTGTGCGGTAAAGACGGTCATATGGCGAAGGACTGTCGTTTCCGCAAAATCAGAGATGGTGAACAGCCTAAGAAGAAGGCTGTTAACGTGACCATAGGCGAGGCCTCGACTTCAGGAGGGTATGGTAATTCACCTGTTGTCTTTTCAGCTTGTCAATCCACTGATTGGTGGGTTGATACTGGAGCTAATGTTCACGTATGTTCTGATATTTCCTTGTTTTCCTCTTATCAGGCAGCAGGGGCTTCCTCCGTCCTAATGGGAAACGGGTCGCATGCTTTTGTTCTTGGTGTTGGCACGGTGGATCTGAAGCTTACTTCAGGAAAGATTGTCCACTTGAAGAACGTACAGCATGCGCCTACAATAAAGAAGAACCTCGCTAGTGGTTCTCTTCTATGCAGGGATGGTTATAAGCTAGTTTTTGAGTCAAATAAAATTGTAATGTCTAAGTTCGGAAAATTTGTTGGTAAAGGCTATGAGAGCGGAGGCTTGTTCCGCCTAAGTATCTTAGAGTCTTGTTATAATTTGAATGTTGCAACTGGTTCAAATAAATGTGAGGCAAATATTTGGCATTCTCGTTTCTGTCATATTGGTTTTGATAGTATTGCTAGAATGTCCAGATTAGATTTAATTCCAAAATGCGAAATTGTCAAAGGATCAAAGTGCCAGTCATGTGTGCAAGCAAAGCAACCTCGAAAACCTTTTAAGGGATTAGAGGATGAAAAGGACTTGGCACCTTTAGATCTTATTCATTCAGACTTGTGTGAAATGAATGGATTATTGACAAAAGGAGGCAAAAGATATTTTCTAACTTTTATTGATGATGCAACACGCTACTGCTATGTGTATTTGCTGAAAACTAAAGATGAAGCTTTAAACTACTTTAAAACTTATAAGGCCGAGGTTGAGAACCAACTAGAAAAGAAGATAAAAAGATTAAGGTCTGATCGTGGAGGAGAGTACGTCTCTCATGAATTCTCCCAATTCTGTTCTGAGCATGGAATAGTCCATGAATTTTGTAACATCCCAAAATTTGGCTTTCTGGAAAAATTTAAATTTAAATTAATTATTTTAAAATAATTGGATTTTATTTGGCTTTTATTTGATTTTCTGGATTTAATTTCAAAATTTAAAACAAGGAAATGTATTTAAAATATTTTATTAAAGTCAAAAATAGGTTATTATATTTTTCCTAGCCTTCCCTAAATTTTTAAGTAATTATTGAGAATTTTCTAGAATTTAAAATCAATTTCCAAAGTTAAAAAGTATTTTATAAATTTATTAAATTCAAATCTGAGATTAAAAATATTTTTATTAAAGTCTAAAATACTTCCAGGAATATTCTATGATTTTTCTGGAATTTTTAGACATTAAATATTATTTTTCGAAGTATTAATAAAGTTTCTAGTAATTCCTGAAATTAAATCCGAAAATAAAAATCAATATATCCCTAGCCGCCACGTGTCGCCCTCAGATGAAATCCATCTCTCTCCACGTTTTAATCCTAGCCATCCACCACAACTTACCCCTTCATAAAATCCAAAGCCTCTTATCCATTCACTTGCCACGTGTCGCAAATCCGACGGCCCGTACCCCTTCACTTCCTCTCCTCTCTATTACACATGGGACCCACATGTCATATCCATCTTCAACCTCACCTTCTTCCTCCTCCCACCCTCTCTCTCCACCTCCATTAAACCGAAAATGGAGCTTTGATTTCGGCCGTTTCTCTCAATTAAACTCCAAACTAACGTGCGCATTTGATTGCCCTCATCAATCCCCACTCACGGCCGGCCGTCTCCTCCCATTAATCATCTTTAAACCGCCGGCTCTTCATCTCTCTTTTCCATCTATAAATTGGCCTCCCTCCCCATTTCCTTCCCCTTTCTTCCTCCATTTCGGCCGGCTCCCACTCCCTCTCTTTCGGCCGCCACCCCGCCGCCGTGCGCCACCACCGTGCGCCGCCGCCCGGCCATCTCCCGCCGGCCACCCCGCAGCACCTCGCCTTCGCCTCCATTTTCCGCTGCCGCCGACCGCCCCGGGCCTCCCCTTCGCCACCGGTAGGTGCGCCGCCACCTCCTCTACCCCCGCCGCCACTCGCCGCCCCGCCTCCGGCCGCCGGTCGCCGGCGAGGTTGCCGGCCGCGCGCGCCCCCGCGTACGTACATGATTCCTTCTTCAACCATGTTCACCTTGTTTAATTGATTTGTTGTTGCTTCTTTGTCAAGAAAGAGCACATGCCCACTTGGCTAGGGGAGACAAGTTAAGGCATGCATGCTTGAGGTTTTGGGTTCAAGTCCAGAACAAAGCAAATTTCGGTTTGGCCATATCCAAATTTTTGTTCACCTCTATTCAATGACAAGCGGGACCCACTCGTCATGCAATAATAAAATAAAATTCTACACCCAATGACAACCGGGCCCCACATGTCATACACTCCAAAATACCCCAAAAATCAGCCAAAATAAGATTCCAGAGAATATTCCCTCGTTTTGCATTTTCTGGAATTTCCAAACCGATCAAACTTCCAATCGCTCGTTCTCCCTCGTCCGATCTCCGAATCCAGTGATTCAAATTTCTAAATTTGTATAAAATCATAATCTATGTTGCAGTATATATTTTATATTTTTGTGATTTTATTTGTATTTATTTATTTGGTTATTTTGTTGTTTCGCGCGTAGAAACCGACGTCACCGAGGAATTCATCGAGTCGCAGCAAGAAGACCCAAATAGCATTCAAGAAGGCAAGTCTCCTTTGATCATTTTGATCCTATGTTTTGCAAGTTTTCTTTGATCAACTTGCTCAAATGATTTATAAAACGATTAGGCAGTTATTTTAAATAATTGCATGCTTATGTTGTATCAAGTGATAATTTGATTTAGAAAATTTAGTTAAATACCCAATTTGTTATACCTTCCATTGAGAATTGTTTACTTTGTACCATTGTCAACTTAGAATATCCCTTTGACTCAATAATGAGTTAGTATTATATCTGTTGAATTTTTAAATACTAGCAAATGCTTAGCGTAGCAAATCAATGTAATAATGCTCAAATGAGTAGCCTGTTTGCTAAATGTATTGTTAAATGATTTGTTTGAACATTGGTAATGGATGTTACCATTGTTAAATGATTTGTTTGAAAAGTGGTAATGGATGTTACCACTGTTAATTTAAAAGTAAAAATGAATTTCAAAGGGAAAAGTTGACAAGGGTGGATGGAAGGTTTGGCTGGTGCAGTTAGCACGAGAATTTTTTTGGAATTGTGAATGAACCACCCTGGTCGTTTAAGGACCGACGCTTGTGTTTGTCCAAACTGAGCAAAACAGTGCAACCACAAGTCTATATGGGTACGACCTAGCTAACTAACCTATAAAGGTGTAGTTTAGATATCACCAGTGGTGTATTGGGTGCCAGGGTGTACTGGTTACTCATAGTGAGGGACAGGGTTTACTGTACTCATACGGCGCAAGAGGGGGCTCCGACTCGTGGATTCGAGTTGTGGTGAAACCTTAGCGGGTGGTACCTAGCTATACTGGAGTAGGTGAAAGGCTTTGTGATATTTTATCTGGGTCTCATGCCAAAGGAAGCATGTTGACTATTAAGATAATTTATCTCTTGTGGGTAAAGTGTACAAACTCTGCAGAGTAATAAACTATTCGAATAGCCGTGCCCACGGTCAAGGGCGGGCAAGGAATGCATTCACATGGTAGAAGTTTGATTTTGATTTCAAAATAAAATGGTTTGTCAAACTCGGGAGCGGTGTAACTCTCGTGATTTAAATCTGGTGGTGTGACCAGATCAGGTAGTTTAACCTGAGGTTTTCTTGAAAATTGGCAGATAGCCTGAGATATTAGTGTTGGTGGTTAAACCTTCACTAAGTTATTTATCTAATTTCATTTATAAAAAAAAACAAGATGTTTATCAAATGGCCTTTGAAGTAATTATGTAGATTTGAAATAAAATGCTGATTTTTGCAAAAGAAACATATAGCCTTCCTTTGTAAAGCCTTGCATCTATGCATCTTTCCCAAGACTTGCGGAGTACATTTTTGTACTCACGTGTTGCTCTATAATAGCAGAGAATGAAGAAGCTCAAGCCGGAGAGTACGACTTCTGTGCCGAGTGTGGATGCGGTGGATTCTTCCCGGATGCTTAGGACTCGTTTCCCCAGTCAATTGCCTGTGGCAGATTGATGGGTCGATTAATTTACTTTTTGCTTCCGCTGTGTTTATTTTCGTTTTAAGGTTCTGTGAACCTTTGTAAGGCAATGACCAATGTAAACTTCAGTTATTATTGTAATAAATCGTGGATGGCAATGTACCGTTTTTCTGGTTATCTGTGTGTACTAGCATTGATCTGGGACTAGTACTGTAATGCACAGGGGGGTCCGGAAGTTTCTACTCCGGGTCTCACAGAAGTGGTATCAGAGCTATCTTGACTGTAGGACGAACCCTAGGTATTGGGAAGTTTTAAGGACTTATGTTTAAAAAGAATATATTAAAAATATATAAGCTTCTTTGCTTCTACTCTCCTTTTACTTAGTATCTTGTTTCTGTCCTCCTTTTCACTATTTAAAAATCTTTACTGATCTCTCCTCTTTCCAAACTTGTAGATGGCAGGTTCATCGTCATCAGCCCCGTGGGATCATCATTCTCATGGCGAGAGCGAGGGAGCTTTTGCGACTCTTCTACGGCAGCTAATGCAGCATCTGAAGTACACCCAACAGCCTATCTTCAGAGGGCGGAACACGCGAGTGATGAGCACGGACTCCTGGAGCATGGAGGTGTTCATTTACGCTCCAGACGGGAGGATTGACCCAGTTGAGCGTCATATTGAGTATCCACGGACCTTCTGCTCAGATGCGATCCAGGATGCAGCACAGTTGGCGATCTCGGAGTTGTGCAGGAGGCACAAGGAGGAGCTACGACAGTCACCTTTTTGCTTCTTCCCGACGACGAGAGCAGGACAGACTCATCCAGAGATTTTCCAGCTGGTGGTGGATGACCCGCGCTTGTCTCACCAGGTGCAGCACACCCTGGCAGCTTCAGCGACTTACGCCAGAGCTCAGCAGGAGATCGGACTTCTTCGGAGGCTGCTTACGTCGAGCTACGACCACTCTGATACTCTCCGAGCCCAGCTACTGCAGAGTGAGGTTGCCCACGCCGACGCCGTTCAGGCGAGGACTGCTGCCGAGGCAGAGGTAGAGCGTCTTCGAGCTGCTACCACTACACCGACTCCACCGGCCCCTGTTACTGCTCCAGTCAGATCTACAGGACCTCGCACTAGGCTTACTGCGAGGAAGAGTGTGCGACGCTCCAGTCCGCCACCCGACGTCGATATTGGAGGATCTAGCCGAGGACGCCAGCTATCTCGCTCCGGTTTTTCCGACTTCAGTCAGAGTCGATCACGGTCGCGTTCGCCGAACAACTGCCATGGTTGTGGACAGAGACACTTATCTGATTCAGAGGAGGACCCCGAGGAGGAGCCAGAGGAGCGCATCATCGTTGAGGATGATTAGATACTAGCCTATAGTTTACCTTTTGAGTTGTCGGCATTAGAACGTTTTATATTACTATGATGTAATAAAGTGGACTGTATCAAGCCTATGTGCATCTGTGGTACAGCCATTCTTCAAAAGTTAATTTGAATTTAAAGGTTGCGTTTTTCTCTGTCTGTTGTGTTGATCTTGTGAGTTGTTTGGGATGTTGTTAAATTGCCCTACCATCTTATCTATGCTACTTTCATCTTACCTATACTTTTCTTGATGGAGCTTCAGATGGTGAACACCAGAAGTAATATCAACAATAATCAAGCGTCCAACAACAATGAAGCCCCAATTCCACCTCCGCCAGCTCAAGCTCCCAATATGGAACAGATGATGGCCATGCAGTTGCAACTACTTCAAGCTTTGGCCCAAAATCAAGTCCAACAAGTCCAGCAAGCACCAGTTCAACAGCCACAGTCTAAACTTGGGGAATTTATGAGAACCCGACCTCCGACCTTTGCAGGATCTGTTGACCCTTTGGAGGCGGATGATTGGATTAAAGAAATAGAAAGAAAACTCAATTTGGCTCAATGTGCAGAACATGAGAAGGTTCTGTACGCCGCTCACCAACTCAAGGGAGTTGCTGCTAATTGGTGGGATAACTACTGTGCCGCACATCAAGATGCCCAGAATATTACATGGGAAGAATTTTTGGAAACTTTCCGTACTGCTCATATTCCTATGAGTATTATGGAAATGAAAAGGAAGGAGTTTCATCAGCTACAACAAGGAAACCTTAGCGTTTCCGCATATCTGAGTAAATTTATCCAATTGTCAAGATATGCACCGGAAGATGTGGCGACTGATGCCGCAAGAATCTGGAGGTTCATGGGAGGAATGGACCCCAACCTCAAAGTTCAGTTAGTCTCCAATGACTACCCTACCTTTCAACATCTGGTGAACAAAGCTTTAGTACAAGAAGATGCCCAGCGTCAGCTTTTTGATGCTAGGAAAAGGAAGTTTCAAGCCCAACAGTTTGCTAGCAGTTCCCGTCAACGCCCTACTCAACAACAGTACAACCGGCCTCCAGTGCATAATCATTCAAGGACACCCATTTCTGCGCCTCGCCCTTTGCCTCAAACTCCTAGAACTGGAAATGCAGCCCAACAACAGCAGAATAGAAATGTAGCTGCAGGAGTGCAATGCTACAATTGCAAAAATATGGGACACTATGCCAGCAGTTGCCCACAGAAGCGTCAAGCGGTAACCCCGGTCCGTTTCAACCTGGATCCTACACCAGCAAGAGCTCCAACTACCGGTCAAGGACGTGGAAGCCCTCAGACTCCACAGACTCCACAGCCATTCAACAGAGGGCGTATCAATCATGTCACCGCAGAAGCAGCGGAAGATGCACCAGACGTAGTTCTGGGTAAGTTCCTGGTTAATTCAGTACCAGCAATTATATTATTTGATTCTGGAGCTACACATTCATTCGTAACAAAAGCTTTTGCTGAAAGAAATAATTGGAATATTTGTATGCTAAAGAACCTTATGATAGTCCAATCTCCTGGAAAAGAATTGAGGACTAAATTGGTTAGCCCTAGTGCAACCATAAATATAAATGGAGTAAAGTTCCTAGCGAACCTCATTATAATAGACTCCGATGGCATAGATATAATACTTGGTATGGATTGGTTGATCAAGTATAAAGGACATATAGATTGTGCCAATCGTGCCATTACTCTTACCAATTCTGACGGAATTCAGATAAGACACGAGGCAGTTATGCATACAAAGAAGAACATTATGTTAACCAACTTAAAAGGGAAAAAGTTGGAGGATGTGTCGGTAGCTTGCGAATACCCTGATGTTTTCCCTGAGGAATTGCCAGGATTGCCACCAGATCGAGAGATTGAATTTGTTATAAATTTGGTACCTGGTACAGCCCCAATATCAAAAAGACCTTATCGGATGTCAGCTGATGATTTAGCTGAAGTCAAGAGGCAGATTCAGGAATTACAAGAGAAAAGTTTCATTAGACCAAGTTCTTCACCTTGGGGAGCCCCAGTACTTTTGGTAAACAAGAAGGATGGTAGTCAGCGTATGTGCGTGGACTATAGAGCTTTAAATGAAGTAACTATAAAGAATAAGTATCCCTTACCCCGGATCGACGATCTGTTCGATCAACTCAAAGGATCAAGCGTCTTCTCCAAGATTGATCTTCGGTCAGGATATCACCAGTTGAAGATTAGACCAGAAGATATACCAAAGACAGCCTTCGCCACAAGATATGGACTATATGAGTATACGGTGATGTCTTTCGGTCTGACAAATGCCCCGGCATACTTCATGAATTTAATGAATAAAGTATTTATGGATTATTTAGATAAGTTTGTTGTTGTCTTTATAGATGACATTCTTATCTATTCGAAAAGAGATAAAGAACATGAGGATCATCTAAGGATAGTGTTGCAAAGACTCCGTGAACACCAGTTATATGCCAAGTTTAGCAAGTGTGCGTTTTGGTTAAAGGAAATTGAGTTTTTGGGACACGTAATTTCAGCAGAAGGAGTATCTGTAGATCCTGGAAAAGTTAAGGATGTATTAAATTGGACTCCACCCAAGACAGTAACCGAGATCAGAAGTTTTCTGGGATTAGCTGGTTACTATCGTCGATTCATTGAAGGCTTTTCCAAGATTGCCAGACCTTTAACCCAGCTGTTAAAGAAAGAGAAGAAATTTGAATGGAATAAATCCTGTGAGGAAAGTTTTCAAGAGTTAAAGAAGAGGTTAACTTCAGCACCAGTTCTGCGGTTACCGGATATTAGAAAAGATTTTGAAGTTTATTGTGACGCATCAAAACAAGGTCTTGGATGTGTACTAATGCAAGAAGGAAAGGTTGTTGCTTATGCATCAAGGCAGTTAAGACCTCATGAAGAAAATTACCCCACTCATGATTTAGAGCTAGCTGCTGTAGTGCATGCTCTAAAGTTGTGGAGGCATTATCTAATTAGTAATCGGTGTGAAATATATACGGATCATAAAAGTCTAAAGTATATATTCACTCAATCCGATCTTAATCTGAGACAAAGAAGATGGCTTGAACTGATAAAGGATTATGATGTGGGAATACACTATCATCCAGGAAAGGCCAATGTAGTGGCCGATGCTTTGAGTCGGAAGATCCATGTTAGCAATATGTTGATTCAAGACAGTCAGTCAACTCTTCGTGAAGAATTTCAGCGTCTCAATTTGGGAGTGATAAATGAAGGAATTCTGTCTACATTAAAGGTCCAACCCACTTTAGAAGATCAGATTAAGGCAGCTCAGAAAGAAGATGAGTATGTTAAAGAAATAAAGGATAACATGAAGAAAGGCAAAGCACCTGGATTCTCAGAAGATGAAGAAGGAATTCTTTGGTTTGGAAAAAGGATTTTAGTACCGGAGAGAAAGGAAATAAAAGATTTAATTCTAAAGGAAGCACATGAATCAGGATATTCTATTCATCCCGGAAGTACAAAGATGTATCAAGATCTAAGAGAAAGTTATTGGTGGACCAGCATGAAACGAGAAATTGCAGAATATGTAGCTTTATGTGATATATGTCAAAGGGTTAAAGCAGAGCACCAACGACCTGCCGGTCTTTTGCAACCTCTGCAGATACCTGAGTGGAAATGGGAGGAAATCGGAATGGATTTCATAACAGGACTACCAAGAACCAAGTCAGGGTATGATTCAATTTGGGTTATAGTGGATCGCTTAACAAAGGTTGCACATTTCATACCTGTAAAGACTACCTATTCAGGAGATAGATTGGCAGAGCTCTATATGTCAAGAATAGTATGTCTGCATGGAGTTCCAAAGAAGATCGTATCGGATAGAGGAACGCAATTTACCTCAAGATTTTGGCAGAAACTTCATGAAGTTTTGGGCACCAATTTAAATTTCAGTACTGCTTATCATCCTCAAACAGATGGCCAGACTGAACGAGTGAATCAGATATTGGAAGATATGCTAAGAGCGTGTGCATTAGCCAACAAAGCTAGTTGGGATCAAAGTTTACCCTACGCGGAATTTTCCTATAATAACAGTTATCAGTCTAGTCTGAAGATGTCTCCGTTTGAAGCCTTGTATGGTAGGAAATGCAGAACGCCATTATATTGGTCAGAGACTGGAGAAAGTCAAGTATTCGGACCCGATGTCTTGAAGTTAGCTGAAGAGCAAGTTCGATTAATACGAGACCGATTGAAAATAGCACAGACCAGACAAAAGAGTTATGCAGATAATCGTCGCAGAATGTTGGAATTCGCACCAGGGGATCATGTGTATTTGAAGGTGTCACCTTTAAAAGGGATGCGACGTTTCAAGGTCAGTGGAAAGCTTGCTCCAAGATATATCGGACCATTTCTAGTTATAGCCAGAAGAGGTGAAGTTGCATATCAGTTAGAGCTTCCTCCTCAGTTGTCAGATGTACATGATGTATTTCATGTATCACAGTTGAAGAAGTGCTTAAGAGTACCAGAGGAATTAATATCTTTAGAAGAGGTGGATTTAAAAGAAGACTTGACGTATCCAGAATTTCCTGTCAAGATTTTAGAAGAAGCAGAGCGCTGTACAAGAAACAAGACTATCAAATTTTGCAAAGTGCAGTGGAATAATCATCCAGAATCGGAAGCAACCTGGGAGCGTGAAGAGGATCTTCGAACAGAGTTCCCTGATCTATTTTTCAGTCCTTCCGAATCTCGGGGTCGAGATTCCTTCTAAGGGGGGTAGGTTTGTAACATCCCAAAATTTGGCTTTCTGGAAAAATTTAAATTTAAATTAATTATTTTAAAATAATTGGATTTTATTTGGCTTTTATTTGATTTTCTGGATTTAATTTCAAAATTTAAAACAAGGAAATGTATTTAAAATATTTTATTAAAGTCAAAAATAGGTTATTATATTTTTCCTAGCCTTCCCTAAATTTTTAAGTAATTATTGAGAATTTTCTAGAATTTAAAATCAATTTCCAAAGTTAAAAAGTATTTTATAAATTTATTAAATTCAAATCTGAGATTAAAAATATTTTTATTAAAGTCTAAAATACTTCCAGGAATATTCTATGATTTTTCTGGAATTTTTAGACATTAAATATTATTTTTCGAAGTATTAATAAAGTTTCTAGTAATTCCTGAAATTAAATCCGAAAATAAAAATCAATATATCCCTAGCCGCCACGTGTCGCCCTCAGATGAAATCCATCTCTCTCCACGTTTTAATCCTAGCCATCCACCACAACTTACCCCTTCATAAAATCCAAAGCCTCTTATCCATTCACTTGCCACGTGTCGCAAATCCGACGGCCCGTACCCCTTCACTTCCTCTCCTCTCTATTACACATGGGACCCACATGTCATATCCATCTTCAACCTCACCTTCTTCCTCCTCCCACCCTCTCTCTCCACCTCCATTAAACCGAAAATGGAGCTTTGATTTCGGCCGTTTCTCTCAATTAAACTCCAAACTAACGTGCGCATTTGATTGCCCTCATCAATCCCCACTCACGGCCGGCCGTCTCCTCCCATTAATCATCTTTAAACCGCCGGCTCTTCATCTCTCTTTTCCATCTATAAATTGGCCTCCCTCCCCATTTCCTTCCCCTTTCTTCCTCCATTTCGGCCGGCTCCCACTCCCTCTCTTTCGGCCGCCACCCCGCCGCCGTGCGCCACCACCGTGCGCCGCCGCCCGGCCATCTCCCGCCGGCCACCCCGCAGCACCTCGCCTTCGCCTCCATTTTCCGCTGCCGCCGACCGCCCCGGGCCTCCCCTTCGCCACCGGTAGGTGCGCCGCCACCTCCTCTACCCCCGCCGCCACTCGCCGCCCCGCCTCCGGCCGCCGGTCGCCGGCGAGGTTGCCGGCCGCGCGCGCCCCCGCGTACGTACATGATTCCTTCTTCAACCATGTTCACCTTGTTTAATTGATTTGTTGTTGCTTCTTTGTCAAGAAAGAGCACATGCCCACTTGGCTAGGGGAGACAAGTTAAGGCATGCATGCTTGAGGTTTTGGGTTCAAGTCCAGAACAAAGCAAATTTCGGTTTGGCCATATCCAAATTTTTGTTCACCTCTATTCAATGACAAGCGGGACCCACTCGTCATGCAATAATAAAATAAAATTCTACACCCAATGACAACCGGGCCCCACATGTCATACACTCCAAAATACCCCAAAAATCAGCCAAAATAAGATTCCAGAGAATATTCCCTCGTTTTGCATTTTCTGGAATTTCCAAACCGATCAAACTTCCAATCGCTCGTTCTCCCTCGTCCGATCTCCGAATCCAGTGATTCAAATTTCTAAATTTGTATAAAATCATAATCTATGTTGCAGTATATATTTTATATTTTTGTGATTTTATTTGTATTTATTTATTTGGTTATTTTGTTGTTTCGCGCGTAGAAACCGACGTCACCGAGGAATTCATCGAGTCGCAGCAAGAAGACCCAAATAGCATTCAAGAAGGCAAGTCTCCTTTGATCATTTTGATCCTATGTTTTGCAAGTTTTCTTTGATCAACTTGCTCAAATGATTTATAAAATGATTAGGCAGTTATTTTAAATAATTGCATGCTTATGTTGTATCAAGTGATAATTTGATTTAGAAAATTTAGTTAAATACCCAATTTGTTATACCTTCCATTGAGAATTGTTTACTTTGTACCATTGTCAACTTAGAATATCCCTTTGACTCAATAATGAGTTAGTATTATATCTGTTGAATTTTTAAATACTAGCAAATGCTTAGCGTAGCAAATCAATGTAATAATGCTCAAATGAGTAGCCTGTTTGCTAAATGTATTGTTAAATGATTTGTTTGAACATTGGTAATGGATGTTACCATTGTTAAATGATTTGTTTGAAAAGTGGTAATGGATGTTACCACTGTTAATTTAAAAGTAAAAATGAATTTCAAAGGGAAAAGTTGACAAGGGTGGATGGAAGGTTTGGCTGGTGCAGTTAGCACGAGAATTTTTTTGGAATTGTGAATGAACCACCCTGGTCGTTTAAGGACCGACGCTTGTGTTTGTCCAAACTGAGCAAAACAGTGCAACCACAAGTCTATATGGGTACGACCTAGCTAACTAACCTATAAAGGTGTAGTTTAGATATCACCAGTGGTGTATTGGGTGCCAGGGTGTACTGGTTACTCATAGTGAGGGACAGGGTTTACTGTACTCATACGGCGCAAGAGGGGGCTCCGACTCGTGGATTCGAGTTGTGGTGAAACCTTAGCGGGTGGTACCTAGCTATACTGGAGTAGGTGAAAGGCTTTGTGATATTTTATCTGGGTCTCATGCCAAAGGAAGCATGTTGACTATTAAGATAATTTATCTCTTGTGGGTAAAGTGTACAAACTCTGCAGAGTAATAAACTATTCGAATAGCCGTGCCCACGGTCAAGGGCGGGCAAGGAATGCATTCACATGGTAGAAGTTTGATTTTGATTTCAAAATAAAATGGTTTGTCAAACTCGGGAGCGGTGTAACTCTCGTGATTTAAATCTGGTGGTGTGACCAGATCAGGTAGTTTAACCTGAGGTTTTCTTGAAAATTGGCAGATAGCCTGAGATATTAGTGTTGGTGGTTAAACCTTCACTAAGTTATTTATCTAATTTCATTTATAAAAAAAAACAAGATGTTTATCAAATGGCCTTTGAAGTAATTATGTAGATTTGAAATAAAATGCTGATTTTTGCAAAAGAAACATATAGCCTTCCTTTGTAAAGCCTTGCATCTATGCATCTTTCCCAAGACTTGCGGAGTACATTTTTGTACTCACGTGTTGCTCTATAATAGCAGAGAATGAAGAAGCTCAAGCCGGAGAGTACGACTTCTGTGCCGAGTGTGGATGCGGTGGATTCTTCCCGGATGCTTAGGACTCGTTTCCCCAGTCAATTGCCTGTGGCAGATTGATGGGTCGATTAATTTACTTTTTGCTTCCGCTGTGTTTATTTTCGTTTTAAGGTTCTGTGAACCTTTGTAAGGCAATGACCAATGTAAACTTCAGTTATTATTGTAATAAATCGTGGATGGCAATGTACCGTTTTTCTGGTTATCTGTGTGTACTAGCATTGATCTGGGACTAGTACTGTAATGCACAGGGGGGTCCGGAAGTTTCTACTCCGGGTCCCACAAATTTACACCACCATATTCACCCCAATCAAACGGGGTAGCTGAGAGGAAAAACCGGACACTGACAGATTTGGTTAATGCCATGTTAGAGAGTGCTGGTATGAGGGATGGAAGGGGAGAAAACCTAATATTAATTTTCTGCGAACTTGGGGGTGTTTGGCAAAAGTCAATATACCATTGCAGAAAAAGAGAAAACTTGGACCAAAAACAGTCGATTGTATTTTTCTAGGATATGCACAAAACAGCACGGCCTATAGATTTTTAGTAGTTAATTCAGAAACTCCTGAGATTATTGCAAATACAATAATGGAGTCTAGAGATGCTTCATTCTTTGAGAATATCTTTCCTATGAGAACAGCAGGCAGTACTTCACAAACAGAGAATGTTCAAACTGATAATATTGAAAATGAGAATAATCAAACTTCTGAACTTCCCACCATTTCTGAACCAATATGTGATATCCCTGAGGAGGATAACAATCTAGTCGCAGAAGCTCCTCGCAGGAGCAAGAGACAAAAGGTTGAGAAAACTTTTGGTGACGACTTTATTGTATACCTCGTGGATGATGTGCCAAAGACTCTTCCAGAGGCTTATGCATCTCATGATGCTGAGTATTGGAAAGAGGCAGTCCGTAGCGAGATGGATTCTATCATGGCTAATGGGACTTGGGAGATCACGGATCGTCCTATCGGGTGTAAACCTGTAGGATGTAAGTGGATCTTTAAAAAGAAACTAAGGCCTGATGGAACAATTGAGAAGTACAAGGCAAGACTTGTGGCCAAGGGTTACACCCAGAAAGAGGGAGAAGATTTCTTTAATTCCTATTCTCCTGTCGCCAGATTAACTACCATCAGAGTGCTCCTTGCATTAGCATCTTCCTATGGTCTACATGTTCATCAAATGGACGTGAAGACAGCTTTCCTTAATGGAGAGTTGGAGGAAGAAATCTATATGGATCAACCGGATGGTTTTGTGATTTCTGGACAGGAAAATAAAGTATGCAGATTATTGAAATCTTTGTATGGTCTAAAACAAGCACCAAAACAATGGCACGAAAAGTTTGACAAAACTTTAACATCCGCTGGCTTTGTTGTGAATGAAGCTGATAAATGTGTGTATTATCGTTATGGTGGGGGTCAAGGAGTTATCTTATGTTTGTATGTAGATGACATACTTATATTTGGAACAAATACTGCCTTAATTGACGAGGTCAAATCTTTCTTATCTCGGTGTTTTGATATGAAAGACTTGGGAGAGGCAGATGTTATTCTGAATATTAAATTGATCAAAAGTAAAGATGGGATTACTTTGAATCAATCCCATTATGCTGAGAAAATATTAAGCCGGTTTGGTTTTGAAAACTGTAAAGTTTCACCAACACCCTATGATGCGAGCATTAAGCTTCGAAAGAACCAGGGGTTAGGAAAAGATCAATTAAGATATTCACAAATTATTGGGTCACTAATGTATTTAGCTGGTGCCACAAGACCTGACATTTCATTTGCTGTGAGCAAATTAAGTCGGTTTACTTCTAACCCAGGAGATGATCACTGGGAGGCACTTGAAAGAGTGTTGCGCTACTTGAGAGGCACAACATCTTTTGGAATACATTATACTGGACATCCTTCTGTTTTAGAAGGATACAGTGACTCCAATTGGATCTCTGATGCGGATGAGATCAAAGCTACAAGTGGTTATGTATTCACTTTAGCTGGTGCTGCAGTTTCATGGAGGTCTTGCAAACAGACCATATTGACGAGGTCAACCATGGAAGCAGAACTAGTAGCACTTGATACAGCCACAGTTGAGGCTGAATGGCTGAGAGAACTTCTATTGGACTTGCCATTGGTTGAGAAACCAATACCTGCAATCCTGATGTACTGTGATAATCAAACAGTGTTGGCCAAAGTCACAAGTACAAAGGATAATATGAAATCCTCTAGACATGTGAAGCGTAGGCTTAAATCTGTCAGAAAACTAAGAAACTCCGGAGTAATTGCTGTGAACTATATTAACACTGAGAAAATCTGGCAGACCCTTTTACAAAGGGATTAGCACGGAAAGCGATTTCTGTTGCATCCATGGACATGGGAATGAGGCCCATTTAAGTTACATCACAATGGTAACCCATACCTTCTTGATCGGAGATCCCGTGACTTAGGCAATGGGAAAAACAAATTGATGTTGTAACAAGAGAGTACATATTTATTGTACCCATGTCCTAATAAACAATATACTTTCGACTGTATGGAAGGTTGGCATAAAGCCTTAATGTATTCTGTTGTCCAAATAAGGAAAAGGTATTAGCCTGCAGGATACCTAGAAAGAATACACCTACTTGAGCTTAACTGTGTGGTCGCAGTTCACGAGAACAGGGCATTCTCTAGAAAGCTCATGAGCAGATAAGGGAGCATGACCATAAAACGCTCCGTTTAGACGTGGTTCATTGGCAGCCTAGTACTAGTTGAGATTTCAAGTGAAATCTGGTCACAAAAGGCTGTGAATTCAAGGCATAGTCCATTCATCAGCTGTGAGAAGATGAATCTTGTTATTCTAGGTGCAAGTTCAACCCGTACGGGACTTACACTAAAAGACTGGTATATTAACAGTACTTCAGCACAATATCTTTGACATATAATTCTGCTTTGGAATTGGTGGGGGATTGTTAGAAATTGGCCCAATGAGCAAGGCCCATTTCGCGAATCCCAAAGCATGCATGGTTAGTACCATATTGCTAAGGCAAGGTGAGAAAGACCAATTTATAAGGTGGAGTTCTCACCACTCCTTGAATATGGATAGAGATGGTATTAGGAGGGCTCTGGCTAGTCACACACACGCGCACGCACGCGCGCGCGCGTATCCGCGTATTTTCGCGTGAAAATCGCGTGACTTGTGACTTGCGACGCGCGACCGTGCCGTGACGTGGCGCGCCACTTGGCAGACCAAGTCTATCTCTATTTTTGCTAAATCCTGCACCACTATCTCTCTGTTTGAATGAGATTCAAACATTTGAATGGGGCTTTATTGGGTTTGATGACAGACAGTGTAACTGACTGGTTGAATGTGTCAGTTACCAGTGGGTAAATGGCTGTTTTAATCATGTCAGTTACTAGTCTGTCTATTTGTATGCCTGGAGACGTCCAGAGTAGGGGTGACAAACTGACTGCCTCCATTCTCTTTCTCAAAATTTTTTGTGCTGTTGTGCTGCGCCGTCTGAACTTCGTCGACTCTTCTTCCCGGCGTGCACCGCGAAGAAGAGGAGCGGTATCTCCGAACCATTGCTGCCGTGAAGACTTGCACGGGGGCGGCAATAAGGTTTCTGGGCAGCGCATCTGCGCGACCGCTCACTGCACTGCGACACCTTCGTTCTGCACTGCGTCAAGCCTGCGCGGCTTCCTGTTCTTCATCAGGCTAACAAGTAAGTCGTTCGTGCGCACGTTCGACTTTGTTACTATATTGTTTTTCTTGTGTAATTTGTGAAGTATGATGAGTAGCTTGCTGTTGGTTGTGAGTTTTGCATCATTAGTTTATTATTTCTGTCTCCTAATAAAACTTGGAATTAAAATATTGCCCACATTTCCAACATTCCAGAAACCTTATTGTGAATTTTGTTGCAATACAGAAATGGCTAATGCTTCTGATGCGATGAAACCTGAGAGGTTTTCTGGTCAGAATTTCCGTAGATGGCAGACTAGAGTCAAGTTTTGGCTCATGTCTTTGGGGCTGTGGTGGGTTATCCACCCACAGTATCCATTTACGATTGAGCAGTACATGCAGTTTGAGGCTGCAAATAATACTGCTCTTGGCTGCATTCTGACTGTTCTGGCAGATCAGCTCTATGATGTGTACATGGACTACAAGTCCGCCACAGAGTTGTGGGATGCACTAGAGCAAAAATATGCAGAGGCAGAGGCAGGTCGCTGGCTCTACATATGTGAGCAATTTTTCGACTTTAGCATGGATGAGGCTAAGTCCATAGTTGGACAAGCTCATGACCTCCAGCTACTAGTCGGTGAGATTGCGCATTTGGGCTGTGTGTTGCCTCCAAAGTTTGTGGCTGCGGGCATTGCTGCTAAACTCCCTACCTCCTGGCGGGATTTTGCTACTAGCTTGAAACATAAGAGGGAAGAGATTTCTGTTGAGGATCTCATTGCAGCCCTTGATGTGGAAGAAAAAGCAAGAGCAAAAGATGCCCCTAGCACATCTGGCCAGAACAATGCAAATGTCATACAAAGAAAGACTGTTGCTAAGAAGTACAAATCCAACAAACCGAACAAGACAACTAGCTTTAAGAAGAAAACTGAGAAAAAGGATTTGAAGGACATCACCTGCTTTGTGTGCGGTAAAGACGGTCATATGGCGAAGGACTGTCGTTTCCGCAAAATCAGAGATGGTGAACAGCCTAAGAAGAAGGCTGTTAACGTGACCATAGGCGAGGCCTCGACTTCAGGAGGGTATGGTAATTCACCTGTTGTCTTTTCAGCTTGTCAATCCACTGATTGGTGGGTTGATACTGGAGCTAATGTTCACGTATGTTCTGATATTTCCTTGTTTTCCTCTTATCAGGCAGCAGGGGCTTCCTCCGTCCTAATGGGAAACGGGTCGCATGCTTTTGTTCTTGGTGTTGGCACGGTGGATCTGAAGCTTACTTCAGGAAAGATTGTCCACTTGAAGAACGTACAGCATGCGCCTACAATAAAGAAGAACCTCGCTAGTGGTTCTCTTCTATGCAGGGATGGTTATAAGCTAGTTTTTGAGTCAAATAAAATTGTAATGTCTAAGTTCGGAAAATTTGTTGGTAAAGGCTATGAGAGCGGAGGCTTGTTCCGCCTAAGTATCTTAGAGTCTTGTTATAATTTGAATGTTGCAACTGGTTCAAATAAATGTGAGGCAAATATTTGGCATTCTCGTTTCTGTCATATTGGTTTTGATAGTATTGCTAGAATGTCCAGATTAGATTTAATTCCAAAATGCGAAATTGTCAAAGGATCAAAGTGCCAGTCATGTGTGCAAGCAAAGCAACCTCGAAAACCTTTTAAGGGATTAGAGGATGAAAAGGACTTGGTACCTTTAGATCTTATTCATTCAGACTTGTGTGAAATGAATGGATTATTGACAAAAGGAGGCAAAAGATATTTTCTAACTTTTATTGATGATGCAACACGCTACTGCTATGTGTATTTGCTGAAAACTAAAGATGAAGCTTTAAACTACTTTAAAACTTATAAGGCCGAGGTTGAGAACCAACTAGAAAAGAAGATAAAAAGATTAAGGTCTGATCGTGGAGGAGAGTATGTCTCTCATGAATTCTCCCAATTCTGTTCTGAGCATGGAATAGTCCATGAATTTACACCACCATATTCACCCCAATCAAACGGGGTAGCTGAGAGGAAAAACCGGACACTGACAGATTTGGTTAATGCCATGTTAGAGAGTGCCGGTATGCCTAAGGCATGGTGGGGGGAAGCTATTTTAACAGCAACTTTCGTCCTAAACAGAGTAATCAATAAAAAGAGTGAGATTACTCCGTATGAGGGATGGAAGGGGAGAAAACCTAATATTAATTTTCTGCGAACTTGGGGGTGTTTGGCAAAAGTCAATATACCATTGCAGAAAAAGAGAAAACTTGGACCAAAAACAGTCGATTGTATTTTTCTAGGATATGCACAAAACAGCACGGCCTATAGATTTTTAGTAGTTAATTCAGAAACTCCTGAGATTATTGCAAATACAATAATGGAGTCTAGAGATGCTTCATTCTTTGAGAATATCTTTCCTATGAGAACAGCAGGCAGTACTTCACAAACAGAGAATGTTCAAACTGGTAATATTGAAAATGAGAATAATCAAACTTCTGAACTTCCCACCATTTCTGAACCAATATGTGATATCCCTGAGGAGGATAACAATCTAGTCGCAGAAGCTCCTCGCAGGAGCAAGAGACAAAAGGTTGAGAAAACTTTTGGTGACGACTTTATTGTATACCTCGTGGATGATGTGCCAAAGACTCTTCCAGAGGCTTATGCATCTCATGATGCTGAGTATTGGAAAGAGGCAGTCCGTAGCGAGATGGATTCTATCATGGCTAATGGGACTTGGGAGATCACGGATCGTCCTATCGGGTGTAAACCTGTAGGATGTAAGTGGATCTTTAAAAAGAAACTAAGGCCTGATGGAACAATTGAGAAGTACAAGGCAAGACTTGTGGCCAAGGGTTACACCCAGAAAGAGGGAGAAGATTTCTTTGATACCTATTCTCCTGTCGCCAGATTAACTACCATCAGAGTGCTCCTTGCATTAGCATCTTCCTATGGTCTACATGTTCATCAAATGGACGTGAAGACAGCTTTCCTTAATGGAGAGTTGGAGGAAGAAATCTATATGGATCAACCGGATGGTTTTGTGATTTCTGGACAGGAAAATAAAGTATGCAGATTATTGAAATCTTTGTATGGTCTAAAACAAGCACCAAAACAATGGCACGAAAAGTTTGACAAAACTTTAACATCCGCTGGCTTTGTTGTGAATGAAGCTGATAAATGTGTGTATTATCGTTATGGTGGGGGTCAAGGAGTTATCTTATGTTTGTATGTAGATGACATACTTATATTTGGAACAAATACTGCCTTAATTGACGAGGTCAAATCTTTCTTATCTCGGTGTTTTGATATGAAAGACTTGGGAGAGGCAGATGTTATTCTGAATATTAAATTGATCAAAAGTAAAGATGGGATTACTTTGAATCAATCCCATTATGCTGAGAAAATATTAAGCCGATTTGGTTTTGAAAACTGTAAAGTTTCACCAACACCCTATGATGCGAGCATTAAGCTTCGAAAGAACCAGGGGTTAGGAAAAGATCAATTAAGATATTCACAAATTATTGGGTCACTAATGTATTTAGCTGGTGCCACAAGACCTGACATTTCATTTGCTGTGAGCAAATTAAGTCGGTTTACTTCTAACCCAGGAGATGATCACTGGGAGGCACTTGAAAGAGTGTTGCGCTACTTGAGAGGCACAACATCTTTTGGAATACATTATACTGGACATCCTTCTGTTTTAGAAGGATACAGTGACTCCAATTGGATCTCTGATGCGGATGAGATCAAAGCTACAAGTGGTTATGTATTCACTTTAGCTGGTGCTGCAGTTTCATGGAGGTCTTGCAAACAGACCATATTGACGAGGTCAACCATGGAAGCAGAACTAGTAGCACTTGATACAGCCACAGTTGAGGCTGAATGGCTGAGAGAACTTCTATTGGACTTGCCATTGGTTGAGAAACCAATACCTGCAATCCTGATGTACTGTGATAATCAAACAGTGTTGGCCAAAGTCACAAGTACAAAGGATAATATGAAATCCTCTAGACATGTGAAGCGTAGGCTTAAATCTGTCAGAAAACTAAGAAACTCCGGAGTAATTGCTGTGAACTATATTAACACTGAGAAAATCTGGCAGACCCTTTTACAAAGGGATTAGCACGGAAAGTGATTTCTGTTGCATCCATGGACATGGGAATGAGGCCCATTTAAGTTACATCACAATGGTAACCCATACCTTCTTGATCGGAGATCCCGTGACTTAGGCAATGGGAAAAACAAATTGATGTTGTAACAAGAGAGTACATATTTATTGTACCCATGTCCTAATAAACAATATACTTTCGACTGTATGGAAGGTTGGCATAAAGCCTTAATGTATTCTGTTGTCCAAATAAGGAAAAGGTATTAGCCTGCAGGATACCTAGAAAGAATACACCTACTTGAGCTTAACTGTGTGGTCGCAGTTCACGAGAACAGGGCATTCTCTAGAAAGCTCATGAGCAGATAAGGGAGCATGACCATAAAACGCTCCGTTTAGACGTGGTTCATTGGCAGCCTAGTACTAGTTGAGATTTCAAGTGAAATCTGGTCACAAAAGGCTGTGAATTCAAGGCATAGTCCATTCATCAGCTGTGAGAAGATGAATCTTGTTATTCTAGGTGCAAGTTCAACCCGTACGGGACTTACACTAAAAGACTGGTATATTAACAGTACTTCAGCACAATATCTTTGACATATAATTCTGCTTTGGAATTGGTGGGGGATTGTTAGAAATTGGCCCAATGAGCAAGGCCCATTTCGCGAATCCCAAAGCATGCATGGTTAGTACCATATTGCTAAGGCAAGGTGAGAAAGACCAATTTATAAGGTGGAGTTCTCACCACTCCTTGAATATGGATAGAGATGGTATTAGGAGGGCTCTGGCTAGTCACACACACGCGCACGCACGCGCGCGCGCGTATTTGCGTATTTTCGCGTGAAAATCGCGTGACTTGTGACTTGCGACGCGCGACCGTGCCGTGACGTGGCGCGCCACTTGGCAGACCAAGTCTATCTCTATTTTTGCTAAATCCTGCACCACTATCTCTCTGTTTGAATGAGATTCAAACATTTGAATGGGGCTTTATTGGGTTTGATGACAGACAGTGTAACTGACTGGTTGAATGTGTCAGTTACCAGTGGGTAAATGGCTGTTTTAATCATGTCAGTTACTAGTCTGTCTATTTGTATGCCTGGAGACGTCCAGAGTAGGGGTGACAAACTGACTGCCTCCATTCTCTTTCTCAAAATTTTTTGTGCTGTTGTGCTGCGCCGTCTGAACTTCGTCGACTCTTCTTCCCGGCGTGCACCGCGAAGAAGAGGAGCGGTATCTCCGAACCATTGCTGCCGTGAAGACTTGCACGGGGGCGGCAATAAGGTTTCTGGGCAGCGCATCTGCGCGACCGCTCACTGCACTGCGACACCTTCGTTCTGCACTGCGTCAAGCCTGCGCGGCTTCCTGTTCTTCATCAGGCTAACAAGTAAGTCGTTCGTGCGCACGTTCGACTTTGTTACTATATTGTTTTTCTTGTGTAATTTGTGAAGTATGATGAGTAGCTTGCTGTTGGTTGTGAGTTTTGCATCATTAGTTTATTATTTCTGTCTCCTAATAAAACTTGGAATTAAAATATTGCCCACATTTCCAACATTCCAGAAACCTTATTGTGAATTTTGTTGCAATACAGAAATGGCTAATGCTTCTGATGCGATGAAACCTGAGAGGTTTTCTGGTCAGAATTTCCGTAGATGGCAGACTAGAGTCAAGTTTTGGCTCATGTCTTTGGGGCTGTGGTGGGTTATCCACCCACAGTATCCATTTACGATTGAGCAGTACATGCAGTTTGAGGCTGCAAATAATACTGCTCTTGGCTGCATTCTGACTGTTCTGGCAGATCAGCTCTATGATGTGTACATGGACTACAAGTCCGCCACAGAGTTGTGGGATGCACTAGAGCAAAAATATGCAGAGGCAGAGGCAGGTCGCTGGCTCTACATATGTGAGCAATTTTTCGACTTTAGCATGGATGAGGCTAAGTCCATAGTTGGACAAGCTCATGACCTCCAGCTACTAGTCGGTGAGATTGCGCATTTGGGCTGTGTGTTGCCTCCAAAGTTTGTGGCTGCGGGCATTGCTGCTAAACTCCCTACCTCCTGGCGGGATTTTGCTACTAGCTTGAAACATAAGAGGGAAGAGATTTCTGTTGAGGATCTCATTGCAGCCCTTGATGTGGAAGAAAAAGCAAGAGCAAAAGATGCCCCTAGCACATCTGGCCAGAACAATGCAAATGTCATACAAAGAAAGACTGTTGCTAAGAAGTACAAATCCAACAAACCGAACAAGACAACTAGCTTTAAGAAGAAAACTGAGAAAAAGGATTTGAAGGACATCACCTGCTTTGTGTGCGGTAAAGACGGTCATATGGCGAAGGACTGTCGTTTCCGCAAAATCAGAGATGGTGAACAGCCTAAGAAGAAGGCTGTTAACGTGACCATAGGCGAGGCCTCGACTTCAGGAGGGTATGGTAATTCACCTGTTGTCTTTTCAGCTTGTCAATCCACTGATTGGTGGGTTGATACTGGAGCTAATGTTCACGTATGTTCTGATATTTCCTTGTTTTCCTCTTATCAGGCAGCAGGGGCTTCCTCCGTCCTAATGGGAAACGGGTCGCATGCTTTTGTTCTTGGTGTTGGCACGGTGGATCTGAAGCTTACTTCAGGAAAGATTGTCCACTTGAAGAACGTACAGCATGCGCCTACAATAAAGAAGAACCTCGCTAGTGGTTCTCTTCTATGCAGGGATGGTTATAAGCTAGTTTTTGAGTCAAATAAAATTGTAATGTCTAAGTTCGGAAAATTTGTTGGTAAAGGCTATGAGAGCGGAGGCTTGTTCCGCCTAAGTATCTTAGAGTCTTGTTATAATTTGAATGTTGCAACTGGTTCAAATAAATGTGAGGCAAATATTTGGCATTCTCGTTTCTGTCATATTGGTTTTGATAGTATTGCTAGAATGTCCAGATTAGATTTAATTCCAAAATGCGAAATTGTCAAAGGATCAAAGTGCCAGTCATGTGTGCAAGCAAAGCAACCTCGAAAACCTTTTAAGGGATTAGAGGATGAAAAGGACTTGGCACCTTTAGATCTTATTCATTCAGACTTGTGTGAAATGAATGGATTATTGACAAAAGGAGGCAAAAGATATTTTCTAACTTTTATTGATGATGCAACACGCTACTGCTATGTGTATTTGCTGAAAACTAAAGATGAAGCTTTAAACTACTTTAAAACTTATAAGGCCGAGGTTGAGAACCAACTAGAAAAGAAGATAAAAAGATTAAGGTCTGATCGTGGAGGAGAGTATGTCTCTCATGAATTCTCCCAATTCTGTTCTGAGCATGGAATAGTCCATGAATTTACACCACCATATTCACCCCAATCAAACGGGGTAGCTGAGAGGAAAAACCGGACACTGACAGATTTGGTTAATGCCATGTTAGAGAGTGCCGGTATGCCTAAGGCATGGTGGGGGGAAGCTATTTTAACAGCAACTTTCGTCCTAAACAGAGTAATCAATAAAAAGAGTGAGATTACTCCGTATGAGGGATGGAAGGGGAGAAAACCTAATATTAATTTTCTGCGAACTTGGGGGTGTTTGGCAAAAGTCAATATACCATTGCAGAAAAAGAGAAAACTTGGACCAAAAACAGTCGATTGTATTTTTCTAGGATATGCACAAAACAGCACGGCCTATAGATTTTTAGTAGTTAATTCAGAAACTCCTGAGATTATTGCAAATACAATAATGGAGTCTAGAGATGCTTCATTCTTTGAGAATATCTTTCCTATGAGAACAGCAGGCAGTACTTCACAAACAGAGAATGTTCAAACTGGTAATATTGAAAATGAGAATAATCAAACTTCTGAACTTCCCACCATTTCTGAACCAATATGTGATATCCCTGAGGAGGATAACAATCTAGTCGCAGAAGCTCCTCGCAGGAGCAAGAGACAAAAGGTTGAGAAAACTTTTGGTGACGACTTTATTGTATACCTCGTGGATGATGTGCCAAAGACTCTTCCAGAGGCTTATGCATCTCATGATGCTGAGTATTGGAAAGAGGCAGTCCGTAGCGAGATGGATTCTATCATGGCTAATGGGACTTGGGAGATCACGGATCGTCCTATCGGGTGTAAACCTGTAGGATGTAAGTGGATCTTTAAAAAGAAACTAAGGCCTGATGGAACAATTGAGAAGTACAAGGCAAGACTTGTGGCCAAGGGTTACACCCAGAAAGAGGGAGAAGATTTCTTTGATACCTATTCTCCTGTCGCCAGATTAACTACCATCAGAGTGCTCCTTGCATTAGCATCTTCCTATGGTCTACATGTTCATCAAATGGACGTGAAGACAGCTTTCCTTAATGGAGAGTTGGAGGAAGAAATCTATATGGATCAACCGGATGGTTTTGTGATTTCTGGACAGGAAAATAAAGTATGCAGATTATTGAAATCTTTGTATGGTCTAAAACAAGCACCAAAACAATGGCACGAAAAGTTTGACAAAACTTTAACATCCGCTGGCTTTGTTGTGAATGAAGCTGATAAATGTGTGTATTATCGTTATGGTGGGGGTCAAGGAGTTATCTTATGTTTGTATGTAGATGACATACTTATATTTGGAACAAATACTGCCTTAATTGACGAGGTCAAATCTTTCTTATCTCGGTGTTTTGATATGAAAGACTTGGGAGAGGCAGATGTTATTCTGAATATTAAATTGATCAAAAGTAAAGATGGGATTACTTTGAATCAATCCCATTATGCTGAGAAAATATTAAGCCGGTTTGGTTTTGAAAACTGTAAAGTTTCACCAACACCCTATGATGCGAGCATTAAGCTTCGAAAGAACCAGGGGTTAGGAAAAGATCAATTAAGATATTCACAAATTATTGGGTCACTAATGTATTTAGCTGGTGCCACAAGACCTGACATTTCATTTGCTGTGAGCAAATTAAGTCGGTTTACTTCTAACCCAGGAGATGATCACTGGGAGGCACTTGAAAGAGTGTTGCGCTACTTGAGAGGCACAACATCTTTTGGAATACATTATACTGGACATCCTTCTGTTTTAGAAGGATACAGTGACTCCAATTGGATCTCTGATGCGGATGAGATCAAAGCTACAAGTGGTTATGTATTCACTTTAGCTGGTGCTGCAGTTTCATGGAGGTCTTGCAAACAGACCATATTGACGAGGTCAACCATGGAAGCAGAACTAGTAGCACTTGATACAGCCACAGTTGAGGCTGAATGGCTGAGAGAACTTCTATTGGACTTGCCATTGGTTGAGAAACCAATACCTGCAATCCTGATGTACTGTGATAATCAAACAGTGTTGGCCAAAGTCACAAGTACAAAGGATAATATGAAATCCTCTAGACATGTGAAGCGTAGGCTTAAATCTGTCAGAAAACTAAGAAACTCCGGAGTAATTGCTGTGAACTATATTAACACTGAGAAAAATCTGGCAGACCCTTTTACAAAGGGATTAGCACGGAAAGCGATTTCTGTTGCATCCATGGACATGGGAATGAGGCCCATTTAAGTTACATCACAATGGTAACCCATACCTTCTTGATCGGAGATCCCGTGACTTAGGCAATGGGAAAAACAAATTGATGTTGTAACAAGAGAGTACATATTTATTGTACCCATGTCCTAATAAACAATATACTTTCGACTGTATGGAAGGTTGGCATAAAGCCTTAATGTATTCTGTTGTCCAAATAAGGAAAAGGTATTAGCCTGCAGGATACCTAGAAAGAATACACCTACTTGAGCTTAACTGTGTGGTCGCAGTTCACGAGAACAGGGCATTCTCTAGAAAGCTCATGAGCAGATAAGGGAGCATGACCATAAAACGCTCCGTTTAGACGTGGTTCATTGGCAGCCTAGTACTAGTTGAGATTTCAAGTGAAATCTGGTCACAAAAGGCTGTGAATTCAAGGCATAGTCCATTCATCAGCTGTGAGAAGATGAATCTTGTTATTCTAGGTGCAAGTTCAACCCGTACGGGACTTACACTAAAAGACTGGTATATTAACAGTACTTCAGCACAATATCTTTGACATATAATTCTGCTTTGGAATTGGTGGGGGATTGTTAGAAATTGGCCCAATGAGCAAGGCCCATTTCGCGAATCCCAAAGCATGCATGGTTAGTACCATATTGCTAAGGCAAGGTGAGAAAGACCAATTTATAAGGTGGAGTTCTCACCACTCCTTGAATATGGATAGAGATGGTATTAGGAGGGCTCTGGCTAGTCACACACACGCGCACGCACGCGCGCGCGCGTATCCGCGTATTTTCGCGTGAAAATCGCGTGACTTGTGACTTGCGACGCGCGACCGTGCCGTGACGTGGCGCGCCACTTGGCAGACCAAGTCTATCTCTATTTTTGCTAAATCCTGCACCACTATCTCTCTGTTTGAATGAGATTCAAACATTTGAATGGGGCTTTATTGGGTTTGATGACAGACAGTGTAACTGACTGGTTGAATGTGTCAGTTACCAGTGGGTAAATGGCTGTTTTAATCATGTCAGTTACTAGTCTGTCTATTTGTATGCCTGGAGACGTCCAGAGTAGGGGTGACAAACTGACTGCCTCCATTCTCTTTCTCAAAATTTTTTGTGCTGTTGTGCTGCGCCGTCTGAACTTCGTCGACTCTTCTTCCCGGCGTGCACCGCGAAGAAGAGGAGCGGTATCTCCGAACCATTGCTGCCGTGAAGACTTGCACGGGGGCGGCAATAAGGTTTCTGGGCAGCGCATCTGCGCGACCGCTCACTGCACTGCGACACCTTCGTTCTGCACTGCGTCAAGCCTGCGCGGCTTCCTGTTCTTCATCAGGCTAACAAGTAAGTCGTTCGTGCGCACGTTCGACTTTGTTACTATATTGTTTTTCTTGTGTAATTTGTGAAGTATGATGAGTAGCTTGCTGTTGGTTGTGAGTTTTGCATCATTAGTTTATTATTTCTGTCTCCTAATAAAACTTGGAATTAAAATATTGCCCACATTTCCAACACAATTTGCATGCTAAGTAAATTAACGAATCATTTCTGCGTCACCCGCTTGTACTGTCACAATGTGCAGTTAAACCTCTCTGTGAAGCTTTAAGTATGTTTGGTGATTGACCATAATCTTATGACAGATTCCCCAATTAAGTTGGTGTACTATATCTAATACTACACAAGAATACTGTGGGGAATTGAAGTTTTGATTAGGATCAGTACATAACAGTATAGCACAAGAAGGTGTTAAATCTTCTGGAGGACCATGTGAGATGGTTCAAGTTAATATTGTGATTAATTATTGCAATATTTGTAGAGTGGTCAATTGGTTTTGCAAAAATTGCACTCTGTCAGGATTGGTTTGGGAAGAAACTGAGAATCTGGGATTTGAGTCATGTATTTTGTTAAGTTAACCTAAGTCATTGGATTAAGATTGCATGATGCATGTCTTGACCAATGTAGGTCAAGTTTTAAAGAACTTGTGACTGAAACTGAATTCTTTATCTTTGGATGTGCAGACTCGCTTGGAATCAACTATGGTCAACGGTGGTGATCGGGGCTAGGCACGCGAGTTTGAACAGTGGGATGACGCCAGGTGGCTTGAACGGGCCAAGTGAACCGTGGTTTGGTGAAACCAGGACGAGAGAGAATTGGCAGCACGTGGCAAGCTAGTGGTATACCTACACGTGGCAAGTATGACGATTGCTTGCAAAGGATGATGATGACCGGGTCAACAAAGGATATTTTGGTATTTTGACCAAAATACTGGAAACCATCTTGGATCAAAACCGCAGCGCATGGGCGATGCGTTGGAGAGTGGTTTAGGTCAAGGTTTGATCAAACAGATTAAGACTAAGGATTTAGCAGATGTATACTTATACACTTTGAAAAGCATGCATAAGTGAACTTGAGTGAGTAAAATCCGTGTGTGGGGTTAACAGGTTCCCCCATTGTAATAGTGGATAGAATCTATTTTACGGTGTAAGTGACTGGTTGCCCATCTATAAAAGGGGGTTGGGATGGAGATATGTAGGATTAACCATCCAATCCCTCTCTCATGTGCTTTCTTATTTAGGATTAGGGTTTGAGAGTGGAGCACATGGTGTGCTCTTTGTCCTTCAAGGTGGAGTGGCTGTAAACTCAACTTTCTCAAGTGAGTAATACATCAATCTTTGCATATTTCCATGGATTCATCTTGATTTAGTTGTTTTACTCTTGATTTGGTCTCAAAGTGTGATTTCCTGATCTAATAGTTTTTTAGTCCATTTCTTTGGCGTTCTAACTTACTGTGACATGTGGGAATACATCTAGACTCATCTTGATCATCATCATCCCACGAGCTAGTTAGATTCACATATTTTGATTTTGACTTGATTTTGATGTAACTTTCTAATAAACTGAAAAAGTCTCATCTTTGACCATGATTTTTATGATCATTTGTTAGAATATGTTCATAATACCCTAGAGATGATCTCTACAAAGTTTCACATCATTTGATCTACGAATCAAAAGTTCCTTCTGTTTTCATTTTGAATCAAAGTTGAAATGGTCAGTGCAATTATCTGTCTGGAACGTCAACCAGATTTACGACCATGTTGGTTTCGATTATGGTCAAATTCCAGATTGCTTCACATCATTTTCGACCTCGTTCAGTCTTCCGACCGCTTCGCATTTTTCCTACCACGTGGGATTTTCAATCGATCACTGATTGTCGATTTCCATAGTTGGTTTTTGAACTGAATCAACCATGTCGATCGTAGATCACTCATTGGCTTTCCACCACGTTGGTTGTTCGACCACTCGTTGGTTTATGACCACGTTGATCACTTTGATTACCGACTGGTTCCGACAACGTTAATCACTTTGGTTGTCGGCTAGTTCCGACCACGTTGGTTGTTCGACCACTCGTTGGCTTACGATCACGTTAATCACTTTGGTTATCGACTGGTTCTAACCACATTGGTTGTTCAACCACTTGTTGGCGTCCGACCACATTGGTTACGACCACGTTGATTCTCAATAACTTTTGTTGTCGACTAGTTACGACTATGTTGGTTGTTCAACCATTCATTGGCGTCCGACAACATTGCCTACAATCACGTTAGTTTTGACTACATCCATTTTCGATCACGTTGGTTTTGGTCTCAGTGGTTATCGACTACGTTGGTTTTTGACCGCTCCCTGGTCGTCGACTGCGAGAGGTGACTTCCAACTGCACGGACTTCCAACATACTATCAGTATCTCGACTACAGTGATTTTCGTTCGGTGGTCGATTTCCGATCACGTTGAACTTCCGATTGGTAGTCGAATTTCAACCATGTTATCTACTTTCAACCACATTATTTTTCTTACTGTCTAGTTGTGTTCAACTTTGTTTCCTCGGTTTTCAAGTAGGATTTTAACCCTAATTTTCGTAGCTTTGTAACTATCAGAGAAAAGGGGTAAATGAATACTTAGGGAGAAAATTTAAATGCATCATTTACCCTCTCTGTTGTCTGTCCAATCCTACATTTTCAACACATCAACCTATGATCTGATGAATTAATTAGCGCCGAATGAAACATAAAAATGCCATGTTTTGTGTGTTGTCCTCTCAGTAATGTAAAGTTTCTCAACAAGTCACAGGCTAACCAGAAGTCCAGAACCGGACACAATAAACACCGTTATAAACAACGAAGACGTCACATTTTTTTCTACTACTAGTCTACATGAGAGAGAGAGAGAGAGAGAGAGAGAGAGAGAGAGAAAGCTCATACAGGTCTGGTCTTTGGGCCAAGGGCTCCGTTGATGAAGGCAGCACTGGCTTTGGACATGGCAACTCCAAATCCAAGGGCACGAAACCCTACCACCATCCATATATAAACAAAGGCCAAAATTAGAAGTTTGCAACGAAGATCACGGCAAGAGCAAGAACGAAACGTGCTCCTCGGTCCATGTGGAAGCAAATGACGAAGAAAATGGATAACAGTCATGCACGCTCACCTTCGTATGTCTCGGAAAAGGAGATGATGCCGTCCTTGTCACGGTCGAAGAACGCCACGTGCTTCTGCAGCGCCGTCTTGCCGGCCAAAGCGTCGCCGCCCGCCGCTGCCGCCTGGCACCCTTCTCGGAATCAGAAGCGAAACGAGTAAGCAAACAAGTCGCAGATTAAAAATGTGGGCAAAACAAAGCAAATGCAAACCCCAGAGGCCATAGCCTTACAGAAGGATACGACGAACAGGAGGAGGAGAGGTGCGGCGGCGGCCCGCCGTCGTCGAGCGTCCATTGTGACTCCGGCGATCCCTCCTCGATCAGGTCTGTCCCGCGCGCTGACCGCTGGTCTGTCCTTTCCTGTTCCTCTGACGATGCGTGCGTCTCTCGGCCTCGGCGCGTGTGCAGCAGCCGTGGCTGGATGTGCGCCTCATTTATAGGATCGCCGATGGTTTCGGAACCGCACGATTTCTGAAGAGAATTCCCGCACCCTTCAACATTGCTTGCATGCGTGTCATCATACCTCGCCTACCGCCACTGTACGTGTGTGGGCTGCTACTGCTTCATGCGTGTCGTAAGCGAGACATCTCTAATTGATCCTCATATCGTTTCCTTTTAAGAATCTCTGGCATCATGCCTCACTTTTTTTTTAAAAAAAAGGAGAGTACATCATGTATCTCACCTGATTAAAGGTATCTATTTAATGAGGATTAAGTAATCCATATTAAATAACCTATTATTCATAATAACTATTTGGATAAGACTTAGTCAAACAATATCCATGAATACCCTCTAGTCGGGGAGAACATGTTCTGATTGTTCCGATCAAAGATTATCTCCTGGTCGGAGATCTCTATGATCAGACACGTGGGTGTAAATCTCAGATCAGGGGTCGAGTCTACTGTAATTGACTACGGAAATATGTACCTTTGTCTCTCTAATATAATTGTACATCCTCGCTCTCTACCTTTGAAAATAACTACCTGAACAACCACACCAGCAGAATATTTCACTGACAATAACCGTTCTGCATATATGGATGATTAGAACTTATGAGGTGTCCCTCCATAGGCGTCAATTGCCATCCCTTCAACGCTATTTAAGAAGGCCCGAACTTGTCTAAACCCTATTTCTTCTACGTGATCCAAAGAGTGGAGTCCCCTGCATTTATTTTGTCAGATCAATAGTAATTCGTTGACACTATTAAATGCCAATTTTCTTACAAGATTGTCCAATAATTTGTCTCTTATATTATCTCTAAATCTATCTACATCACCAACCAACAATACTAAGACAACTTTTCCAACATCTTGTCTCTTAGTGCTGGCCCACACAATAAACACAACAACATTCTATAATTTTTCTACCACCAGACCCACATGTCAGCTTCATGTTTATGAAAACCTTCCCTCACCTCTCTCCTTCAGTCTATCCTCCCAAGGACCCCAACCTTGCCGCCCTGCCCATTCCTTACCGTCCTCCCCTCTGCCACCCTCCTCCCGTGTCTCCCCCACACTGAGTGCCGCCCGCTGTGTCTCCTTCTTTGGCCGCTCCGCCGCCCTCCTCTGACGACTCCCTTACCACCAAGCGCCACTCACCACATGACAACATCTCTCTCGCTTGCCGCTCCGCCGCCCTCCTCCCATGCCTCCCCCACCGTCAAGTGTCGCCCGCTGCTCTCCCTCCCTCCCCCTCTATTGCCCTCCGCCCACATGCACCGCCTCGTCCTTCTTCGCCGACAACGCCAATCCAGTTGGATCTGGTTGGATTTGATGGGATCCAAGTTGTGGCCACCAGATGCGGTGAGGACATGGTCATCTCCATCACATTTGGTCACCATGGTCATGTCCTCTCCTCTGTCAGCAACTTCTCACTGAGCCGGTCATTGTCGACTTCGTCATCTTTGTCTCATCTAGGTCGCACCATCTGTAGGCCCCACAAATCACGTGGGAGTCGATGACACCGCTTCAATAGCCCATTCATGCTTGCTTTGTGTGAGGAAACAACAATATCTTCTCTCCCCCCTCGTTCTCTCTTCTCCAGCTCAATTTTGGGAGATGTGGCAAAGTAACCGATGCTAGGGTGTAAGTATTGGAGATGCCCTAAAGTCCTACACGAAAGTTAAATGGTGGGTCAGAAATGAGCCGGCTAGGAACCAATGGACGAGTGTATATAGCCCCGTTCAAAAAGGATTTTGTTGATGACTTTCAACTGAAATGGGTACTATAGTGGCTGCTGCCTTCTGGCTGAGGCATTCAATTAAAAAAATAAAGAAAAAAGTGGAGAATGAAAAAATGTTATATCTGTATAGACAATGCAAAGGAGAAAGAAAAAACATATTAAAAAGTTAACGTGTTCAAAATAGTTTCTGGTTTCTAGAAGACAAAAGTCAGAATGCAGAAGACAAATCTCTTTTGGAGGGGCCTAAATGTGGAGAAGATTACTTGTCCAATCGGGAGAAGAAACAACAGCAGCCAAACCGCTAGGGACTTGATCCTGCGAGAAGCCATGCAACAAATGTAACTGCTGCTGCTCCAGCGCGTCCAAGTGTCCAACGATCCTCGTCTCCAATAGAGCAGTAATCGTGAGAGCCCAGCCCAATAAATGAGTAGCCGGCCTAGGCCTAGTACAGTCCATCGAACAAAAGGCAGCCGAATTAAACCAATTCCTTAGCGATCGGCCCACTTGCAGAAATAGGAGAGCAGTCCGGTCGGTTTGAACCCGTGCAGTCCTAGCCCACAGCGCCCAAAAGTGACAGGCTACAGGGAACATACTTGGTCCTGGGCTCGGTCCAGCATAACAGATCCAATGTTACATCAAACTCAGGAACGAGGCAACCAACCGACGAGATCCAATCTTTAAGGGTGTGTTTAGTTGCCTGCATCTTCTTTGTTCTGGTTGGGTGGATCCGTATAATCTGAGAAAGAGCCTGTTAGGTTGCCTGTATGAGTGGATACAGCCTGTATGAGCGGATGCAAAAATACGCCCTCATCCTGGATGGGTGGATACGCTCAAAATGAGCTTCACTAGCCATCCTGGATGAGTGGATGCAGTGTATCTTATGCGGTCCCACGTGTCAGCCTCTCAGGTTTGGTAGACTGCATCCGCTTATACAGGCAACCAAACAGCATCTCAGTTTTTTTGTATCCGCTCATACAGCCTCACCAAACATCTTCTTTTTCTGAAATACGATTCCACTCAGCCTGCATCCACTCATCCAGGATATACGATGCAACCTCCATCCACGAACCAAACACACCCTAACTGAGCCGAGACGTCAGCGTCGGTGACAAATGGTTTGCCTCACTCCTCCATCAGTACACAGTAAAAAAGCGGGTGCCACCGAAAGGAAACTACCAGCAAACGCCGACGCCCACATACATCCACCGGTGAACCGCGCGCGCACGGAAGCAATAGTAACAAGCGCTCGCATACACCCTGATGCCCAGCCCAGAAATTAAAACGAAGGCAGTATTTGTATGCTCTTCTCACAGGTGATTTATATAAATTTTAAAATATAATAAATGCCAGACAGATGTTATTTATCTTTTCATATACTTTAAGATTAACTTCACTCTTGTTTTTCATTCTGAAGAGAAAGTATAGAGCCACTGCCCACTAATGAACGGCTCCCCCGTATTGCCCGGCTGTCGTCTCCGGCTCTTTCCCTGTCCGACGCAGCCAAAATTCAGCGGCGTCAATAAAAAAGTTGTTTATCTAGCGCGCAAGCTGTGACTAGTTTTATCATCTCGCAGCACCTAACGCCTTGACGAAGAGCGCGCGCGCATACGTGGACCGGAACGAATGGTGCCCAGATAAACAATCATCTCATCAGTCTCTCAGATAATCCACCACTCCATCGCCCCGTCACGGCCGTGCCGGCCAGGGCCAGCCCCAATAATTTTACCGCCCCAGACAAATTCTATCGTCCCCACAAGTCCAGGTCAGTCCTCACATCATAATCAGAGCTGATCGAGCGAGAGGGGCCGCAGGGCAGGTCGCCGTCGGCCGGCAGTGCAGCGCCGTGGCAAGTAGCGGCTTGTTTACTCATCGGAGCAAAGAAATATGGGGGCGCACGCCCCGGCCGTGCTTATCTGCAGGCCACGCTTCGCAAAGATCGCGAGCACCACCGGGATAGGCACGGCCCGTGCGGCCCCCGCCGCGCAAGGAATGCTCAGTCTTGGCACGGCCTGGTTGCGGTTGCACCACCGGATCCTCCATTTTTATTCACCAAAGTGCAGAAATGTGTGTCATCCCTTCGCTGAAGCCGTCCCGATCAAAATCACGTCTTAAGATGAGAGTGGGAATTTGATCCTCGACGTGTCGTGATCTCGAACACTTGCTTGAAACAAGTGGCCAGCTACCGCCCGATGCAAGACTCCAAGGGGCAACAGGTTATTACTACTTGTACATGTGTGTGTTTCTCCGTGATCCGAAGGAACCATTTCCAGCCAGATAGACAGCGAGATGCTCGGAGAACACGCAACAAAGAGCTTAGAGTAACATGCATGTTGCTGTCCTTGAGCAATTTTTCGAGCTGTTTAATGGGGATGTGCACTTTTCTTCAACAGCTGCTCTCCGCTTCAAATAGCTTAAGTTTCTAACTTTTTTTACTTTCCATTTATTTAAATTAGAAGTCACTTGAAATACATCGGTCTTTAACTTCGGTTTATTTTAACCTTTTGATTTTTTTTTGATTTTGCTTTTTTTTTCTTTGTATTATCCGTGATGTTATAACATTTTTTCCTTAGAAAAAACTAATAGCCGTCACACTACAATTTCAATCGAAACCCATATCCATAAGCTTAAGATAAAATTTAGTTGAAGCACAACCTTAATTGTACCACCAAGAATCGGTTACTGCAATTGAGCAACTTTACACTTCATGTTACTCCAAAGAAATTACGAAACGTCCCCTTTCAAAAAAGAAAGAAAGAAAGAAATTACGAAGCGTGATTTTTTGTTCGGTGCTGTTAAATTTGTGTATCCGGTTTCGATCTTTACATGCTCTTCAAATGTTCTCCTCTAGAAATTCGTGCCATTATTTGCTGCAACGACGACTCTGCACCTCAAGAAAGCATCGCCAGCATCGATCCGCGCAGTTCACCGCCGTCTGTCTCCGGCGAGGGCGACCAAATATATATGCTCGGTCCGATCGAGCCCGGAAACGTGCACCGCCCGGCCTGCCGCTGCACCGAGAGAGGGATGACGGCGCACACCGCCGCTCGTGCTCCCAATCCTTTCTTGCCAGAATCGCGCGGCCCGCTCCGCTTAATTGGTTACAGAGCAGACTGCAGCTTCGCGTGCCGCGCGACGAGCCGCTCGAGCGCCTCCCGCATCCACCCGTGCTGGCACCCGTCCATCACTTGCTGAACCGTCGCCTGTTCAATTCAATTGCAGACGCACACGTTTAGATGACATGTTCTTGGCACTTGTCTTCTTGATTTAGTTTGCCATAGATTGGCTGGTACAATACAAAGGAGCAAGCAATTGTGTTCTCTACTCACCCAGGTGCGCTTGCGGGAGGCCCTCTCGGGCCACTGGTGGAGCTCGTCGGTGACGTGGAGGGGGAACATGGTGCCCTCGTAGGTCTGGTTGTAGCGGCGGCTCTTGTAGTACCAGCAGCCGAGCATCTGCTCGGTGTCGCCGCGGACGCCGGCCTCCTCGAGGGCCTCGCGCCGGGCTGCGTCGTCCATGGACTCGTCCAGCTCCCACCCGCCCTTGGGGAACATCATGCCGTGCCCCTTCTGCGAGGTGATCACCAGCACCTCCAGCTCGCCGTCGTCGCCGCACACACGGTACGGGATGCACCCCACCACGATGCGCCCGCCTGTGCTCTTGCTGTACCGCTGCAGCTCGCGCCCCTGCCTCGCCACCAGCACGGCCATCAAATCTTTGCCTGGTTGATTAGATGCTTAATGTTTCTTTGGGAACGTAAGGTGAGGCTAGCTAGCTGCAGAGATGGGTTGAGGAGTAGTAGGATGGATGCTGATGGTGCAGCTGCTGGTCTGCGGCCATGGAGCTGGGGATCGCGGGGTATTTTATAGCGCGAGCGCGTGGGGTCAATGGAGTACTGTTGGTGTAGTTGCCGAGCGAACGAACGATAAGGTAACATGGGTGTCGAGTATGGACGAGCACAGGATTGGTGTGGGGCGTGGACGCAGCGCACGGATCTTCTGTGGCTCAAGTTCTGCTCGGGTGGTTATCTTCTGGTTGGTTTTGTCCTTCCGTTTCAGCTATTAGGTTATCGACTGCTCGAGATAGGCTATAGATAAAACAATTTCAGCTTTTATTGACAGAAAAGGTAGAATGTAGCGTACAAGTTTTTCTAGAAGGATTAGTTTGCTGAAATTTTTGACTTAGTGAGCATGATGTTTCTAAAGAGAAGAAATTTTTTGATGGTCTTCTCTTTATTCACAGATTATATTTCTCTGTAGTCCTATTGTAAAAGTTGATCGTGTAACATTTACCCGTATCAAGATATCTCCAATTATTGTTTTTCCTTATAATAAAACTTGCAAAAAAATTCACATGACAGTTGCATCAACTAGAATCTGCATAGTGTATACACAATAGAATAGACATATGTTTACTAGCAATAAATGGATTCTATCCACTGTTTTCAACTTTGGAGGGTGAGCTGAGTCCTACTCCTACATCCATACTAGCCTCCGCATGTAACGCGCAATGTGAAGCACGTACAGGAGATCTTTAAAGAAGTTAACATAACTATTTTGCACACTTCATTTCTATAAGGGGCAAGACATCTACATATTATCTTATTAAAGCAAACGCAAAAGAAACCACCATGTTTTCGCTCTCAAGGACTAAAAATTATGATGTTAATTGAATAAAAAAAGAAAAATCTACACCATCAATTTTGGTGGATTCAAATTATAACGGTCTACATTAAAGCCCCGTTTGGAACACATTAGTTTCTTAATATGGTTTTTTCTTTTTTTCCCCTTTTATTTCATTTTTTCCTTTTTCATTTACGTTACCATGGATATATAATGGTGTTTTCTTTTTTTATTCATTTTCATTTAATTAAATATATCAAAAAAAACTAACAGTTATTACAGTATCATTTCAGCCAAAAGCCACAACACTTTTGAACGGGGCCTAAAACAAAAGGAGTTCACATCAAGTATAATTCAAAAATAACTAAAATTCAGAATAAGAATAAAATAAAATTAGTAATTTGATTTCCATACAAATTCATAAGTAAAATTTTTAAATAAATATAATTCAAAAAACATAAACGAAAAATAGCAATTAGATTTGCGTAAGAATTCCAATAAAATAACTAAAACTTGGAATACAAAATAAAATAAAACTAGAAAATTGATTCAATAATATTCCAAATTAAAATCTCTAAATATCTATATTCCAGAATAAAAATTAAATAAAAACTAGCAATTGGATTCAAATATGAATTCCAACAAAAAAATAAATAAAATGTTAGAATAAAAAAAATGATTTTGATACAAAATTAAATGTAAAATCCCTAAATTACTGTAATTCAAAACAAAAATTGGCAATTATATTTGTATGCGAATTCCAATCAAAATAACTGAAATTCATAGTAAAAACTAAACAAAATTGAAAGTTTGATTTTGATACAAATTTCATAGTAAAATACCTAATAATTGAAATTTGGAATAAAAATTAAATAAAAATTAGCAATTAGATTTGTATATAAATTCCAAATAAAAGATAAATAAAATTTAAAATAAAATAACATAAGCAATTTGATTTATGTATGAACTCTAATAAAAATAGCTAAAATTTTAAATAAATAAAAGGTATAATGAGGATAGCACGAATGGTGTCAGAGTAGGCCAGGAAAAAGTACAATGACATTGATATGTCCTAGAAGAATACATTGCCCCACAGGGCAACATAGAGCCGAGGCGACGGCAACGGATGAGTTAAGGGCAATGTTGTACTACTCACCTTAGCTGTTCAATGCAGGACAATGTCGTACTACTCACCGGTTGAAGAATCTAGCCCCGTCATCATGTGTTAATGGTGAGTTTTGGCAATTGATGATAACCATTTGTAGGACTAATATTTTTCTATGAGTTAGTGAAATAGGTTAAATCTTATGATGAGAATGACTTGGGAAGGTGTCATGAGTTGATCGTCATCAAGTCATTATTCGGGAAAGAAGAGATGATCATCATGATAAGGACCCAGATTTAAAGTAAAGATATTCATTATCAAGTTCCAAGAGGATTCACAAGGTAAAGGTATAACTAGTATAGGTTAAGAATGTGTTTCTAGTCTTTTACCGGTCTTAGTGTTTGGTTGAGAGACCGGATTGCTAATATAGATTGTTGTACTATTAAGAGAAGTCTTGTCTAACAGTTTGAGTCTCATTATTTGTTGGTAGCTTAAATTCACTTGCTCTAGCTCTCCGTAACATGATGTTTAGATTTGCGCGAATGTGTTTACAAATAGTTAAAGTTCATTCATAATCCTTGTAGCATATGTTTAATGTTTGTAAATGTGTTTTGCTAATGGTTGAAGTCCATACACCTACTCTTTATGGCATGATGCTAAGGTTTGTAAATGTGTTTTACAAATAGTTGAAGCTCATACATAATCGTTGTAGCATATGACTTAAGTTTGTGAATATGTTATAGTATGTTCTGTGCAGCTTTTGACTCGGTTGCTGGCAACAAGCAAGCGAGGCAGTGCTGGCGTAGCGGCTTGAAGGCATATTTGCACTTGAAAAGCGGATTTCCTGATAGGGAAAGAGGTAAGTTGGCTAGAGTTTCCGGATTTGGTAAAAATTTTAAATTCAAGCAAAATTAAAAATAAATTAAAAATTTTGAGTTGTTTCAATCTTTTTTAAATACCTACATGAAAAAACATACAACCGCGCCTGCCACCTAAAAGAGGCATCAGTGCATCCAGGTGCCGAGCCACACCCCGGGCAGGGTAGGCTTCAATCTGTGGTGTGAAAAAATATTTACAGTCTGGATAAATTCATTTTAGCCTGGGTAACATTTTTATGGTCCAGCCCAGATAACTTAGATCATTCCACTACTTAGCCCGGGGCGTAATCAAATCCTAGCTCCGCCACTGAGTGCATCACATAAAAGGCATAACGAAAACACAATAATTGAAACCACGCTAATTTCAAAATCTATCTCAAAATAAAAAATCATCTCGACATATGGCCCTGCTCGGTTGGGCTGAAAAGCTGTAGCTTATGGCTGAAAATGCACTGTAGGTGGCTGAAATTTCACTGTAGCTGAATGTGGCTTGTTTGGCGTAATTAAATTTTAAAAAATTTAAAAATGAAAGAAAAATATGTTAGCTCATCTAGGACAACGCAAACGAATACAGGGAAAAAAGAGCCGGCAATAAAGCGAAAAAAATCAGAAAAAGATGAAATTTATGAATAGTGAAAAATAAATCAGAAGTCCGAAGTTAAAATGAGCGGGACCATATATGATTAAATCAATCCCCGACAAAAACCACGGTAAAAAGGGCAGACAACCGCTGCTGGCCTGCTTCCACCTAAATGAAGCATCACCATCAGCTAAGGGTGTGTTTGGTTGCCTGCATCTCTTTTGTCCTGGATGGGTGGATCCGTATAATATGAGAAAGAGCCTGTTTGGTTGCCTGTATGAGCGGATACAGCCTGTATGAGCGGATGCAAAAATACGCCCTCATCCTGGATGGGTGGATACGCTCAAAATGAGCTTCACTAGCCATCCTGGATGAGTGGATGCAGTGTATCTTATGCGGTCCCACGTGTCAGTCTCTCAGGTTTGGTAGACTGCATCCGCTCATACAGGCAACCAAACAGCATCTCAGTTTTTTTGTATCCGCTCATGCAGCCTCACCAAACATCTTCTTTTTTGAAATACGATTCCACTCAACCTGCATCCACTCAGCCAGGATATACGATACAACCAGTGGCGGGCCCAAGGCCCGGCCACCCTGGGCCACTGCCCGGGCTCAAATTTCTACTGCCATGTTTAATCATGGGTCAACAGCAGCTAGCTATAGCCAATTAGGGAATCAGCTGAACTATCTACTATTGTATCTGTAGTTTCTTGGTCATGATTAGATGGACCTTCGTGTACCATCTACTATTGCCATGCATGAGTGATACCTTCATTATCTTTACTTTCAGGGGCTAACAGTACGGAAGTAGTGATCATACCATTTTATGCACCATATCATGATACATTGGCCCATTGGTTGCTGTTTTGGATTAGTCCACCTGCCGGCAAGCTGGGCGACGTATTGGCCAAGAAGTAGGAGTCGCCGCCGCCGGTGCTGGTGCTTCTCCTCGTGGCTGTCGTCACCGTCCTCTTGCCCTCCCCCGCAGGCCGCAGCTGTCTCTGCTCGGAACTCGGAAGGTACACGAATACACGATCGGTGTATGCATTTTCATATGTGTACTAAAACGATGGTTTTATTTACAAAACTATTAAGCACGCTAGCTTTGCTTATATAGGTCGATGTGAATTTGTTATTGGTTGTTACTTGTTAGCTTGCCCAGGCTCTAAAAAATTTCTGGGTCCGCCACTGGATACAACCTCCGTCCACGAACCAAACACACCCTAAGCGATCGAGTAGAGACTGCCCGCGGTCCATAGGCCGTGCCCACGCAAGCAGGAGGAAAGCATCACCATCACCTAAGCGATCGAGTAGACACTGCCCGCGGTCCATAGGCCGTGCCCACGCAAGCAGGAGGGAAAGCGATGCCCCTGCAGGGAGGCCAAGGAGATGTGAGGATAGCGGACAAAGCGCGTCCGCGCAGGCGAGTGGCCGTGCCCGCCCTTCGCAGCTGCTTCTCGCGTCTTCAGCCAAGCAAGCTAGCTCCCCGTCGGCCCTTACGCGCACGCCCGTACGCCCACACGCTCTCCCTCTCTGCTCGCCTACCCTCCCCTGCGTATGAGCGTACCCATCCTTGTCCGAATTAAACAACCAAAAAGTCCACGAACGGCCAAGCCCATCATTCCCATCAATTCCTGCTCTTAATTAGCCCCCTGTTTTATCGTATCTATCGGTGTCCTCGGTGAAGTCGCTGCCTCATTCTCTCCCGATGCTAGTCTATGCACGGAAGTACACCATCTGTGATCATACTTTGCAAGTTGCATATCAGCAATTATGATGCGATGTTCACACACTGCGTGTCTCGTGTCCGGCTCTCTTTGGTTGTGAAAAGAAGATGACGAAACAGTAGGATGAGGATAATATTCAATGAACTGCCCTTCTTTCCTCTCACTCTTAGTCCGGTCTAAACTCTAATTTAGCGAAAGGGAATTACAATGTGATTGCACTAATTTAGCCACGTGGGAAATGTCCTATGTAACCACGTTTTTTTCCCCCGGAGAATGTGAAACTGCAGTACGTTTTTCACTCGATACACAGCTGCGACGGTCTGACTCTTCTGCTACTACGTGCTATATACCCAGTCTGACACCGTCGTTCTTGCGTTGTCGCCAACGCGAAACTGAGTAGAAATGCGCCCAAAAGGGGTTGAATTTTTTGCTATGTTGCAACCAGGTTCTAAAAAGCGAAAACCATTGTTGGATTATTTCGAGACTGGTTGGTGGACAGCGTCAGTCAGGACTAGTCGTCGGTTGGTTCCAACCGATCTCATCCGCAGCGGTGATTGCAATGGAAGTTACAATAATCATGCCGAAACTGCACAAAGTGGATACGATCTAGATTCTAGAACGTAAACTTAAGCCGAAATCCATCGAATCAGCCCGGTCTCTGTAAATTCACGGATCGGATCTGCCTTTATGCCAACATATACATGCACCGAACTTACTTTTCGTCTCACTAAATTTTCCTCGTAGTAATGCAAGTAGCAATTTACACGATCGATTGAGCGTATGCGAGAGACCATGAGAGGCCAGGCCAGCACGTTTCCTGTTTAGGAGCAAGCCGGTCAGAGACATGTCCAGGAGGGGAGGGCCAGGACCTGCAATGCAACGGCGCGACCGATGCAGACGGCCGGCTCTGTCCTTGGCTCCTTGCTTGATCACCAACCGAACCGAAACAGAAACGCCACCGCCGCGCGGCCGCGCGCGGTGGACGCCACGGAAGTGACCGCCGAGCTCGACAAGCCATGTTAGATCGCTCGCGCCGCCGCGCGCGTCGTGCACGGTCTCCACCAACACGGGCAATGCATTCATGCAAGCTAGGAGACGTTTGCTACCGCTGGTCCCGCTCAGTTGGGCTGAAAAGCTGTGTCTTATGGCTAAAATTGCACTGTAGTTAAAAGTGGCTTATTTGGCGTAATTAAATTTAAAAAAAATTAAAAATAGAAAAAATTTGCTAGCTTATCACGAACACCACAAACGAATACAGAAAAAAAGAACCGGCAAAAAAACTAAAAAAAGCCAAAAGTTCAAAAAAAGATAAAATTTATGAATAGTAAAAAATAAGTCAGAAGCTAGAAGCTGAAGCCGAAACAAGCGGGGAAGCCCCACAAGGCCCAGTAAGGGTGCCTTTGGTTGAGCTTTTGGGAGCTGCTTTTGCTTCCAAAAAGCCAACCAAAGGGGTGGAAACCAGAAACTGTTTTTTCAGAAACAGCTACTTTTATGTAGTACAGTTTTGAAAGCACCTTGGACTCTGCTTTTGGCTTTTGGCTTTCTGCTTTTTGAAATGGTGAAAATAGAGAGCTGTTTCACAGTTGTTTTAAGGAAAATAGAGATAGGAGGTAAGTTTTATACTTGTTTGAACCAAACAGCTTATAACTTTTCCACAGCCCACAGCCCACAGCTCAACCAAACACACCCTAAGAGCAACTCCAAGAGATGGGCTAAAACATCCCCTAAAATAAATTTTGGTGATTAGTGAAAAAAAACCCCTCCAAAAGATCCCCAAAACCACCACTAAAAATTTTAACACCCCCAATATCTCACCCCACCGGAGCCAAATTTGGCCTCACCCCACGCGTCCCCAATCACCGTTGCCGCGCGCGAGTAGGCGATTCCGCGCCCAATTTTTTTCCTTCGCGTTGCGTGAGACCTACCTGAGGGCGTCGGCAGCCTCCTCCCCGCCGGCGCAGCTCCCCACCGACGCCCCCGCTGTTTGAGCACGCTGGCCGCCTGCGCCTCTCCGTCGGCCGCCTCTAGGCACATCCCCTCTAGCCGCGCACAGGGCAAGCAAAAGCATTGTATGAAGCTGAAGATATCAACAAGAAGTCATTCCTATTAATGCATTGCTATGTACTGTTGAGGACACAACCAAAGTGGCATGAAAAGCAGAGATCTTTGGCTGAGAAGCCTGCTAAGAAATCTGCTCACAAAAAACAAAAGACAGCCTCTGAATCAAGCCCTCCTGATTGTTCTTCTAATGACGAGATAAATGAAAATGCAACTCCAGAGAGTGAAGGTACACAAAGCAGACCAATGGGTAGGAAGAGGGCGAAAGAAGCACTGCGACAAGGACAGGTTGGCTACATGGAGGCATTAGATCATTTGTGGGCAAAAAGAGAAGTGAGTGATGCGGAGAAAGAGCGTAAGAAAGATGACAGGTTCAAAGAAGCTTATGCTTTACAAAGGGAAAGGATTCAGCTAGAACAGGTGAAGGTGGAAAATAAGAAAAAGAAGTTAGAACTTATGAGTGATGAGATATGTTTGAAAAGAATGATAGAAGAAGAAAGAATTATGACCATGGACTTTACTGGCCTATCAGACATACAACAACAGTTCTACAAGAGCCTACAGAATGAGATTGTAGCTTGACATTCCTCTAAGTCGGGTTAAATTTCAGAACTATGTTGTATGGTCTTCATTTGTTTTCAGATCAGAACAATAGTGTTTTAATTTAATTTCAGAACTATGTTATGGTGTCTTTATTTCAGATCAGAACAATAGTGTTTTAATTTAATTTCAGATCAGAACAATGGTGTCTCCATGGCGCTGCCACAGATGCTCCACTAGGTCTTGTTGAAGCTGGGAGTGGATTTCCTTGTCTCTAAGTTTCATGTGGGCTTGAATAAACTCATGAATATCAGCACTATGCTCATGTGAAACTGCGACGGGTTCACCCATCCAATCAAAGTTCAAATCATTTTGTTCATCTCGCTCGTCTTCTACTATCATATTATGCATGATGACACAAGCATTCATGATATCATTGAGCGTGGCTTCATCCCAAAATCTAGCTGGGCCACGTACAATCGCAAAACGAGCTTGTAAAACTCCAAATGCTCTTTCCACGTCCTTTCTGACCGCTTCTTGTGCTTTTGCAAAGTATTTTTTCTTATTACCTTGTGGCATCTGTATGGTCTTCACAAATGTTGCCCAAGAAGAATATATGCCATCTGCAAGGTAATATCCCATTGTATATAACTAATATGGCCCATATGCCCATGTAGCAGATTTAAAATATTTAGGGGACCAATTTTGGGGATGACTGTTGGAGTAAAGGAGTTATATTGATCCCCAACTTTTTGGCATGTCCCCTAAAATGAGATTATAGGGGATCAAATTTAGCCCATCTTTTGGAGCTGCTCTAAGTGTGCAGTTGTTGGCATATCTCTGCTTTGTTTTGGTTTGCTTTTGTCCCCCCTTCAACCTGTTTGCTTGCTGCCTGTTTGCCTTTTTCTTTCTTTATAAGCAGCACGCAAGTAAATGCATGGTATCTCTTATTGAAAGTTTTCTCGACGATTATTTGTGTGAGTACGTCGTTTCCGACTCGCGAGTTAGTTGGGACGCCGGCCGGCCGGCCGGACTTGCGTTTAAGACAGAGGAAGAGGAAGGCCGTGTCCTACGTACGGTTGTTGTATGCCGGCCGTGTAAACGCAATGACATGCATGCGACCAGTGTACGTATGTTGTTGATCTCTTCGGGATAATGTATAGTTCAGATCGACCGTACTGATTTGCATGCGACCACTGTACGTATGTTTGTTACGGCACGATGGATTCAATCCGTGGCCTGCAGCGTCCTAGTGCCTGAAAGTCTTCCCTGAAATTGCCTGGCATGTACCTCGATTCACCAAGTCTGTGCGTTCGTCAACCGTGCATGCATGTACCCACATGCTGACACCTGACATGCACATGCTGCATGCATGGCTCCAAATGCTTTTTGCCTCTTGAGCTCGGTTGATCGGCTCGGTTGTTGGTGTCCTCTCTCCTTTTTCTCACCTTCTCGTTTTATCTTCTATGGTTTCCCGCTGGACGTTTCATTGTCACGAAAATTCCCTCGACGGTTGGTCTTATTTCCATGCTGAATCTTCTGTACTCATGTGCCCTACTGATCAACGAAATTATACGGCCGGTGCCTTGTTCAGTGATGTTTGAATAACCGTTTTTTTAAAGAACAAGACATGCACGTTTGAATGCTATATAGTAGCTTGTAACTACGAAATGGCTACGTGATCGATTGGAAATTCGCCAGTTTGGGATGCATGCATTTGGCATTTTAAAGCTACGGCACCAATGTTAAATCGATCGGTCCCTTCGCACTGTATGGACATACAGTGTTAGCCTTTGGCGTCACGAAAAGCTTGATTAATTAGTCCCATGGATATCGTAATCTTCTGATGTTAACTGAGAGCTTATCGTTTCTCTTCAATTTTCTTTAGAATCTCAGCATGCCATTCAGTTAGATAGCCATCCAAAATGCCTATCTCGTGCTAATTAGTTTATGCAGCTAATCGTCCATGGTATATTTGCGATTCGTACCAATTGATCTGTCAATTAGAGGTGTGAATGATTTTTTAAAACTTTTCTTCTAATTGTATTTAAAATATTCATTCAAGTGACTGTGAGAGCCATTAAGATCATATTGCAACAACTATGTCTTACAAAACAAAGTTAGAGACCAAAATCAACAAAACCAGCAACCTTCAGCAAAAGTCTAGTCAGATTGTTATGGATGGGCCAGTCTGACCACAAGGACAATGGTAGTCTAATCACTGAGGTCGGTCTGATTGCAGGTTCATGGCTTTTTTGATCGGTCTATTGTTCTAGACCTAAAAGTCTCTTAGGACAAAACTCAAATATTAAGAATTTACTCAATTCTCATCCAAATATTTTCAAATTTTGCATGAGACTTGTTCAAAACATTAGAAATCTAAACTAATCAAGGATCACAAAGTTCTTGTGCTCGGGTTCACTAAATTGAAGATAATAGAATTTAGTTCAAAAAACAAAAAAAATACTAAAACTTGAATTGCTTCTTACTCATAAGGATATAAGGCATGAGGTCTTCTAAATCTATTCTTACATGTTCTATCAAGGTAATTTAAACAAGAGTCCGAGCTAAAACTCCTACAAACACTAAATCACAAATCTTGCTGAATTTAAAGTATAACTAAGCAAGAATACAAGTAACAATATGATTGAGACAAGGCTTTAATCTATTTTTAGTAGAAGATAAAGTTTACATATTCATAAATGATTATAATGTGCAGCCAAAAAACCACTATTTCCTATCTCAAGTTTTCTATCTGACAACCACAGAAAGAGACAAGGCGGTAGAACAAAAATCTAAATCCCAGAATCCTTATATCTAACATCTTTTCTTCCCGTTAATAAACAGCAACAACTCTAATGGGTCCAACCCACTAAGACTACCGGGGAATCTATTAACCCCACTAATACGGATTTTACACACTAACGCATACTTCTCAAAGCATTTACAAGGTTTAACCTGCTAACCCGTTAGCGGTTGATTCACTTAGCAATTTTAGCTCTCCTTTACCTAAACTATTTCTCCTTTATGCCTAACCGCATGCGGTTTTGGTCAAGGCACCAACCCTATATTTGGACAACTATCAAAATACCATTGATAAAGTTTTGGGGCACCTTTCCTTGACTCCATCTTCACCTTCACCTCTTAGCATCTTCGCATACTTTAACATATTGCATGTAGTGCCCAATGACTAGCCGTCGCGTCTTCACGCATTTGGCCTCTTCCGAGCTGTCTCTACGTTCATCGGTCTCATCACTCGGCACACCACATGCACCAAGTCACCTCTTCGTGATCTTTGTCTTCTCTGTGCTTTCTGCTTGAGCCACGTAGCCTTACTCGGACTTACATGACCGTATGGACCTCAGCTCTCCATCTAGTCCCAGTCTTTTGCCGTCGATCACTAACGTTCTCTAAGCCACCTGCACATCTAAAGACCAAACAACTATGTCAAACATAAGTTCCATGCACTTGACTCATATTAGTCAAAATAATGCATCGTACAACTCAACACAATCAATCAACGGCACCCATGCTGTGCACCCACTCAAACCACTCTCCTTATAGTGGTCAGACCGTTGGCCACTAGCCAGTCTAACCGCTTAAGAACATCAAAAAAACATCCTTTCTAGAATTTCAATTAAACTCTATATAGTTTTAACTCTAGTATTTAATTTCAGTGGTACCAAGTGCAAACTTATTTCCAAATAAGTTTACATAAGTGTTTGGTGCTCAATTTCTCAAAAATCCATAGCTGGTCTAACCGCTTGCCACACGGCGGTCAAACCGCTGCTCTAGGTCCAGTCAAACGGTCACTCCATGAACATCTGATCGCTTATGACCTAAGAGAACTGAAACTCTAAAATTCAGTAAAACTCATTTTGCAAAATCGAGATTCAACTCTATAGATAAATCAATCGTTCAAACCTAATGATTCATAGACCTTCTCGTATGTTCCTTCGTAATTATCTTCAATGATGCATCAACAGTCACCCTGCATAAGCGAGATTCGGTCAGACCATCGACTAGAAATTTTCTGATGGATGATAGATGCCCGGGAACCTCAACTGCCCATTTTCATGTTCCATGCCTGCGTTGTTGCGGCCTGCCAATCTGCCAACTACGAGCACATATAATTTCCCCCACACAATTTAAAACAAGGAAAACTTGGGCTGATACTGATAGCTGAGTAACCACTAGGGCCTGGTGTAATCGCTTTTCTTAATGTCGATTCAAAGTACTGCACGTGAGGTAGGAGTTCAGGTCTTGACTTAATTACGCGCAGGATAACTTGGAAAGAAGCAGAAGCTATGACTGTATGAGTGTGTGGCCAATGCTTCTGATCAAGAACGTGCATCCTACCTATCTCGCCAGTGATTTTCCAAGAAACTATTCCTATATATTAGCCTACCAAACGCTAATGGCGAATCAGGCGCTAGAGTATGCGAATAATTGAAGTCCATGGAGGTGGTTGATGACGAATCTAGATTAAGAATCAACGAGGCGTGAGCGTGATGGAGGCGACCGATCGGGCGAACTGTATATTGGCAAATTAGGTCGACCACATCGATCGACATGGAGATGTGCAATTAATATTCAATGATTTGGTGTACTATATATGTAGCACTCTACATACCAATATGAGATATTATTATGTAACGTCATCACCAAAGTAAATAATAAATAATAAAAACAACAATAAAAATCACAAGAAAATTAAAACTTTAAAAGTACTTTATTAGAGAGTCAACGAAAGCTGAAAGTAATGTTTGAAATATGGGACCGATCCACTTCTAACCAAATAAAGAATAAATAAAATGATATAAATAGTGGTAAGCCATGGTGCTAAAAACTCAAGTGCTTCCACCCATACATGTTGCTATCACTCCACTGGCCTTTTACCTGATAATGGAAAGAGCAAGCATGAGATTTGGAAATCTCAGCAAGTACCTAACAACGGTCGTAACACCGTGAGTAAAGAATAAGTAATGCAAACAAGTAATTAACACAGATTAATTGCAATGGAACTAAGTTGCCGGAAACATTGATGAAAGTCAGGGATAGAAGTAACCGGAACAACGACATTAAGGATAATCATTATTTAGCAAGTTATAACAATGGCACTGACGATTACTTCTCACATATCCGATTATACGAGAATAGTCAGGCATAACACTATCCTCGACTGTATAATTGCCGACGGGGTGTAATATCCTGAGTAACGAGAGTGTACGGCCCCTCATACGTTACCAGGTGGTGTGGAAATCTCCCATATATATGGATAACCTTAGGCCAAGTAACTATCATATTGTTAACATGTTATATGATATCCTGAGTAACGAGACAACAGGAACGGTGAAATCAAATATAATTGTTATTTAGCAGGTTATGACAATGGCACCGATGATTACTTTCCGCATACCCGATTTTACGAGAATAGTCAGACACAACACTATCCTTGATTGTATAACCACAGATGGGGTGTAATATCCTAAATATTGAGAGTATACATCCCCTATACGTTACCAGGTCAGTGGAAATCTCTCCTATATGTGGATAACCCCAGACCAGGTAACTGTAATATTGTTAACAGGTAAAATGATGCGAATTTAATGGAACTGAGCGAAGGCTAAGATGAGGTTATGATAAGTGGACGGATTCGCTAAATATTTGAAATGAAGAAGAATTAAATCCCGATAGATGTTGATGTGAAATGATAACACGGTGATAACGATTTAGGAATTATTCTAAAAGAGGTATTATAGCATAGCTCACACAAGAATTGACAACCAACTAAATTTTATTACGTGACATTATTAATCAAATTAACATTTGTTAATATATATCAGTGGTGACTCGCATAAGAAACCAAACCAGCAATACATCATGATATCAGACAGATTAAACATAGAAATTGATATTTAAAAGATTACTACTGTTTTTAACCTAAGTCTACAACATGATCATCCGCTATCCCCATTAACGATTTAAGTATGAACTCTAAACATTAATAACTAAGCAATCTAATAAACATAAAAGTATGTGAACAAGATAACCTAGAATGTCATGGTATGAATACAATATTAAAAGTATAAAACTGGCAAACATTAATAATATGTTAATAACCAAGTAAGTATTAGTAATATGATAGCAACCAGACAAATCTTAAGGATATGATAATAGCAGGTAACTTTAGTGATATGTGAATAGACAGGTAATTTTAGTGATATGAAATTAGCCATGTATTTTTAGTGATATGATAATAATCAGGTAACTTAGTGATACGACATTAGCAAGGTAATTTTAGTGATATGAAAATAATCAGGTAATTGTAGTGATATGAGGTTAGCCAGGTAATTTTAGTGATATGAAAATAATCAGGTAATTATAGTGATATGAGGTTAACTAGTTAATTTCAGTGATATGATAATAATCAGGTAACTATAGTGATATGAGATTAGCCAAGTAATTTTAGTGATATGATAATAATCAGGTAATTGTAGTGATATGAAAATTGTACTCAACGACTAGGTGACAAGTAATCTAGAAACACGTGGTATGCGAAACGGAAAGGTCACAGCCGCGATGTACTTGCATTGAGCACGCCCGGTAGACACGCTGCACAAAGGATCTGGAACGCGCAATTGCACGGGCGCTCCCTCAACAGCTGTGTGAGAACTTACACGGTGGAATGGGGGTGAATTAGACGAGAGTTAAGATAAAATTGTGAAAAAGACAACAAGAGATCGTTCGGCTGGAAGAAAACGTGTTCACTGGGCCTTCATTGTGCGAATCACCGTTCGGCCGTGCGAATCACGCCCACAGCATGATCTCACAAAAATGTTGCACGAAATGTGATTCGACCACGGTTCTGGGCCAACCGAACCCGCGGTCGTGGAATCAGTTTCGGCCATCGCTGGTTACCGCCACCTGCCTCCGCCAATGGCCACTGCTGCTGCCCACCATGGCGCCATCGGCCCTAGCGCCCATCGGCCGCGCCTCCATGGCCGCTGTGCCGCCTTAGCTTGCGCCCGACAGCCGCCACCGCCCGGCCTGCTAGCTCCCGACCATTGCGCCTCCTCCGGCCACCACCCGTAGCCGCATGGCGCCTGGCCGCCGACACCTAGGTGCCACACTGCTGCCGCATCACACCACGCCTCCATCGCATGCTGCGCTGCGCCGACCGCCACCGCCTTCGGCGCTGCTGTCGCCACCATTGACTGTGGTGCCGCAGCCATCGCCCTGCCGCGCGCTCCCGCCGCACCACCAGTGGCGTGCGCCACCTGCCGCCGCTATGTTGAGTGTTGCCGCCGCACACTGGCCACGCAATCTGCCGTCAGCGCCATCGCCGCTTGCCGTGACGAGCCATCGGCCACGCGTAAGACGAAGAAAGAGAGAGAAATGGAAGATTCATTGGTGAGGATAGGAGAGAAAATATTGGAGATGGGAGAGAGAGGTTATTAGAGATGAGAGAGGTTAGAGATAAGGATAGGAGAGAGATTAGAGATAATATGCGAATGTTTTGTACGGATAATCCATTTTTTATTCGAAATTACATAAATATACCCACGGGAAATTTTTTTTTTACAAAAATAGGCTCCAGTCGCCTAATGGTTGGGCGACTGGAGCCTTTCGCCCAACCAGACCGCGACATTTAATAAATCTACCAACCGTTCAGCGATTAAATACAGTCGCTGCACCGTTGGGCGATTTGAATGCAGTCGCCCCACCGTTGGGCGACTACAATCAAGTCGCCCAACGGTGCGGCGACTTTGGGCGATATAAAACCCTCGGCCGGCAGCGATTGCTGTTTTCATTCGGTGTTTTCGTTCGCTTCGGCCGCGCAGAGGAAGAAGAGAAGAAAAGAGGAAGAAGGGAAGAAGAGAAGGGGGTAGAGAAAGAGAGAGAGAGAGAGGAGAAGAAGAGAGGAAGAACGTGATTTTCAGGTATTTGTTGTGTTATATTTTTTGTTAGTGTTAGAAAAATAGTTTAGAAATTTAGTTTACAAATTTAGTGTAGAAAATATAGTTTAGAAAATTTAGTGTAGAAAAATTAGTTTAGAAATTTAGTTTAAAAAATTTAGTTTAGAAAATTTAGTTTATAAATTTACTTTAGAAATTCAGTTTAGAAAATTTAGTTTTCAAATTTTGATTAGAAAATATAGTTTAGAATTTTAGTTTACAAAAATTAGTTTAGAAAAATTAGTTTAGAAATTTTAGTTTAGAAATGTAGATGTACTGTAGAAATTTAGTTTAGAATATTTAGTTGTAATTTAGAAATTTAGTTTAGAAAATTTAGTTGTAATTTAGAAATTTAGTTTAGAAAATGTAGTTGTAATTTAGAAATTTAGTTTACAAATTTTGGTTGTAATTTAGAAATTTAGTTTACAAAATTTAGTTTAGAAATTTAGTGTCGAAATTTTGTATAGTTTGTTATGTATTATTGTAGAAAATTCAATGTACAAATTTAGATGTAGAAAAATTTGTATAACATTTTTAATGCATTATTGTAGAAAATATAGTTTACCAATTTACATGTAGAAAATTTATAGTGTACAAATTTAGATGTACAAAATTTAGTTTACAAGTTTAGTGTAGAAATTTAGATGTACAAAATTTAGTGTCCAAATTTTGCATAATAATTTTGATATGTTATTGTAGAAAATTAAGTGTACAAATTTTGCAGGTATGACTCGTGGTGGACGTGACTATGACTGGCGGTACCCATTGTTGGACGAGCACTTGGACCGCGGGCACCGTGCTTCCCAACGTGTGCCGCCATCGGGGAGCACGGACGAGCCAGTTGAGGTGGGAGTGGTCCGGACACGCACACCTCGAGTGGCCTGGGGACTGGACCCTCGTTGGACTGCCAGGTTTGCACTACGCCAGCGTTTAAGTGGTACTGTAAGAACGTTTCGTGCTGAGCTTCAATTTGTTTGCAGGCTGTGGGATGCCAGGCTACTCCCTCTTGCCCGGATGGTGCAGGCCACGGAGGAGGATGCAGCCGCCATGGCCGCGGGCGGGGACGAGGAGCGATCACGACGCTTCCCGTTCGACCGCTCCCTGTTGACGGCTTTGGTGGACCGTTGGCGGCCCGAGACACACACTTTCCACCTTCCATTAGGGGAGATGACGCCGACCCTGCAGGATGTGTCCCTGCTTCTTGGTCTTCCGATCGCGGGAGACGCTGCCTTCCTATCGGAGGCCCCGGCCGAGTGGCGCGCCGACGTGATCGGCAGATTCGAGGGGGTACTTCCGCCGGTCGATAACCACCACATGTTCGATCAGGGTCAGACCCATGGGCCGACACTGAGGTGGCTCGCACAGTACCGGGTACGTGGTATTTACAATCGATCGCGTCTTCCAAACTCTTATTTGTGCTATTACGTACTAATAACAATTTGTTTCCATTCAGGTGGAGCGCATGGATCCACAAGCGGACGATTACCAGGTCTCGCGCCACTTGGAGGCGTACGTGCTGTGGCTGTTTGGTTGGGTGCTTTTCACCACCAGCCACGGCAACTCCGTGAATGCGCGCCTTATCGCTTATGCGAGGGCGATTGCGGACGGCGAGGCCCCCCAGGTCAGTTGGGGATCGGGCGTACTTGCCGCGACCTACCGCGGTCTGTGCGATGCATGCACGAGGATCAAGGCGAACTCGATCCTCACGGATTGTCCGCTGCTGCAGTTGTGGTCGTTCGAGTGCTTCAGCCTCGGACGACCTGTGCTAGACGATATGTGTCCGTACGGGCCCGAGATGTATCCGGGTGGAGACGTCGACCGGCCGACGATGGGTTCTCTTTGGTGCCGTCGACGAGTAAGTATTATCACAGTGAACTATTTATTTCTTATTAACGATCGTCATACTAAACAACTTACCAGCAGCACGACGTCTCCCCGGGTCAGGACGATGTAGACCAGTTTTTCGCGGAGTGGCCCGGGTAGTTCTCCGACGCAGCACCGGAGGTTCTCTCTGGCAGTGCCCTCCCCGGTGCACCGGAGGGCACACAGCCAGAGGTGCAGCTGACTCCACCAGCGCAGGGGCGGGATAGACACCCTCCTGCTCGTTTTACTTTTTCGGATCGTCGTAACCCGTTGCACCGGAGGAGGGCCAAGCGAGGCCGTATGGGAGGACGCGGCCGCGGTGACGGGGCACACCAAGGTGGCGAGTGAGGCGTGCTGCAGATGCTATATATGTTATGCATGTAATGAAAAAATATGCGGCATGTTACTCACAGTTATATTATGAAGTTTATTTAAATTTAAATAAGTCTATCATCTCTTCTCCGCACATAAACTATCTCACTTAACAATGTATGTATCGATCGTTCTCTACTCAATCTTTCATAAAAAAAGTTTCAAAAACTTTTTACGCACCTACAATATACAATGAACATAAACTTTTATTACAACTTCACCATATTTTTTAACCAGTTGAACATTACAAAATTCACAAAATCTAAAACAATCACGGGGGCTACATGCAGTCACCTAACGGGATGGCGACTGCATGTTAGTCGCCTAATGGAGCGGCGACAATATGTAAGTCGCCATACGGAAGAGCGACTAAATGCAGTCGCTTCACTGTGCAGCGACAGATATTGTGTCGCGGTCTGGTTAGGCGAAAGGCTCCAGTCGCCTAACCATTAGGCGACTGGAGCCTATTTTTGTAAAAAAAAATTCCCGCGGATATATTTATGTAATTTCGAATAAAAAATGGATTATCCGTACAAAAAATTCGATAATATGCACCTTTCAAATATTGGACGCTACAATATATTTAGCCCTTCCAGTGTTCAACATTGCCAACTCTGGTTACTGCATCAGTGCACACTAACTGCTACTAGTTCTATCTTCTAGGAGTAGAGGAGTTGTTAGGTAGTTCATGATTAGTAGAGCATCTGGTGGTTGTGTAGCTGGAAGTCATCGTTCGGTCCCAGTAATCACGAGTCGGGAGATAGAAATCCTGGACTACATGTATCGTTTGACAAGCTCTTTTTCCTTTTGCATCTACTGCGTGGCATAATCTAGAGCCAATTCTGTTGGGACAATTATTTTGCAGCAGGTTGATCGTCCTAGATGGAGGAATCGAGAGATTTTGATGCGTCCTTGTCATCACCAGCGTGCCTGAGACGAAGGCTTGCGATGTGGACATGGCACAGTTCTATAACCACACCTCTGAAGCTGGAAATGGAAAAAAAACCAACACGGTTCATTGATCGATCGACGTTACAGAGGAAGTAACCAAGGCACGTCACGGATGGATCGTTGTCGTCGACGACGGTCAACACTGGAGCGATACATTGACTGGCCGGCGCGGTGTTTTGTTTTTGCCATTGGACATAATTGGTTTTATAGTTTTATGCGTGTAAGTTTGCACTTGCCTATCGAGCCGGGCACAGCTACGGCCAATCGTTGTGTGTTTGCCGTGGACCTGTGGTTTGGTTTCTGGCTATCCAGTTCAAAGAGTTGAACTGTGAAAGAGATGTTTGTTCCGAGCACTGTTTTATCCTACATTTTCTGCATCATCCTCTACTTGGTACGCTGGAAACAGGTGCCCCGGCGGCAAGGGTGATAACCGACCGGTTGTCGACACCGGGAAATCGAGCCCCGGTTGTGATGGCGATCATCGCATTTGGAACTTGTACTCTCTACCGCGAAAGCTGCCAATTTTTTCACGCACACAATTACACAATCATCCAGGGGCGGAGCCATACCCCGGGCAGGATAGACTTTAGCTCTGATAAATTCAATCCGATCTGAATAATATTTTTATAATCTACTAAATCTAGCTTCGCAACTGCACAAACACCTACAATTTGTCCGCGCGCTCATGTGAGGCCCGTCGAATCCATGTCACTGGCACGAGCAGCAGGCACCGGTGGCACAATCACCTACCTGCCTGCGGAATCCTGGCCGAAAATGCTTCGGTTCGGTCCACACAGGCGGTAGAACCAACACGTTGCGCACGTACTTGGGTAGGACAAAGCCGGAGGTCATCGCGCACGACAGATTAATCGTTGTGCGCCAAGGACAAGGAGCGGCTCGTGCCGCATGATTAACGAGCGGCCTGTCATGGAGTGGGCAGGAGAATCTATCTTACTACCACCAACACGGAACGAGCGTTTGCCGATGCTGATAGACGAGTGGTGTGGATGGTGGTGACCTCTGCTTCCGCGCGAGATGCCGATCGGGAGGGAGGCTGGTGGTGGGGCCGTGGGAGGATATTCCCAACCTTCGATCGCGTCGATGTTTGTAAGAGCATCTCCAACAGGTAATGTAAGAGCATCTCCAACGTCTGGCTATTTTACCTGGCTCGCTACTCCTTTAGTTCCGCAGTGTATTCCTGGCGTACGACTTCGCTCGCCAGTTGCCTCCTCGCGCGCTCTCCCGGCGAAATCGGCCTCCTCCCGCGTTCCTTCCCGCGCCTCCCCACTGCCCCGCCGCACCCCCTACTCCGTCCCACCCCCACCCCGCCCGCCCCACCGCGATTCGTGCCTTCCTCCTCCTCCTCCTCCTCCCCCTCCCCCCTCCCCCCGGCCTGCCGCGCCCAGATTCGGCGAGGAGACCAGGCCCTGTCCGCGGCGCCCACCCCCACCCCGCTCGCCCCGCCGCGATTCGGTACGTCCTCCTCCTCCTCCCCCTCCCCCCGGCCTGCCGCGCCCAGATTCGGCGAGGAGACCAGGCCCTGTCCGCGGCGCCCACCCCCACCCCGCCCGCCCCGCCGCGATTCGGTACGTCCTCCTCCTCCTCCTCCCCCTCCCCCCCCCCCCCGGCCTGCCGCGCGCAGATTCGGCGAGGAGACCAGGCCCTGTCCGCGGCGTTGCTGCAGTCCGTCGGCATGGGCGACCGGCTAATCAAAGAACTTCTCTGCAGAGCAGTGCGCCGGCGGAGTGAGAGGTACGGCAAGGGCGTCGGGGGTCCGCAGCAGCGCACGGTGCGGAGATGAGGCCATCTGGTTCGTCGCCTTCTGTACATCCACGTTGTCCGACGGCGCGCCGTCGTGTTACGTCCGACGGGGTCCCAACGGCGAGGACGGACGGCGGAATTATGCCTAAACGACGCACGACTATGTCGGTCTTCCGGCCTCCTGCTCCGGCGCACGGTTACATCAACTCGACGGCGCCGCAGACCCAACCCTACCAGGTGCCCCAGGCGCGATTGTCCACTATGACGCCAGGAGACATCTATCCTCCCCGGGCGAAAGGACCGATCCAATTTGTGGAGGCCGAAGCGTATGAGGTTGAAGACGGTGGCCAGGACCTCGCAGCCGGCGGCGTGGAGGTCTCATCCCAGTACGGATCATCAATTCCTGAATATGGGGATGGGTATGCAATCCCTAACCAATTTGGAGGTACGATTTGTGCTGATTTTTACGTGGTGAATAGAGTATCTATTATGTGTAGAAAGCAATTTATAATCTTTTGTAGTTTTTGCTGTTACCACAAATCAAGAATGTTGCCGCCCATGCTTATTTGGACACATGCTGCTACAATTTTTGCAGATCCTCAACAAGGGAATGGATGTGTTGCAGGCACTGGAACCTCGTCGGCGGCATGTTACAATCAATTAGCAGGTTAGTAGTGCAATAATTAAGCACCAGGGTCAGTTCATTTGCAGATGTATTTCTTCATGCGCAGTGATGTTTTGCTTCCTTAATATTCATCTGAGAGTTTTGTTTGCTTTTGGTATGCAAGTTGAGAATGGAGCCGATGCTAATATGAACTTTTATTTGTTTAACTCACAATTTTATGGCCAGATGTGTACTGAAGCACAAGTTTACCTCACTGTGCACGCCAATAAACGATTCATATGCTCTACTGGAGATAATGATGTACTGGTGGTTTGAAATAATTCATGACTGTTCAGAAATTTCTAATGAATAACCGCACTCGAATTGTCTGGCAATTCTTTATTGCACACGTGATACACCTTCTCGATCTGTTACCAAATGATTTGGCAGTCGATGTTCTACAAGCCGAACATCATCTATTCATCTTCTGTTTCTGCTCTGCAATTTCTGTTTTTCTTCTGAGTGGATGGTACTACTATTTTTCTATTTGTACTGCCTTCTGAAAGTAACAATGGTATGCCAAACAATGAATATTATTGCTGTGATGTTTCAGGTAACATGCCAAACAATGGTTATTTTACCTCTGTGTTGAATCCAGCCAACAACGAGACATTCTTAGAGGAGTTGGTGAATCAAAATGAACCTTCATGTGGGGTCAATGATCAGTCGTCGCAACCAATGCCACAAAGTAGCGTAAATCCTGGAAAAGGATCCAACAAAAGGACCCACAATTTCAACCAAGAGGAGGATGAAATGTTATGCATTACATGGGTGAATGTTTGCATCGACCCTATCCACGGCACCGACCAAAGTTCGAGCACATATTGGAATAGAATGCTAGAGTACTACAATGCCCACAAGAAATTTGCTGCTGTCCGCAATGCAAATTCCCTGCAGAATCGATGGTCCGGGATACAGGCTGCTGTGAGCATATTTTCAGGCTGCTACTCCCAAATTGAGCGGGCTAATCAAAGTGGTGTAGTCATCCAAGACAGGGTAAATAAAGATTGCATGTACGAATATTTAAAATTACGCAATATAATATTATATGTTAATGCTGTTCTATGTTTTCAATAGGTTCTTGAAGCGAAGGAGCTTTACAAGAGGACTCATCCCAAGAATGAGACTTTCAAGTTAGAGCATTGCTGGAGATATCTTCGCGATCAACCAAAATGGCAAGACAAGGAGAAAGAGATTTCACAGAATAAAGCACCAAAAAGGAAGAAAATTTCAGTCACAGATGCAACTCCTGTCATCGATCATACAACTGAGCTGGACGAGCCTAGCACTGAACGGCCAGAGGGCAATGCAACACGGCGCCCCATAGGTAATAAGAGGGCAAAAGAAGCTCTGAAAGGTAGTGCATCGAAGGACCGTGTCTTGGCTGCGTTTGAGAGTATATGGGAAAAGAAGAAAGAGGCTGATTCAAAGAGGGATGAGAACTTCAGACTTTTATATGAGCTAGAAAAGGAGGAGTTTGAGCACAAACGAATGTTAGATGACGAGAGGATAATGACAATGGATATTTCAAACATGTCTGAGCATCAACAATCCTTTTACATGCGTTTGAGGGAGGAAATAATTCAGCGCCGTGGGTTAGATGGTGCTGATGTTTAGTTTTATATGCCTGTTAGCAGTATGATATTTTTATCTCGTCCATTTGTTATTTGGTTTGAACTATCAAGTCTTGGGGTCACAGATGAATATTTAGTTACTCAATACCTGTTAAGTAAAGGGCATGTTCCTGTTATATGATTATTCATGCATGTTCCTGACTGAGTAGCTTGTTTCCAGTTTTTTGCGAGTAAACTTCAGATGAGCAACCATTGGAGTTGTTTTTCAGATGAGCTGAGGTGGATGGGCATATCTGACACTTCTAGCAGTTTTTCTCCCCACACTCTGACCATGTTCTCAGAGTTCAGATAGATGAACCAATGCTGTGTTTCCTATACAGCTTGCATTTCTGATCATAATCAGCATTTGGGAGATACTTTGTTTTTTTTTGTTCCTGCTTAGCTAAAGTGTTTGTTTCTTTTGAATCAAATATTTGGCACACCAGCAATATTATTGTTCCTGATGCGTCTGTATTTGAAAATTCATCCCAAGGGAATTGTCGAATGATCACGCGCAATGTCAGTCTTACCCCATCCATCAAACAAATTTCAATACCGTCGATCGTTGCGAGGCGTGCGACTAGGATTGATGTACACGGCACGCCATGAACGGAACTAAATGAATCCATGGCCAATACGACGATCGAGTACGCACTACCGTGATCAGGTCGCAAATTCGCAGCCGACGATCGAGTCCCGCTGTGACGATATGCTGGCCGTCCTCAACTGCCCAGATGCAACGGCCCAGGCCCAATTTGAAATTGTGATAATCCAAAATAGAAAGGCTGCTGTACAGAGGATGTATAGGAAGAATAGATTAGCCTTTTGACTCTCTAAATATGAAGTTTAGCCTACCTATTATGGATTATCTCTTGGAGATACTCTAAACAGGCCGGAGGTGGTGGCCGGAAAGCTCGTCGAAATTAGTTCAGATTCGTTTAGCTTGGCCCATAGGTCATGGGCCTTTTAAAGGATTGTTAGCATGTCACCCCTTGCAAAGCTGCAATGTGCAAATTTATCGGGTTAAGTTTCTGTTTTAGGTTAGCTGCTCTACATGATCCTGAAGGAGATTGCTGACAGAAGGAAACTTATTCGGGTGGCGCAATCCTGCCATGAAGGTAGGGAGAATAATGTAGGAGATCTCATAGGCCCCGTTTTTTTACTGTGGCTTTTGATCTCAGTTTCTTCAAAAGCCGAAATAAATTAGATGGCTTCTTCAAATGATTTTAAAAAAATATTTCTCTAAACGGCTTTTCGAGTCCAAAATCGTGTACGTCGTTCACGTTAGTGTCTTCACCGTCCGCTGTTATCTCAAAAATACAGATAAAAGTCATAGCAAAAAAAAATCATTAGTCACAGCATAAAAGATTGGATCATCTGATATGCGGACGGTAAGTCAGACAAGCACAATAGCATGACTTCCGATGATTCTGGACCGCCCAGAAAAAAATTGATATTAGATGCTACAGTGCCATTGGACAGTACTTATGCTGCGGTAATATTCACTAAGGTGATTTCAAACAGTGCTGCACAGTGATTTACAGTTTTCTCACTATTCACCGCTGCGCGCCACTGTGCTCGTCCGACGTTCCTCCTCACATCGGATTGTTGATAGTGAAAAATGACACTAGCATATTTATGCATTAGATGATCAAAATAGCTGAATTGTTGTTTTATTAATTCGGTTGACTATATGGTTGCTCATTAAACTATTTACGACCACTTTGGTCGTGGTCGGCTGCCCATCGAATCATTTACGACCACACTGTCCATGGTCAGAACCGGGTGAAGTGTTAAGCGAGTGGTCGGATAAGCTCTACGACCACGTTATGGCGTATACGACCACTTTGGGCATGGTTGAATGTCTCCCGAGAGGTGTACGACTATTCTGACCATGGTCGAAGGACACCAGAAGGAATTACGACCACTTTGGCCGTGGTCGAAAGTCATTATGATCACATTGGTCGTGGTCGGCAGCCGCCAGATAGCTACATGACCACGTTGTGGCGTATACGACCACTTTGGGCATGGTCGAATGTCTCCCGAGAGGTTTACGACCACGTTGGGGTCTACGACCACGGTGAAGTCTACGATCACGTTGGAGGCTACGACCACGGTGGGGTTTACGACCACGTTGGAGTCTACGACCATGGTGGAGGCTACGACCACGTTGGAGGCTACGACCACGGTAGGGTTTACGACCACGTTGGGGTCTACGACCACGGTGGAGTGTACGACCACGTTGGAGGCTACGACCACGTTGGGGTCTACGACCACGTTGGAGGCTACAACCACGGTGGGGTCTACGACCACGTTGGACGCTACGACCACGGTGGAGTCTACGACCATGTTGGAGGCTACGACCACGGTGGGGTTTACGACCACGTTGGAGGCTACGACCACGGTGGAGTTTGCGACCACGATGGAGTCTACGACCACGGTGGGGTCTACGACTACGTTGGAGTCTACGACCATGGTGGAGTCTACGATCATGTTGAAGACTAAGACCACGTTGGAGGCTACGATCACGTTGGGGTCTATGACCACAAAGAAGCCTACGACTATATTGAAGGCTGCGACCATACTAAAGGTGGTCTCAAGGAGTTCGACCACAAATTGGAAACTCTGACAGTTATAACGAGAAGCGGTCGGAAAATTTGGGAATACCGAATCGTTATGGGAAGTTATCTGCAGAGGATTCGGCAGCGGAGAAGCAAGGAAAGAAATCGGGCATTAGCGGGTGTGATTAATTTGTTTTATTTGATGCCGATTTTACTTGCCATAGATCTTGATTTGATGCCGATTTTATTTGCTATAGACCAGGCACCCTATAAATATAAAGGGTAAGGCCGATTGCAAAAAAAAGATCAGACAATCGACACAATATTATTTTCGTACCTTTGTTTTCTTAGTCTCTAGATTAAAGTAGTTCTTGTTTCTCCATCAATTATCTTGTTGGTGTACGGATCAGTTTCGTGCGGCAACAAAATTGGCGACTCCGCTGGGGAATCGATTTCTAATCGGTTCTTCTTCTCCATCGAAATCAATCTACTTGGCCGAAAGGCCGATTTCTTCATCTCGTCGGCGAATCCATCTGCTAATCGGCTAAAAGCCGATTGCACCCGTCTCGGGTGATTGGCCTGCTTCGCACGTAGCAACCGAAGGCAGCAACGTAGCAGCAGAGGTGCAATATCACACGCGATCTACAAGGGAACTAGTCAGAACTTCAGACCATGGTGTCAAACGGTTCTGAGGTAGATCCCAACAACGTCATTACGCCCACGTTTGACGAGCTACCGGAAGAACATCGTCAGGAGATCGAGCGACGCAAGTTAGAGTATGAGAAGACGATGTTGGCGTGTTTCCAGAAAACAAGACAAGGCGTTATTATGAAAGAAACTGCACTGCCATCTGTCTCCATCAACCCTGAGATAAAAAATACTGTAAGTAAAATCTCTCCTTCTCATGAAGATATTGCTCATATGATTAATCAAACTGTTGGTGTTGCTATGGATAATGTTTTGACTAGTCGTATCAGAGCCGTGATGTTGCAAATCCAGGATGAACACAATAAAAAACAATCTATGACGAGTGATGGTAGTGCTTTAAATTTTCGTCATTCTGTAGAACAAGAAACTTTGCCACATGGTTCATCTGCATTTACTACACAATTTGGTGCACCGCGAAACCACAGTTTATTGAGTGACACTCATGGTGGCCGAAACCACATGCCTACTTCGGCCAATATTGCTACGTCATCGTTTGTCACAACTAATGCGCTCGTCTCGGCTCCAAATTACAGCCGAGTTGCTGAAAATTTAACTGGTATGCATGCACCTCCATATCAAACTGTAGCATACAGTATACCTCCAATACCACCACAGGGATCAGGAATACCATATGGGCCAACACCAGAAGCTTATTTTAATCCTCCTGTGCTTAATACTCCCTATCCACAGCCCCAAATTTGTGACATGCCACAATCTAATGCTTTTAGGCCACAGCCAGCTAATGTGGCAAATAATCGGCCTATGGCTGAGCCATTTGTTAGGCATGAGAATATCAGAGAGCAAGTAGCTAATATATTCAGAGAAACGTTTGGGGTAGAGCCTAAGTGTAGAATGCGTACTTATCAAAAGCCGTATCCTGATTTCTATGATACGGTTTCATATCCCCGTGGATTCAGAATACCTGATTTTATTAAATTTACAGGGGATGATGGCAGAACCACTTTAGAGCATGTTAGTCAATTCATTGCACAATGCGGTGAGGCCAGTGCTAGCAATGCTTTAAAATTGAGACTGTTTCCTTTGTCATTATCTGGTACTGCGTTCACGTGGTTCACATCCCTTACACCTAATTCTATTCATTCATGGCCTGAGTTAGAACAAAAATTTCATGAATATTTTTACACGGGAGACACTGAATTGAGATTATCACACTTGACATCGGTTAGGCAGAAATACAATGAACCTGTTGTTGAATATATCAGGAGATTTAGGGATACAAGAAACCGATGCTTTAATCTAGTAATATCTGATAAGGATCTTGCTGAGTTAGCCTTTTCTGGGTTGCTTTCACATTTGAAGGAAAAATTAGAAGGGCAGGATTTCTTAGATGTAAGTCAAGTGCTGCAAAAGGCTCTGGCTCAAGAAAGACGGGCTAGAGAATCTAAAAATTTCCATAGGACCAGTGAAAAGCATAAAATGAACCATCCTGTTAATTTAGTAGAACATGACCCCACGTCATCTGATGATGAGAGTGTGGATATGTGTGTAGCCGAATGGGCATGGGATTCAAAATCTAAACCATTCGTTTGCTCTGTTTTGAGGCCGGTTCCACAGAAAAATCGGCATGAAGAAATAAAATATACTTTTGATACTGCTAAATGTGATAAAATTTTTGATTATTTATTGCAAGAGAAACAAATAAAATTGCCCGCTGGACACGTCATACCACCTCTTGAAGAATTAAAAAGACGTGCATATTGTAAATGGCATAATTCTTATTCTCATGCTACTAACGACTGCAATATTTTTCGTCGACAGGTTCAATCGGCCATAAATGAAGGACGATTGAAGTTTGCTGAGAGCTCAAAAATGCAGTTAGACACTCAACCTTTTCCAGCTAATGTGATTGATTTCAAAAATAAGAAGGTGCTAGTTCGGCCATCACAGACCGAATCAACAGTAGGAAAAAATGTGGTGATTGGTAAGGATAGTAATGAACCTGCAGAAGACAGTGGAGGTGTGGTTAGAATAGTCCAAATTGAAAATACTCCTGAAGGCCATGAGTCCATCAAAATTACAGTAGGTTCTGCAATTCCTAGGGTGCATGAGAATGGGAGGACAAGGATGATAAAACCAAAAAGCCCGGAAGTAGGTCGTTGGAAAATTAATGAGGGAAAGAATAGGGCAAGCAAATGGGTTGAGAAGCCGAAGCCCACATTTAAAGAGCTTCTAGCCAAATATGAAGATGGTAAGGCTGGCCAAAGCGGTTTTAGTCGGCCCTATAATTTGAAGCGACCAAGATCCCCTCCAAGGCAAGAGTTCGGTGGTTGGGATCATCGATGGGAAAGTTTTCCTGCAGCCGCACCGCATCCTATGCCTAGGCCGATATTGCCTGTGCCATGGGGTCCTCATCCTGGTGGTTTTCCTCCTTGTCCGCCATGGGGTTTTTGCGGTCCATGGATGCCACCAACTCCGGTGTTTTTTGAGCCATTTTATCCAGGATGGGAAATGCCAAGAAGGCCGGTATTTGACAGGTTGTCATGGCCTAGAAATGACCGATTTAATAAAAATAATCGGTTTTGTGACCAGAGGGATGTTAAATCTCCAAGAAGAGTTTACCGCATCAAAGAAGGAGGTGAAACGAGTAAAAATTCAGAGGTGAACAATGCTGCACCGATGAACAGTACCGTGAACAGTGCCGAAAATAGTGTGGTTGCTCCTGAAAATAAAGAGAAGATTCCATTATTAGCAGGTGTGGAACGGCTGCCCAGATGGTGTCCACCAGGGCTCTCACATTCGCAAAAAAGGAGGTTGCAGCGGCTCCGTAGAGAAGAATTGAGAGAGGCTCAGGCTGAAAAAATGAGGGATGATTTATTCAATGAGATCAAGCCTATGATACCCACTAAGAAAGAATGGAGGATGAAGAAAATTGAAGAGTCAGTGCAGACAAATAGTGATGATGAGCATGATTTGTTAGATTATGAGGGGTCTCCACTAGTCAAAAATGGCTCTCCACCTCCGGAAGGTATGGATATTAATATGGTTTTTACACTACCTTCTGAATTCCGAGCTATTGATGAAGAGGTTGCACAATTGTATCTCGGCCCTAGAGAAGCTATCTTTGAAAAACCCGATGAATCGTGCCGACACTTGAAACCATTATATGTTAAAGGGCATATTAACGGAAGGCCGATTTCTAGGATGCTTGTAGATGGTGGAGCTACTGTAAATTTAATGCCATATTCAGTTTTTAAGAAATTAGGCAAAGAGGACAGTGAGCTTATGAAGACTAATTTGACGCTTAATGGATTTACCGGCGAACCGACTGAAGCCAAAGGCGACATCTCTATGGAGCTTACTGTTGGGAGCAAAACTTTACCTGCAGCTTTCTTTGTCGTCGACGTGCAAGGTAATTATAGTGTTTTATTGGGTCGTGACTGGATTCATGCTAATCGTTGCATTCCTTCCACCTTGCATCAAACTTTAGTGCAGTGGGTAGATGATGATATAGAAGTCATTCAAGCAGACACATCGGCTTATGTTGCTTTGGCTGATGCTTCAGCTGATTGGCAGCATGGTAATATTCAGTGTTTAACAGGCATAGATCTTTCTGATTATGACTATGTTAGTGTTACTAAGGATGGTTTTGTACCTGTGTCTGTACAGCCGGCTTGTGCAGCCCGGCTTAGCAATATGATGTTATAAATGGATAAGGAACATAGTTTGGATTGGTTGACAGAACGAGTAGAGCACTATCGGTCAAGTAAGAACGATATGTGTGAAGCTATTGATGATTTTGATGAAGCAAAAAAATTAGGATATGGTTTTACGTCGGCTGATTCATTAGAGGAAGTGGACATAGGTAGTGGTAATATCCCTAGGCCGACATTTGTGAATAAAAACATGGCGAGTGACTGCAAAGCCAAAATGATTGAGTTGCTTAGAAATTATGTTGATTGCTTTGCATGGGAGTATCACGAAATGCCAGGCCTTAGCCGAGATCTAGTAGAGCATCGGTTGCCCATTAAATCTGGTTTTAGGCCTCATAAACAGCCACCTAGAAGGTTTAATCCTAATATGTATGACCGTATTAAAGAGGAAATAGACCGGTTATTGAGAGCTGGTTTTATTAGGCCATGTCGATATGCCGAATGGATATCCAACATTGTGCCAGTTGAGAAGAAGAGTAGTGGCAAATTACGCATTTGTGTTGATTTTAGAGATTTGAATAAAGCTACTCCAAAAGATAAATATCCCATGCCTATAGCCGACATGTTGATTAATAATGCTTCGGGACATAGAGTTGTTAGCTTTTTAGATGGCAATGCTAGTTATAATCAAATTTTTATGGCCGAAGAAGATATGTCTAAAACGGCCTTTAGGTGTCCTGGTTTTGTAGGTTTATTTGAGTGGGTTGTCATGACATTTGGTTCAAAAAATGCTGGCGCTACGTATCAGCGAGCTATGAATTTAATTTTTCATGACTTACTCGGTGTCATACTAGAAATATATATTGATGATGTAGTAGTTAAATCGGATAACGTGGATCATCATTTGGCCGATTTGACATTAGTATTTGAAAGGATGCGTCGGTATGGTTTAAAAATGAATCCACTCAAATGCGCTTTTGGCGTGTCGGCTGGAAAGTTTCTAGGATTCCTCATACATGAGAGGGGAATAGAGATAGATCCTGCTAGATTAGAGGCCATTCAAAGAATAAAGGCGCCAGAATGTAAAAGAGACGTGCAAAAATTCTTAGGAAAAATAAACTATTTGAGAAGATTTATATCTAACCTGTCTGGGAAAATTGACGCATTTACACCCATACTTCGGTTAAAGAAGGAAACCGAATTTACTTGGGGGGCAGAACAACAGAGGGCCTTTGATGAAATTAAGAAGTATTTGTCTACTCCTCCTGTTTTGAGGGCGCCTAAAGCCGGGACACCGTTTCGGCTATATATTGCTGCGGAAGATGGTGTTATTGGTTCTGTATTAACGCAGGAGGTAGAAGGCAAAGAATTTGTTATCACTTATTTGAGCCGGCGTCTTCTGGGAGCAGAGACAAGGTATGTATTTATTGAAAAATTGTGTTTATCCTTGTATTATGCTTGTACCCGTTTAAGGCATTATTTATTGTCCAGTACTTGTGTGGTAACTTGTCAGACCGATGTTATTAAGTATATGTTGCAACAGCCGATTTTAAGTGGTAGAATCGGAAAATGGGCTTATGCATTGGTAGAATATGATTTGACTTATGAATCTTTAAAATCCATGAAAGGCCAAATTGTAGCAAATTTTATTGTAGATCATAGAGTTGATAATGGTATGGAGTTGATTAGTTATTTGTCTGTATCTCCATGGAAGCTATATTTTGATGGCTCGGCCTGTAGAGAAGGACAGGGTGTTGGTATTGTCTTAATTTCACCTAGAAGTGATGTTTTCGAAACATCGGTCCGTTTGGAATATTTTTGTACTAATAATCAGGCCGAGTATGAAGCACTTTATTTAGGATTGCAAATTTTAGAATCCATGGAAGTAAAAAAAATATAGAAGCTTTTGGTGACTCGTTATTAGTTGTGCAGCAAGTTTCTGGAATTTATCAGTGCCTTGATGGTTCATTGAATAGATATTTAGAAAAGTGTTTAGAGATCGTATCAAACCTAGATGATTTTATTATCAGTCATATATCTAGAGGAGATAATTTTAGAGTTAATGATCTTGCGCAACAAGCATCTGGTTATCATGTTAGTAGAGGCAAGCTATTTGTGATAGAAAAACCGATGCACAAAAATGTTCCTGTTTATATGGCCGAACAGCAAGGCAGCAGCTCGGATGTTTTAGAAACGTCAAATATGGCTGAATTCAATGACTGGAGAAAACCTTTACTTAGTTATTTAGAAAATCCCAGTAAATCTGTAGATAGAAAAATTCGGCAACAGGCTTTAAAGTATACATTGCTTGATGGAAAATTATATCGCCGAACTGTAGAAGAATTGCTTTTAAAGTGTTTAAGTTCAGACCAATCTAAAATTGCTATGGGTGAGGTACATGAAGGTATTTGTGGCACACATCAGTCGGGCCATAAGATGAAATGGTTGTTGAGACGAGCTGGTTTTTATTGGCCGACTATGTTAGAAGATTGTTTTAAATATTATAAAGGTTGTGAGTCCTGTCAAAAATTTGGTGATATACAATTAGCACCAGCTGCCGTGTTGCACCCTATTATTAAACCATGGACGTTTCGTGGGTGGGGTTTAGATTTTATCGGTCAGATACAGCCTGCATCTTCTAAAGGTCATCGTTTTGTTTTAGTAGCTACAGATTATTTTACAAAATGGACGGAAGCTGTTCCTCTTAAAAATATGACACATAAAGAAGTAATTGATTTTATCTTGGTGCATATTATTCATAGATTCGGCATACCACAGACTTTAACGACTGATCAAGGGTCGTCTTTTGTGTCTCATCAAGTATGTGAGTTTGCCGAATCGTTGAAAATTAAATTGCTTAATTCTTCACCATACTATGCTCAGGCTAATGGGCAAGCCGAGTCTAGTAATAAGATTTTAATTAAACTTATCAAAAAGAAAAGAGAAGAATATCCTAAGAGATGGCATGAGGTTTTGTCTGAGGCATTATGGGCTCATCGTATATCTAAGCATGGTGCTACAAAAGTGACACCATATGAGTTAGTATATGGGCAGGAGGCCATTTTACCTGTTGAGGTGAATCTGGACGCTCTTAGGTTGGCCAGGCAAAATGATTTGTCGGCCGTGGATTATCATGACTTAATGATGGATAGAATAGACGAAGTTACAGATGAGAGGATAAAAGCTTTGAGAGAAATTGAGAAAGACAAGTTAAGAGTAGCTAAGGCCTATAATAAGAAGGTAAAGGAAAAATCGTTTCAAATTGGAGATTTAGTATGGAAGACGATTCTACCTATTGGGACAAAGGATAATAAGTTTGGAAAATGGTCTCCAAATTGGGATGGTCCGTATAAAATTATAGAGATTGTTCCTGGAAATAGTTATTTTGTGCAAAATTTGCATGGAGAAAAATTGCCTAGAGCACTTAATGGAAAATATTTAAAAAGGTACTATCCAAGTGTGTGGCAAAATGCATGAGAAAATATGGCCGGTGTTTGCCCGTCATCGTCCTAAGAAATATTATTTATGGCTGAAGTGTTGTAGACCATCGTCCAAAGAAAGTTTGAGGTGAGTAGGTTATTGCCTCTAGCTGGTTTCGTTATGCAAGTGTTTTTTTAGCAAGCTTAAAAAAAATAGGGGGCATGTGTTGATAGTGAAAAATGACACTAGCATATTTATGCATTAGATGATCAAAATAGCCGAATTGTTGTTTTATTAATTCGGTTGACTATATGGTTGCTCATTAAACTATTTACGACCACTTTGGTCGTGGTCGGCTGCCCATCGAATCATTTACGACCACACTGTCCATGGTCAGAACCGGGTGAAGTGTTAAGCGAGTGGTCGGATAAGCTCTACGACCACGTTATGGCGTATACGACCACTTTGGGCATGGTCGAATGTCTCCCGAGAGGTGTACGACTATTCTGACCATGGTCGAAGGACACCAGAAGGAATTACGACCACTTTGGCCATGGTCGAAAGTCATTATGATCACATTGGTCATGGTCGGCAGCCGCCAGATAGCTCCACGACCACGTTGTGGCGTATACGACCACTTTGGGCATGGTCGAATGTCTCCCGAGAGGTTTACGACCACGTTGGGGTCTACGACCACGGTGAAGTCTATGATCACGTTGGAGGCTACGACCACGGTGGGGTTTACGACCACGTTGGAGTCTACGACCATGGTGGAGGCTACGACCACGTTGGAGGCTACGACCACGGTGGGGTTTACGACCACGTTGGGGTCTACGACCACGTTGGGGTCTACGACCACGGTGGAGTGTACGACCACGTTGGAGGCTACGACCACGTTGGGGTCTACGACCACGTTGGAGGCTACGACCACGGTGGGGTCTACGACCACGTTGGACGCTACGACCACGGTGGAGTCTACGACCACGTTGGAGGCTACGACCACGTTGGAGGCTACGACCACGGTGGGGTTTGCGACCACGATGGAGTCTATGACCACGGTGGGGTCTACGACTACGTTGGAGTCTACGACCATGGTGGAGTCTACGATCATGTTGAAGACTACGACCACGTTGGAGGCTACGATCACGTTGTGGTCTATGACCACGAAGAAGCCTACGACTATATTGAAGGCTGCGACCATACTAAAGGTGGTCTCAAGGAGTTCGACCACAAATTGGAAACTCTGACAGTTATAACGAGAAGCGGTCAAAAAATTTGGGAATACCGAATCGTTATGGAAAGTTATCTGAAGAGGATTCGGCAGCGGAGAAGCAAGGAAAGAAATCGGGCATTAGCGGGTGTGATTAATTTGTTTTATTTGATGCCGATTTTACTTGCCATAGATCTTGATTTGATGCCGATTTTATTTGCTATAGACCAGGCACCCTATAAATATAAAGGGTAAGGCCGATTGCAAAAAAAAAGATCAGACAATCGACACAATATTATTTTCGTACCTTTGTTTTCTTAGTCTCTAGATTAAAGTAGTTCTTGTTTCTCCATCAATTATCTTGTTGGTGTACGGATCAGTTTCGTGCGGCATCACGGACGAGCCAGTTCCATCCTCTGAACATTGCTCGTGTACCACTGAATATTGTTGATGAATGAAACCCCAAACTTTCGCTAAAAAAGCTGCTCTACATAAAGGTTTAGGATTTCAATACTACTGTGTTTGAACTTGTTATTATACTTGTTAACATTGAGACTTAGAAGCCTGAATTTCAGCGAAGATAGGCCAAATTCACCTGATCTAACACAAAAAGATGATTTTGATATGATATTATAATTTTTATAACCTTAATCTCACCAAAGTGGTGCGACTAGGGGTGAAAACGGATCGGATACGAACGGATAATGTCTCTACCATATTTGTTTTCATATTTTTTTTCGGATATGGATACGAATACGGATAACTCGAATACAAATACGAATAATATCGAATACAGATACGGATCAAATACGAATCGAAACGAATACGGTTACGAATATTTATCGGAATATGAAAACCCCTTAAACTATACATCTAAAATTAACGAAAATACGTAAATAGTTCATCTTGTCAAAACATTCATAAAATCTAAACAAACATAATCGGCGAAAATACGTAATTCCCTGGAACCATGCCGGCTCGTGCGTGCCCGGAGTTGGCGAAGCCAAATCCCGAGACGCCGACTGCGCGTGAAGCGCTACACCCGTTTCGTTCGAGGTTGAGAGGCACGCATCACGGCACTATCCAGAATGGTTTGCACAAAATTACCAAGTCATCTTGGTGAACTTGGGTACTCTCCTCAATCCCTTCCTCTACATCATAGATGCTTAATTCACCATCATCCGCTTTGAAATTCCTCATGAAGTAGATTTGATTTCCCTTGAGCCCCAACGGGCTTGCAGGGCAGGAAGCTGCTATGTTTGCGTCATCCAAAAGAAACACGGAGTCTCCAATGTCATGCACCCGACGCCAAGCTTGTTCCTCGGAGAAATCCATCTTGTACACGTGGATGGCGCCGATCTTATCGGCATCGAAGTGCAGGAAGAAGATGCAGACTAGAAAGAGCTCGTCCTGAGACTCTGTAACATCCTGAAAAATCTGAATTTTAATTATATGAATTTCTTGAATTATATTTGCAATTTATTTTGTTGAAATTTGGATTTTGTGGTGTTTTATCATATTTGGATGAGATTTCAAAAATTGAATAATTCATAAAAGGTGAAGACAAACATTAGTGATACCAAAAAGGGAATATGCAAACAATAGAAAACTAAAGTTTTAAATAAGAATCTGAAAGTATGATCCAGTCTAGGAAAAGAGGAGCCTGAAATAAAATGTAAGATTATATTTTGAAAATAATGGCATAACTAGCAATAAAAGTACATGAATAAAAATACAAATGCATATATATGTATGTATAAATTGTGCAAGAAAAAGGCCTGTTAAGAATAGCAAATAAAAATAAGCAAGAATTAATTAAGCCAGCAAAATAACAATATAAGGAATTATACATAAATATACATATGTGCAAATAAAATATATAAATATATATGTAAATAAAATAAATGTATATGTGCATATACAGAAACAAAAATGAATAAATAAATAACTATATATATTATACATGTGTATATATATTTATATATATACATGCATATACACACAATAAGTAAAATAAAACAAAAAAAAGAGTAAGAGGGGAGTCAGACCAGGCTGCCTCGGCCCAGCCCGACCCCGCCTCCCCCGCTTGCTTCCTCTGCCGAACGGCTCCCCCCCACCGGCCACTGTTCTTCTTCCTCCCCGCACTCCGCTCTCTCTCTGGGCCGCAGCTCCCTCGCGCCCCGGCCCCGCGCTCGCCCGTCCCTGCAGCCCAGCCCGCTCTCCCACCCGCGCTCGGACCACCGGTCTCCGCCCATCGGTCCGCCGCGCGAAGCTCTGCCACCGCGCCCTCTTTTTCCTCCCCTGCACTGCCAACCCGTCTCCTCGAGCGCACGGCTCGAGCTCGCTGCCACCACTCCTCGAGCGCCACAGGTACTCATACCCTACCCCTGCTCTGCCTGCCGTCTGCGCCTGCCGCTGCTCCGCCGCCCGCCGAAATGACCGCACATGCCGCCTTCCCGATGCTGGCCCTCCTCGCTCGCCAATAAGAGCCGCCGAAGCCTCCATGGACCTCCCCACACTTCAATCTCCCTCCCCCTCCAAAGAATCGGGTTTTCGCGCCTCAAGCTTGCCGCTGCGGCCATCTTCTCCGCCGCCGGCCAAAAACGCCCCCACCGCCCCATTTCCCCCTCGGCAAGTCTCTCTCCGATTCTTCGCCAGTGGAGCACCCCTGCGCCACCCCGGACCTTCCCCAACTGCCGCCAGAGTTCCTCCCCCACCCCAGCTCGCCGGCGACGATGGCCCTCCCCGCGCCGCCGTAGGCTCCCGGTGCCGGCTCGCCTCGGTGCTTCCCCGGCTCAACCAGACCCGCGGTGAGATTCCCCACACCCCACTCCTACTCACGCTCCTCTCCAATCCCCCTCTCTCCCACCACGGCGGCGCCGCCACCTTCCACCCGTGTTCCGGCCACCGCACACTGATGTTGGTCGCCGAGGCTGCCTTCCGGCCAGAGGCGCGATCTCCACCGGCTCCCTCGTCTCATGTCCTTTCCATTTTCCTACTCGCCAGCCTCTCTCCGACCTCACCTCGCCGGCGCCGCCGCAGCCCCGTCGCGCCGGCCAGATCCTCTGTTTTGGCCTCAGCCCCACCTCACCTTTTCATGTTTCCTGCGCCCCCTCTGCCAGTCCGGCCGCCTCGCCCGCTTGGTTAGCCGACTGTGCAATAACGTGATCCAGCCTGAGGTGGTGAGTTCAATTCGGGCCGGCTACAAATTCTCACCCACACATTATTTCATTTTTGTATTTTATTTTTGTAGCTCATGTTAACTCATAAAAATCAAAGGAAATAGCCTAGAAAATATAACAGATTTAGTTAGGATGAAAAACAAGGTCATTTAACATTTAATATCCGGTTATTTACTGCATAAGCAACTAATGTAAATTAAATGCTTAATTGGATCATAACATCAAACTGATTAGTGTATGAATGTGGTTTAAGTTATTATGTTTGAATAATTAATCCTGTTTGAATAATCAATTAAAGAACTAAAAATTAAAATAGAGATTTTAATAAAGAAAACTAGCTTAGGGTAAATGACCAAATAAAGATTTCCGTTAATTGAAAATAGGGTATATGCCAATATTTAACATGTTGCCATCAAATAAATTATAGTGGTAGATTTTACTAACTAGCACATATCGAAATATATCCTAGGTAGATAAGTCAATTTTAATTAGAACTGATAGCAACTAAAGTGTAGAGACTTTCCAAGTAAATATATGTATAACATCTATATATATATATACCATAAAATACATGCGTAACCATTAACATGAACAATTAGGTTTGCATAAAATGATACATATCAAGCAATGCTCAGTTGCTAAGTTTAAAATGGAATTTGAAATAAAGTTAAGCATAATATTATGCCTAATAGTAATTTAAGTAGAAATAAAATAATAATGGTATCATTAATCAAATCTTAAAAACTAGATTAACAAATAAAAACGATGAGCATGAAATAATAAGGTATGAGTTAGTGACAACTAAATGCGCATAAAATGTCACCCTACAAAATGCTACACACTTACACTCTAACATTTATGCGGTAAGCCAAAATGCCCTGAAAAGTAACGTTTGACAAAATGGTACCTACTCATAGGTCCATTCTAACTAATGGAACTTCCTTGATAAATATAAAAATAATAAAAGAAATTATTAATAAAAGATCGAGTCATCGTATCCTACCACCGGTCTTGCGTCAAATCACCCAAATCATCTATTAACTCATAAAGCAAAAGATGAGTTTATTCGGATTTATTCGGATCTTTTGAGTTATGCGCTTTCATTTGGATTCAGTCGCTAGTCGCGTAATTAGAAGTTGGAAGCCGTGAAGATTCAGTGGATCCAGCGAGATCAAGCTCGAAGTGAAGACAAAGATCAGAAGCTTAAGAGAAGTCGTTGTGTGAGCTCAAGACCGCGATAAACCGCCCAGGCGAGTCAATACTTTGATCATGTTGAACCTACATTTTCTGCAAATTATTTTGGTTTAAATTATCAAATTGCATGCTGTTATGTTATATGCAAATACATGTTAATTTAAGATTCTAGTTACATGCCTATTGTTTACCTTGAATAATATTACACCCTCTTTGGAATATTTGAATGTGTAAACCTTGTCGCCCTAGCAAAATTATAATATTGACCTTTTGAAATTAAGTCCCTAATTATATGTCATGCTTAGTATTGCGTAGAAACTCATGGGCGCGAGAGCGCCCAAGCATCACTTTTTAATCCTGAGAAAAATTGGTTGGGCAGTCATGGTGGGAATGACTGGTATATTTGACATGACTATTTTATACCCTCAAAATCCCCAACTTGCTTAAATATCTGGGCGGATTGGTTGGATGGTGTGAGTGTGGTGCAGTGGATGCACAAAATGGGTTAGTGATAGACCGCCCAGATACCACTAAGGACTGAATCTTGTCATGACCTCCCGGGTAAAACAGTACAACCACAAGTCTGTAAACTATAGCTTGTCTTAGTAGATGTGCCGGACCCTGAAAGTCATCCTTCCAGGAGTGGGTGTTGGAGTAGTGCAAGCGGCGGTCTGTGAGACGGCTTGAATGGGGCACTCGTAGAGAGTGAAGTTCTGCTGTGGCGGGCTAGCAGGGGAGTAGCCAGCTGCTAGACGTTCAGAAGGAGAACATCCTGCACAACGTATGGGACCCACCGCAAGTGGGAGCGCCCCATAGGGTGAAATGACGGAAGGGGCGAGGTACTTTGAACGGTCACTGTGATGGTCTGCTCAACCACATGACTAAGGAATCTTGTGGGGCAACGAGTTGATTATCTCTTGTGGTGAAAGTGTACAAACTCTGCAGAGTCTAAAACTATTCGAATAGCCGTGCCCACGGTCAAGGGCGGACATGGGAACTTAACCAGATATAGTTCTATTTCAAAATGCTTTGTGGATGGGATTGGAAAAGTGAAGGGCAGTGTAAGGCCCTAGTTTGGAATTGTCCTGGGTGTCGTCCCAGTGGTAAGTTAAGCGGCTATAACGCTGAAGAAAATGCTATATGGTGCAGATGCCATGTAACGGTAGATGGAATCTGAATCGATATTAATAATGCATTTCCTTGTACATTATGATTTGTTCCAAAATTGCTAAGTCATAGGGCTTTTTAATTAACTGTATTCAAAAGCACTCCTTGCAAAATAAAATAAACCGAGCCTCTCCTTTGTTAAGCCATGCATACTATTTATTTGCATTCTGTGTATTGGCTCGCGGAGCACGGGGTCGGAGTGCTCACGCTCGCTTTTGCGACAAAATTCAGAATCAGGAATCAAGTCACTGCTCCGCAGCAACAAGATTGGACAAGCTGGCAGAGAAGATGAAGATGTCAAGGGCTAGGTCGCGAACCTCCAGTTGGCTGCCTGTGGGCATGTCCTGAAGGTCCCACATGTGTGCTTCGTTCTTCCGCTGCTGCAATTTAATGATTTCGGCCTAATCGGCCCATGAGTAAGTCTACTATTAAATTTTACGCTTCCGCATGATATGTATTTTGATATTCATTACTGTAACTGTGAGCACTATCTACTGATCCAGGGAATAGTGCAGTAATCACAGAGGAATCCGGATGTTAATATCTGGGTCCCTACAGACTCCACCAACCACATTTTACTAGAGTGCATCCTGTAATGCCTCCGATCAATTCCCTTGCCGTTCCCGGCGCGTGGGGCCGTGGGCGCGACCCATCTCCCGAGCCAGACGAGCTCAAGTCCAGCGGTCGATAGCAGCTCCCATGATTGGGTTGGGCCGGCCGGTCGGTCATTGTCCGATCTACCTACGCCGTCGCCGATGACATCTGGACCCACGAACAAGGATCGGCCGGTTTGGACTTCATGGGCTAAAATTCCGGATATCCGTTTTCGTATTATCCGAATTATCCATATTCGTATCCGTATTCGACGGATACTAGGCTTACTGTATTTGTATCCGTATCCGATAAAAAAATCCGTATCCATATCCGATCCGAGAACTATCCGAAAAAAATCCGATCCGACACAATCCGTATCCGTATCCGTCCGGATCCGGCGGAAAATATCCGATCCGTTTTCACCCCTAGGTGCGACCTACAACTTCTCAGTAAAACTTAACCACTACAGCAAAGGTATTGTAGCTGCTTACACCTACGGGTGGACTCAGAATAAAAATTGAGTAGGGGTACAAATAACTTTAGGCTTGGATTTCTGGCGTTTAAAAAACTTTGGGCTTGGATTTTGTTTTTTTACTAATTCTAAACCTAATAGAAGCACTTTTGTAAGTCTAGTAAGGGCACAAATGATAAAATTTTTACTAATATAGATATTAGTTAAAATTTGAGTGGGTCGTGCCCACTCTGGGCCTTTACTGGGTCTGTCCCTGCTTTCCACCAGCTTAAGGCCATGTTCTAAATAACTGTGTCTATTAACTTTTGGCTAAAATGACATTGTAGTGGCTGTTATGTTTTTCTGAGATATTCAATTAAAGAAAAATTAGGAATAAAAAACATCATTCTATTTCCACATATAATACCAAGGAAAAAGAGGGGAAAAACTACGTTAAGAATCTAATACATTCCAAACATCTTTAAACTTTTGAAAACCAAAAGCCATTGTTATTTAAAACGAAGCCTCCATAGTACTCTACACAGGTACTAGTTTTCTAAAGTAAGACTTTTGTTTAGCCATTGGCGAAGCTTAGAGGAAAATACAGAGGGGGACAATCTAACGTCGTATGCTTAGACAACTTAGAAAGAGATAGATATTTAAGTGTTATATTACCGTTTGAATAGTAAAACAAAGTACCATTTTTTTTATCAATTTTTCTATAAGAGGACTATAGTCCCCTTTGCCCCTAAAGAAGCTCCACCGTTATGCTGCCTACCGTGCAAAAGGAAAGAAATCTTTGGACAACCCGTTGCTACGACAATAACTAATCAATCGACCGATGAATTCAACACGTTGCTTAATTCGTAACAACCAGCTAGCTCCCCTGCGTTACCTACGCTGCCCGTCCGCCGACGCCGACGTCGGCCGATGCAGCTGCGGCCTACCCTTCTCCTCCTCAATAGCCACTGCAGGCTGCTCGTTTCTATCCAAATTCCACACGTTTCTCTCACGAGTTGCAAGTGCTCCGTTTGCCTAACAACTCTTTAATTTGGCCTCATCATACAGCAGCTAAAGACGACGCGTTCTTTCGCTTCTATAGGCGTGATCAGTGATGAACCAGAATTTAGTTATACCCCTGACTTGATAATAGAATAATCTAGGTTATTTGGGTTAGACCATAAAAATATTATCCAAAATAAATTAAATTTATCCAAGCTGTACACTATATATTTTTTAAAACCCTAGATTGAAGCCTACCTTATTCGGAATATGGGCCTGTTCGGCAGGCAATAAGCCGGCCGGCTTTTCGCAGCCGCTACAGTACCTAACTTTTAAACGGGGTATTTTCTTAAGACGGGGTCTACATGTTAAAAACCCAACATCTGTACCAGCCAAAATCGCAAATGAGTATCGATCTCTCCGTAATCTGTACCGTAAACAGCCAAAATTTAAAAATTTTATCCAAAAATTATATGTTACAGCAAAAAAAGAACAGGCCATGTACCCCGTCCGCGGGCGTGACCCATGTATACTTCGGGGAGAAATGCCTCGCATACTGACACATACTAACTGCGCGGAAATCCAAATCGAATTGATAAACTACCCTAAGTACAGGAGACGTCTAGCCAGGCCCATACGGATAGATAGACACCCATCGTCACAAAACGGCAGGCTCGTAACGTCAACATGTACACATACACATGGATTAGATGAACCGTTAATGATTCGTGAATGGATACGCACGTCAACATGTACACATGTGCTCGGTTACGCGACGCGAAAAAAAAAGAACCTGTGGAGAAAGCGACCGCGATGCGAGCCACCAAGAGGATGGCAAGTGCGGATCGGGTAAACGGGTGGACACGTGTACGCTGCCTCCACTCGTCCTCCCGTAATAACGGCACGGATGGGAGCCGGTCAGTTCCTGATCCCGTCCACGCGTGCCCCCTATTTATGCATGCACCACCCCTCGTGCAGCGCAAATGTTTCGCTTCAAATGGTATATTGATTGATTTCCTACCTGACCGGTGATCGCCATCCCCAGAAACTAATAAATTTTAGATACATCGATCTGAATAAGATAATCCGAGAAGGTTTTGTTGGAGTCTTGCGTGCGATTTTGCAATGGAGAAACCATGGGATCAGGAAGGGCAGCAGCAGCTGGTGGTGCAGGTGGTGCACAGCCAGGTGAGGAGGATCAAGCAGGAGGACGACGAGAAGGTCAAGGTGCACGAGACGTACCAGCACCAGGTGTCGGAGACGCGGCTGGTGCTCCGGGACCTGGCCAGGCAGCGGTCGCGGTCGCCGCTGGGACGGGTATCTCCATCGGCGGAGACTCCTAAGGGATCATCCCCCCCCCCCCCCCCCCCCCCCGGAGCGGAGGAAGACGATCGTCGTCTCCTCTTCTCTCATTGTGTATTAGGACAGCCGATTTATGTTAGGGTTTTTTTTAACATGAGTGAGTGGGCCTTTTGCGAGACGAAAATTTTCAGTTGTTAGGATGCTGTTCCCGTCAGGATGATCCTGTAAATAGTTCTTTGAGTTGTCAGTCTCCCCTTTCTTCAGTTCTGGGGGGCAGTAATTTTGGATGGAGCTACATTTTTTTAAACCTTTCTTGCTCAATCGAGGACAAGATGTTGGTGATGTTAAGGTTTGTGGAAAGAGATTCTGACTATAGCATTAGATTTGTTAAGAGTTCTGTATGATCAGCGGTAGAGAACATCTTCTTTTGCCTGAAGTCTTCTCCTAGCTGAACAGCCTGAAAGATGCGGTTCAGTTAGGAGATGGCTTCTTTTTTTCCCCCTGAAGAAGAGGTTAATCAGAAAAAAAAAAGGGATTTTATAACCAGGAGACTTGATTGTTACAATTCTCCTACATTATCTATGAAGAGACGGCTCGCAATAATTATTCTCGGATAACTTAAGATTTCTCTCAATCTGATGTCAACGTTTCATGTGTTGACCTTCCATCTGCCAGCTATGTAACTTTTCCATGTTCGGCTTTGGTTACTGGACAATAGGGAACTGGCGAAGGATCAAAATTGGGGCTTTATTGTTATCTCCAGTAATCAGTACAAAAAGATAGTCGATTGTCCGACAAGATTCCAAAACGTGAATACCCTACACAGTAGATTTCGCTGAAGATAGCATCTTGATTCTCCTACTAAGATTCTGCATCACGTCGACGATCATCATCTTCTTCTGCAACCTAAACTGGACGGCCAATTCGGTAGTGAGATGCGGTTCTCCTTTCAGTATAGCCTCGTCCTCCATTATCTTTGTGTGGAAGTGTTGAAGGGCAATAGCACAAAGTGCAAGAACAGTTCGGAGTGCTGAGGCTTCAACAGCAGGGCTTAAAGGAGCTTTCTCCTCAAGTGACATCAAAGTTTTCAAGTCATGCTTATGCACATCCTCTGAATCAGCTGCAAGAAGAACCCGCAAAGCAGCTAATAAGCGCCCATCCACTATAGGCCTGTTTGGCAGAGCTCCACCAGCTCCAGATCCACCAAAAACAGCTCCACTCCACGAATTTTTACCCAAACGCTCCAGCTCCACGAAATTTGGATTCACCAAAATACTGGATCTAGCTCCAGATTCATGAAATCCATGGAGCACCTCAAAGGGTGCTCCACGAAACATTGTTTCGTACCTACTCGTGGAGTTGGGTGGTAATTACCCACCTTTTGCCACTGGTTACACACCCCCATCCCGAACCGTTTTTTTTTCTATTCGGCGCTTCTCCACTCGACCGTGGGACCGAGGGCTCGTCTCCTCGCGCCGACACCCTCCTCGCGCCACCACCCTCTCTGCTCGCGCCGCCACCTCCGGCGCTCCGGCGAGCCACCACCTACGGCGATGGCCGGATCTGGTAGATCCAGCCCCCCTCTACCTCCTCCACCTCCTTCTTCTTCCTTCATGGCGAAATCGGCCCCTAGGGTTGGGCTCTCGCGCGCGCTCTGGAACCAGCCGGCGGCGCCCGTCCCGGCCTCCGTTGGCGCAGCCCCCCTGGCCGGGGGCGCGGCCCCTCTGGCCGGCGCAGCGGCTGGGGGCGCGGCCGCCCAGGCTAGCGCAGGGGCTGGGGGCGTGGCTGCCCAGGCCGCCCTGGCCGGCGCAGCAGCAGGGGGCGCGGCCGACCTGGCCGGCGCAGCAGCAAGGGGCGCGGCCGCCCAGGACTCCTTGGCCGGCGCAGCAGCTGGGGGCCCGGCCACCCTGGGCGGTGCAGCAGCTGGAGGTCCGGCAGGGGTCTCTGCCGCCATGGCTGGTGCCTCTGCATCGCAAGCGAGGACACGTGCTCCATCGACCAACAAGAGGGCAAGGGATGATGAGGTATGAATTTATCTTGCAATTTGTTTCTTAAATCATGGACAGGGTGATGCTATCGAAGTTTGTTGCTGTTGTTTGGATGTGTGTACTCATCAAACATCATGGTTGAATTAGTGGCTAGCTATTGTTGCTGTCTGTAGTCATGCAGCGTGTGCATATGGCTGCTGGGATTGCGGCATAGATGGTTTACAGTTTACTTGTTTTTGTGAAAACACTCACAGCCACTGGCATGCTTGTGCAATTGTACCAATGTCTAGTCAAACATCATCCGACAATGTGAATGTCTCATGGATTGGTTATGATGGTTCATGAATGCACCATCTATTTCTGCGATGTGTTTACTTCTGTCAATGTCTGTAAAGTGATGATGGGAGAAATAGGCTTTTCTGCCTCAACAGTGTGACATTGCGATTTCAGTATGCATGATGTCAGTATGCAAATAATGGGAGAAATAGGTTTTTTAATCCTTGTATCATGATGCAGTATGCAGATAATGGGAGAAATATGTTTTTTAATCCTTGTATCATGATGTCAGTATGCAGATAATCATTCAATTAAGACAATTCATGTTGGTTCAGTTAATCCTTGTTGGTTGCATTACCTCTATGATGTGATGGGAACAAATCAATTAATCCTTGTTGGTTGCATTACCTCTATGATATATTATTTGAGCTTATTTTTCTTTTTCAAATGGTCGGGAAATCATGGTCAGGGTGATGCTATGGATTGGATTGATGGTCATACCACTCTTGTTTGTAACTTGTTCGCCGAACAAGTTAGAAAAGGGAATCGGCCGAACACTCATTTGAACAATGTAGGCTTCACCGAGGTAGCTGATAGGTTTTTCAGTCCACCGTAATAGTGCTGAGTAAAACACAACTAAAGAATAAATGGGACAAGTTGAGAAGGGATTTGACTGCATGGCGGAAATTAATGAGGAAGCAAACGGGGACTGGTTTCAATTGGAACACGGGAACGATCAGCATGGACCCCGAGTGGTGGAAGAAGATAACAAAGGTGAGTGTTCGATTATAATGCTATGTACATTTGTTGATTTGCAATTTAGAAAAAATTTCTTATTTCGAACATTCTCACATGTTTTAGGAAATTCCTGGTGTTGGTAAGTTTAAGAAGAGGCCTCTCCAAAATGAAGATGACTTGAAGGTGATGTTTGGCAACATCCTTAATGAGGAGCAAGATCATTGGAATCCTATGAGTTCCAACCCCATCATACCACTTGATGATGATACTCCCATTGATGATAGAGAGGCTGAGCACCCCACTGAGGATCCCATAGGTGACAGCAATTCTCTTGATAATGGGGATGAGGTTGAGGAGGTTACTCCTGTCACTGACAATGCTAAGAGAAGGGCTCGTGTGATTCTTGACAACCCCACCAAGAAACCTAAGACAAGCACAACACTTGTTATCCAAGAACACATCTCAAAGATATCTGAGACTGCTTCCTCTTTTTTATCTAGTAGGCAAGGTGGGATAACCATTGAGCAAGTCATGGAACATGTTGTTGCATGTGGTGCTGGATATAACAGCGATGAGCATTTTGTGGCAACTGAGTTGTTTGTCAAGAAAGACCAAAGGGAAATGTTCATGACCATCCCCCCTAATCAGAGGCTCAATTGGCTTAGGAGGAAGTAAAATGTGATGTATGGAAAGTGAAGGCTGAGTTGTTTGTGTCGTTTGGACATGTTGTCTTAGTTGTTATGCTCATTTGAACGTGTTGTGTTATTTTTTATGCTCATTTGGACATGTTGTCGTTATTTTTTATGCTCATTTGGACATGATGTCGCTATTTTTATTAGAGTTATTACATATTATGTCATTTATTCCTTCTTGTCATTTACATATTATGTCATTTCTTGCAGATGTCTAGCGATGATTCTAGTGATGAGAGCGATGATTTTTTCAAAATTGTCTTAGGTGGTGCTATGCTTGCCCAAATATATTGTGACATGTACCTAGATAAAAACCCACCAAGGACGTCAACCACTAGTGGCATAGGGTTTTTGCTAGAGACATGGCGCACTCCGAGGGAATGCCATAGTCAACTTCGTATGAGCAATGAAATATTCTTTGACCTCCATGGTTTATTGGTGGAGAGGTACGGTCTATAACCATCCTTGCATATGACTACCTATGAGAGCCTAGGCATGTTTTTATTTACATGTGCCAGAAATGAGTCGAGTCGAAAAGTTCAAAGTCGATTCAAGCATTCAGGTGAAACCATTACTAGGAAATTTGACGAGGTCCTTAACTCTTTGATGGCCATGGCAAAGGATTTCATTACACCTAAGGATCCCAATTTTCGTATGGTTCATAGGAGGATAAGAGATGGTAGACGAGCATATCCACATTTTAAAGATTGCATTGGTGCTCTAGATGGTACACATATTCGTGTTTCTCTTCCACCCGATGAACAAGTGAGGTATATTGGAAAAACGGGGATAGCCACCCAAAATGTCTTAGCAATTTGTGATTTCGATATGCAGTTCACATATGTGGCCACGGGTCAACCGGGAGCTATGCATGACACAAGTGTGCTATACAATGCAATCAATGTGGACGAAAAATTCTTCCCACATCCTCCACAAGGTAATATGAATGAATAATTAGTCATTTAGTCTCTTTTGTCATGATAGCAAATATTCACTTATATTGTTTTCACCATGTGTAGGCAAATACTATGTTGTCGATGCCGGATATCCTAATCGGCCCGGCTATCTAGCTCCTTACAAGGGTGAAAGGTATCATATGCCGGAGTGGCATCGAGGTATGGAACCCAAAACACCTAAGGAAAAATTCAATCGCATTCACTCTTCTATTTGAAATGTTATTGAGAGGTCTTTTGGAGTTTTGAAAATGAAGTGGCAAATTCTATACAAGATGCCCAGCTACCCGATGTGGAAGCAAAAAATGGTTGTTGTTGCTTGTATGGTCCTTCACAATTTTATTCGTGAGCATGATAGTGAAGATTCGGACTTTGCTCGTTTCGATCGTGATCCTCATTTTGTCTCAACAATACCGGAAAGGTATAACCGATATGCAGTTACATCGGATGGTTCTACTTTGGAAGCCAATGCCGCCACTATGAATGTATTTCGTGATGATTTGGCCACGGCTATTGCTCTTGCTTGGAACTAGCATGTAATGGAAGACTAGTATACTCTTTAGTTATTTTTATGTATGGACAATCGCAATAGTGTTGAGACGTTGTCATGGACATGGGTTAATTAATTATCTATCTTGTGCGTCAATGTTGAATGCTCATGAATATTTGTGTCGAGATATTGCATTTGTGTTCACAAAAAAAATACGCCATTTTCTGTGAATAAATATGAACAAAACATGTGTGCTATATGAAAAAAGATATATATCATACAACCTCAAGGGCAAAACAGGCCATTCCCACCAAAAACTCACTTTCGTGGATCTGGAGCTGCTGTGGAAGCTAAACAGTTTGTCCAGCTCCATGGCGAGATCCCAGATTCACGGTGAAACTGCTCCACGGTGGATCTGGAGCTAGTGGAGCTCTGCCAAACAGGCCCTATGTCCGGACCTCCTAGGCTTACCTGCATGGAAACCCAAGTCACGCAAACAACAACACAAAGTCTATATTACCGCAATGCAATGAGCAGGCGCCAGAATTACTGAAACTAAATTTAGACTTAAATTTAACCATTTATCACAAATAAACAAGAGCAGGCTAAGGATGTGGGCAGGACCTTCAGAATCGCACCCTCTCCATGTAGATTTAGCTCTGACAATATATCCTGTTGCCACTTGGCTGGTGCTGAAAAGTTGGGAGAAGAAACTCCTGCTGCCATGCTAGCAGCGTCAAGGAGGGTTCCATCATAGTTCAGTTCCACTTGGTCATACGGATTTGATGTTATCACAAATCCATAATTAAGAAGAAAGAAATCATTGGGGTAGTAACCATAGTTTAGTGTTACCGCAGCATTTTGCTCAATCTTTGTCTCAGCAACAACCTGGGTATAGCACAATGTAAAGATGATTAGATAAATTTAATTTGCGTCTTCAAACAAAGAAATCATGGACTAAAAACTATATGTATCCAGCGAAAAAGGTTGATTGCACTTATTCGTGCCACTTCTGTGCAAAGAACGTTACTAACCAAGATCATAAACTTACTTGTTTTAGGAGATCTAAAATTTTAGGTGTTGTACTCAGAAGTGCAAGAGCATTCCCAAAAAAATTGCAATAACATCGCAGGATACTTGCCTTAACTGACATATCTTGGCTATCCACATTTCCTTCCTGGACAATCCTAGCATTCGGATTAAAACTATGGTTACACATATCGACCAGAGGCAACAGCATCGGGATTTCACCATGCAAACGGAATGCTCGAGAAGATGCTGCTGACATAGCCCATCCAAGGGAAGATGAATTTACATCTTGTCCACAAAAAGGATGGTCTTCCAAGGGCATGGTAGCAACCTTACGTTTTACCTCTTTCTCAAACTCAAGAAGGAAGCAGCATCTTTTATTGACCTGAAATAGCATCTGTCAGAAAACAGGAAAAACTAATAATTATCGACTAGCTAAGAGCATCACTATGGAGAGATCTTGACTGATCGATGTTGTTTGCCTCAAGTTAGCGCTTAAATACTTGATACAATCATACCATCGATCGCATATCAAAAAGGTATGCACCGTCGTTGTTCACAGCAGCTATTTATACCACTGTATAGTGATACTGACAACTATTATCTATAGTATTTTTATATATTATTTGTAGACAACACTAAAAACATCTTCTATAATAGGTTACCTATAAGTTGTCTATAATGGATTGTCTGTAAAATATAAACAATATTGATATAATGGCACATAAGCTATCTATAACAGACTATTTTCCTCACATTTCGATCGTCTATGGAATTACAGTTGATCTCTTTTCCTCTCTTTTTTCTCTTTTATCCACCTCAGTAAAATTTCTACGTGACATCTCTTATAAACACTTTATATCACCCTATTGCATATGCTCTAAAAGGTTTGATTTGGCGTGGTAACTTCCTCTGATGCCACAGCGTCAGCAGCACTTACGTGAGGAATAGGTATATCACTTTCTTTTGCTGCGCTTGCCTTTTGATCTGATTGGAAAGAGTCACGCTATTGCCTATTGTTTGTGACTACGTTCGATCAAAATCATCTCAGTGAAAGTACTATATTTGTCTCTCTTACAAATTCAAGAAACAACAATAGCTTATTCCCGTTTTGATTCCTCATATTGAAAAATACTGGCACAATTCGCCGGAAATGCTATATGCTGCGTGCGCGGCAAATAACCAAGAGCGGCGCACACGGCCCAGGTCCCAGGGCCCATTGAACAAGCACTCGAGCCACCTTGTCTAGTAGGCCTGGGCGTTACCCGAATTTTTCGGGTCGGGTAGTTCGGGTAATTCGAAATTCGGGTAATGAAAACTGCTACCCGATATTAGCCCCAAAAAAACACTACCCGCAATTTCGGGTACCCGATAATTCGGGTTCGGGTATACCCGATATACCCGAATTTACAGAAAACCAGCTAATTTCCCGACAATTCGGGTAATTTACAGACAATTCGGGTAATTTACAGACAATTCGGGTAATTCGGGTAGTTCGGGTACCGGGGGATATTACCCGAACTACCCAAACTAATTTCGGGTAATCAGAATCGCTATCCGAATTTGGGATCGGGTACCTCGGGTTCAGGTATTTCGGGTTCGGGTCCGGGTAATTCGGGTACGGGTAACGGGTAGCGGGTATTTTGCCCAGGCCTATTGTCTAGCCGCACATAGGTCTAGTAATGGATCAAGGTCTAGTCTAAATCCCACCCTGGCCCCATATATTTGGGGTGGCCTTAATCCTCATCCAGCCCACTAATCAATGGCTACACCCAACCTAGCCCAGCCTCTTAAGAAATAAAGTTCTGATCCTATCCTAACCTGTTTGAAACCCTCATCCAGCCCACGACCCATTAAACATGTTCTCGAGCCACCCCGTCCAACCGCACGTAGGACTGGTAATGGGTCAAGGCTCAACCCAAATCCCACCCTGGCCCCATAAGTTTGGAGGTGGCCCCAACCCTTATTCAGTCCACTAAGCAATGCCTACACCCAACCCAGCCTAGCCCCTTAGGCAGTGTTTGGTTCGAGGGACAGGGACGTCCCAGGTAGGATATCCCACCTTGGGGTGGTGTTTGCTTCTGGGACAAGCAGAGTCAAGGACATCCCACTAGGAATATTCCTTGTAGATCCAGGACCAGGCAATCCTCTTTTTTTCATGGGACAGAGTCATCCCACGTGGGATAGAGTCATCACACCTCTTTGTTTTTTAAGTACTATTTTGTTTAAATTTTTTTAAAAAAAAACTCAAAGGCTTATGTGTACAAACATATCAACAATAGCCTTCAATTTTTTTTAAAAAAAACCTCAAAGGCCACACATGTCCCACCTTCATCCTTCCATCCAAACAAAGGATGGGATACTTCCAACCAAACAAAAAACAGGGATGACTCTATCCCTCTAACCAAACAAAAAATGGGATCATCTCATCCCAAAACCAGGGACAGGACCATCCCATCACACCTTGTCTCTAAACCAAACACAACCTTAAGAAATAAGGTCCTGATCGTGTCCTAGCCCGTTTGGAACCCTTAGGCCGCCCCTTTACCGAAGCAAATAAGCCTTATGGGTCATTTTCCTTATGGGCTGGTAGTTTCGGAGCTATGTGCACATGTGATTGAGCGTTTGCTGATTCTTGGTCTGTTTGAAATCAAATGAATGAAGCGGACTGCTTATACTATTATGAAGAAATCCATTTGTTACGAGCTTGTAACAAATTATAAAACCATGATAGGAGTCAATCTTGCCGAGATGTTACAACGGATTAAACTTATAAAACCAGAATAATAATAATATATAAATATGTCAAACATCCCAAACATATGCACAAATTTCATTGTCCAATCATCGAACTAACTTGTTACAAAATCATTGTAATAATGTATACATAAAAACATCAATTTTGCAACAAAATAATAGAAATCTTTCTTCCTCTGTGTATCATATTAATATAGTAACACATTAATCAACATGTACATTCCCTTGCTCACCCTTTTTTTAGTCCAACTTCACTAATCAAAGAAAATGATTACACAAAAATTATGCATAAATAAAAGATAAATGAGAAACGTATTGAGTATTCTAAATCAAGGCACAAAATGATTCCCATCTTCAGTTGCTTCTTGAACTTTTTTAGATAAAGGATATAAAATCCATTTAGAGCTGCACAATAGTTGCTTCTTGAACTTAGCTTAATCATTTCCTAACAACAATGCAAATAAGCCATTTAGATATGTTTTTGTCAAACTTTGAATCATGAAAAAGTGATAGAGGAACTATTGTGCAGAACTAAAACCATACATGTGCAACCGTTAATGATATATAACACGACAACAAACTAGTCATAAAAGACACTAGTGAATACAATAATGCCTCAAAATTTCCTCTTGCAACCTGCAAGCACGATATCCTTCCATTGCTTCACCTGCATATTGAAGCACAAGAAAATAGTTCATATAAATGCTATATTGGAAGGTACAGCTACTGGTTAACTGAAAGGAAAACACTCTAGTAATTATCAATTTACCCTCATCATCATCACTAAATGCTATAGCGGAAGGTACAAGTACTGGTTAAAGTGAAAGTAAAATATGGTGGGCATGTTCCTATGAGTTATTCTAAGTTGAAGACATTGATAAGCTTTGTAAAAAAATGCAAATAAACTAATTAAGTCTAAAACTTTTTAGTGCAATAAGATACTACTTGTGTCCTATTATTCTATGAAATTTGAAAAATATGTTATAGTTTCATTAGCCATTGGGTCATGGTTGTGTTACAAGTAGCAAATTAAAACCCTATAAATCTACAAAACTCAAAAAGGGGGAAAAATCAAACGCTCATTTGCCGACCAGGATTGAGCCGTCTCTAAATAGATATGATCAGGATCTAGCACGCACACACACGCACAGAGAGAGAGAGAGAGAGAGAGAGAGAGAGAGAGAGAGAGATTTGTTTACCTTGTGGGAAGATGCAGTAGCGATGGAGAAGCTTGTTGCCTTCAATGAACAAAAGCGGCGTTGAGTCACCGAGATGGTTGGCCCAAGGAAGGAGCGGCGTTGAGTAGAGATAGGGTCATCAGAGATAGCTGGCTAGCACTGGAGCTGTGTGCTCGGAGTTGAATACGGTTGCTGTCACCCACATAGGTGTTAAAGGCAGCGTAGATTGCAAAGACATAGCTTATAGGTTTTTTTCGCTATGCACTAACATAGCCGTATTCCATCCATGGGCTACAGACATGGGTTGGACCCTTACACAGCCCAAAAATACTATCCCATTTCATTCCTGCCCTAGTCCTATTTAAAGCCAGCCCAACACTATCCTTACCTTTTTTTTAATTTCGGCCTGTTTGGTATGATCCGAAGTCAGCCCATTCAATAGCCTAACCTTCTCAGCCCTATAAACCCTAGCCCATTACCAGGCCTAGTCTCATGTGAGGCCTGCATATGAGTTAGGGATGTAAGTGACCTGTTTGACAGATAGGCCACACTTGCCTGCTCTGGCTGTATGCTGTTTTGGAGGCCTTGCGACAGTCACTTAAGTGGGTTTGGCGGTCTTGTGCATTTAAGTAGGTTTGGTGGACAAGCCCACTTAAAACAAGGCAGTTGGCTATCAATCAAAATTGCATACATTGCAGCTAAAAAAAGGTTGCATGCATGGAGTCCTAAGCAAAATTGCAGACAAACAAACATTCAAAAAAATCCAACCATCACATCATGGAAATATGGCAGGCCAATAGATGTGTAGATTTATAGGCAAGCATGTATGGCAGGCCAATAAGAAGTGGAACTGATCTATGAATAGCACTTACCACAATTCCTGCATGTGAGTAAGTAATTCTGTTATGTGTGATTGAAATAAGAGCCACACGAACTGGACAATGGAAGCAGAGGGGGGAAAGAATCTGAGATGAAATGGTGGTACCCTTGAATGCTCAGAGTAGTTGCGGAGAGGTGTGGAAGTAGCACGACAACGATAGCGGTGTGGGAGAGTTTAGGAGAAGACTACAATTGGTGTTAGAGCTCACGAGGTAGCGCCGCAGTGGGTGAGGCATCAGAGGTGGCTATGACTCGCACTTGTTGACGACGGGAGAGGCAAAGGGCACATGGGGAAGGGTCTGAGCCCATATAGGTTGCCGCTGGTGCTCGTGGATTGTGCAGGTCAGACCGCAAGGACCCGCTTAAAGTTAGCAGTTGCCCATAATAAGCCACTTAACTATATTTTATAGGCAACGAAAAGTGGGATCGTGTACAGGCCCATGCCACTTATATCCCTAATGCAAGTTGCATTCGAGCTACCCTGTCCAGCCCACTTGTGAGGCCTACAAGTGAGTTGCTAGGCACTTCGACTCGGCTCGCCATGCAAGTTGTCTCGCTCAGCCTAACCTAGCAGCTCGAGCTCATGTTAGATGCAACCTTTTTATATTTTACTTTTTTTTCCTGTTAGTTTATTTTTCCTTTATTTTTCTTTTTTATTTAGTTGCAACCTTTTTTTGAATGTTGTACTCTTGTTTTTCCCTCATATCATTTTCTCATCATTTGTTTTATTAATATTTTTATTTTGTTCAACTAATTGTCTTCACCTATTTCACTAATATTTTTGTTTCTTTCACTAATTGTTGTTTGAATTATTTCACAAGCATGTTTGATTTTGTTCTATTATTTCTTTGTTTCTTTTGAACATCATCAATATATTGTTGGAACATTGAAATCAATCATGTGGAACATTGGAGTATTCCATCTAGAACTTAATGTGTGGAACATAGTCAATGAACTATTAGAATATTGCAACCAAACGAGCGAAATATTCCACTCTACCTACTAGAATGTAATTGATGAACTATTGGAACGTTGCAACCAAGCATGTGGAACATTCCATTCTACCTACTAGAACACAGTGGATGAACAATGGAAACATTGAAATCAAATGCGTGGATCACTCTATTATCTAGAGGTTCACTTCTGTGAATTGAGTTTTTGGCCGAAATGGTTGTATTTGATGTGGGATTAGCAAAAATAGTACTCATCATGTGGAATTTACAAAAATAGCACCTTTATTGCACGATCACCATGCGACATTAATCTCCGAACGACACGTGGTGGAGTGCTGCACGGTCATCGTGCGGCATTAGCCACAGCCCGGCACATGGCAGGCTAATGCTGCACGATGCGGCACTCTGCCATGTGTCAGCCGGAGATGATTTTTCGGCACTTCGCCATGTGTCGGCTGGAGGTTAATACCGCACGGTGATCGTACGGTACTTCGCCACATATTAGTCGAGGGTTAATACTATATGATAATCGTATGGTAGAGATGCTGTTTATATAGTTACAACTATGAAGAGACTATTTTTTCTAATCCTACGTTGAATATGGCCATTTCGGCCATTAAAACTCCTGTGGATTAGTCCCACACGTTTTAGGTCGCAGCTCGCAGTGACACCTGCGTGCATTCATCTAAACATGGGGACAGAGAGGAGGCCATCCAAAAAGGGCACTTAGCATATGTACGAGCACTATCATTAGCATGTACTAAGGGCGTCCGCAATGGTAATAGCTAGTACTAGCTATATAGTCAGCTGACGTGGAGGTGAGAGACAAAAGCAAAGACTATTTTATACTGTTGGACCCACATGCTCCTCTCTCATGTTCTTGGACTACGTGAAATAGATCAACTATTTGCTCGTCGCTAGTGACTACTCTCTCTCCTACTTTTTCCTTGCCACATCAGATCTAGCTAACTAAGAGCAGGTACAATAAGGCTTAGTCAGCAGGCTATAGCACATATAATATCAACCAAATCTTACGTGGCAGAGAGAGAAAGGAAGAGAGAGAAGGAAGCTGGCTACTAAATTACAGCTAGCTATAGCACGTAAAAATATGCATTTCACTCTCTTACACGTGGGGCCAAATAGTTATTGTAATAGCTACCTTATTGTATGAACTATTTTTTTGAAGGTTATAGATGAAATGGACAAGTGTTATAGCCACTAGTTGACTATACTATTGTACTTGCTCTAAATAACCAGCTGTTGGAGACGCCCTAAGCTGCATCCCTTGGTCCTACTGCTTCACTTAGATAATGCCCTACGATGTACTAGCTCACCCACTGCTAACGAACAGTGGTCAAAGCACGCCTTGGAAGTCGTTTATTGTATGGAGCCCACGCCTCTGCGAGTTTGCTTGTACCCCACATACCTAGGGCCTGTTTGGATCCACCCAGATTTTAAGAATCTAGCTTTTGGAAACTGGGTGGGATCCAAACAGACCAGTTTTTGGGGCAGTTTTTAAAATCTACCTACCCAGATTCTTAAAAACCAAGAAGCTGTTGATACCCAGCTTTTGCCAGTTTTTTTGCACAAATACCCATTTACCCTCATTAAAGACCACGCATGGCTGTTTAATGTGCTGTTCAAGAGCAATAAATGTAAGGGTATAATAGTCTATTAGCACCAATCATAAATGAAACCAGCTTTTAAAAACTAGGGGATCCAAACACCCCATCAGTTTTTGCTTAGAAACCAGCTTTTAAAAACTAGAAGTAATAGTTGGTTTTTAAGAATCTGAAACTGATCCAAACAGGGCCCTAGTCGAAGGCTCAAAGCTCGAGCTCCAGCACTCAATTCATTTCACCGGTCACAAACAGGGCACACTGGCAGAGGCATCCCCTGACCGTTGTTGCCTTGTGCGGTTGTGCCACTGCCACCCCGTGTCTGCGTCTCGCAGCGTCGACAGAAAACACCACCACCCCGGTCAGTCTCCTCGCTTGTCCTGTCCATATTCTCTCTCGCTTGGATCGTCCGGAGGTGGAGAAAAATCTTTCAGGTCCCTCACGATCACACTATCACTTGCATCCTCGCGTTCTCGCCGGAAGGGAAGGAGAGATGGACACGGAAGCCGGCATGATCCCCTCATCGCCCTCCGCCGAAACCTCGCCCTCTTCCTCCGATATTGACACCGAGGTGCTCAATAATCATAAGCAATATCACTTCGTTTGATTCTTTGTAGTCATGCGTTATGTGTATGAGCAAAATCTTGATATGTATGCTTCTGTTGCTAGTCCACGGGGTCGTTCTTTCGGGACCGGAGCACGACGCTGGGGACGCTCATGGGCGTGTCCTTCGCCGACGTGGAGGAGGGGCATCAGGCGAGGCGGGAGGTGGGGGAGGAGAGGGAGAGGCCCCGCGCGCCGGTGCCGGGGGAGGAGGGGTGGAGGTGGCGCCGGAGGTGGAGGCGGCGACGCTGGCGCAGCGCGGGGGGCAGCTGGTGGCGGCTCTGCAGGGACGACGTCGCTGGGCCGACGTCGCTAGGCCAGTTCCTGGACATGGAGAGGCAGCTCTCCGGCGCCGGGCTGCTGTGCGGCGACGGCGGGGAGGAGAGGGAAGCGACTGCGCCGCTGTTCGAGAACGGGAGGGTGCTGCCGTCGTCGTCGTCGTCGTCGGCCGCGGCGGCGGCGCTCGGGGAGGAGAGGGGGAAGTGGAAGCTGCGGAGGTCGGCGCAGGGGTTGTCGTCGTTGGCGAGGCTGCCAGTGTTGCTCACCGGCATCTGCAGCGGCAGTGCTTGACTAAAATATCGCGACATGGAGTGGAATAGTTTCGGCGGGGGAGCCTGCTTCTTTCGGCCCTGTTTGGATACACTTATCTGAGAATCGATTTTAATTTGATCAGGATTTTCTGATAAGTCGCGGTCTGAAGAATCTGCAGTCTGAAGAATCGTCGCGGTGGAAGAAACGACCCCTTGAGCTCGCGGTACAGGATTTTGGATTCCCAGTGCAAATGCCATCTTTTCCACCGCGGCGGTTGAAAGAATCGAAAAATAATAAAAGCATTTGGGTGGGATTCTCGCTTAATTCTACCAGAATCGGATTTTAAGTGTATCCAAACAGGGCCTTCGTCATGTGTTCTGCTGTATTTTGAAGTTTCCACATCAATTTTGACATGGAAGTGTTCGTGCGTTACTGATTGAGGATGATTGGTGCTAGAGGCTTGGGCTCGTCACGATTTCAGATTCCCTGCGTATGAATGAATGGAATTCTTACGACGAAATTCACGCTATGCAGTTGAAAAGTGGCGTGATAGCCTAAGGTCGAGACTCAAACGGTTCTACTGATACATAAAGCGCGATGATGCCATCCCTTTCTTCCTTCATGCTAGGATGATCGACAGAGGTTTCTTAGGCATCCACGGTGTGATGCAGGGGCGTAGCCAGCCCAATAGCCAGCCTCAGGTCTAGCCCACTACAAAAAAAAATAAGACCTTTACTTATTAATTACTACAGTAAATTAAAACAAATATCTCAGCTGGGCCTTGGGCTGTTGCCCCGGGGTCCGAGGCCTAGCTCCGCCTCTGGTGTGATGAAAAAATAGGCCTTGAAGCTAGAGGTGCAAACGGAGCGGACACAGACGAATATTGCTTATCTCGTATCCTTTTCCATGCTTTTTTGTCGGAGTCGAAGTCAGACACGGATAGTGCCGGATACGAATATGAATACGGATGTTCTCGGTCACGAATACAGAGTGAATACATGCCGCTCCGAATACGGTTAGTTTCGGTAACAAATATTTAATCGGATAATACGAAAAAGCAAATTTCACATGGTGACAGAGACAAGTTAAGCTACTAATAAATTCTAACTAGCAAAGTAACAAGTAAATGATAGAAGCTAGTTAAATAAGTAGTAGCTAACTAGTTATATGTCACATGGTTCAAAAGTACGAATTACCCATAGCCAAGTAGTCAAGTACATCACTAGTTCATTTAACTTCATTATGTTTAGCAAATGATTCCACAAGGCCTTCGTATCCGGTATCCAGAGAGGCCAGGTATCCGACTCCGTTTTTGTATCCGGTAACTATCCAAAAAATATCCAGATAGTTCTGTATCAATCGGATAATGCTTTTTCCGAATCCGTTTCCGTATCCGACAAAAAATATCCGATTTCGTTTTCGTATCCAACAAAACATTCGAATATCCAAAAATTTGCTTCGAATTGTATCTGAATTAAAACGGACGGATGGACAGTCGGGAAATATCCGCTCCATTTGCACCCCTACTTGTAAGCCTATGTGGTTTGCCTCCTCTCTCCGGTATAAGCACTGATGGTTGCTCTTGCCGCCACACTTGGGACGATGGAGACAGATCTATACCGGGGAGGAAGGCGATGGCCCCACCGGATCTAGCCACCAAGGAGCTTACGGAGGGCACGCAGCCATCGGATTCAGGCGCCTCAAGCTCAGGGGAGGTGCTTTGTAACATCCTGAAAAATGTAATTATTAAATTGCGGAGTTTTTGGATTATTTTATTTGCTTTGCATTTGAATTTGGAGTTTATTGACTTTTTATCAATATAAAGGAATTTTAAAAGTAAAAAGAGGGAAGAAATCAACACATAAAATAATAAAACATGAGCAGCAAATAAAGAATCTGAAAAGATGATCCATAAGATAACAAGGGAGAAATGTAAATAAGCATGAAATATCATTCCTAAAAAAATTATGGCAAGCAAATTAAAGGAGGTTAACATTTATACATATATGTAGACACATAAAGAATAACAAGGGAAGCAAATAAACTAAATACCAACAATAGTTGAAAATATTTTTGATAAGTCCAGAAGGTCCTCATGAGCTTCTGTAAATTTTTCTGAAATTTTTGGAACTGGTTTCATATTTTTCTGGGGTTTAATAAATTAACTGCGTATTTCTGAAAATCCTTAAGAATAAAGAAATGGAAATTCCTCCTCTTCCTCTCGAGCCGCCACCTGGCTGGCCCCGATGCACGACACCTCGCCCGCCCTCGCCCATCCACCGCTCGCGCCGCCCCGCCTCTGTCACGCGGGCCCGCGCCCCTGCCCGCGCCTCTCCTCCCGCTGCCGCGTGGCCGCGCGGTCGCCCGCGTTGTCCCGGCCGCGCCTGCCAGTGGACCCGCTCCCTCGCGTCCCTCTCCCGCTGGCCACTGGGCCCGAGCCGTCAGGCTCTTCTTCCTCCACGCGCCTGCGTCGTCGCTCTCCCTTGCGCTCACTCCCTCTGCGCAGCAAATCCTCCTCCTTCTCTCTCTCTCACCTCAAGGGCAAAGTTCAAAGAACCAACAGGAGGGGGAACGCACCTCTCCCGCCACCTCTCTCCTACGAAATCCCGGAGGAGATCTCGTTCTTCTCCCCTTCCCCGCGTGAACAGAGGTGCGCCAGATGCCGCCCTCGCCGCGCGCCTCTCCCGGCTATAAAAGCCCCTACTGGGAGTCTCAATCGCGTCGCCCTGCTTCACTCTCCCCTCCCCTGCCCGCATTTGGTCTGTAGTGCCTCAATTCCTCGCCGGCGCTCTTGTCTTCCCGAACTCCAGCGATCGCCGACCCACCACACCGAGCCACCAGAGCTCAATTCCATACTCCTGAGTCATCTCCGGAGCAAGGCGAAGCCGACCCCCTCCTCCCTCGGGTCTTCCGTCGCCTGAGCTTCGCCGGCATCGATCACCTCCCCGAGCCGCCGCCGTCGCACGCCACCAGCCCTCTCCGGCCACCGTCGCCCCCGGCCGTCTACACCAGAAGCATCGCCATCACGCGGAGGTTACATTCCACGCAACCCCGGACCCTTCCCGGCAGTCCTCGCCGCCGGCCACCGTCGCCCCCGACCTCCTCTGCCCGGCTGCCTCCGCGAGCTACCTCAAAAGGGTAAGCTGCTCTTATGGGGTAGACAAAGCCTCCCCGCCCACTTGGTTACCTCCGCTGGTTCTTCCCTTCCCCGCTCCCGCGGCGCGCGTTCGAGCCCCGCTCCGCGCCTGCGGTCGAGCGTTTCTTTTTAATTCCACCCGCTGACAGCTGGGCCCCGCCTGTCGGCGCCACCCGCTAACAGATGGGTCCAGGGCCCCTGGGTCCCACATGTCATACTCACGTGTTAAAGAATATAATAAAAAGATTAAAAGATTTAAATAACCTGTGGGACCCACTGTTAGAGATTTTTGAATTTAAGTGAACCGAAATATTCAAAGGAGCATAACTTATTCATTTTAACTCCAAATTGGACGAGTCAAATTTCTAAATTCATATAAATTCAAGATCTGTCCAGTGGAACTGAAACCATAGATTTTAGAGGTCCATTGAATTTTTGGTGATATTTAATGTGGTTTGCATAAATAAATTGAAAAGACTAAATATTAGTTAAGACGTTGATAAAGAGGAATAACTTTGGCTAAACATCTAAACTTAGTAAAGATGCTCTTAAATCATAAATTAAAACATAAGTTCAATATTTATCATAATGTCACCTAATAAATCTCAGTGACGTACCTTACTAAATAGAATAATAGAGTACTACCTTGTACAGAGATCTCTGCCTAGATTGTAACACCAGCTTATTTCATATATAACTATAGATTAATTATCACATATGAATAAGTAATATTTAACTCAAGGACTAAAAGTTAATTAAAGGCATTAGTAAAGAAAAGTATCCTTGGTTGGTATTAAAATTTAGTAAAAGGATGTCCATTGAAGTTAGAGACATTCATAAGCAAATGAATATAGATAAATAGTTAGAAAAATGTTGATGACGTATATGCGCCATTAGTAAATATGTTAGTTCAATTTTTAAACACCTTAGGCCTTATTGAAAATATAAACCCTAACATTAACATATTGCCAACCCAAAAACTGAGGTAGTAGTTTTAATTTAGTAGAGGTAATAAAATGTAATCATGTGTAGCAGGTTTGAATAGTAAAGGGATGTAAAAGTAACCATCTAAAGTATGACTATCATTCCTACATCCCTAAAAGGCCATATTAATATAGAGATACTAAAATATAATAGCACTAGGGCATCGGGCATTAAAATGACCTATCTAATATAAATAAACATTCCAAAGTAAACACTTAATCAAAAACTTAATAAAGGTATCCAAGTGTTATAATACTTTTGTCTAAAAGATTTATAGAATAAGTACAGATCTCATCCATCAGTCCAGTTTGCCTTTACCTAAGTTGCAAGGAAAACTTACCTGAAGATAAAATTTATACATTAAACTCCTGCACCACTCTATAGGTATAGCCCGACTCATGGAACTTCCTTGATAAATATAAAAATAATGAAAGAAACTATTAATAAAAGGTCAAGACATCATTCTCTGCCACCAGCCTTGCCTCAAATTACCCAAATCACCCAATAACTCATAATAATACAAAAGTTGAATTTATTTGGAGTTATTTGGATCTTTTGAGTTATTTGCTTTCTTTTTGGATTCAGTCGTTTGTCGCGTAATTAGAAACTGAAGTTCGAAGATTCCACGGATCAAGCGAGATCAAGAGCGAAGCGAAGAAAAGATCCGAAGCTCAAGAGAAAGCATTGCGTGAGCTCAAGACCGCGGTAAACCGCGCCAGGCGAGTCAATACTTTGATCATGTTGAACCCACATTTATGCAAATTACTTGGTTTTAAATTAACAAAATGCATGCTGTTATTTTTATGCAAATACATGCTAAACTTGATATTCTAGTTATATGCCAATGTTTACCTTGAATAGTATTACCCCTCCTTTGGAATGATTGAATGTGTAAACCTTGTCGCCCTAACAAAAGTATAATACTAATATTTCGAAAATAAGTCCCTAATGATATGCTATGCTTAGTGTTGCATTAATACTCAGGGGGCGCTGAAATGCCCCAGACATCATAATCGCTTTTAATGATGAGAAAATGGTTTGGGCAGTCATGGTGGGAATGACTGGTATATTTGATATGACTATTTTACACTCCCAAAATCCCCAACTTGCTTTAATATCTGGGCGGGCTGATTCGATGGTGTGAGTGTGGTGCAGTGGAAGCACAAAAATGGGTTAGTGGTAGACCGCCCAGATACCACTAAGGACTGAATCTTGTCATGACCTCCCGGGTAAAACAATACAACCACAAGTCTGTAAAATACAACTTGGCTAAGTAAATTTATCGAAACTCCGGACTCATCTCACTGGTAGGGGGTGAAGGGGTTACGCTATGGCAAGGGGGCCTGAAGGGACACCAGTGGAGGGTGAAGTTTCCCAGTCGTACTAGCGCAGAGGGGAGTGGAGCCCGTACGCTAGTAGCTGTGGGAAACATCCCGCGCACAGATGGGACCCACCGCAAGTGGGCAGTTTCCCATAAAGGTGAGATGACAAAAGGGTCTAGATACTTTGAAAAGTCACTGTGATAGTCTGCTCAACCACACGTCTAAGGAATCGTGTGGGGCAACGAGTTGATTGTCTCTTGTGGTGAAAGTGTACAACCTCTGCAGAGTCTAAAACTATTCGAATAGCCGTGCCCACGATCAAGGGCGGACATGGGAACTTAACCAGATATAGTTCTATTTCAAAATGCTTTATGATGGGTTGGAAAAGTGGAAGGGCAGTGTAAGGCCCTAGTTTGGAATTGTCCTGGGTGTCGTCCCAGTGGTAAGTTAAGCGGCTATAACGCTGAAGGAATTGCTATATGGTGCAGATGCCATGTAACGGTGGATGGAATCTGGATCGCTATTATTATTGCATATTCTTGAACATTATGCTTTGGTCAAAATGCTAAGTCTTAGGAAATTTTTTATATAATTGTATTCAAAAGCACTCTTCGCAAAAAGAAAATAAACCTAAGCCACCCTTTGGTTAGCCATACATGTTAAATATTGCATTCTGTGTGTTGGCTCGCTGAGCACGGAGTCGGAGTGCTCACGCTCGCTTTTGCGACAAATTCAGAAGCAGGAATTGGATCACTACGCTGCAACAATACTTCTGGATCACGATGGTGAAGAGGATGAAGATGTCGAGAACTAGGTCGCGAACCTCCAGTTGGCTGCCTGTGGGCATGTCCGGAAGGTCCCACCTGTGTGCTTCGTTCTTCCGCTGCTGCAATTTATTGATTTCGGCCTAATCGGCCCATGAGTAAGTTTATTATTTTAATTATGTTTTCGCATGATATGTACTTTGATATTCAGAACTGTAACTGTGTGCACTATCTACTGATCCAGGGAATAGTGCAGTTAAACACAGTAGATTCCGGATTGTAAAATCTGGGTCTGACAGCTTTGTCATCGGATCTGATTGCCTTAACCTCGAAGAAGACGTGTAGGTGTCGGATCCGATTGGCTTGAGCTCAAGGACGACATGCAAGCACTGGATCTGGCTGGCCCGAGCTCGAGGGAGACGCTTCGTCGCTGGATCCTGTTGCCTCGAGCTCAAGGGAGGTGCAGCTGCCATTGGTGCGAGCCGAAAAGACGTGTAACCGCCGTTGGTGGAGAGCAACAGGGGGAGTAGAGAAGGCAAAAAAGGGGGGTGAGTTGGTGCGGTCGTGGAAGGTATGGCGCGGTGGGATCAGGTGCGGTGATGAAGTGGGGTGGCGTAGAGGCGGTTCAGATGAAGTGATGGGAGGAGAGAGACAGTAGGGCGGAAGTTGATAAGGTGGTAGTGTTTTGCTATTTTTTATTAACATGTGGGGTCATCTTAAGACATCTTCCTAGTATTAAACATTGGACTTATTTTTTTTGTTACGGCTTATGTCTCCTAGGCTATTCGTGAGAGAGTACAGAGTAATAGAAAACTTGCGTATAGTTTTGGCTGATATACATGAAGTCGCTATTGTATATAATACAACCAACTTTGTAGATCTTACTTTGAAAAGACACCCCGTTTGAAAGTCGATTATTATAGAAAAACTGAAAAGGAATTTTTAGAAACTAAAAGGAAAAGACCCATTATGGCAGTTGCAACAAGTAATGTGGACCCCATCTTGATGCCTCAATGGGTATTAAGCATTGGAGATGTCCTTGCTCTTTTTTATCCGTTGATTTAGAATACGTGCAATCAATCTTTTTAATTTTTGATTGTTAATGTGCACAAAAATATTTTGATTTGTTACATAGGAGTGTTATATCTAGATTTGTCATAAAAAACTTTCATATCATTATTTTAATAATCTTTACTAACATATAATTGGAAAAAACAATAGTCAAAGGGTTGTTTTTTTGGGTTGCGGCTGATGGCTTATATATAACTACGACTGATATTTTGCCCTAGCGTGAGGGTTTGTGCGAACGAATCGAATGTCGATAAACTGTTTATAAAATGTTATCACGAATTCATGATAAAGGCAGCGAAAAAGCCGTCCTGTTTGTTTGTTCGAAGTAAAGTCATAAGCTGAAAAGAATAATATCCAAAATGGTAAGTAAAAAAAGAATAGAGATGTTATTTTGTTTTGTTGTGATGTCATACAGTTGCAGGGTTTCATTTCATTGCCATTTACGGAAAGCTAGAAAGACAAGGGAGAAGACAAGGCTATGCTATGAACTTATAAAGCTAGTGCTTTAAAGTTCTTATAAGCTCATACTTTTAGTCTTTGCATTGTAGCGACTGAAAATGTCTGTAGTTGCTATTAATTTTTTTCCCACGTAATTAAATTAAAAATAAAAATAAAAGTTATATTATCATGAACAATATAAAAGAATAAAAAATAAAAGGCAAAAAAACCCCAAAATGGAAAAAACTAAATAAGTAAAATTAAAAAAATAGAAGTTAGAAATAAAAATTCGTTGAAGCAGGGCCATGCAATAAATACCTCCAAAAACAAAAGTACACAACGCATAGCAGAAGGGTTAGGGCCTGTTTGGGACTGCTCTGCTCCACCAACTCCACCATGGAGCAGCTCCACTGTAGAGTTCCTGGAGCAGGTGGTCCTGTTTGGCACGCAGCCTAGCTCCAGCTCTAGGAATGTGAGGTTTCCTTAAGAAAGGTCCAATGTGCCCCTGAATGATGTTTGGTGTATGTTTTGATGTCTGCGGAGTATATGTAACTGAATTTTTTTTGTTGCCAATTAAAATATGATGTAAAATTTTATAATCGCAATTAATTTATTCAAGAAAACCAAAAAACAAATATTTTGGTCAAATAATTTCATCCTTTTGTCCCATAAATTGCAACATGCATGATAGATAATATGGCAATATGGCACCTTTTACCATCCAATTTAAGGCATGGCTAGAGCGAACATGAAACAACATTCATGCAAATATCAGAAGTACTCAACTCCAACTAAACTCAATGCAGTTACATAGCATTCCAGCAGCAGGATTTTACAAACATTGCACTAAACGAAAATGGCAACATTTCTAATATTCCCAAGATCTTTGCACAAGAGAGCCCACACACAGATAACAGAAGCAAAATGAGTGGCGCCACGCACCATAATTCACAATTCAGTTAGCATAAATCAACATTAAACCAGAAGACACCCTCAAGATCACATCACGATCAAGCACGGTATGATCAAAATGCACAACCTTGGGAAGTGAAAATCCTCACTCAAGCACACATGACACAGTCCCGGTCCCGCTGTATATTGTCAAAATCGAGATCCTGGGGTACTGCTATCTTGGCCAAAATTTGAGCATTGCTGTTCTTCCTCCCTTCAGAAAGACGCAAAGCATAGGTTTTGTTGTCAGTTCCCCACTTGGGAGCATCAACCTTTGAAGAGTCCAAGGATACCTTCAGCTGCGAAATCTGCTATGTTTAAGTGATAGAACAAAGATGCGATGCCATGTTAAAGCTCAAGTAGCTTTCTTCCTGAAAATCAAGCATGTGCGCATGAAATATCTAGAGAGTTCAAACAACAAATCAAAATTTTAAGAACTCACTGCAAAGCAACATATTCAATAATTAACAGTTTACTACTGCTGATCAAAGGGCCTTCAAGGTCATACACAATAAATGACTAGAAACATCTGATATGATCCTCTGTCCCTAAGCCGACACATTCCATCATCATTTCATAAATCATCATATGAATTCGGTAATCAAATCGCACAGAATACATTCTAAAAGAATGGCTCTATAGTTATGCAGCTAAAGCTCCAATCGAACGTACATCACTCCAAAATTCCAGAATGTCTAGCTGGCTACCACAACATCACGACATACATTTTCCATAAGGCACTAAAATCACACACAAAATCACATCACGACGTGTACCGGGCGGGACGAAGTCGAGGACGGCGAGGGCGGCGTCAGCGCGGGCGCGGAGGGTGGCGGCCTTCTCAGCGGGGTCGTGGGGAAGAAGGTGTTGCGGAGGTGGTACAGCTCCTCCACCGCGTCCGCCGTCCCCTCCAGCAGCGTCCTCCCCGCCTCCGCCCCTTCATCCCCTTCCCCCTTCTGCCGCTGCGGCTCGGGAGCCGAGGCAGAGCTCGCCATTTCACTGCCCGCCTCGCGGCTCATCGGTTTCTGGACGGCGGGTGGGGGCGGAGAAGAAGAGGCGCGCGGGTGGGGGCGGAGAAGAAGAGGCGCGCGAGTGGGGTCGGAGAAGGAGGAGCGGCGCGGGTGAGGGCGGAGGAGGAGGAACGGCGTTGGTGGGGCGGAGGGGAGGAGCGGCGCTGGTGGGGGGCGGAGAAGGAGGAGCGGCGCGGGAGGGGGGTGGAGGGAAGGAGCGGCACGGGAGGGGGGCGGAGGGGAGGAGCGGCGCTGGTGGGGGCGGAGAGGAAGGGGCGGCGCGGGAGGGGGGAGGAGAGGAAGGGAGGAGCGGTGCGGGTGGGGGCGGGGGGCGGAGGCGGAGAGGATGGGGGACGCGCGGGTCGGGGGAGCCGGAGAAGATGGGGGGCGGAGGCGGAGACGATGGGGGGCGCGGGTGGGGGGAGCCGGAGAAGTGGGGGGCGGGGGGCGGAGCGGAGAGGATGGGGGACGCGCGGGGGGAGCCAGAAAGATGCGAACCGGTACGAGGAGGTATGTAATCAGTAATGGCAATGGTGGGTAATTTCTTCACAACTCCATGATGAGGTACAAAAGTCCAAATCCTGGAGTACCTTTTGAGGTGCTCCACAAAAAACGTGGAGTTGGCCCATAGCTCCACTTTTTTCTCGGAGCGGAGTTTTAGGAGCTGGAGGTGTTTGGCAAGACAAAGCTAGAGCAGAGCTGCAAAATCTGGAGTGGAGCAGTCCCAAACAGACCCTTAATGAGGCGAAGCAGCGACAACCACCCGTGAACAGAAGCTTGCATGTGATCTCCCTGGCTGTACCTCGACGGGTTGCAAGTAACGGCCATATTTATATTGATTTTAGATTTTAAATAACAATAGTTTATAAAAAATTTATAGAAAGATATTTATATGTGATTTTAGATAATATAAATAAAATTGCTATAGTGTGTACTATAATTAACTAATAAATTATATCTTAAAATGAAACTTCGTTTGAAAAGCAGCTTTTATAAACATTACGAACAGGGTCGACATTTGTTCGGATGAAGCCCGCGCTCTTTTATATAACCCACTCAGGGCTAGAGATGGCAACGGGCATAAACCCGCTGGGTTTTGCTATCCCAAACCCGTGCCCATGAAAGTTGGACGTGCCCGCTAAAAAACCCATGCCCGTGACGGGTGCAAATTTTTGCCCAGACCCATGCCCACTGGGTTAACGGGTACCCATGAGTCGCCCGTCGGGTCAGTAATGCGAGCTGCAACAATGGTTAATGGAGAGGAGGAAGAAGTTCACCGTCCATCTTCGTTGGAGCCGGAGGGCAGCACCATGGCCAAGGGCCTACTGCTGTGATGCACGTTGGCTGCGGCGTGGGGGTGGCGGGCTGAATTGGAAGGCGAGGTGACGGCGAGGGCGTGTGGGAGGACGATCGTGCGGCGAGAGTGGCGGGAGCAGGAGCGGGAGCTGCGGGACGGGAGAGCGAGCGTGGAGACTGCCGGAGACCGAGCGCGAAGCGCCAGATGCGCCGCCGCTGCGGCGGCTGTTGAATCGGGGTGGGGACTGGGGAGGAGTGAGTAGTGATCATGGCGAGTGCTAGCTAGGGTTAGCCGTATGGGTAATGAGGCATTGCCGCATTGGATTTGGGGGCTTGGGGCTAAATGGCTAATGGGCTATGGGCTGGGCTGGTTTGCCTGGAAGGCTGGGAGCTTGGGTTTATAACTCCTATGGATCGGGTTTATATTACCCATGGGTTTACGGGTTTGGGTACTATAGGAACGTACCCGAACCCGGCAGACCCGATGGGTTGGGCTTTTTGCCCATTAAGAAACCCATGGGTTAGAAAATTGACTCAAACCCATGCCCTAATAGAGTAAAAACCTATCGGGTATCGGGTTTCGGGTACCCATTGCCATCTCTACTCAGGGCCGACATTTGTTCGGATGAAGTCCACGCTCTTTTATATAACCCACTCGATGTAACATCGTACAAAGTGGCAATATAAGTAGCACGCTAAATCTTACCAGTATAACCTACTAAGTACTAAGACAACATTGCAGGCAGCCTACCTATTCCTCCTGGTTTCTTTTGCAGGAAAGGAGGGAGGCTGTAGTTAATTAGTTACACCACCAGGCAGGAAGCCCACGAATCACCCAATCCGCCCCGAGCAAAACAAACCAAAGCTTGCTTACATCCTTGATCCTTCAGCCAACTCGACGACATGTTTTTAGTCGTCGGTCCACTCGGCCGGGTTGGGGTGGGCGGAGAAGTGGGCGAGGAGGCCCATGAGCGGCGCGTTGATGTACGTGGTGGGCTCGGACTGCTGAAACACGGCCCGCGCGTCGGGGAACGCGTCCGTGGCGTCGCTGGGCCCGCCCACCACGGCGCCCACGAGCAGGTTCGGGTTGGGCGCCGGGCTCGCGTAGTACGCCGCGCCGGCCCTGCAGCCGATCCGCGCCGGGTGGGCCGCGACCGACGGGATGGAGCTCGCGCGGTGGTGGATCCGCCGCGGGAACCGCGGGCCGTAGCCGACCATGTACGACATGCGCAGCGGGTTGTCGCCGAGGATGTAGTCCACCTGCCGCTTGGCCACGCGGCGGAGCTGCGCGGGCGACGCCGACCCACCCGCGCCGCACGCCACCCGCCCGCCGGCGTGGCTCAGGTACTTGGAGTAGGCGAGCAGCAGGAACGACAGCGACGTCACGTGCTGCATGTTGCTGCTCCCGACCTTGAACAGCAGCCCCCCTGCAATGCATTTTCACAGGACACACTTGAGATTTCAGAAGCAGTAGAGTTGAACTCGGAATTAGAGAAAGAGTAGGATTAGAAGGCAGTAGGATGAGGAAAATTTGATCAGAACCTGGGGAGTACTGGATCTGGGGGTGATTAGAAATGCCGGGGAGGAGGGTGCACATGAAGTTGTCGGCGTTGACACGGAACGACTGGAAGTACTCGTCCTTCCCCATTAGGACCTCCTGGAGTGGAGAGTAGCAGCAGATCAATTAACAAAAGTACATGCGTGTGTAGGAGTATCAATGTTAATACTAAAAACTAGAGGGTACGCAGTACGCTGGACATTCCAATTTCCGGGAAAGTTTCTTCACTGCTGGATTGGTGCCATTTGCTGCTCCGGCAGCATGCGGAGCACAAGGACCTAAGAGGAGACCAAGATTGCAACAGACAAGCATACTCCTACAGCCCCACTAGGAGTACTATCCTATGATATAATAGGAGTATTAATACTGGATTAATTGGGCACTAGCACTTTACTGTTCAGTTACTGATTAAACTAATCTGCCCAGAATATGATCCGAGATCAGTTGCCTTTCACTGCCGTCAGGGTCTCAAGGACACGTGAGAACGCCTGATTAATTGTCATGATAAGCATCATAAGAACCTGATTGAATCCACATGCAAAGCAATGCACTACAGTACGAAGTTAGTCATTAGATCAAGTGGTTAGCTAGTAGTAGCTTGTTACTCTTTATTAGTAGTACAAAGATGCTTGCGAACGAATATCGCATAACTTGCGGTGTGGGGCGACACTAGCATGAAAGACGAAACAGCCAAAGTGCCAAAATGTCGATGCTTCTTTCTCAGGCTAAAAAGCGCGCGACAGCGGCTGCCGCGTCATACTAGACACACTGCCATAGTTAAATAATCGCACCGAGACATAGCCAAACATTGCCAAAATAAGTCAAGGGCATGCAGAGGCTGTTGACCATGCTCAGAATGTCAGAGGCCACCTAAAAGCTGATACGGAAGGAAGAAGCATGTGCTCACCTGCTGCACGATGCGCAACAGAAATGCTGCATAGATATCGCACGAAACATAGTCAAAATAAGGCACACGCATATCCCCGCTTACCACACACACACGGATGACTGATCATACCAGCGTACCAAGGCAGAAATTTTCGGAACAATGCAGCGCATTGCAATGCAATGCCTTGGATGTCAGCAACGCACTTGATGTTGGAACCAAATATATAGCCATCCGTGACATGCACTTGATGTTGGAAGCAAATCTATAGCCATCCGTGACACTAGTACGAAATACAAACCTATCATCCATCATCTACTCGAGTACCGTCATACAAATTTCTGTAGTAGTAGTAGGAGTGTCATAGCAGAACATGCTAGTAGTAGATGTTGCTAGTACAGTAATTCAAATGTTGTGCTCACATTACCTTTGAGATGAGGACGTTGATGCCGGCGTGCTTGTTGTCCCAGCCGAACTCGTTGATGGCGTCGCTGGCGCCGAGCACCACCTCGTTCTTCTTGATGTACTCGCGGTACTCCCGCCGCCGCGATGCCTTGTGCAGCCACGCCGCGCCCCACAGCAGCTCGTCCTGGTACCCGGAGTAGTCGCAGTAGCAGGGGCACACCGCCGCGTGCAGGCTGCTGCTGTAGGGGCCCCGGTACTTGTCCGCGAACTCAAACACCTAAACGCAAGCGCACAAAAAACACAATTTTTTTTAGTGAACACTGACAGGTTTGAGTTGTCAGAGAGAGACCACAGGGAGACGGCGGCACTTACGGCGATGGCGCGGTCGAGGAGGCGCTGGGAGTACGCGGGGTCGGCGTCGCGGAAGACGATGGAGCCGGCGGCGAGGGCGGCGGCGGTCTCGGCGGCGACGTCGGAGCCCGGGTGGGAGGGGTCGACCTTGTAGACGGTGCGGGGGGTGTCCATGTCCTCGGGGCGCTCCCAGCACGCGTGGTCCCGGAAGGCGTCGCCAACCTGCACGTACACGGTGTTGGGCTTCGCCGTGGTCTTCATCAGGTAGTCCGTCGCCCATCGCACCGCCTTCATCGCCTCCTCCTTGTGCGGCCCGAAGCTCCGGCCGAAGTCGATCAGCCCCCACGACATCAGCGTCGCCGTGAACGCCATCGGAAACCCGAACTTCACGTTGTCGCCGGCGTCGTAGTACCCTCCCGTCAGGTCCACCTGCATGCCCGGCAAAGCCGCAAAACAGAATGCCATCGTATTTCACATTAGTGCATTGCCAACTTCTTTCTTAAAGAAATCAAAATGAGAGGACGTACGCCGGCGGCGGCGCCGTCGTGGAGGCCAGAATCGCGGCGCCAGCGGAGGCGCTGGTCTGGGGGCAGTCTGCCGGAGCGCTGGCCCTCGAAGAAGAGTATGCTCTTGTGGAGGGCATCGCCGTAATCGTGTTGCCCGGCCCCGGCCGACACCGCCGCCGCCGGCAAGAGCAGCAGAGCCAGCACAACCACAGCCATCGCCATTGCCCTGCCAACGACGCCGCTGGCACTGCAGCTGCTGTGGAAGCTAATGCAAAGGCAATGCACCACACTCGCAGTACCGTTCGATGCTTCGGCGAGTGAGGCGTGGGTGTACTGCCGCTGCTACTGACTCGGCAGGTCGGGTTTAATAATGGCCGGGAGGTGCGGTGGTGGCCGAACGAACGGGCGGGGAGGGAGGATGTGGCATGTGATGTGCTGCTACTGATGGAATGATGGGAGGGGAAAGAGGCCTAGGATGCTGGGATTTGGCCAATGCGGCGGAGACACGTGGACGTGGCGAACGTTGCGGCGCCTGACGCTAGCTTGGCTGGGAGTTGGAATGGAGGGGTAGTACTGTGCAGACATCTCTGCCGTTGGTTAGTTTCGGCCGTTGGTCCTATTGCTTGTGGTTTACAACGGTCTAGTTTTCTATTCTTCAATGCAAGGAAATTCAGCCCTGTTTATATTAGCTTCTAAAATCCACTTTTTTATAATAAATGATTTTTTTACAATACTTAACTTTTAAAGGTGTATCTTTTCAAATCAAGATTTAGTAGTTAATTATAGTATACACTATAGTAACTTTATTTATATTAATTAAAATCGTATACAAATTTCTCTGTTCATACAGCTCACCACAAGCTTTTACTGAAAAAGCCATAAAAAATCAATATGGCCGGAAGTACTCCCAGCTGCTAACGTATCATTATCTTTTTAAATCCCGCTAACAGATTCACTTGAAATTGACACAATGAGTATAGTATATCTACCAAATAACTATCACTTCATTACAGGTACAACCAGTACCAGTACTATTACCAAACTAAGCAACCTTTAAAGTACTTCGCTAGGTTTGGCCGTACGATAGAGTAGTCAGCATTAGAGTAGAAAACGACTTTGCCGTGTTCTCTGCAAGCAACCGATACGTACGCTCACCGGTCTCGTCAGTACGTACGTAAGGAATTCGAAGCAGCTTTGTTCGGCTCTCCTCAAGCGTCTGTGCCTCTCGGCGTCGCGCGCGCGCCCGGCCGCAGTCGGCGAACAGCAGGCGCAGCACGCGGCCACGGGACGGGGCTATTGTAAAATGGTGGGAGAAACGGTAAGGCGGGATAGGAGGACAGCGTCACCATCATGCCGTTTCTGCTCGCTCCACGGATAAGATGTCTTCGTGCCTGTAATCTAGAGCCTGGATAATGTACTTATAACCGCGAGTGCGTACTAACGACTAGCGTAGATCGTGGCTTTAACCCCGTGCCGAACGGAATGATCGTGCCCAAAGGACTCTCGAGGTCGATCCGTGCGCTGCAATCCACGATACCATCACCACGGAGACGTTTTTGTCATTAGCATCCTCATGCGGCAGTTTTGTTAAATGTGACCGTTGGGCCGGGACAAGGGGACCGTAGGATGGGGCCGCCCGGTGGAGTAGATATGGTGGGAGAGGGAGAACCGTTAAAGCGTACCGCCACAAAACAAGAACCTGTAGAACGACGATGTCTATGGAGCCGGCGACGACGGTGCCGTGTGTAGAGATGGCGTCGGTGTCTACCTCGCCTGTGGACCTGAGCGGCAGCAATCGAGCGGCTTTGGGCCGGCCGCAATCAAGTAGCCTGTGGCCAAACTCAGATTCGGCTGGACGCAGTGGATCCTTCCTCACTAAGGCATCCAGTGATGTGTTGATCAGCTTTAGGGATGCCTCAACAGTTACTGTGATGTCTAAAGGTACAATGCACATTAATGATAAATTTATTTTCAAGGACATTGCTTTGATTACTGATATTCTCACTAAGCCGCTTGATATTTCTCGGTTTATTCATTTACGGAGTGAGTTGGGGCTATGTCATCCAATAGAATTGTTCTGAGAGGGAATTCTTTTTGTATATTATTGTAAATGCTTGTTTTTATTTTTGACAACTTGAATTATTATTTAAACCAATAATCATGAAACAAGTCATGATATGTATTTTGAGCTTTCTTGATCATGATTTTATATGTGTAGCTTAGCAAGGCTACAATTAGCTATTTATTAAATTTTTTGTCAACTTGAACAAACAACATGACAAGGCTGAATTCTTTCGCTAAGTTTTGATTAAAGTGATCACTTCTTGAGATGTGTCATGTTTAAATACCTAGTTAAATCTAGATTATAGATCAACTCTAAGTTTAAGCCATTCTAGTTCCTTCTTGAATCATTTTTAGCTTTTTTAGAAATACATGTGGCAAATTATGGTGAAATTGCTAATTATGTAAGCATCTCAATAATTATTTCCCGTGAGACGGGAACTGGGGGGGGGATTTGTATGACCGGGATATTAAGGGGACCGTAGGATGGGGCCGCCCGGTGGAGTAGTTAGGGTGGGAGAGGGAGAACCGTTAAAGCGTACTGCCACAGAATAAGGACCTGTAGAACGACGACGCCTATGGAGCCGGCGATGGTAGTGCCGTGTGCAGAGATGGCGTCGGCGTCTACCTCGCCTGTGGACCCGAGCGGTAGCAATCGAGCGTCTTCGGGCCGGCCGCAATCAAGTAGCCTGTGGCCAAGTTCGGATTCGGCTGGACGCAGTGGCTTCAGGCAGCGGACGGTGGCGCTAGCGTGGGCGTAGGTGTGAGCAGCGGTGCAGCACCGGCGATCGAGGCGGTCGTGGCTGCATACGGGCGGCGTGCGTGTGGCCGTATGTGAACGACATGGCGGCTCGGGCGGCCGGCGGTCTGGCACGGCCACAGCCCGAAGCGGCGCTCACGTGTGGCAGCCCTACGGGACCGGAGGCATGTTCGACTGCGTTCAATTTTTCTTTTCTTTTTTTTCAATTTACAGTGCAATCAACATCTACTCTTTCATGTAATCTACCGATCGACATTGTACCAGCAACTTCAAGTCTGCTCACAGTAGATTAGAGCGGATTTGCACCATAGAAAATAATTTAGAAAGCAAAACCTACGGAATTTAAAGCGATCTAGATATATGCAATTCAATCTATGAATGCTTCGATGATTACTTTCGATCCACAGAGCGAATCATGCTGATAACGTGTTGAGGAACCGTCGCTGGCGAGTCCAGTCCGATCAATAGCTATATTTGAGGGCACTATGGTGCTTACTTTTTCTTTTTTAACCAGGCCATTTTTTCTACTATGGTTGATGAGTGTTTATCCATTTATTATCCCAGCCTAAAATCTAATGAAAGTTTCAATGGGTTAATTTTGTTATTAAGCATTGCCCCTATCAGGGTTTCCATTGTTAAGGATAGAATAGGAAATAGAATAGGATTGTTATTTTATTTCCTTATATGCCTGAGCTTTCCTTATCTGTACATGGCATATTCCTCTATATATTCTCCTTGTACTCCCTATATATATTGCCCTTTGGGCCTCATGAATATATGCATAATATTCATAACATCCATAACTGGAACCAGCCCCAAAACATGAGGGGGGTCAGTTCCGGACTTCCTGTGTTTCACCAAAAACCGGCTGGATTTCTGGCCTTTTCATTTCATTTTTTATTTTTTGGAAATCGAAGTTTGGGATGAACACGCTACACTGGACACAATTATAAGCCTATTGGTATGGCCGTTGATTTGAGAGGGGTTTGTTTCGGGGGTGAGCCAGTGGGTTAAAAAACGGAAGACTGTTTGGCTCCGATTTGTTGGCCAGTTACCGGCCGGTTCCCACTGATTTTGGGAACCCTGGTCCCTGGTCTCTATTCCCAACTGTAGGGCCACTACCTTTTGATTTACTGAAAGGTTTTAGTGCGATGCTTTTCTTCTGAGATACATATTGCTGCTAGATTAAAGTTTGCACCACTGTAGCATTGGATTATATATCTACTTGTGTTTTATGTTTGTTCTGTTGTTCATAAATCCTCTGTTATTTTTATAGGGTGCCCATGCATTTCGTGATTCAAACTTTGTAATGTTTGAACAACAATTAGTCCAACAATATGTGGTTTTAGTGACACAAAAGTGGCACCATTAGATTTGTGTTTGAAAGTACCTTCATATGATCATGATTTTGTAGTTATTAACAATATATTTTAAAATAAATTATCGGTCAAAGCTCAATTTTGGAGACTGTGCTAAGTCAAACCACGCCTTACAAAAATCAATGGAGAGAGTACTAGCTTCAAGCCCCTGGCCGATATAGATATTCTGATAGTTTCTTACTTTCTATGTTTGTACAAGCTTTTAGGATGACATATCATGTTATTTTGGAGATATTTGACTTGTTTTTTTTAACCATAGTGTATTGTGTCATTTTGCCTTTTGGTTTCTATGGAAGTTATAGAAGGTTGATTTACTATATTTGTTGTGTTGTTAATGCAGCTATCCTCCCTTTTTCGATGACATTGCTGCGCGCTTGCTTCCAGTCATCCCGCTAATAATTTATAGGCTTATTGAGAACGATGCTACAGATATCGCAGACAGGGTTCTTGCATTTTATTCTACCTTTCTTGCCTTCCACCCACTAAGATTTACATTCGTGCGTGATATTCTTGCATATTTCTATGGTCATCTTCCAAGCAAGTTAATTGTTAGGATCCTCAACGTGTTGGGTGCTAGCACCAAGGTAAAACCCTATTTCCGTGCTCTTTTTATGGGAACTCTTTCTACCTGTCTGATTTACTTCGTACTAATGGCAAGCATTTCTCAGACTCCTTTGCTCAATATTTAGGGTCTTCAAATTCTTCTATTTGCCCACCACCGGAATACTTTGCCAACCTTTTGCTAGGCCTTGTTAATAATGTCATACCTCCTTTGAGTAGCAAGTCCAAATCAAACCCAGCAGATGCTTCTGGCAATACGGCACGAACAACTTTCAACAAGCCTCATGCATCTTCGCAAGCTGGTGGAATTAGTAACAACGATGGTCAGAGGGCATTTTATCAAAATCAGGATCCTGGGTCATATACACAGCTTGTTTTGGAAACAGCAGCTCTTGAGATTCTCTCACTTTCTGTGCCAGCTTCGCAAATAGTGTCCTCTCTAGTTCAAATAATAGCGCATGTACAAGCAATGGTTATACAGTCAAATACTGGTCAAGGAATGTCAGGTGCTTTGGGGCAAAATTCTGGGCTGCCAACCTCTCCTTCAGGTGGGGGTGCTGAATCGGCAGGTGCCAACCGAGCAAACACTGCTGCAAGTGGAATCAATGCTAACTTTGTTTCTAGAAGTGGCTACTCCTGCCAACAATTGTCTGTGTTGATGATTCAAGCATGTGGCCTCTTGCTGGCACAACTCCCACCAGAATTCCACATGCAACTATACTCAGAAGCCGCTCGCATCATTAAAGATTGTTGGTGGCTTGCTGACAGTTCAAGGCCTGTTAAAGAGCTTGACTCTGCTGTTGGGTATGCACTGCTAGATCCAACATGGGCTTCTCAAGACAATACATCGACAGCCATAGGTACAGTAAAACATATTAGCTTTACTGTTTATTTGCACCTGTTCAACTTCAACCTTTTGGCTACATTCAGCTCAGTGTTAACTTAAGATGTTACTGCTGCTCTGCGCTCTCATTATGCGTATGTTCTGCCTTGATTGCAGGTAACATTGTTGCCCTTCTTCACTCGTTTTTTAGCAATCTTCCACAAGAATGGCTGGAATCTACACATACTGTCATCAAACATCTTCGGCCAGTCAATTCACTTGCCATGTTGAGAATTGCCTTCCGCATATTGGGTCCCTTATTACCTCGTCTAGCCTTTGCACGACCTCTGTTCATGAAGGTATGCTTGGTTTTCCCTTCCTACATCCTAGTTACTAAAAAACTGTGCTTTGGATTTTACATTATGAGCTTGGAATTGATTTTGAACTGTTGCGAACAACTTTGTATGATATTGGCTCTTTGAATTGGACCAATGTATGTTGTATCTGCAATCTCAACAGTCACAACAAGATTGTGTTTCACCTGTAAGCTGTTAGCATCTTCAAGACTTCCACTTGTTCTGTCTTTTGTTGTCAGAAACTACATATTGAAAAAAGTACTGCACTTTTCTGCTTTGCTTTATGGTGTCTTTGACATAATTGAGCTATAAATGAACTTCCTTTCCACATTTACTTATACTCTATCCCACACAAAATTTGTTCCCCTTGACCCAACACTTCACCAATAAATTGCTGTATGGAGAAACTATGATTTCTTTCTTGTTCTACTAATTTTGTTATGTTGTCGGGATTTGCAGACCTTGGCTTTGCTGTTCAATGTGTTGGGAGATGTATTTGGGAAGAATTCCCAGGCCTCACCTCCTGTAGAGGCATCAGAAATTGCAGACATAATTGACTTCTTGTAAGACGCTTTTCATCTCTCATTGTAACTTCTTTGATGTACACTTCATTTCTGTTCTCATTCTACATTGAATTGTTACTGCATGTGATTCTCTCCGTATACGGTCTCATATGAATTAATTTCTTTTTTTCTCTTCTAAAATAGGCATCATGCAGTCATGTATGAAGGTCAAGGAGGTCCCGTTCAGAGCACTAGCAAACCTAAACTGGAGATATTGACATTATGTGGGAAAGTAATGGAAATCCTGAGGCCAGATGTGCAACATCTTCTCTCCCACCTGAAGACTGATCCAAACTCCTCAATTTATGCAGCGACTCATCCAAAGCTAGTGCAAAACCCATCCTAATGTCACAAGTGCGTAGATGATGTAAAATACACCGGAACTGCGCCGCCGCTGATTTCACTTGGAGGTCTGAATGTCAAGTAGTAACTATAACTCATCAGGCCGGAAGTTAAATTTTAACGGTTAGAGACAGATTAATTGTTGGATTTTGTGTTGTAATCCTATAGTTAGCATTGTTGTACATAAAGTGCGTATTGCAACATGCATGATTTACAACATAGACACCAAGTTCTCTTGTCAGGCAAAGCTACATCTTGGTCACTCCATGTAGCCCTTTTATTTCGCCACTCCAGAGCCGCAATTTATTTGGCAGGAGTGAGCGGCAGTCAGTGGTGCACTTCCTTTCCTATGCCGCAAGACGTGCCGTTTGGTTGATGGTCACAGTCAGGGTCACCATCCAGATACTGTTGTGAGCAGTGGATTGCATGTTTGCAAAGTTTGTCATGGGGATGGTGCGAAGGACCATTCTCATTAATGGGCATCAGTTACTTAATGTGCCCATCTGAACTGTGGACATCATGTCAGTGGACTGCACGACAACTATCATCGATAAGTGTAGTCCGTAGCCCAAAATTTCGGACATGTTTTCTTCTAAAGACTTATAATTTTTGGCTGTGGTTTATAGTTTTTTGAGCTGTTTATATGAGAGAAGAGTAATAGAAATTTATGTACAGTTTTTACTAATACAAATGAAGTCGGTACAGTATGTACTACAATTAACTAATAGATTTTATATTAGAAAAACACTTGTTTAAAAACTAGTTACTGTAAAAAAGCTAAAAGTTGAAAAAGAACAGAGCCTTCGTCTGTCCAGATTATATGACGTTGCATTCTTGCACATTGTTACCACTAGCAGCTAACTCGTAAACGGAAGCGCCTGATTGAACTAGAATTCTTCAAGTCAAGGACGCAGGAATTTCGTATAAAACCGTTCAATTCTTACGTGAATATGAAAAAAAATTATACGATAGATTCGTACCTTGTGTGTTCACGGTCGCTTCGCACGGGAGTCCTCCCCTGTCGGTAATATGATTTACGGTACGTGCTCTTTAGGCCCCGTTTGACGCAATTCCTGCTCTTGGATTCCCGCCTAGAGCGGCCGAAGCGGCGCCAAACGTGACCTGCTTCGGGAGCCGGAGAATTAGGAGTGGCAAGAGCTGGCAGTGCAAAACACGAAGCGGGGATGGTCGCTCCACGCTCTCTGAGAACAGGAGTAGACAGACGCCGGCGACAGTGGGAGGAAGTGAGCAGTGACGCCGTCGGTGGGGAGGCCCACGAGATGGCCGATGGTAATAAGCCGGCAGTGAGGCCGGTGGTGACGGAGAAGGCAGTGGTGTCGACGGTGGAGAGGCCGGTGGTAATGAAGAAGGCGGTGGGGTCGGCAGCGAGGAGGCTAGGGGTGAGGAAGAGAATGTGAGGGACATTTTTAGAGCCATCTTTTTACCGAACACTTTTCAGTCTACTTTTGATTCTCTCAAAATCTGATTCTTCAGATAATCTAATTTTATTATAATATAAAGCTCTACCAAACATACCCTTCTCTTGCCCCTAGCAGCAAGACCGGGATCCTTCTGGCTGAGGTCAGAGACGGGCTCACACGTACGACTCACCACGCCCCTGCTTCCCGCCACGTGCGCGGTGGCCCTTTCCACTTCCGGCCGCACCTATTAATCCCCTGCGCCGCGCATCCTCTTCACATAAAGCTGCTGCTGCTGCTCCTTTCCTGGGGGGTGAGACTTGAGACTTCACTCTGAATGAGTGGTCACTCTGCTTGTTTCTTTGGTTCGTACTCTACCTAGGAGAAGAGAGTGAGAGGGAGGAGAGGGGAGATGGGCAGGCAGCCATGCTGTGAGAAGGTTGGCCTCAAGAGGGGGCCATGGACGGCGGAGGAGGACCAGAAGCTGGTCAGCTTCCTCCTCTCCCAGGGCCATTGCTGCTGGAGGCTTGTCCCCAAGCTTGCAGGTGCATGCATGCATGATCACTGGTGCAATAGAAAAGATTCACATGCAAATGCACATAATTCCTTTTCATGAGATCGTCGTCCTGACATCAGACATGACTGTGCCTTGTTTTCGCTCTCAAATCTCAATTGCTACATTCGCAGGGCTGCTGAGGTGTGGCAAGAGCTGCCGGCTGAGGTGGACGAACTACCTGCGGCCCGACCTCAAGAGGGGCCTCCTTTCCGAGGACGAGGAGAAGCTGGTCATTGATCTCCACGCGCAGCTCGGCAACAGGTATACATACATGTCCTCTCTCCAAAACTCCAAAATTCTTGCCGTTTCACCCTGCAATGCAAAATTTTGCCGTTCTTTTCTGTTGCATCCAGATGGTCCAAGATCGCGGCACGGCTCCCCGGGAGAACGGACAACGAGATCAAGAACCACTGGAATACCCACATCAAGAAGAAGCTCAAGAAGATGGGCATCGACCCCATCACACACCAGCCAGTCGCTCCCGTTCAGTCTGATCCCCTGAAAATTCAGCAAGAACAGCAACGACGAGATCCCCCGCAAGCGCAAGAACACTTAGATGAGGCCAAGCCGTCGTCTCAAGAATCAGCCGGCTCCGGCGCCGGCGCCGACGACGAGGAGGAGGCGCCTGTGAGCGCCGAGCCGAAGGGTGTCACTTGCTCTGCCTCCTCCGCGTCCGCCTCTGCCGTGTCGCCGTCCTGCTCCTCCTCGCTCGCCTCGGCCTCCGTCGCGACGCCCGGCGCGGACGTGGAGTGGCCCGACCCCATCGACCTCTTCGAAGTTGATGGCGTCATGGACATGGACTGGGCCAGCTTATTGTCTGGTTGCGGCGGCGACGGCGGCGGCATTGGCGTCGATCTGTTTGACCATTACTCGGACGTTGGCTTTGATCAAGAAGTGTGGCTGTGATCCAGATACCAGTACATGAGGGTAAAATTATATTTGTCGTGTTCATCATCTCGGTTCATTTCTTCTTTCTGTACTCCTTGTGCTTTGCTTTCTTTAGTTTCTTGGGATCGAGTTCGTCCATGTCCATACATGCATGGTTGTTGATACGGAAGGAGAGAAATGGGGTGTTCGATTTGTGAAAAATGAAGAAAGTGTCAAGCAGTTCATCTTGTTTTATTTTATGATGCGAATCTTGTTGGATCCGACCACTTAAAAATCTGATCATATTTCGCTAACCACTATGACTAGTCCATAACACAAACTGATCTAAGGTTATGACTGAAATCATTTTCATGTTTGTGATGGACTCTATACTGATCTTCACCAGTCGTGGTGTCAAAAGGTGTTTACATCTTCTGGAGTTAGACATGGCTACTATATCTTTTGAGATGCTATTTCATCTCTGAGTGGGGTATTATTCTAGTCTCTCAGTATATTATTATTCTAGTTTCTGATTAGGTCTCTGTTTTACTGCTGACTGGTACTATGTTTTTTCTTTTTCTGGTACTCTTGTTTCTAAGGCTATTTATACCTTCTGTAAGTCTCATAATAGATAACGAGCATTTTAAGTTATCTACATATATAATACGTTAAGAGCGTTAGGTAATTTCTCCATATAATGATTTCGCCGATTGTGTGTCCGTAATTTTTCTGTAAGGGTTTTTCAGGTTAAATATTTGTCACATGATCTTAATTATTCTTCATTGTTTATCATATCTCGCTGTGCATTTTATGACAAATGGTATCAGAGCTTGGTTCTTCGCTAGATCAATCTAGAGCATATTCATTATGGTGTCAATGAAATATGATCTTCCGTTGTCGGATCACGATACAATATTTTCTTTTTGGCAAGTCAAGATGCGAAATGCTCTGTCACAGCTCCATTTGGATGACGTGTTATTAGGAATCGACAAGATATCCACTGCATGGTCCATTGAGGAGAAGCAAAAGAGAGATCGTAAGGCTCTCTTTTCAATTCATTTTCAACTTTCTAATAATATCCTCCAAAAAGTTATGAAGGAGATCATCACTGCTACGCTATGGCTAAAGATGGAATATATCTGTATAACCAAGGATCTGATCAGTAAGATGCATCTGAAGCAGAAGCTTTTCTCACCCAAATTGTTAGAAAGTGGATCGGTGTAAGACCATCTAACTATGTTTAATGATGTGGACCTTGAAGCCATAGAGGTCAAATACGATGATAAAGATTTAGGTCTTATTCTACTCCGTTTGCTACCTATTTTGTTCTCTACGTTTAGAGACACAATTATCTATAGTCGAGATACTCTTACTCTGAAGGAGATTTATGAAGCTCTATATGCCAAAGAAAAGATAAAAAGTACGGTTTCGAGTGAGAGATCGGGTTCGCATGCAGAAGATTTGTTCGTTCAAGGCAGAACACTTGAGAGGTCTCTGAACAGTGATTCCAAAGGTAGAAGCTTAAGCAGATACAAATGTCATTCGAAATCGAAGACTAAGAAATCGTGGCGCTACTGTAAGAGGGGTGGTTACGATATCTTTGAGTGCTGGAAACTTCAAAATAAGAAGAAGAGGAATAATAATTTCAACAAAAATCAACAAGATGATGAAGCTAAGGCCACCATTGTCACAAAAAAGGTTTGTTGCATTTGCTGGTGATTCTGAAACTAGTGATGAATAGATTCTTGAGATTCAGCCTACACTTTCCACATGACTATTTCGTTACTTATGAGGCTATTCCTAGTGGATCACTATTAATGGGAGATAATACTTCGTGCAAGATTACAGGCATTGGTTCCATCCAGATCAAAAAATTTGATGACACCATCAGAACCCTGTTGGAGATTTAACACATTCCAAATTTAAAAAGGAATCTTATCTCACTGAGTACTCTTGATGCCAAAAGGTACAAATTTTTAGGTGGATGTGGAGTTCTGAAGATCACCAAAGGCTCTCTTATTATGATGAAAGATGATACAAATGCAACAAACCTCTATCAGCTTCGAGGCACTACCCTGATCAGGAAGGCTACTATTGCTATGACCAGGTTATCCAATGCTGATCGAACAAGACATCAACCAGTTAAAGTTTTGTGAACACCGTGTCTTTGGTAAACAGAAGAAAGTGAGTTTTAACTCTACAAATCACTCTTCAAAAGACATATTGGATTATGTTCAGTTTGATTTGTGGGTAAGTCCCACATTCCACTCCTTGGAGATGCCAATTATATGCTGACCATCGTCGATGACTACTATCAAAGAGTTTGGGCATACTTCATCAAGCATAAGTTTAATGTATTCAAGGCATTCAAAGAATGGAAGATTATGATCGAGAAATAAACCGACAAGCATGTCAAGAAACTCCAAACAAATAATGGTCTGGAATTATGTTCGAGAGAATTTGAAGCCTTACACCGATCGGAAGGCATTGCAAGGCATTACACAGTACCAGGCACATCTCAGCAGAACGGTGTGGCCAAGCACATGAATAGAATCATCATAGAAAAGGTGTGCTACATAATATCCATGTCTGGTCTGTCTAAGTGCTTTTGGGCTGAAACCGCTTCCACTGCTTGTTATCTGATCAATCAATCACCGAACACTATCATTAATAAGAAAACTTCGATCGATATATAGTTTGGTTCTCCTACAAACTACTCGAATATAAGGATTTTTTTCTATGCTGCTTATGCTCATACTGATAAAGGTAAATTTGAGTCAAGAGCTGTTAAGTGCATCTTCCTCGACTATAAGCCTGGAGTTAAAGACTATAAATTGTGGAATCCTTATACTCGAAAGGCGGTCATGAGAAGTGTTACTTTCGATGAGTCTGCTCTGTTGAAAGGAATTACAACCAGTAATGCTTCCATTGAGAAGCCACAGAAGATCAGTGTGCAGACGGAGCATATTATTGATTCAAGATTCTCATCAAAGGTCGACAAGGAGAATACACAGGATATCCCTCTTCCAACAGAAACTGGTCAGAACCAACAATCCGTTGCAACTGGTCGAAAAGGGAGAAATCCAACATCTGAAGAGGTTAATTGAAGAAGTCGATATTATGGCTTATTATTTAAACATGGCAAAAGACATTGAAGATACTATTGAACCTTCAACATATTCAGAGGCCATGTACTCCGATGAGTCAGAGAAGTGGTTTAACTGTCATGCATGAAGAAATAAAATCTCGCGAGAAGAATTCCACTTGAGAGTTGATCGAGCTCCCGATTGAAAAGAAATCTATACACTGCAAGTGGATTTACAAGAAGAAGGAAGACACGTCTCTGACCGATCAAGCTAGGTATAAGGTAAGACTCATTACTTAAGAATATAACCAAATTCTAGGTATTGACATTATAGATGTTTTCTCCTTGGTCATGAAGCATAGTTTTATTCGGACTTTACTCAATATTGTAGCTATGTATAATTATGAGTTCAAACAACTAGATGTTAAGACCGCGTTCTTACAGGGGGAGTTGAAAGAAAACATCTATATGAAGCAGTCGGAAGGTTTTTTTGTTCTAGGAAAGGAGAATTTTGCATGTAAATTATAGAAGTCTTTTTATGAGTTGAAGCAATCACCTAGACAATAGTACAAGAGATTTGGTTCCTTTATGCTATCTCAAGTTTTCAAGAGATCTGACTATGATAGCCGTATTTATTTAAAAACCATCAACGATTTAGCTATCTATTTGCTCTGATATGTTGATAATATGCTAATTGTGGCAAAACACAAGATTGGAATATCAAAGTAAAGGTTTTGCTCCAATTTCAATTTAGGATGAAGATTTTGAGTGCAAGGAGTTTGTTTTTGCACGGATATTATAACGTTTTTCAGTCACAGTTTGATACAATGGGTCTACTGTAGTTTTATACCTCATTGAAAGTACAAGAGTTCCTTTCATCTGTAGAATTTTACATGAGCAGTTTCAATCATATCATGAAATTCAATTGCCTTTAATGTCAATTTGATGTGCACTGTAGCCACACTTGCAAGTTGCTCTTCTAATAAGCATTGTTTGCAGAGTTTTGTATTCCATGTGAAGTATGTCAGATTCCATAGTATAAATTCTTTAGTGCCATAGGTGCTATTTTGGTTTATGCCATTTGACAATTGAGCATTTGTTTTAGGAGGTCATTTGCACAGACTCAGGCTTTACTGGGGTTATGAACTACGAAAAGACCTTGATTTATTTGTCTGTTTTGTTGATAGCTGTGTGTTTGGACCTATTAATAGTTTGCTCAATTTTACTTCACAAGAAGCATTTGGATAAGACTATTTATAGTATTTCTTGTTGAGATTAGTCATTTTGGACATTTGACGTACAAAAAATGTTTTACAAATTATTCGAGAAGTTCTTTGTTCTTTTTCTCTACAGGAGGAATTCGGCTTAACGTGGAGATTGTTATATTTTGTGATTCGAATGTGGTCAGGTCCAATCACTTGATTGGTCGATAATGCAAACTGGTCAGAGGTTATGATTATAATAAACTTCATGTTCGTGATGGACTCTGCACTGACTTGCACCAGTCATGGTGTCTAAAGATGTTTGTATTGACTGGAGTCAGATGTGGCTACTTGAGGCACTTCTGACTACAACTCTTTACTAATATACTTTGAGACTTTGTTTCATCTTCGAGCGGGACGTTATTTCCATCTCCAAGTAGGTTATTGTTCTAGTTTTTAAGTATATTTTTGTTTCATTGCCGACTAGAACTCTATTCCCTCCTCATCTGATTCTCTTGTTCCCGACTAGTTATACCTCATGTAATCGTCATGATACATTGCGCGTACTTCAAGTTATCTATACATGTAATATGTCAAGAGTGTTCCGTAATTTCTCCTCTACATAGTGATTTTGCCAATTGTGAGTTGTTGGTTTTTCCCACAAAAGTTTTAACATTAAATCTTTATCTCATAATCCTAATTATTTTTAATTGTTTATCATATCTCGCCCCGCCTTTTATAACACATCTCATGGTGCGGGATCAAAAGTTTGTCCCTGTTTATGAGCAAACATCAAGTGTCGTCTATAGTGACCAGGAATGCGTGCATTCGCTAGCTGATGTGCCACCTAATACCGGTCACGGTATCGTCTACAGTTAAACATATGCAGAGAAAGTAGACAGTTGCACTAACCCCTGCAAACATATTCGAAAACTCCAAATGCCAAAAATGTTTTTTTTGAAAGAGCATGGTTGAATTGGATTTGTTCGATCTCTTCAATGATGAACTGCAGCGGAGACTCACCGGTGGGCTCTGTTCTTTTTTGCTACGGCTTGTAGCTTTTGTATTGTTCGTGCAAGAGATTATAGAGTAACTGAAACTCACGTGCAGTTTTTACCGATATAAATAAAGTCGGTACAGTATGTACTATAATTAATTAGTAAATTCCATATTGAAAAGATATTTTATTTAAAAGTTAATTACTATAAAAAATCAAAAGTAAAAACCAAAAGCTGAAAAGGAATATGACCAAAAGCTCACTAACTCTAGGTCTAGGCCCAAGTTTGGATAAAGTAGTAGTACTAGCATTCGAAACCACGAAACGATTAGGCGTTCGAAAGAAAAAGGCTACACAAAAGTATCCTTGCAAAAATATTTTTCTGCGAGGTTTAAATAAACATTTTATTTATTGATCAGACATTAATTCCACTGGATTTGACCCTTAAAAACAAACAAAAAACTCGAGGTGTCGAGGTCGACGAGTCAGCCATGAAAGCGAAGCTAGCACCAGCACTGCATAGATGCATCGGTTTCATCATGTGCAGTTGTGTCAACTGTCAGTCGGTAGGTGCCCGGTCACCGCCGGCGTCGTGCGGCCCAGGAGGCCAGGAATATGCTTGGCTCGCCGGTTTTCGCTTGGTGATGTGCCCGAAGCTGATCGGCGGGACGGCGGGAGAGGGCGCTTCCGCGAAAGCTACGTGCGCAAAGCTCAGTTGCACTCGCGCGAGTGTTTCTGCGTCCCTCACCGTGATCTCAGTACTGCGTAATGATCATGTCACGTATTCTGTCCATAGGAATCCAGGCTCGTGTCTCGGTCTGATAATTTGATTTTGGAACATTTTGGCCTGGTTACTTTGTTTTCAAATATGATTTTTTTTAAAAAAAAATAGAGGACAAGCGTACAAATCAAAATATTCGCGATGCTATAGTAGCACATAGTGTTGTCCTATAGTTTATGGTTAGGTTCTTTTAAGGCTTGCTTCTTGTGGTTTATTTAAAGGAATTAGCTTTTAAACGGTGTGTTTTTAAAGAGTAGTTTAAGAGTCAATTGTAATAGACACTGTATTGAATTCATCTATATTAACCAAAATCACACGCGAGTAACTTTCTCCCTACTCTCTCTTACAAACAACCAAAATTCAAAAATTTAAAACAAAAAACAAAAGTCATAGCTCAAAAGAACCTACTCTATATCTCAGGTAGAACAACAAATCTACTATATAATAGAAACATATGAAGATGATTTACAACTACTAAGAAAAATATGTTAAAATTTTATAAAAAAACATGTGGCTCTTAATTTTAATTTGAAAATGAAGAATCGTTGATGGCAATCAGAGGGGGTGAATGATTGCAACGCCTAGCGGAAGTTTTTTCTCAAATTTTCTGCTTTTTAATTGTTTAATCTGCAAAAAATAGAAATAACAAAAAGAGTTTTTTCCGATTTTACTGTAGCAGTACTGTAGCGAACACTGTAGCAGCAGCGTACCGATTACTGTAGCACACACTGTATCAAATACTGTAGCGACTAGATAATTGGTTGCTGACCGTGCATGTTTTTGTTCAATCTTCCAATCGATTTTTAATTAAAAACTGATTCATGTATATAAGCAAGAAAAATACCTAGACATAGATCAATGAATGGAGAATCTATAGAAATAAAAAAACCAGGAAAAATGATAATATATGCGAATTAAAAAACTTACAAACTTTTATTAGAAAAACGCAGAAACTGTTCACTTTATCTATCCATCAGCAATGCATACAACCGCTCAATCCTTCCTTTTGATTCCTGCATGCAACGATTAAACTCTCGGATGAAGGCCTCGTTTGGCAGAGCTCTAGCTCTACTGGTCATCTGTAGCTCTAGGAAATCCTGGATCTAGAGTTGCAGGCATGTTAAGTGCATTTACATGACTCATTTCATTTATATTATATATTAAATAAAAATATTTAAATCACTTTAATTTAGTCAACAAACTACAGATCCAGCATAGATCTCGGAGCTAGAGCTGTCCCAAACGGGGCCAAAAACGACAAGATGTGTTGCTACCTTGCCTCTGCACGGAACGAAGATGCGCGAGAAGACTGCACGCCTCCCTGGGAACGTGCTACTGCTTCGCCTCCGTACGTAGACCGAGACAACAAAACGAGAACGATGCTAAGCAAATGCGCGGCCAGCCTTCTTTTTCTTAGAATAGATCTAAACTTTATTTCTGAATCATAGTGGCTACAAAATGCCCTTTTGACACCCCTAAACCCTAGCACGAAATTAGTCTTTCCAAAAGCCACGGGGTTAGCCTCCAACCCCACCTCTATTTATAGTCTAGGGCCTAAAACCTGGGCTTATCATAAGCCCACGAGTTTTAATCCAATTCCAACAAATAAGGGACTTGAAACCCTTGCTAACACGGGTTCTCCAAAATTCCAACTACAACTTCTCCAACTCATCACGTGTCGAAGCCTCCAGGACCGCACCTCCTGTATCTTCTTCACGCATCATCCACCTTTGATCTCCATGTGCTCCAGCGTGGGCCCGACCACTTCGTGACATCCTCGACCGCCTGTACCTCAGATTTCCCCCCTCCTAATCCCAGTCTTCCACGTCACCGACCATGACCGTCTCCACGCCCAACCTGCACATGCAAAGACCAAAGAACATTCTTCCGGCATAAGTTCGTCCAAACTTGACCAACATCAATCCGCGCACACGCGACACAATTCGCATAACAACGCTAAACTAAATTACCAATTATTCATCATTACAAATTAACCATTGTCAATTATTCATCACCAAAATATTCTAAACCAAACCACATGGTCTAACAGAAAATGATGCAAAGTTTTAGTTAGGAGCATAGAAGACCTCCTTGTTAAGGCCACTGTATATACCATTGTCCCTTTACTGCTTCTTGTATAAGTCACCGCCAGCGGAAAGTTGCTAACATATATAAGGAGTTATAAAATAATCATGGCCTGATCGAAACACAGGAATTTTACATAAATTTTATAAAATTCTTGCATGAGATCGTTACTATCGTAGAATTCAGGTGTTCCAGGCGGATCCTCAAATTATTCATGTCGCTATATGTGTGACGTGAGCCGTGAACCCATGTTTTGTACCTTGCTTGTTTTTCTTGGACAGGACAATGTACCTACTCGTTGGCAAATTGGTACACGTGTCACATGGAAGGCCTCAGCAACTCGACCAATGCTGCGTACGTTCGTAGTGGAACCTGATGACGGCACATGACACAAGTGCACTACACTTTCAGCAAACTGATCATCGATCGGTGCCTGCATATGCGTGCGTACGTGTTCAGAATGAGCCTCCATTAGAACATGAAGCAAGTGCCTCGGAACAAACCAGTTGGTGAGCATGCAGGCACGTACATACAACCGTGATACACAGATACAAGGGAGAATGTACGAGTCCTTACGGAATTCATCATACACAGAGGTTCTCGCATGTCGTCTGATCAGTGTTTCTTACATGCTTAGGATGAGTACCTGCCAATCAATGGTATGATGGTCTATTTTCCTTTCTTCTACAAACCGCACATGCATGTATAAACGAATAGGAGCTTGACAGCACAAGGAAACCCCTCTGAAAAGGCTGTGATTAGACGACATGCGTACATACACATATTATACCTCTTGAACATGGCATATCTGTAAAGAGCAGGGTGCATCGATCATTCACATCTCAAGCACTGCAAAAAGCAAAGGAAATCAGTGCAAAGTTCTTCACCAATACGCTGCCCCAATGTCAATGATGCCGACAAATTCACTAGTACACACATGCATGCAGCAGCGAACCAGCGATCGAGTGAGCCGGTGGCCCGCCCGGCCGGCGACGAGCGGCCGGCAGAGCACCAGGTGGCTCAGGACGGCTGAGCGCGTGGCCCTCCAAGGCGCGCTTTTTCCCGGGGGCTCACACTGAAAAAGGCTCTGATAGTCTGATCGATCGAGCGAGCCAAATTGTGTCGATCGTTGCGATCATGCGACAGCGAACCTGGATCTAATCGTGCTGCCCGGATCCTGGGGCCACATATACTACATTTAATTGTTCTCTCTCTCGTCTCATCTGACCTCTCTTTAGAGAGAGGAACAAATATGCAGTAGGCTGGTCTAAGTTAGATAATCCAGCATGTTTATCATGGTCAAAGATTTACTGTAGCAGTCATAGGATATCATGGTCGTAGAACCACTGTAGCAGTCATAATTGTCATGGTCGTATGACTAGTGTAGTAGTCGTAGTTGTCATGATCGTATGAACACTGTAGTAGTCGTGGTTATCATGGTCGCAGTCGTAGTCGTAGCAGCCGTGGTCGTAGTCGTAGCAGCCGTAGTCGCAGTCGTAATGGCCATAGTTGTAGTCATAGCGGCTGTGGTCGTAGTAGTAGCAGTCGTGGTCGAAGAGTTTTCTGTAGCGGTCAGAAATGCTTGACGCGGCTCAGTCCACGCAGGAGCACATTTTCTATCTTGTTAGCGTCGTGTGCGTCGTGGCTTGGGTCCGTGGGATCGTGCAGGTGGTGGCGCATAATAAGGGTAGCTTAACCACCATAGTTAGACTATGATTTCCTTTAAATATGAGGCTAGTACAACAGAAAATGATGTCCAGTTTTTTAGCAGTGCAAAACTTTTGTGTTCTTGCTCTATTTTTTCAACTTCGTGTGTGAGCTCAAGCGTGTTGATCAACCAAAGTTCCTGACATTTGGTATCAGAGCTAGGGAACGCTAATCCACGATGTAGCCGGTTGATTTCAAGTCGCCCCGGTGCTCACAATCTTCATCGCCATGTTCCAAAGACCGCGCCGAAGGAAGCGGCGGTGTTCTGGTGGTACAAAGGTGGTGAAGGAGGTTGGGGGATCGACAACGTATCTGACACTCATGAAGACGAACTATGGTGATTAGGCCTTGATGATGAAGGTCATGCCTCAGACGCGCGGGCTAGAGAGCTCATGGTGAGGAAGGTATGGTGAGCGAACTGGAACCCTTTCATGTGGAGTATACTGCGATGTATGAATCAGGGATGGCGGAGACCAGTGGCAACGTAAACCAGGGCTCACCACGCACGCCCGTCGGCACGCTTTCTAGCAACACAGCAATGTCAGGAGCAGATGCGGTGATGCTCATGATGCCGAGCACAGTGGAGTTCGCATCACCACCCACAAACCAGGGAGAGTCACTCGACGCCGACCATCGACAATGTCATCAGGTCGGCTTCACCCCGTGGTTTCGCACCATGCGACGTCAACTCCACTGGGCTGCTATTCATCACAGCCAAAGAACCAGCATCCTTCGGTGAAGCAGAGCAGCACGAGTGCTAGCGCAAGGCAATGCTCGAGGAGATGAAGTCTATCGAGGACAACGGCACTTGGGAGCTGGTCGATCTCCCTGCTAGCCACCGACCCATTAGGCTCAAGTGGGTCTACAAGGTGAAGCGTGACGAACATGGCGAGATCGCCAAGTACAAGGCGCGGCTAGTCGTGAAGGGCTATGTATAGCGGACCGATATCGACTTCGAGGAAGTGTTCGCTCCTATGGCACGCATGGAGTCAGTCCGGTTGCTAGTTGCTGTGGTGGCACACGAGGGGTGGCAAGTCTATCACTTGGATGTCAAGTCTGTGTTCCTCAGTGGCGACCTAATGGAGGAAATGTATGTGGCCTAGCCGCCTGGGTTTGTCATTGACAATAGCGAGCGTAAGGTACTCCAGCTTTGAAAGGCGCTCTACAGCCTTCACCAAGCACCTAGGGCATGAAACACCAAGCTTGACGCCAGTTTGTTGATGCTAGGGTTTCACAAGAGCGTCTCTGAGCATGCTATGTACACACTGGCAACAATACATGTTGACCGATCATCAGAGTGTACGTCGACGACTTGATCATCACTGGCACTGAAGTCGCTGACATTTATGAGTTCAAGCTGAGATGAAGAAGATGTTTTGGATGAGCGACCTGGGCTTGCTATTCTACTATCTTGGCATTAAAGTGAGCTAAGAGCCAAGTGGTATCTCCTTGTGCCAATTGGCATATGTGCTCAAGGTGCTTGAGAAGAGCGGCATGGGGGACTGCAACAGCTGTCAAGCGCAGATGGAAGCTCACCTAAAGGTGAGTAAATCAAGCTCCTGCCCACTGGTAAATGCCACTTAGTACAAGAGTATCATCGGTAGTCTCCGGTATTTAGTGAACACGTGACTAGACATGGCCTATGCGGTAGGCTATATAATCCGGTTCATGAAGGAACCACATGAAGATCAGCTTAACTACCAGAGTTAGATTATGATTTCCTTTAAATATGGGGCTAATACAACAGAAAATGCTGCCTAGTTTTTCAGTAGCGCAAAACTTTTATGTTCATACTCTGTTTTTTAACTTCGTATGTGTTCGTATGTGAGTTTAGATGTGTTGATCGGTCGAAGTTCCTGACAGTTCAATGTGAGAGAAAGCAAGCTTCGCGTGAAGATAGGATAGAGGCTTTGGGTGGAAACGTGCGCTGTTGCGTTGCCTGCATGCGGCCATCCCTGCTCCCAAAGTTGCTGCTATGTTTCATGGGGGCGGCGGCCCGGCCGGCTGCTCCATGCCACCATAGTAATGTGAAAAAACTAGTCTGACCGATGGTCACCTCTGTTCCAACGACTCCTAGTCTCTAGTGTTAATTATAACTAGCCAAGCTGCCCGCTCAATTTGCGCGGCTAGCCTTAACATATTCCTAGGAATGTAAACAGTATCACAGTGCAATATAGTATGTATCACATTCTTATCATAGACTAAACATTCATAATATTTTGAAAACTAATTCAAAAGATTTTGAAGCAAATACTCCTAAGCAGTTTTCACACCACTCAGTACAACGCAAAAGGCACGTATTTGTAAGATACAATGCATGGTTGGGTAATCATAATTCTAAGTGGCCTCACCCAGCCATCTCAATTCTTGTGGATGACGATCGTGAGTGGCTACGATCATCAACAGGCGCTACAATGGGGAAGGCCAATGGTTGAGAGTGGCGACAGGACATGAGGTGCATGTTGATGGTTCCACATGCATGTTTCAAGTCATCATCCCGTAACACGTACATTTTTTAGATAAAGGATATAAAATCCGGCCTCTATATCCACGTGGGATATATACAGCCAACAGTTACACGAGCTCTTAGGCTCAAAGCCTCAAAACTGAGGGACATAAAACAACAGAAATGATAGCTTAAGGACTATGAAAAAAACTAGAAAGACTAAGCTTCGGCACTTTTTTTCCGTCCTTGTTTACAACAAGTCACTATCCTCATCCGACTGTGCCATCCAAACTACGGTCTGCTTTGTGTGAAGATGGACCTCCGAGGCGACGTCTCCAAGGAGGCGACTAGAGTCGCCGACGCCGCCCGCCTCACCGAGGCAAGATTTTCACCTGGAGATCAGTAACATGAGAGCTATGGAGTGCCATGACAACACCTCCAGGAAGGATAATGGCGCCCGAAGGCGTCATTGTTGTCGAGACTGGTAAGAACACCGGCAAGACTTTCGCCAGCACCCCACGCACTACCCACACACAAAAACGACCGCCACCAACACACCGGGACCCTGCACGCCTCAAGGCCATGGCATAGCCACCCTTGAACTCCACGACGAGCCGCTTTCTGCAATGTCCGCCACTGTAGAAACCACTATGCGACGCTTAAGCGCCACCACTGAGCAGATCCAGGGGCATGAGCCACGGAACAAGCCTATAGCAATACAACAGAAGAGCCTGACATAAAACTTCTTGAACGCCTTACGGAGCCTGCACGGCACGCGGAACACCACTGCCTTCTTGCTCCCGGCCACATCCATCTGGAAGGCAGAGTTGATGAAGAGGTCCTTGAGGACGCTCTTGAGCTCCTGGTTGCCAATCTCTAGGTCAAAGAACACCTGCGCGATGGAGTCCTCAAACTCCGATGGCACGAGGCCTTTGACCTTCTGGATCTAATCCGGAGACTGAGCATCATCCCCATCAGAATCGGAGCCCCCAGAGCTCCTCGAGTCAGAAACACTGGATGACGATGAGCCACTTCCAGATCCACTTGAGCTGCTCGCCGCCTGGGCATCCTTCTCAATCTCTACCGACTGGTAATTCACGGTCGGCATCTCATCACCAATATCCACATACTTATCAACCATCTCGGCATCTGTAGCCCTCTTCTCACCCATGTCACCCTCCGAGTCTCCGATGTCAACCACCATAGGTGGGTTCACATTCACTAGCACCATATCATCCTCAGCTGGAACAACAGGAGCCACATCAACGGCATGACCATGCCAACACGGAGTTCATCGACGACTTCACGACGTTGGTGCCGAATGGCACAATGCCGTCCGGCGGATCCTCCATGTCATGAGTTCACCGTGGGTTTTTTCGAGAACTCCCATACGCCGACCTCGGCCTCGTCGGTGAGCTTGGCAAACAGGAGCACCGCGACCTTGCGTTGGAGGCCATCGTAACCTTGCGCGGGAGGCTGCGAGGAAGTCCCTCATCCTACCCAAGAATGGTAGGACCAGCCAGAAGCCTTTGTTGTCGTTGCCCAAGGAGGCCAGGTGTATCCTGGTTGCCACCAGCCACGTCCACAACCTCGGCAACCAGTGCGGCGGCAGGATCATCACCTGGCAGGCCTCGTCGAGAACAATCTCATCACTGGTATACTATTGCTGTCAATGACCAAATTGGTCATGAATTCACGATGCCAGCCAAAATCAACTCCAATTGATCAAATTGATGCATATTGTAAATAAAATTAAGGGACCGCAATTCGTGATGGCATCAGGTGCGGCGTGGACAACACGAGGGAGGTGGTGTTCATCTTCATCAGGGCCGGCCCGGGCCTAGGCAGCAAGGGCGACCGCCTAGAGCCCACGAAAACTTGAGGCCCCTAGCCCATGTATGTTAGTATGCATACATGCATTTTGTCGACCGCCTAGGACCCACCAAAACTTGGGGCTCCTAACCCATGTATGTTAGTATGCATACATGCATTTTGTCGACGATGGGTACTTTATATTTTATAATGTACTAAGCCTAATGTTGCCAATAAGTACTTTGTATTTTGTGATGTACTGTCTAATGGTACTGTATTGAACTTTAACTTTTACAACTGATATAAAATGTATTGTTACATATTTATATTAGAATGAAGGGTCTCACTTTTATCATGCCCTAGGGCCTCTAAGATGACAGGAACAGCCCTGATCTTCATCGAGGACACTGGTGTCGACGTCATCCCGCATATCAACGCCCAACTCGACTACGCCGTCGTCGTCGTCGACGAATGTCCCTACGCCGAGACGTTTGGCAACAATCTCAACCTGACCACCCTAGAGCCTGGCCCAGCATCATCCAGAACGTCTGCATCGCCAACCGATGCGTCGTGGTTCCAGTATCTGGCTGGCCGCTGGTCATCGAGCCGTACACCTGGACATGATCGATGTGCTCGTGGCGGCGTGGCTGCTGGTGACGGAGGGGCAGGTAGCGACGTTCAGTTCTGAGACTACGAGTTCACCGGGATGCTGGCGTAGACATGGTTCCGGTCGGTGGATCGGCTATCGATAAATGTCGGTGATGCGCACTGTTCCTGTTCGGGTTCGGGTTGGATGCACAAGAGCTTAGGATTGTTGTTCATGCTGGTTAATTTGGGAACACTTTTGCAGGTCACAAGGCATCGATCGTCGAGGATATGGCCCTAGGATCCCATAAGAGAATGGTTCGTCAATGGAAACTAATCCGTTTGGAAGATTTGATGGAGTTGTATCCTAATTACTAACACATTGTCCCATGCGATTAAGACTGGATATTGATCAAAGGGAATCCTCACCGTTATAACTCAAGCCATCTCATGAACGGCTAAGTTTTTTCTTTTTTATCTTGATTAATGAGAAAATTTATAGAAATTTTGCTTTTTTTCAGATTTAAGGATAATTGTAGGTTTTTTAGCCTTTCAAAACAAATAAAGATACGTTGAATATCACCGATTATTTGTAGACATATTGATTAGTTAACGAAAAGGACGTAGAAACTAGGCAGTGTAAAATGTCTACAAATTCCCAGCGATGAGTCGCTGTGACACATGCATCTAGTCAATTGTTGAGCTTCACATAAGCCGTTTACTAGTTCGGTTCACGCACAGATGAAAAGCGCTTGTTCGGACATAAATTTTGATCGAATCATGCTGGCTAGCTACTATGGTCGGCGGATGTGATGCCAAGATAATGCAAGTGATCGAGTTTGGTAACCGAAACATCAGAGCGGCCCGGCCGGCGGGCGCGTGCGCGCGCGGAATCTCGCGATGGGGGCCAGGCGAGGTCGACGTGACATGAGATATCGATCGGCAATACCTCCGTGGTCCTATATTGCAGGCCCGAGAATACGGCTGGACACATACGGAGCTAGGTGGAGTGCCGTGTGTACCGGCATACCTAAAATTTAGGAAAACCACTCAAAAGCAAGTACGATGTTGATAACATCATCTGAATATTTTCTTTCTAATTATCATTCAGATTTATGATCATTGGATTAGAGATCCAATGGCTATAAATTCTCCCCCACCCCTCAAAAAAAAAATCTCACCTTCTTAAAAAAAATCTCTTCCTAAAAAAAGCCCGTTGGATCTCTAATCCAACGGTCTCAAAACTAGATGATAGTTAGAAAGAAAATATCCAAGTAATACTTATACACACCTAAGCAAGTATATAGTGGCGGAGAACAGACATGAGAAAGTACAGGGAGAGACGTCGCAAGAGAAAAGAGAGGTATCGGGGGAAAGAACGAAGCTCTTATTTGATCGTGACTCGTGACATGGTGTGCGATACTGAGATGGGCTGGCTAGCTTGGCAACTAAGAGCAACTCCAAGAGATTAGCCAAAAGAAGTATCCAAATTTAGTGATTTAGCTATTCTCTAAAATGAATCTCACCCAAAAAAATAAGACTACTCCAACAGGCTATCTAAACTAGAGGGCGCGCGGTGGGTCGCGTACGCGCGGGAATGGAGCGCAGCGTGCGGGAAGGAAACGCCGACCGCGCCAAGAGGCTGGATGGTGAGCGAGGTAGGCTATCTAAAAATAGAGAGCGAAGGAGGAGGGATGGAGAGCTACTAAATTAAGAGAGTCATTTACAGAGTCTATTGGAGACGTTTTTTCTCCAATAATAGTCAAATTTACCTTTAGAAAATGATTTAGCTCTTCTCTTGGAGTTGCTCTAAACCGTGAAAGCCTAGAGTCCACTTATAGTGTATGCCATGAGGCCTTCTTACCAATTCCCAATTTCCCATCGAGACATTGACTAAAGTATGAGCCGACTGAAAACCAAGACCACCAAGCGGCGGGGCGGTAGCGATTTTGTGTGGGCAGCAGTGCAGCCACGACTAGCTTTTGCGGTTTGCCCGGTGCTAGCTTTTCATTGCTGCTATCGGGTTTTGGTTTTCAGGGAATGGCAGCACAACAAGCAGATTAATAGCTTAGAGCATCTCCAATAGTGACTTATGAGCTAGCTCTAAGCATATTATTTCATATTTTAATAGAAGAGAGAGAAAAGCTATCTCTTGATCAAGAGCTAGTCTCATACACACATTCCAAGATTATATGAGAGTGTCATGTGAGGCTATTTATGTTATGAGCTATGTGCTAAAAGTTAGTACTATTGGAGAAGTTGTTTTAAAGCTAGTAACTAGCTCATACTGTTGGAGATGCTCTTATAGAGAGAGACACTTATGTACAATTTTGACTGATATAAATGAAGCCGCTACAATGTGTACTACAATCGACTAGTAGACCCTACATTAAAAAGACACTCTATTTAAAAGCTATGTACTATAGAAAAGCAGTTTTTAAAAAACAATATAAACATGGCCTAACAAGCTTTGCATCCACCACACCGACTTCAACAGTCTCGTCCTCAACCACGTCACTTGCGCCACAACTGTTGACACCACTGCCCTCGCCGCCGTGTCTGACCGGAGGCTGATCCTCACTGTGTATAAGTACATGTAAGAGAACTACTTTAAGATGAACGTAGAATTTTCATAGGAACAATTTAATTTCCAACTGCACCTTCAGTTAGACATGATAATAACGAGATCTCGCTTGTAAGGCCGATCAGCGGCATCTCCCACGCTTCAAGGCAGGGGAGGAACTGGGCCTCGGTTGAGTAGGCTATAGCCCGAAGCTCAGCAATACTACTAATACTACCCACCTCTAATATATACCAAAAAAATATCAGACTTGCAGCCCAGCCTAAGGCCCAGCAATGGTAGCCCACACAACAATTCAGCCCACAGCAAAGTCAGCAGACTATCCATCAATGAGACATAGAGACATCCACCAGACCAAACCCTAATCCCCATTCCCCGACCTGGCAACCCCCAGCCCCAGCCGCCCATCAAATCTGACTTTTGAGCACCCCTCTCCTGCGCACGCCCCCACCGCCGGCCGCTGCCTTGCCTGTGCGCGCCTCTACCGCCAGCTGCTCCACCACTCGTGGTCGTGGTCTCGTGAACCTGTGCCTCCGCCGCTCGTGGTCGACTGGTCATGGACATGCACCTCCGCCGCTCCGTGGCTCCGCCCTCCTGCCTCTGCCCTCGACCCGTGGACCCGTAAGCCGTAGCTGAGCCCCCAGTAGAGAGCCGAGCACGGGCGAGCGCTGAGCGGGGAGCTCTCAGACGGCGAGCACCGAGCAGGGAGCCGCGAGCGCAGCCCGGAGCAGGGAGGACGGCGAGCGGACGGCGCGCACATAGAGTGAGAGTGTGAGAATACCGAGGGCGAGGCGACGGGGCAGACGGGCTGAAGAAATGCGGACGGGGCGGACGCCACCGATCAGATTTATCCTGAGCGCCGAGTCGATTCAACTGAGGTGCGGGCTGCAGAGCGCAAGGTAGCGAGGTGAACCAGCGAATTTTTTTATGTTTTAAAATAAGTATGAATGATCAAGTGAAATGTTATATATTTAATATTTTACATTTGCTATTTAGGAACTAACTAAAAAGGTTTAAGGATATAAATTACAAAATGAAGAAGAGCAAGCTAGACATTGTCATCGTATATTTCAACACAAGAAATACAATCAAACAGACAATCCAACTCGAACCAATCTCCAAAAACATTAGGAACTGGGGCTAGTAGCACTAGGCAAAATATTCAGCTTAATCCAGATGATATTGTTGCTGATCCTGGGCTTCGAAAATCGATAGAGGAGTTGGATGTAAATATTAGAGATGCCGCTAGAAGAGAGTATTTGCAATCGGGACCATGCCAACCAATTGGATATAAATTTCCATGGAGGGAACAGAGAAGTCAAAAGAGGAGATTTTAAGAATCATGGTTCAAGAAGCATGATTGGTTGGAATATAGCATTGCTAAAGATGCAGCTTTTTGTTTTTATTGTTTTCTCTTTAAGCAACAAAGAGCTGAAAACTATGGTGTTGATGCTTTCACAAAAATAGGATTTAGTTATTGGAAGAATGGAACTCAATCTTTTAATGAGCATGTTGGTAAAGTCAATAGTGCTCATAACAAAGCAAGAAAACATCACGAGGCTTTCAAAAATCAAAGGCAAGATGTGGGTTATGTGATGGCTGTTGCTACCAAGAAGGATGAGGAAGAATATAGAGCCCGTCTTACTATTATGTTAGCCATTTCAAAATTTCTTCTATTACAAGCCCTTGCTTTTCGTGGATATGATGAATCGTCTAGCTCGAACAATAGGGGAAACTTCCTAAAAATGCTAAAATGGTATACAGAGAGGGATAAGAAGGCTGCAAAATTGCTTAACAATTCTCCTGGGAACAATTTAGTGACATCACCACAAATACAAAAATAATTGTGCAAAGCGTGTGCAGAAGAGACCACCAAAGCCATTATTAATGATATTGGGGATGCATTTTTCGTCGTACTTGTTGATGAGGCTCGAGATGCATCTATCAAGGAGCAAATGGATGTGGTTTTGAGGTTAGTAGCTACATCTTACACTTTCTATATTTGATAGTTTGAGTATGTTTAAAGTATATTAACAATGATTTCTTATCCTATGCAGGTATGTCAATAATAAAGGGCAAGTAATAGAGAGATTTCTTGGGGTTCAGCATGTTTCTGATATGATATCATCTTCATTAAAGACAACTTTGGATGGTATATTGTTAGACTATATGGGTAGGTCTAGGATATTTTAGTGATGAATAATTGACAATGGTTAATTTGTTATGATGAATAATTGGTGATTTTGTTTAGCGTTGTTATGCGAGTTGTGTTGCGTGTGTTCGGATTGATGTTGGTCAAGTTTGGATGAATTTGTGCCGGGAGAATGTTCTTTGGTCTTTGCATGTGTAGGTTAAGCATGGAGACGATCATGGTCGGTGACGAGGTGGATCGAGACTAGGATGGGGAGATCCGAGGTTTAGACGGTCAAGAAGGTCACGAGATGGTCGGGCTCATGCTTGGGGCGCATGGAGATCAGAGATGGATGATGCGTGGAGAAGCTACAGGAGGTGCGGTCCTGGAGGCTTCGACACGTGATGAGTTGACAAGTCGGAAGTGTGCAAATACCCGTGTTAGGAAGGGTTTTGGGTCCCTTGAAAATTAGTGGGCCAAAAGGTTAGTTGAGATGTATTAGGGTTTTACATAGAGATTGAATAGGAGAGGGAGTTAGCTGTATAAAAGGAAGGAGACGCGTATGCTGTGATGACCGTTTTTTGAGTGAAAAAAAAAATAGAAGTGCGGCGGCCGGATGGTTGAATCTGATGGATAATTGTTGTGCGGGAGGACATCACGTTGATGTATAAGAAAGACGATCTGGCGGCGCGTTTTTGTTTCTCGTTGGTCTCCTCGGCATCTCGATTTTCTTCGCTCGCCGAGGCATAAGTCAGTCGTCCTTGTTTTGTCGAGCAGCAGCATCATCCGTGTGTCTTTGCGCATCTCGATCCACGCGTAGGCCAGATTGCGTGTGCGCTACTGTGTCAACGCAGTAAACCAGCAGCAACGCAGACGTCGTTTCCTCGGTCCGCGAGCGTGAACCGGCTACGACTCGCCGGATCGTGTGGACACAACGCACGTCGCCTTTTTCCTCAGCGAGAGTCAGCCTAAAGTGACGGCGTTATTACTTCCATTGCTTTATATGGTGTTCGAACTTGCGTACGAGAAGATCAATCTTGGCGTGGGATGCATATACGTATATGAGTAGAAGCTGATGGATATGAGTGCGTGCATGTTTTGAAGCAACAGAGAACTTCACGTGAGGTATTTTAGTTGTTATTATTATTTTGCATGCAGACGTGTTGTGCATTGAGGAGAGAATAAAAAATCATTAGTGCCAAGTGATTAGGTAAGACTAATTAGGTTTTACAATTTTTTAGCATTAAGTTTTTAAGCTTTTGATTTATGCATGCATTAGAATATATATATATATATATATATATATATATATATATATATATATATATATATATATATATATATATATATATAGTTTTGCATGCATTGTGGCTGGATATTATTGTATGTGCTTCGGTGATTTGCAGGTTTAAAAATATTAATAAATTTTGAAAAAGTTTCCGCTAGACGTTGCAATCATTCACCCTCCCTCTGATTGCCATCGACGATCCTACATATATTTTGTAAATATGGTTTATCTATCTCTAGATTGCGGGGACAGGGTTATGATGGAGCTTCAAACATGAGAGGACAATTCCACGGATTGCAAAGACGCATATTGGATGAAAATCCATATGCTTTTTATATACATTGCTTTGCACATCAGTTGCAATTAGTGGTTGTTTCTGTGGCTAAGTGTTGTTCTTCTGTCTTGGATTTATTTAACTACATCACCTTGATTGTCAACACTATTAATGCTTCTTGTAACAGAAGAGATCAATTGGCACAAGGTCACCACGATAAAATTGCGAATAAATTAGAGAATGGTGAAATTTTCTCAGGAAGAGGGAAAAACCAACAAACTAACCTTGCAAGGCATGGTGATACTCGTTGGGGTTCACATCATAAAACATTATGTCGTCTTCTCTTCATGTGGGATTCGGTCCTAAAGGTATTAGAGAATTTGAGTGATGATGCCACTAATGCTACATAGAAAATCACAGCTTCGGGTTTGTTGGGAAAAAATAGAGAGTTTTGAATTTATACTTATATTACATCTTATGATCAAAATATTGGGCAAGTGTAATGATCTTTCACAATGCTTGCAAAAGAAAGATCAAAATATTATCTGTGCTGTAGGCTTGATTGAGACCACATTGAAGACAATTGAGGAAGTAAGAAATCATGGTTGGGATGAGTTTTTTTGAAGAATCAAAGGCCTTTGGTCTCCAACATAATATCACTGTGCCGAATATATCTAATAAAATACCGATTAGAGGTCGTTCAAGGGGTCGTGGTGGTCGAATGGTAACTTACTATGAGCATTTCCGTCATGAAATATTCATTGTGGTGCATGATCAAATTATTGTTGAGTTGAATAATCGCTTTGTGGAAAGATCTACTAAGTTATTAAGGTGCATTGCTTGTCTTGATCCAAAAAATTATTTCGCCAACTTCGATGAGGACAAATTAATTGAACTTGCTAGAATGTATGCTGCTGACTTCTCTCAATATAACTGTGTAGTCCTTAAGAACCAACTTCACACATTTATTATTGATGCAGGAGGTGATCTATCTTTTGCAAATTGTACCGACATTGCAAATCTTGCTGTGAAGATGGTTGAGACTGATAGACATACATTTTTCCCATTGGTATATCGTCTCATTGAATTGGCCTTGATTTTACCAGTAGCAACAACAACTGTAGAAAGAGCCTTCTCAGCTATGAACATCATTAAAACTGATTTACGAAACAAGATAAATGATGAGTGGATGAATCATAGCATGGTATGTTATATTGAGCGAGATGTGTTTGCAAGTATTAAAGATGAGAAGATTTTAGAGCGTTTTCAAGGGATGAGGTCACGCAAAAAACAATTTTCTCGTGCAAGTGGTAAGTTAGTTTATTTCAAATGTAATATTCATGCTCTTTGAATTTATCTATATGCATATTTTATTTTATTTTTATGTTGTCCTTTTAAGTTCTGGTTTTTGTCCTACTATTGATGAGGAAATGGTGGGCTAGCCGCATAAGATAATGAGCAAATCTCCATGTAGGATTTGAGATACTTGATGTATCTTTATTACGCTACATTCTGTATGATTTTAACTCTTTTTTTAATATGATTTGTGTTGAAAACTTGAACTTTTCAAGCATTGAGCATTAAGTAAAATTTTCATATTAATGATATATTTATGGCATATTTTTTTCTTATATCATAATAAAGTTCTAGAATTGTGATATACTAGACTATTACTTGGTTCAAATTTAGCCTGAGGCATATTCTAATCCTGGATTTGGCACTACTTCAAGGTGCTAGATGCTTAATTTAAGCCGCTGTTGGAGAGATGATGTACCGAACGGGCAAGCGGTGTCTTCACAGCGCAAAATGGTAGGATACGGAGTGTGTTGGTCCAAGGTGAATTGTCTGGAATCAAACTTCACCTCATGACATCAGTACTACGGTATTCTATCCAGGAAGACAACGAGGAGTTCTTCATGGACATGGAGTAGTCCGTCGCAAGAATCCACGGCCAAGAACGTCCAAGGCAACCAATGCATCCCCACGAGAACAGATCGGGTTATTCGAGAGCACACGACACGACCCGTTAAGCCGCTTTGCCGCCCGTGACACGTATCCTTGTCTCCCTGCATCGATTTCGCTCTGCCGTCTCGTCTCGCCGCCCTCCTCGTCTTCCTTCCTTCCTTCCGCCCATCCCCAACCGCGGACGGATTCCCTTCCCTCGAGAGATCCTGCGGGCGCCCGGGCTACGGTCTCGCGCGGCGAGGGAGGCATGGGGCTCTGGGACACGCTCCTCAACTGGCTCCGAAGGTTCCAGCCTAGCTTTCTCCCTTCTTTACCCGATCTTCTTTTTTCGATTCAGAGATGCCTGCTAGAAATCCCACATTTTTATTGGTCCAAGAACGAATACATGTTTCGATTTGAGCGGGAGTACCAGTTTTGCTGGGATGGGTTTGGATCTTACTTCCCTGTGAGGCGAGATGACGCGCGGTTGGGTTGTGAATTGGAGTGTGTTCTGTGCTCTGTGCAGTTAGATCCAGGTTAGAACAGGCTGATATGAAGCATACGCATTCTAAAGTTGCCTTTGGTATACTAACATTAATAGATTTTGATGTAGTTAGGAGCTCTGAAGCCTAACGCGCATGATCTTGAACTCTATGCTGTCATTAAGGAGCGTGCTTTCAAGAACATTTTACAATTATTTGCAATCTCAAACCAATTAGGGTCTATGCTGGCGAAATTTTCACACTGGCCTTATGAGATTGGAGGTGTTCAAGCTTCCTACGTGAGAAGAAATGTTTGGAAGAAGAATTTTAGTTTTCATTTGTTACAGTAAAAGACCACCCTTTTACCTTAAGGTTTATTTTGTTGCCCTGTCCCCCTAAAAAGGTGTTTCTGAGAAGAAAGGTTTTTGAAAGAATATAGAAGAGTCCCTACAGTTTGTTGCCCTGCCCCTAAAAAATGATTATGCTGGGGATCTCCATTGTTAGGATGTGATCCGGAACGATCTTTCCTGCTGTTCTGGAAGTGCATAATTGTGAGTTAGGTCGGTCAAACTCATATTGATGAATTAGCTTTAAACATGTCACTGAAGCAGCTGGTGTGTATGAGGTCTAGTTTGGTTACCCTGTTTACTTTGTGCTTTGGTTACCCTGTTTACTTTGTGCTTTTTGCTGATGCTATATGAGATTATTTCTTGTCAATGATTGTCCTTTAGTTTTACTGATCACAAAGTTTTTAGAAGACATGTCAATATTAATACCGAATCAACGTCAGTAGTATAAAATTAGAAGATTTGTCTGTTATGTAGCGTTTTGTTGTTGTTCAAGCATGACCAATCAAAATTCTACTCATGACAGTAACCTTTTTTATTTCAGCTTGTTTTTTAAGCAGGAGATGGAACTCTCCCTGGTTGGCCTACAGAATGCTGGGAAGACATCTCTAGTCAATGCAATTGCTGTACGCATCAACTTACACATCTTAAGCTATATTATTATGTTTTCTGTGTTGTTTTGATTTTAATTCAAGGCTGCTATGCTTCTCAGACAGGCGGCTACAGCGAGGACATGATTCCAACTGTATGTACATATCACCACTTCTTTATGGATAGTGTGAACTAATATTTGGTTATCTAAGTAACCTGAACTATTAATGTTCATCTGCTGAAACCAGGTAGGCTTTAATATGCGGAAGGTCACAAAAGGAAATGTCACAATTAAACTTTGGGATCTTGGAGGGCAACGGAGATTTCGGACCATGTGGGAGCGCTATTGCCGTGGAGTTTCTGCTATTTTGTAATTTCCATTACTTCTCAGATATTTTCATATTCTGTATTTTGTGATTTGAATACTCAATTTTGTGATAAGAAGATAGGATTAAGACATACCATAAATTATTTCCATATGGAAGCACCTTTTGCTGTTACTTGTTTCTGAAAGATAATTCTCTGACAACAGCACTAATACATGGTTATGCATGTTGGGAGGAGATACTAGAGTATGTATTGTGCTAGCTCTATGATATGTATGAGAGTCTGCCCACACTTACCTTACTGGCAGTCTAGATACATTTTCTCTGCATATCAATTGCCACTGTACTTTTGCAACGATCATTACCCCAATTTGAATAGTCGGACACTGACACATACTGGAGCATTGTTAGTTCTGTCCTACTGTCAAAGCTGTGTTGATGCAATGCAAGGTTGTCACGTGGCGAGACCGGAGCGCCTGGACGCCTAGTCAACTAGGTGTCCACTATGGCGACAGTTAGACGATAGTAATAAACACAAATAATATCTTATATGACTAAAAATTAAATAACCATGCAACGTAATAGCACAAATTATCCAAATAACAAGGTCTATAATAGCAAATAGCATTAACATAACAAGATTCATGCCTTGTAGCCTATTTAGTCTTTTAGCCTATTAATATATGTGGCGGCTCATCAGCCCATTTGCTCTCCCCTTATCTCTGCTCTCTCTCACCACACTTCCTCTCTCCGTTCTCACCGACGTGCATTATCTCTCTCTCTCTCTCCGTTCTCACCGGCTCACCGCACGCACATTTTCTTCTCTCTCTCTGTTCTCGCGCCGGTCGCTAACTCAGGGGAGATGCGCCCTCACCTCCGCACGCCGGTCGCAAAGATCTCCATCTATGCCACCGCCCACACCACCCCAAACCAAGTAAATCATTACCCACATCGCCCATCGATTGATCTTGCGTCGGATTTCTTGCTTGCTTTGTTTGGATCTAAGAACGGGAGAAGCAGCACATTTTCTTTCCCTTGCTTGCTTGATTTGTTCCCTTCTCCCTCTCGGCTCCGGTGGCGAGGAGTGGCACGGGTCTCCACCGACGGCGTAGTTTGCGGCCACCACAGGTGCGGCTTCCCGAAGTCCGCCACGTGGGTGGCTCCGTGGCGGCGGCCTGGGCAAAGGAGGCGACCGCAACACAGCTCGGTGGAGGGAGACGACGCCCAGCATTCCCAGGCGTTCGACACCCTGGGCGAACGGCCTTAGCGTCGCCCTCCAGCCACCAGGATGCCTAGTCGTCGCTTAGGCGACACGACGCCATGACAACCTTGGTGCAATGAGTGTATTGACTGCTGAGTTGACACTGTGTGCCTGTGTCCAAGGAGCTCAGTCACATTGATAGAACATATTCTCTAAAAAGAAACTCCATTTTCTATCAAATGTAAAACCTTATTATTTATTCATGTAAATGTAAAACCTTATTATTTATTCATGTATTCAGTGTGTTCTCTCTTTTATATGCATGATGCTTGTTACCCAGATATTTTTTAGCTTTCTAGACTAATAAAGATGGGGTTATTATGATGTGTTAACTGTCATTTAATGGCAGATATGTGGTGGATGCTGCTGATCGAGATAGCGTTCCCATAGCTAAAAGTGAATTGCATGACCTGCTGACAAAACAGTCTTTAGCTGGGATTCCTTTGCTTGTCCTTGGCAACAAAATTGACAAGTCAGAAGCTCTTTCTAAACAGGCATTGGTTGATCAACTGTGAGTTTAATCCTCTTTTGTATGGGGTAGTCGACTAGTCGTTCCTGAATGGACTTATCCTAGCACTTCCCTTCTTTCTGAATGATGTTTCAACTGAGATGCTATTTCTTCTGTGTTTTCAGAGGACTGGAATTTATAAAGGACCGCGAAGTTTGCTGTTACATGGTCTCTTGCAAGGACTCGGTGAACATAGATGTTGTCATCGATTGGCTTATCAAGCACTCTAGAACAGCAAAGTAGGGTGGTCGTGTGTTTGCATCGCTTGATGCGTGCTGAGATGAATTTAGTTTGTCTCCAGTTTCATGATCCAGAAATTTAATAGTGACCACCTTGTAATCTATGATATCTCTTTGGTGTCACTGACGAACAGTACGGTGTCTATTACTTGAGCATCAAAATCCTGTATTCCTTTGTAAATTCCTTGAATCTTTGATTATTCTTTATTGTTGACGTCCTGTGTTGTCGATTGTTGGATTCATTTCCTAATCCTGTGTTATGTTTAGAGAAACTTGAACCATAGAAGTTGTTGGTTGTTTTCATTCCTAAGCTCAGAGAGAAGTTTGGAAGAGTAAAATGCATCTCCATATAAAAAAAATATACAAATTTGGTACTTCCAGCATTTATTGCCATAGAAGTTTGCTCTGATAGGGTTTTGCGTGTGGTATGAGCTGTTCTAACTCGCTTAAAAGCCCCGGTTTTGTCTGATGATTTTTTATTATAATTATACTATAGCAGCAGTTAATTTTTTAGGAGTCAGAAAATAAGAAAAAATAAAAAATTATTATTATATTGTCATGGACAAAATAAAGAAATAAAGGAAAAAATAAAAATAAACTAAATTAAAATGTCGACGTGTTCCGAATGGGTTTTGGCTTCTGAAAGCCAAAAGTCAAAGCTAAAGCCGTTTAGAACAATGCTATATGGGACTTGGCCTGTATCGAGCTTAGCTTCTCTTCTTTTGTGTACTATCTATCAAACCAACAATGGTTTGGCTTGTGAAGGATTGTCATCCTCTCATGTCTTTTCCGTCGTCGTCTTAAGAACCACGGCAATGAGAACCTTTGGAAGTAACCTCAAGCATGAGCTTTGCAACATTTCTACAACACTAGTTAGTCATATATTCCACTCAATATGTAAGTAATGAAAGCCAGGAGGGAAGTTATTAGGCACTGATTTCGTTAGTAAACATTGTTTTAATCAGTCATGGAAAAATGTCTACAAATTACAATCTCTTGTACAGAAAAAACACAAGAAATCAGGTGGAAGTGGGACATGACATTCCAGTTTATCCGCACTTTGTTTGCGAAAAGTCGAACAATGCTGTATCTCGGTTGGTGCCACTGACGTCCTCCCAAAAAATGGGTTGTTGCAGCAAGAAAATCACCAAAGTGATACCTGAACACTACACCTGCAACAAGATGATTCTATCTGCTAATTGCATCCACATGAAAGATAAACAAAAATTGTATTTATTAATGAGGTTTCAGTATCCCTGGTGCAAACCTTTCTTTAGGTTTCAGTATGTTCTCTCTCATCATCGCATGGAATTGGACGGGCGATGGACAGTACTCCGCCAAATCGGCGTATGACATTCAGTTTTGGGGCTCTTTCTACCGTTTCAACACAGTGAACATTTGGAAATCGCTGGCGGGGAGCAAGTGTAAGTTCTTCGCATGGCTATTCATCCAATCGAAGATCTTGACGGTGGACAAATTAGCCATTAGAGGATGGCCACACAACGTCAACTGTCCTCTTTGTGATCAAGAACCGGAGACGGCAAGACATCTTTGTTCCAACTGCGGGTGTAGCATAAAGTTTCACGGTGGTCTGAGCGGCCGACCTTAAGAATGATGGCGGATATCGACGATGTCGTTGAATGGTGGTCGACTATTTCTTCCGGCACGCCCAAAAAGGATCGTGGTGAACTCAATGGGATCATCGTTTAAACCTGACGGAACATATGGAAGGAGCGAAACCGGCGCACCTTCAGAAACGAATCACTCATAAACACTCAGCAGGTATTGAAATTTTGCCTGCTAGATTTGAAAATACAGCTTCATTTTCTATACAACTCTAATGCCTATGATTAAAAATATAACTGTATTTGCTATACAGCATATGAATATCTATACATGATTAATCTAAACAGTTATAATCTAACCCCACCACCAAAAATAGTTGTGTATATCCGTCTCCCTTTTCGTTTGATAAATGGGAATTTCTCTTTTTTATGGATTAATATGAAAATTTCTACGAAGCAAATGCCTTAAATCGCACCCATAGATATAAACTAAATTGAAATTACCAATAGTACGTACTTGAATGAACTATACATTAATAGGATCGACAACTGCGAGTGAGGTTCAGAGAATATCCCTAAAGCTATCGTAGAGTACACACACTGTTTGTGGGTCGCTAGTTCAGAAAATACATGCATGTTGTTCTAACTTTCGCACACTGATAAAATGATAGTTCAAATCGTAAAATATGTGCAAGGTTCTGATGATTAGTAGCAATATCTTCATCCGAATCTGGATGATCACTGGAGATAAGAAATGCTCATGATGCAACAAGCATGGTTCTGTAAATGATACTTGCATGTGCTGAGGAGTGCGGTTGAGTAAGACCTCCCAATAATTATTCTGCAAATAACCCACTAGTTCAACTCAATAATCCACTATTAGTCCGCACTTTCCTTCCAGAATCAGGCAAGAATCGGATGAGATGATACAGAGACCCTGAAACTGCAAGTTGGCATCTTCTAATTCATGCACAAGTGTGTGTGTGCGCAGACGCGCACGCTCCTCTAATATGAAACCACCCAGCAGCAACAAGAGTTGACTAGGACAATTAGCTTGCATGGAACACAACATGGTGGATTAATAATAAACCACCTAAGAAAAGTTAATAAAAAACTCACAGAGAAAAGAGAATCCAGAAACATACGAATCAAGGTGAATTGGAAGCCATCAGCGGCTTCTCATCTTCAAAACATAGTTTTTTGTCATTCAAAATTCAGAAGAGCAATGATGGAAGTATATCTCAGCCTGAAGATAAGCTTATAACTTTATATTTTCTGCTCTGGCAATCACTAAATATGCTTGGGACAGTACAATATGTTAACTCATCTCAGTCACGGAAGTATAAGTTATGCTATCAGCTCATCCGGCAACACCACAAACCTAGCTCGCTTCTGAAACATCAATATGGAATCCAAATTAGACATCACAAAAGGCGACCAATATTACACAAATGTGTCCACAGATTTCATAAACAACTTAGGTGTGCATAAGCATGTATGAGCAAAGCTTTGTGCAAACTTAATTAATGACCAGGGGAAGATATTGTTGTTATTGCAAATCAGTAAATACACCTAAGAGTTTGCGTGCGTGTGAATGGAGAAAGCTATTCTGGATCTTTAGCGAGAGAAAAATCCACATATTTCCAAGCTCCAAATATTCATGCACAAACATGACAAGCAACGTCATTTTCAATTCTACTAACTCTACTTGTCAAATGTCACTCAAGTGTGAAAGACAAAGACCGCATGAAACATTCCACCACACCATGTATCAAGTGCACTTGCGTTCGTTGGTTCCCGCAATTTGCGAAGAACAGCGGTTTTCCTTTCCACCTTTCCGCACAAGTGTAGTGCTCCACTGAGACGGCTACAGGTTCTCCGCAACGACAAGAAAACTATCGCCGTTCATTTTTCTTCCTGCTGCTCATGACGCGGCATCTAACATGCTACCATAAAACTAACCTTGTTCATGCTATGCTGATGCTAGTGGATGCTTTTGCACTATAGGAATCAATGCGCAAACCAATCGAACAAAAGCAAGAATTCTAGTACATTGGTTGCTAATGTTAACTTAGAAAGTGAATGGTATTTTTTAGTTAAATCTCTAGCACTATCTCTACTCCTAAAAGAACGAGTTGGAGGTGATGGTGCATCCTACGCCCCCGCCTCGCTCTCCCCCGCCGCCACCCCTCGCTCTCCCCGCGCCCCAACCCCCCGCGCTCTCCCTCCACCGCCTCCCCCTCGCTCTCCCCGCGCCCCCGCCTCGCTCTCCCCCGCCGCTCTCCCCGCGCCCCCACCTCGCTCTCCCCGCGCCCCCACCTCGCTCTCCCCCGCCGCCCCCCTCGCTCTCCCCGCGCCCCCCCCCCCCCGCCTCCTAATCCCCCGCCGCCGCCCCTCGCTCTCACCGCGCCGCCGCCTCCTCCCCACCTCCCGGGCGCCTCCTCCACCTCCCCACCCCGCGCCGCCGCCGCCTCCTCCCCACCTCCCGGGCGCCTCCTCCCTCGCTCTCACCGCGCCGCCGCCTCCTCCCCACCTCCCGGGCGCCTCCTCCCTCGCTCTCACCGCGCCGCCGCCTCCTCCCCACCTCCCGGGCGCCTCCTCCCCCTCCCCACCCCGCGCCGCCGCCGCCTCCCCACCCCTCGGCCGCCTCCTCCCCTCCCTCCCACCCTGCGTCGCTGCCCCACCGCCTCCCCCTTGCTCTCCCCCCGCCTCGGGTCAGGGCCAGGTCGCCGCCGCCCCCGATCCCGCAAGATCCGCCGCCGCTAGGGGTAGAGGGACCAGGGGCGGCCGACGGTGCGCGGCTGCGGCGGTCGGCGGCGACTCGGCGAGTGCTGCGGGCTTGCGGCGGTCAGCGGCAACTCGGCGGCGACTGGGCTACTGGGCGCCCGCGGCTCCGCCCTCCGCTCTCGCGTCTGCGCCAGTCCGCCGGCCGGCCGGCAGGCCCGGCACCGAGGGGCGAGGGCCAAGGCACTGAGGCGCCCGTGACTCCGTGAGCGCGAGGCAGTGAGGGGTGAGGCCGCCGTGCGCCTGTGCCCGCCTGGCCGCCTGCCCGGTGCCCGCTGCCGCCGCTCCTGCACTTCGCCCTCGCCTTCTCCTCCCCACGCCGCGCTGCCGTCGCCGCCTCCTCCTCGGCTCCTTTGCCGCCCCCGCTTCTCCCCCCACCCCGTGCTGTCGCCTCCGGGACGATCTCCCGCATACGCCTGGAGAACTTCATGTGCCACTCCGCGTCAACTTCATCACCGGCCAGAACGCCTCCGGGACGATCTCCCGCATCCGCCTGGAGAACTTCATGTGCCACTCCGCGTCAACTTCATCACCGGCCAGAACGGCAGTACGCCTCCCTGAAACCCTACCCCCCTCTCTCCCTCCCCCCTGCCCGTTGATGCCCTTTCTTCTCCGTAGATGAACTGATGAAGAAAAGAGTGCGGACTGCATGTATTGCTAATTTTGCCGTTTAGAAGCTTTGTAGTGACATAATTTCAGAGAAGAGAAGCATATGCCTCATGGCGGCAATTAGTGACACTTGTGGCTGAAGCAGAATGTGGTTGCTGGCCTGGTACCATGCCGTTATTTGTTGGATTGACCAAGCTGAAGGAGGCCATGTTTTTCAGAGGGTTTGTTTAACCAAAAGAGATAAGTGAGGATATTGGTATTTTAGTTATAGAAAACTCAAATGATTGATTTCCGTTGCATTTTTGTCTAATATCCAACTATACATAGTGTCACCTAATTGCAAACCTGGGTTTACTGCAAAGTCCTGATGACCTATTATGGTATCATCTGCATTTCATAGATCGTAGGATTTTTTTATTACTATTGAGTCATTGTTGGTAACAACATTAAACTTGGTCTACAGTTCTGCACACAGGTAATATATTGTCCTTGAACCTGGAAATCAAAAGCAATTATGTGAGAAGACAGCTTTCATTCATTTAGCTGTAATAACTTATATAGATTTTTATTTAGCTGTTTCCACAATTCTTTTTCTTGCAACTCTTGGTTGCTATTTTTGGTACTTAGAATATACGGACTTGTAGACTCCAACCTCCTACGGTTATTTTTTTTTGACAAAAGTAGAATATCTGAGGGCATCTTCAGCCAAGTTTATGTGTATCTACAGAGCATGTTCCAGTGCTTCCAAGATAACATGTGAGGGATCCCTACAAGCTTCTTGGGATTGACTGTGATGCATCTGAAGAAGACATCAGGCGTGCAAGGAACTTTCTCGTTCAACAGTATGCTGGGCATGAAGCAAGTGAAGAGGCTATTGAAGGTGCTTATGAGAAAATAATAATGAAGAGCTACCAGCAGCGGAAGAAAACAAAATTTAACCTGAAAACAAACAAAAAAAAGCGAGTCGAGGAATCCCCGTCATGGCTTAAGGCACTGCTTGGATATTTTGAGGTGCCATCAATGGGTGTCATTTCCAGAATATTATTCTTTTTTGCTTTCATTGCTGGATGGAGCATAGCAGCTTCTACTGAGAATGGACCTGCATTCCAGGTATATCCTTCGGTTTATCCTGACCTTTTAAGGTCTGCCATTTCTTGTTTGATGACATGTTTCAATTCCATGGTGGCTCAAGGAAGCTAATCTACAAAATGTGTGAAATGTAACTTGCTCATTCTACAGTACCCACTAAGTGTCATTAGCTTCTACATGAGTACCAAAATGATAAAATCAAAATTATTGCTGGCTCCCATCAGCCCTGTGCATGTGTTTACTCATGTTTTTATCTGACATCTGAGAACTCAGTAACCTAAAGATTTCTGTCCCTTTCATTTTCATAGAATTTTCCAGCGGAATTAGCCTTTATGTTGTTGAATTAGGGACTAACTGATAGTTTGTGTGTCTACAGATTTTTCCCCTGTTGAGTAATTCTTTTAGAGGATCTTTTTTCCATGGGCCATGTATTTGAGAAATATACTCTGCAAAGCACATTACCGTTTTTGAGGTAACATTATGTGTATAAGCTTTGAAGTTTTACATTTGTATTGCATATCTTGTGCACGGATTGTTGAGTGTGAAAATGTAGTTTTGCCGATATTTGATTGCTTTCCTTTACAAATTCTATATACTGACTTTACAATAGTATTTAGCTTTGGTGATGTGTGTGTGTATTCCCTACTTCTAACAAAATAGAAAGAGTAGCTATGCCTTTGTTAGAATGATAGATTTCGTCTGCTGCATGTCCTTCTTTATCAGAAAAACATTGATTTCATGGTTTGTTACGACCGTTCCAAACATGATCAAAAAATCCTATCACAGGTAGGATTTATCTCTTTTTATAGCTAATGCAAGTAGGATTTAGTTTTATCTTTCCTGCTTGACCAAAATGTAGGATTTGCCTTCAGCAATTGGTAATAGCACTCTGTTTATTACAGTTAATTTCCTTTTATTTTGTCCTAAGGACATATTGCCATTGTTTTCGTATTCTCATCGTAGTACTCAAATCTCTTGCTGTGTTTTTTTATGTTGACCGGTGCTGCTTATTTACTAGCCTCTTCTCTTTATTGTTTATTGGACAATGAAATTCATTGTGCTTATCTGGTATAGATCACCGATAATAAACTTAGTTTCTTCATGTTAGATGTTGATCTTTACCTCTATTTTCCTATTGTGCTGTATTTTAGATGGCGATTATGGTTGGATATTTACAATGGGGTTACCATCTTCTGAGTAGGACATTTTTTTTGCCATGTCAATCATCGTCTTTACATAGACAATCGTTGAACTTTACTTATATACCTGAGTCTGTGTTTCGTAATCAAAAAATCTAAAACCCAGTTCTGACGAGATCGTGTAAGACTATGTTGAGTAATGCTCTCTTCCACAGGAGGCAACATATATGTTCAGCAACCTCATTTGGCATGGAAACTATAGATAATCATAACCTTTTGATGACTGCATGACTGTATGTTGCTACACGAATCTTCATAATATTTCTTAGATAATTCCATATGAAGATTCTGCTTACTATGAGAACAATTGCTTCACATTTTATATTTCTGACTCATAATAATGGAAGAAGATATATCTGTCACTCTTTAAGTTTTGCAATCCCCTATATGTGAAGAAAAACGAATAAAAAATTAGTTGCACGGTTGGTTGCCCTCACCCTCCCATGTCTTCTCTCTAAAACTGAATTTCTGACTATGACGTAACCCTCCTGAAGTATAGCTAAATATAGATAAAGCATGCTTTCTCTCGCTTTCAATTTGAAAGATCCTCTCAACATTATATTATTCTCTGAATGGTGTGAGATATGCTAGAACATTGATACCATTTATAGTATGTGGTGCTTATATTTTGCACATTTTGTTAAATGATGTGTATTATTCTTGCGACAACAGCCACATAATTATTCTAAAGCACATTATAGCTTATGGGCATACGATTGTTGTGTTTGCACATGATATATATAAATTTTGTTTTGTGTTTCAATTTGCTCAAGTCAGTTCCTCCTGGCACTGCACTCCTTAATTAGATACCCATAGATTTACATGTGGTGTAGAGACTTTTTACTAAATTACGCTCTTTTCTTTAGTATTCATGCACGTCCTGGAGGGAGCTACTAATATGAAGCTATTAGTGGTGCTTGCTATCTACTCCTGTATTTTTTGGAGGCTTATTAGTTCATCTTGAGATAAGCTGTACATTGTGGCCCCTGAGGGACTAACAAAATATACAAATGTATTTGTTGATGATTTTTGTCTTGAGTACCAATGTAATTGTAATTTTGGTGCCATCCTCAGTCAGCGTGGATATAATTAGGTGTATAAGTTTGTTATGGAAAAAAGAAATATCAAATGATTGTCTTCGAAATGATAATGCATAAGTAACACTATTTTCTTCTTAAATCTATTGCACATCTCACATTATTACTGAGTTTGCCGATGATTAAATTAGCAACATTAGAGATATGCTATCTGATTTATTATCAATGTTGGCCTTAAATTTTTCTACAATAAATTCTCATGTAAATGAAAGAAAATGTGTATAGTATTTGATTTTCCGTTGCAACGCACGGGCACACAACTAGTAAGATAATGCATTTTAGCAAGTAAAAAAATTGTGCATCTTCTTCAGTTCTGTCACGAATAGAATAATTTTTTTCTTTCTCACAATGTGCAAATCTTACTGTGTACATAGGAACAAACAATAATGTAATGCATGTGAAAAATAGGGTTAAAAAGAATTAATTACCTCCTTGGTGCGAGGCAGCGTGGGCCATCTCTGCGGCGTCTTCACCGCTCCGGGCGCCGGCGCCGGCACCATGAACCCGGCACCCCACTCCGGCGTCGCGGCGAACCGCGGGCTCCGTAAGATCCCGGGTGGCCTCTCCGGCGTCACTCCGTCGCCCGTCGCCGCGCAGAGCTCCATGATCTTGGTGGCCGCCTCGGCTGCGTCCCGGCTCTCCCCCATCAGTTTCTCCACCTGCGCCCTCGGGAGCCGCATCTTGAGCCGCACGGGGGTGGCGGCTCCGGCCGCGCCGGAGCCGTCGGGGAGCGGGGAGGTGGGGGCGGAGGTGGAGGTGTGGGCGGGGAGGGAGAGGTCGGAGGTGGAGCGGCGGGCGAGCTTGAGCGACTCGAGGCGCTCGCGGGCGCCGACGCGGAGGTTTCCGGACCAGGCGCGGCGCGGGGGCCCGGCGGCGGGGCGGCGCGGGAGCGCGACGAGGAAGTAGAGGCAGCCGCGGCGGAGGGACGCGTCGGGGGAGAGCGGGCGCGCGCGGGCGCCGAGGAGCTTGACCTCCTCGGACTCGAGCAGCTGGAAGCTCGGGTGGTCGCGCAGCACGTCGGCCGCGGTCGCCGGCGGCTTGACGCGGAACGACGTGCCGTCCAGCTGCATCACCTTGGCGCCCTTGCGCTTGCCCCCAATGCTGTTCCCCATTGCTCCCAACTCCAACGGCGACCGAGTGGCTGGCCTCTTCTCGCCTCTCTTCCTCTCTCTTCTTCTCCTTGGTCTTGGACTTGGCGGTGTGGTGCTCCTGTGTTCCTGAGGTGTTTGTCTTGAGCTGCGGTGTGTGCGAGGAGAGGGAATTTTTAAAGGGGAGGGAAAGGAGGAGCCAAAGGTGACGGAGGCTGCGTTGTTCCTCTCGTATTTTCACTTGGATGCAGAGGCTGTAGGGCTTAGCTCCAGATAGTGTACTGATTACTAAGGTTAAAGCTTCTGATTAGCACGGGCCGATCGATCGGGTGAGTGGGGAGAGGGGGGCCACGTGTCACTCAACAGAAAAGATCTAGGGTTTGATCAAATGGTCCAAAATTTAACTAAATTTCCTCAAATTTTTAGTTAAATGTTATATTCTCAAAAGATTGTGTGGGGGCTTGGCTCTTTAGCACTTTGCCTAACTATGAACTGTAAAGGGACGTCACCCAACTTGCTTCCCAGTTCCCATCCTTGCGTTAATGTGAACGTTCAGCTACCGTTCTAGCAGATTTAGGTTAGGTGGTTGGTCTTTGCAGGATAAGGCCGGGCCATCAGGAGGGTCTTTCCCTTGGAAGAAGTGAGATATATAACTAGGTCAAGTCATATCTCATAACATGATAACATGTGCCAATGGTCAATTCTTACGAGCTCGGAGACTGGCCTAGGAGGTCAATTGAATCTGCTTTGGAGGCTGCATCTTACTTCTTTGCTGCTCCTAAAGGCTTCTTGTCTGTACTCGGTAGCGAAGCTTAAGCTAGTAGTACAATCTTCAGAAATTGCAGTGTCAACTTCTCTCTCTTTTTGTCCGTTGTTCGAACCTACTTGGTTTTCCTACTAATCCAGTTTTCTTGGAACATTCCCGCCAATGATGATTTACTGTTGTGCGTTTTGTTTTATGATGACACTAAATTATGAGAAAGGTTTGTTCTTTTCTTCCAATACATCTGGTGCCTTCAAAAATTTCATTTTCTTTCCTTTCGTTGTTTGGTACATCAGGCATACGAAATTAGTACAGTCTTCTCTTTTATTTTCTCTTTTTTTTTTTGTCTTTGCCATGGACATGCATCAGGTCGTGACAAACTGACAAGTGTACACACATTTTGGTCGCTTCTGATCACATCGCCCTAGACATGAAAGCGAATCACCAACAGTATGTAGCGTCGCCTTGGTTGTGTTTCTGCTAAGAGTGCAGTACTGTTTGACCGGTGAATGTACGAGTATTTCCTTCCTAAATATTATCAATCCAAAAATAATAGTCAGTCACAGACTCACAAGTCAGTAAGTCACGACAGATGCAAACAGATGCTCTGAGCAGTCAAATGTTCAGAAGATATAACACAGTACCATGTCACTGAAAATCAAATATCATACAGAAATCACCACGGTCCATTTCATCATCATCCATTCTTGAATCAGGAACTGCCGATATTATTAAGAAGTAATGATGCTTCCCTCAAGATTTAGGGGATCTTAAAATTAAAGAATCTACCCTACTCTATAATACACCAAAATTTTTTTATTAAATCCACCCCCGTCAACCACCCCACAGTCATGCCTAATCCAAGTCCACCAGATTTGTGTACCAAAGTAATCCAACTTCATACAAATGAATGGCCTTGATCTCTCCTCAAACCTTCTTCTCTTACTCATTGAATATCCTAAGGCCAAAATCATCCGGATCATGCACATCATTGAACCCAGAGAGCCACTTCCGCATCGCCCCTCCTCCCCTGCCCTGCCATCCCGCACCGCCGCCGCCTCCTTCCCTCCCCACCCCGCATCGCCTCCTCCTCCCCATCCCTCCGCTCTGCCGCCGCCTCCTCCTCCCCCCACCTTGCGCTGCCGCCGCCTCCTCCTCCTCCCCACCCCGCGTCACCGCCTCCTCCCCCGTGCCTCCACTCCCGCCGCTCCCCCATCTCCGCCTCTCCCCCGCGCCTCCACTCCAGCCGCTCCCCCCACGCGCCGGCGCCTCCTCCTTCCCTCCCCACCCGCCGCCGCCTCCTTTCCTCCCCACCCCGCATCTCCCTCTCCCCATCTAGCACCGCCTCCTCTTCCGCCCCCACGCGCCGGCGCCTCCTCCTTCCCTCCCCACCCGCCGCCGCCTCCTTCCCTCCCCACCCCGCATCTCCTTCTCCCCATCCCGCACCGCCTCCTCTTCCGCCCCCCACGCGCCGGCGCCTCCTCTTTCCTCCTTTTCCTTCCCTCCCCACGCGCCGTCTCCTCCTCCTTCCCACCCCACCCCGCGCCCACGCACACGCCCCCGTCGCTGCAAAGAAATCATAAACGTTGCTGGAGGTGCTGCCGCCGCCGCATCTAGGGTTCCTGGAGGTGCTGCCGCGCGCGCCTAGCGAGGCCACCGTCGCTCGCGTCAGGCGAGGCCGCCGCTGCTCGACCCCACCATGGCTTGCCACCTCGCCGCCATCTGCGCCCCGCGCCTCGCCGTCGTGGCCTCCTCCGCCGCCACCGGGGAGCCCGTCCGCCGCATCCGCCGCCGCGCGGCGGGGTCGCCTCCTCACCCGGCGCTCACGGCGGCTCCGACCCAGCCGTCCGTCGCGGAGGTGCGGCGCGCCATCAGCCTCGCCGACGACCCGTCGGCCTCCGGGAGGGAGAAGCAGTCCCCGTTCATGGAGCTCCTGGAATCCACGCCGATCGGGCAGCCGGAGGGTGATGCCGAGCGCCGGCTCCGCGAGGAGGAGGAGATGGATTTGGCGTCGGTCAATGAGGAGCTCGCCGAGATCGACGGACAGATCAACGATATCTTTCGCACATTGCAATAAGCTCGAATGATTTCCTTTCATTTATCCTTTTTTTCTCTGTTTCAATTTGGACGCGTAAGGCTAGAATGCTCGGTAGATCTCCTTTTGCTTGCTGTGATTTCGCGTGTGCAATACAAGTTTGGAGAACAAATTGTTGACCTGTAGGAAAAAAACATTCTTTGAGGTCGGGACGCTTGTATCTCTTGATCTCCACATAAATCATAGTATGATGCGGCTAAGAAACGGCGGCTGAATTTATCGTCCGATCATTTGGTTGATCTGTCTGTAGAAATGGATTCCAGAAGCTGGACAAGATCAAGGATGCCAACCGCCGTAGCCGGCAGCTCGAAGAACTTACCGATAAGATGCGAGAATGCAAAAGGTTATTCATTCTTCTTTTCTTTCTATATCATGTAGCGTAGGAGCACATCCTTCATAAAACAGAGCGTTTGGAATTGATAAACACAAATCCGCACTTAGTAAGAGTAGAGATGCGTTCCTGTTTGGCTCATATTTACTTAATCGTTTGCCATTGCAATCATTTCAGTATCTTATACCAAATACACTGCAGTGCATACTACCTGCAATTTCTGCTTTTGGAATCTTAGCAATGTGACCAAGCAGTAGTATATATGACAAACAGATAGCTGTCTACTTAATTTTGATGCGGCATGAGCAGCTACATAACGGCAGACATTTTGCTCTCTTTATTTGATTTTCTAGACTTATCAAAGACTTTTAACGAGTTGTCAAAGAGGAGGCAGGCCGTACTGACCCTGAGACTGCTAAAATGCTGCATGATAGGAAGCAGTCACTGGTACCTTGCAGAAACTTGTTACAGGATATTACAATTTATTTATACAGCTTTCCTATTCTGATGCCACAACTTTCACTAAACCTGATTTTGTCCTTTTTTGCAGATAAAAGAATTGAACTCTTACGTTGCTCTGAAGAAGCAGTGAGTTTCTACCTATCCCATAATGTATTCAACTTCTGTGTACACACCCACAGGGAGTTGTGTTACTAATCTGTACATCATAATAATCTTGCCCATAAACTTTAATGAATGTGTTTCATCTATTCGGGTTAACATTTCATGATACTTACATACAAATATCATTTGAATTGTAGGCATGCAAGTGAAAATAAGCGAGTTGATCTTTTTGATGGTCCAAGTGTTGAAGATGGTTTTGGTGAAGAAAATGTCCTGTTAGCATCAAGTAAGTAGCAATATTGCAGCCCCTCTAAGTGCAGTAGTGTGGTAGTATAATTTCTTCTAGGTTGAAAGGCTAAGAATCTTTTAGACAAACCTCTTTCCTTTTGGAGATTATACTTGGCTATTGAAAGCACTTAAAGAAAATAAACCTATGTGACATCACCAGCGTGGATTTATACAACTCTTCAGATAACGAGCCAGCTATTCTTTTGCAGATATGACAAACCAGCAGTTGATGGACCATGGAAATCAACTAATGGATCAGACTGATCAAGCTATTGCACGATCTAAACAGGTTAGCTTTACCTTGCAGTTTACGTTGAGAATTATATGTCGGTATTCAATACAACTATCTTCTTGTGTTGGTGTGCATGGATGATTTAACAGTTAACCACTCCATATTTTATATGTCAAAGTTCTTAAATATTCTTGTCAGTCATTCTTATCCCGTATTCTGTTTAGACAAGAAATTGAACTAAACTAGCACATTTTTGTATATGCAGAATTCCATATTATTTGGATATTTGGCATGGTTGTTTGTTATCTCTACCCCTCTATAATACACCAAAATTTTCTTTACTAAATCCACCCCCCTCAACCACCCCCACAGTCATGCCTAATCTAAGTATACCCAGATTTGTGTACCAAAGTAATCCAACTTCATACAAATGAATGGTCTGGATCTCTCCTCAAGTCTTCTTCTCTTACTCATTGAAGATCCTAAGGCCAAAATCATTTGGATCATGTACATCATCCGGGGAGCCCGTCCGCCGCATCCGCCGCCGCGCGACGGGGTCGCCTCCTCACCCGGCGCTCACGGCGGCTCCGACCCAGCCGTCCGTCGCGGAGGTGCGGCGCGCCATCGGCCTCGCCGACGACCCGTCGGCCTCCGGGAGGGAGAAGCAGTCCCCGTTCATGGAGCTCCTGGAATCCACGCCGATCGGGCAGCCGGAGGGCGACACCGAGCGCCGGCTCCGCGAGGTTGCTGAGTGGGTCGTGGATGCCACCGAGGCGCGCACCTGCGAAGGTGATGGGCCCTGAAACTCTTTCTAATCCCGTTAATTATCTTCTCTCTTTGTTCTCGATAATATGTTTTTGGAGTTAATCTGATATAACATTTGTTGACGTGTCTGTGGCATTGTGGCAACAATCGCTACACATAATCCATTTCACCCATGCCAGTATATATGATCGCTATAACGTGTCGTCAGTTTGTCACTACCGTTACAGATTTGCAATGCCATTTTCTGAGTTACTAATGAAGCTTTTACTTTCAGTTGATGATGTCTTCATACTTCGTCAATTCTTTCTAGGGACTACTATCCATTGCAATACAGGCATTCATATGCCACTAGAAAGAATGTCTTCTTGTCTATTTACTGAATAATAAAGTGTTGAGTCCTTTTGAATGTAGTTTGAGTTACAGCTTAAGTGATCTTCCTCGCCAAAAAAAAGAAGCTTATAAGTGATCTTACCTTTTTTTTTGGCATCATTCTGAGTTATGGTACGAAGTTTGGACTGAAATTGCTTTCTTTACTGCTGCTTGTCAGGGCAAAAGTCTTTCTTGATACTATGCATGAAGATATTTCCTCTGTGGCTGTTCCTCCTGTTTGTTGCCCTTGGAGTTGTAAAGTTACCATTTGATATTCCTGATCTGGATAGTCTCCTAATGTAAGGTGTTTGTTTGTTTCTTTTTTTCTTCTCCCAGTTGTAAAAGCTACGACACTGAAAAGAAATAGTAGTAGATATGATTTGGACTATTGAAGTTACTTCTGTTGTAAGTTATGAATAAGTTTTATAATTGCTTTTCTTCTTCGCCTTCTTGGAGTAAGATGTAAATAACTTTATTCTTTTACAGGAAATAAGTAAAAGTTAGTTTCATTTGAGGTGTTATTTATGTGATGAGCAGATTAACTGACTATCCGTCTAATATGGTTTGTCTATGCTACATCCTATGTACTTGAATCAGCCTATCAATTGCCTTTTACCTTGTGTTATTGTGTTCTTCTTTTGTACGCACACTCTTTTCACATCTTCATAATTCCATCAACAACCATTTGCTTCTTAAAGACTCATATAGAATAATTGCACTTAATAAACATAACTTGATTAGGTGTTGCATACTTGAATTGACCAATCGAAAACATTTAGCAAAACAACTCCATGCTCCTATTGAAGTAATTTAATGGAATAATCTACACATTATCTATCACTTATCTATTTGAATGTACATATTTTAGAACTCGGTAGTAGGTACATAAGAAGGCACTAATGTGGTCTCTGCCCTTACTCCATTTATTTGGCAGATATGTGCACATTCTAGATTTTGTGAACAATATACAGAATTGCACTTGTCTATTTTTCAATTTTTTATGAATCTTATAGCTCTTCCAGTTCAGGATGAACTTCTGGGTCCACCCTATAATAAGAAATTGGTCTGTGAATGAAGTTGAGGAAACCTTATGATTAAAACCTTGCAAATCATGTATATGTTAAAAGCTCTGAAGGATGTAGGTTGGTGTGACATTCATTATGTGACAAAAATATTTGGTTATATAATATATGAGACGTGAATCTTAATGAATTTGATTGTTCGTTTAGGTGAGTCCGCCGGTCTCTTTGTTGGTTTGTTCGATTTATTGCCAAGTGCTTTGCAAAGGAAAGTAAATTTTCCGAAAGAAAGGGGAATGATTGTGTTGTATGAATCACCCCTGTCTAGCATATCCACATTCTTAGCAGCATGGCTACATAATCCTTTCTCATTTCTCAATTCCTACGTAAACTGCAGCATGGTCACAAAAATCTTTCATTTTACTGCATGAATTGCCTCACAAATTCCCTTATTGGACTGTTCTTACCTATCCCAATTGCAAATTCGTGACCTTCGTAATTAAGATTTGAATCTTCCAATACAAAAATATGTTCATCCCTTCGTTGTAGAAACAAATATTCTTAAATCATGACATATTCCTAAAAGACCACGGTGAAGGTGGTTGTAAGGAGTTGCAACTACGCCGAGAAGACCAGTGCATGGTCGGAAGCGACTTCGACCACGTTGAGGGAAGTGAACGTGGTCGAAAGGGTGTTCGACCACGGTGAACAGTGATCGCCAGCATCACTGAGTGATCGTAGGAGTTTGCAATCACGGTATTTCGAGCGCAGCGACAAAGCAAAGTGATCGAACGGCTACCTGAGTGGTCGTACGGCAACAGAAGTGGTCGGAACCAGTCGTAATTGATTGGAACCGGTCGTAAACGACTCTAACCGGTCGTAAAAATATTTGGTTATACAATATATGAGACGTGAATCTTAATGAATCTGATTGTTCATTTTATTTTTTACAAATTTTATCTTATTTTGTATTTTACTGTAGCGTTAGTACGGGTACACTACTAGTCAAGTAAGAAGCGCAAAGTCATCATTACCGTGTGGCTTTTCAGACCAGGTCACCTTGTTAATCATGTCCAGATGAGTATATTGGTGCTCTTGCAAATTAGGTTGCCAAAGATGATGGCAGCAGGGTTCAAAATCTTAACGGTTACCGGCCGGTTACCGTTTATACCGTGAAGATCGGTAACCGAAAAAACAGTCCGATATCAATTTTTGATTATCGGATTTTGGCCGGTTTTCCCAGTTATCGGCCAGTTTTTCCGGTTACCGGTTTTAAAACAATCCAAAATTCAAGTTTCGATTTTTAAATTGTGACCGGTTTTTTCAGTAACCGACTAGTTACTGTTACCGGCCGTCGGCCGGAATTTCTTTCGGTTCCGGGTTTTGGAACTTTGGATGGCAGCACTCAAAGCCCTCCAGACCTTCAGAAGGAAAAAAAAAAAGCAACCCAAGCATGGAGTGGTGAGGTATCTGGTTAGTGTCGAGCTGATATCTTGGAGACAAAGAAGTCATGAGTAGATACTTTGATGGTGATCGCGGTGATTTTGCACTGTGAGCTTAAAAGCTCAAAAAAAAAAACCTTCATGCTGATGAGCAACGACATATATCAGAATCAGATTCAGAAACACCAACCCTTTCATGGAGCAATCAGTGAACACTAAACACACTTGAGGTCGAGGGTAACCGAAACAACTCATGCCGGCCAACTAAATTCACAATAACAGATGTAGTTATAATTTTTTCGTATGTATATGTACAAGTAGAACACACGCACACACGCAAAATGGTATGCAATGGGCAATGGTACTAGATCACCTTCAACTTACTGAGATGCTCCAGGAGAGAAGTTGCCTTGCGCTTGGCTCTGTCCGTGCCAGTCTTGGACAGCTCAGTTAGTGGTATTTGAGCACCCAACCTCCCTATACAAGCGAGGTTCTCAGCATCGTTGCAAAGGACAAGTAAAATAGCAGCAGCATTCTCCTTGTTACGGGCCTGGCCCGATGGCCCCGATCTCAACAAGTCTATTAAAAAGGGTATGGTGTGGGCCTTTGCTATGGCAGTATTACACTCATGGTGGCTCACAAGAACCGACAAGATTGCCAGCGCTTCATCGATAGCTCCATTTCTGGATGAATCCTGCAGCATCTGAATCAGTCGTGCCAGGATCCCTGCTCGAACTGCACGGACCTTGTTTGCTTGGTATATGCATAAGTTGAACAGTGCCGTTGCTGCATCTTTCCTACCCCTTGAGCTACCACTTTGCAGCAACTCGACCAATGCTTCAATTGCCCCTGGGGTGCTTCCTATCCTTATCTTGTTATTGTCTACAAGTGACAAGACGAAAATAGCTGCAGCTGCATTTTCTCTTGCCTCCATGCTACCCATCCTCAGCACTTGTACAATTGGGACAATGGCACCAGCAACTACAATCAGTTCCTTGTTCTGATCATATATGGAGAGATTCAGAAGAGATGTAAGTGCGTGTTCTTGGGTTTTCGGGTCTTCGAGGACAAAAGTTTCACTAGAGCTGGGATTGCACCAGACTCCGCTAGCAGTATACGGTTGTCCATGCTTTTCTTGGCCAAAGATCTTATTTCAGCAGCAGCAGATTTTCGTTCATCCAACGAGCTGCTAGAGAGATTGCGAACTAATGCTTCAATCACTACTCTGTCTCCACCAACCTCAACAGAAGAACCATCATTATTAGATCTGGTATGTGGTTCAATCCCTTTTTCCTCACAACACTGCAATATCAAACTTCTCAACACATAGTTTGGGGTCAAAGTAAGGTTTTGGAGCTTCTGTTGAGTTTTTGGACAGGTCCGGTTTCCACAGTCAATCCACCTTTGAATGAAAACACGCTGGTAGGCCTGCAAAATTAGTGAGTAAACTGTCAGCAGATGACAAATTACACTAGAACCATAAACAGAAAGGTTCTATAGTGCATAAATAGGTGATGCTTTGAAACATTACCTGTCCTGTCGACACAATGACAGGATCTCTCATCAGCTCAAGACATACTGGGCAGAGAAAATCTTCAGGAATAGCTACAGAGTCGGACTTCTTAACCTTGTCAGGTGAGCCTTTTGTTTCATCCCTTGATTGGCTATCAACATTCACGGATTTTGCAGAATCAGTAACCCTAATGTTTTCAAGTCCTTCAGGTAGCCCAGATGTTATTTTCTTCGTGTCAGACTTGGACACCCCACTTATTTCTGAAACTAGTAAAACAATATTTTGCAACTCCAGGTGATCGTTGCAGAAGTGTTCCATCTTCAATGTCTCTGGCTAGCCATGTGATTGCTGAGATTGTGATCCAACATTACCAACATGACACACTAAGATATCATGAATTTTTGAAAAAATGTTTACATCAAGGTCTCGCTTCTTCTCCATTTCTCTTCTAAGCTGACCTCACACTAAATCAACCTGCAAATTTATAAAATTTAAACAGGTATAATGTAATGAAGAAATGAGGGAGCTATCTTTTTAAAGAATCTGATTAACTATACCTCTTCCTGAACCTCATCTGATATTTGAAAACAGCTATGTGGCAGCTTTGTTAGAGCTGATTGCTGCTGCCAAGTCATACACTTGAACTGAACAGCAATATTGTTGGCATCCTTAACGAAAGCAACAAGGAAGCATAAGTACTAATGATCCTTAATTACCAATACAGGCAAGGAAAAAGCTAATGGAACAAGGCATGACGCAAGTCAACCTATAGAGCATTCATGCAAATGCATTTGATGGTCACATTTACTGAGGAGCACAATCATAAACAATGCAGTAAGAAACTCAAAAAGCCTAATTATGAACTGAGTCAACTGAAATACAGGTATCAAAACAAACAAACCAATACAAAACCACATCTAAGTTGCCAGGAAGCAGGAACGCAAAGGATGAGGGAGCAATATGAATACAGCATTTCAAAAAAGTAACAGGTACTAGAACACATGCCTAGACACTAGGTGCAAGTTTCATATTCAGATGCTGGATGCAAATTTAATATCCAGAATCCAGATGCAGGTAAAATTTTGCACTTCATAAATTTTGATGATCTTCCTTACATGTCCACATCTGTTAGACATTGTAATTTTCCATTCAGACTAAACATTTGCTTGAGTGCAATTTCCGGTCAGAATAGATTTTATCCACCTACATTCCATCCCTGGTATAATCAAGTTCTAGGAAATAAGAAACACAGGTTGCTTTTGCGTCATTAAACATGATCATATAACAAAAACTAAAGCATGATCCTAAAGTGGAGAGGACAACTCTACAGTTAACACAAGCTAAAAGATGCCTAGTAGTTTGCCTCCTCTAAGGAAAGCCCTGAAGTAAGGAGCAACCTGAAGACAAATAACCTAGAGAACCTCCTGAATATTTAAAAGATTTTTTAAATGCAGTGACAAACGAGTCATTACATCGTGACATGCTGCTTCTCAAAAGTTAAAAAAAAAGTCTAGGCCAGAGAAGCCTGAGCACCCTGCTTCTCAAAAGTTGAAAAAAACATCCTGGAAAATGCAGTGACAAATGACCCAGAGAACCCTGAGCATGCTGCTTTTAAAAAATAAAAATAAAAAACATTTAGTCTAGATACATATGATAAACCTTAAACCAATTTTAGATGAGGTGGATTCCGGGAGTAAAATGGTTGAATTATCTATTCCACAGCACAAGCAATCGAACTAATTAGCCAATGTTATTTCAAGCAGCATGAATGCGATATTGAGACAAGAAAAAAAGCACAATCAATTTGATCAGCACTACCATCAGCTTGTTATGTAGCATAAGTCCGTATCAGAGGGCTTTATTAAGCAGAAAGTTAGATAAGAAACATCAATACATTTTTTTAGGAACCCGGTTGCTACATTTCAATGAGTTTATGTATAATGAATAAAATGTATTATTTCTAAGATGATGAAGGTGATGATCAATTAAAATCAAAAGGTTGCAGATGGGCTTTGTTTCTGATAAAGGAAAGAGATTTCAGTAATCAGCGCACAAGAAGGCAAGCATTTCGACGGCCAATAAAACAAGCAGCTACGGTAGGAAACCAGGTTGAAATACGACCTATTCTCCTCGCCGAGCATGCTAATAAGATGTTTGCCACCTTTATTGTTCTTACTCGGTGCACACGAGTTCAAATTCATCGAAGCACTGTAGGACAATGCTTGATCTGAAAATACCTTGATGCAGCCAAGCACACGAAGCAAGACGCGTAGCGATCACACGAACAGAACAACCAGGAGCACGCGCAAGCTGGACGCTGCGCACCAAGTGTTCGACGGAATCCCGCAGAGAGCAGCGCACCAACTAGGGTGCAATGCAGCTTGCGCAGAAAGGTCGGCGCAACCAGAAAGTCTCAGTCCTCCCCTGATCCGACGCCCCCGTCGCCGGCGCCGGCGCGCGGCGCCCTAGCGCAACTAACCACCCGTCCACCTGGAGCGCCCTGACCAGTTCGGCAACCTTCCGCGCGAGGCGGAGGCAGTCCGCGCGCAGCGGCTCGGCGGCGGTGGTCAGGTCGGCGGCGCCCACCGCCACGATCTCCCTCACGATCTCCGCCGTCGCCATTGCGGGCGCGGCGAGGTAGACGGGCCACTCCTCCTCAGCGCACACGCGTCAGGACTCCTAGTGGTGGAGAAGAGGAAGACAGGGTGGTGTGGAAGGTGTTGGAACTTAGAACTATTCTTTTTGCTGCGTATAGTTGGTGTTGAGTATTCTTATGTTCGAGTAAAATGTATCGTGTATAAAGTACTCGATGTGTTTAAGTACGGTGTAATCGTGTCGAGTGTTCGGTGTGTTTGATTACTCTGTAATTGTGTGTCGAGTACTCGGTGTATTCAAATACTGTATAGTCAGTATATCCAAGCACTATAGCAGTCAGTGTATTTGAGTGCTACAGTGCACCGATCATAGCTACAAGGAACTGGTCATACGTCAGAATGAATCGGTCATAGCCGTGATCGAAAGAGCAGTCGTAGTCGTGGTCAAAGCCATAGTCGAAGGAGCAGTCGAAACTATGGCCAAAGCAGTGGTCAAAACCACGATCATAGCTACAGTGGTCGTAGCTGTAGTCGAAGCCACAGTGGACCAGTTGGTGCTCGAAAAACCTGTGTGGTCAGTAGACCGGTAGTACCGGCTCAGTGTGAGTGGTACTACCGGAGAAGCGATTGAAGAGCCAAGGTTGACAAGCCGTGGTCGGTGAAGCAGTCGAAGAAAAACCGTGGTCGGAGATGCGGTCAAAGTATCGTGGCTGGGAAAGCGATCGAAATGCAGTGGTCAAGAAGCAGTGGCCGAAGTGGTGTGGTCGAGACACCGCGGTCGAAGTGTCATGATCGAAAGGACTCGAAGTCGTAAGAAGTCGACTTGGTCAGATATATGTGTGGTCGTAAACTTGGTCAGGGGTGTGTGCGATCGTAAGCATTTGAGTTGGCCTTAGCAGGACCGAGTCTTACGGGTAGTGTGCGATGTGCGCCGAGTCGTAAGGAATCATGGGAGGCAAAATCGGATCACAGTTAGTCTAACTAGTAGAGTTAGTGGGTGTGTGTACAGGTTAAGTGACTATGCGTACGTGAGGCTTATTTAAGCCATGTAATCTGTTAAACATTTGAAAGAGGCGTTACGAGTGAATAATAGAGAAGAAGAAAAGGTGTGCGTCGTCGAAAAAAAAGTCTCTTCTGTGTTCATTCGTCCTCCCTACTTGGGTGCGTATGTCATTTCAAAGGAAGAAACTATGTGTGCGTTTTCTCCTGGCAAGTAGCGATCAGAGCTAATGCATTCAGTTTCAATAGAAGGGGCCATGTTAATGTCAGCTTCCAATGCGCTGCAGCCGTGCAAGGACGGGGGGAGGAGAATGATAGGGAATGGGAGCGAGGCACCGAGGTGAGCTGGGCGTAGGGTGTCCACAACTTCACTAGCTATCGTTCGCGTGAGGAGAGATTCCCAGGCGCGAGCGACAGAGCGGAGGAGTGGAGGAATGGGCTGTTTGGTTGGGGGCCAGAAAACTGTCCGGCAAAAAGTGCCAACTGGCTGGAGGTAGCCTGAAAATTTGATAAGTTTTCTCTGGTCAAACAAACTTGAGATATTGCTTGTTTTGGCTTCAGCTTTTAACTTCTAATTCACTATTCCTTAATTTTGTCCTTTTATGACTTTTTTGGATTTTTTGTCTTTTCTTTTTTTCATATTCGTTTGTATTATTCGTGATGGACTAACTTTTTTCATTTTTAAATGTTTTAAATTTAATTACACAAAAACTACTAGCAGCTACATCGCAAAATAAATCAGCTACAGTGTAAAATAAGCCATAAGCAACCAAAAAAATCTCAAATGAGCAGCACTTCAGAAGATGGTTTATTTGATCGTAGATCTGGCCTAACAAAGTAATGCACGATCGGATTAACTCCGCGTGTCAAAATAACTTTTTGCAACATGTTTGATAGGGGAACCCAGACTAGGCGCTCATAATCGTTCGTCTAACAGGCACATACACATAGGGCGTGTTTGGTTCCCTGCACCCGCCTTGACCAGGCTGGCGGGGTGCAGGGTGAGGGTGTTTGGTTGCCTGGGTCGTTGCTTCGGCCAGGCCCCGCTCGTGCAAAAAGACCCCCTCGGCCAGGCTCCGTGGAAACGCAGAACTCTGGCGTTTCTCCCCGGCCTGGCTCTCGCGCTGCAGCCGCGGACGCGCGCGTGGGGCGAAATCTGGCCGCCGGGAGATGGCGCGAACTCGCTAGGGTTCGCTCCCCCTTTCGCGCCATTCACCGCGTATATATCCCCCTCCCCCGCCGCCATCCCCTCGGTTCGCTCCCCGTCGACTCCGGAAGTAGGTCATCCACCTTCGAACCCTCGGTCTCCTCTTCTTTGTGGTCTTGTTTACTGATTCATGGCGAGCTGATCCTTCCCCTCTCTGACTCGTTGTCTTCGAGGTGCTCTGGATCTAAGTCTGGATCTCGCCTCAGGCTCACCAGATCTGAGTTCTTGGTTGGCAATCAGGTACGGATCCAACTTGTTCTCCGTTCTTTGTGGTTTTTTTGGTCTTTTCTCTTGATCTCGTAACCCTAATGATGGTGATGACACCATCACTCACCTTTTGTAGGGATCTCGCCTCAGGCTCACCAGATCTGAGTTCTTGGTTGGCAATCAGGTACGGATCCAACTTGTTTTCCGTTCTTTGTGTTTTTTTGGGTCTCTTCGCTTGATCTCGTAACCCTAATGATGGTGATGACACCATCACTCACCTTTTGTAGCATTGTCGCCTCAGGCTCACCAGATCTGAGTTCTTGGTTGCCAATCAGGTACGGATCCAACTTGTTCTCCGTTCTTTGTGTTTTTTTTGTCTCTTCTCTTGATCTCGTAACCCTAATGATGGTGATGACACCATCACTCACCTTTTGTAGCACTGCCGCCTCAGGCTTACCAGATCTGAGTTCTTGGGTGCCAATCAGGCACGGATCCAACTTGTTCTGCGTTCTTTGTGTTCGGTACATATGAGACATCCCATCCCCTCTCTCGTCCCCACTTTCAATGATGATGGCTATTATAATCTGAGCATATGTCCAAGTCTATGATGATGGCTATTATAATCTGAGCATATGTCCAAGTCTATGATGATGGCTATTATAATCTGAGCATTTTGTCCATTGCACTCAAATGTTGTGGTCCTGTTATTTTTTAGAAAAAATTATGCTGTTCTTGAGTTCGTGGTTACTCAGTCCTGTGAAATACCTTTCTTTGTATAGATGGATTTGCAAGAGAAGAGACGCTTGCTTTTTGCTTGGGCTGCCGCTCTTATCACAGCCATGTACGCATTCATTTTTACTAGGTTTAGACTGCATCATTGTTCACGGCCTCAGCTCACTTATGGGCCACTTAGCAAGATGGATGAAGAGCGCCAAAAAAATCTGGACTTGATTTACAACTGTAATGATGTAGAGTGTGTAAAGATGCTTCGCATGAGAAGGGCTCCCTTTTTCCGGCTATGCAGTTTGCTTAGGGAAAGACAATTGCTCAGAGACACCATACATAGTTGTGTAGAAGAGCAAGTTGCAATGTTCATTCATATAGTCGGCCATAACCAACGATTTAGTGTGATACATCAAAACTGGAGGAGGTCTGTAGAGACAGTCCACCGCCATTTCAAAGAGGTGGTGTACGCTATTGGTGAACTTAGACAAGAGATGATTAGACCTCCATCTAATGAGACACCAGCTAAGATTAGCAATAGCCCAAGATGGTATCCATACTTTAAGGTAAATAACTTGTCATTTAGTTTATAGGATGTGGTTGCATGCCTGGGTCCATATCAAGTAACAATGAAATGTTGGGTGCCATGTAGGACTGTGTGGGGGCAATAGATGGAACTCATATTTATGCCAAGATCCAAGCTGCATTTAGGGGTAGGAAGAACTACCCCACACAAAATGTGCTAGCCGTAGTTGACTTTGATTTGAAATTTACATATGTCTTGGCTGGTTGGGAGGGATCAGCACATGATGCCACCATTCTTGCTGATGCACTAGACCGAGAGGATGGGTTAAGGGTTGAACCAGGTAACTAAATAAACTGGTTACACAAATAAAACATGTAAATTCAGAGGCATGAACCTAATGCATGTCCATATTTGATGTAGGCAAATTCTACTTAGTAGATGCGGGATACGCATGTCGGCCTGGATTCCTTCCTCCTTATCGTGGCACTAGATACCATCTGAGAGAGTACGGTGGTAGGAACTACCCAACCAACCTAAGAGAGTTGTTTAATTTGAGGCACTCAAGTCTGAGAGTAACTGTTGAAAGGGCTTTTGGTGCTTTGAAGAATCGTTTTCGCATCATTGATAACAAACCTTTCCATCCATTCAGTACACAAGTCAAGTTAGTTCTTGCTTGCTGCATACTGCATAATTGGATTCTTGGGCATGGGGTTGATGAGGTAGTTCCAGCTGAGTTTTCTTGGGTGCCAAACAACTCTGAAAGTCAGGCCCAAGGAACTCAGGTGGATGACAATGCTGCTTGGGCTCTTACTAGGGATGAATGGGCTAATCACATGTGGGCTAATAGGGGTTCCTCTCACATTTAGTTTGTTTTCATGTGTTTGGTAAACTTCTCTGTCTTTCTTGGTACTACCCCTCATATGAGGCAGTGGACAAATGTAATGATGATTAATATTATTCTAAGGTACTACACATGAACTTGAGGCTTGAGACATGTGCAGTGATGTTTCTTTCTTATACTTGGGTTCATTTGAGGCTTGAGGCATGTGCAGTGATGTTTCTTTCTTATACTTGGGTTCATTTGAAGCTTGAGGCATGTGCAGTGATGTTTCTTTCTTATACTTGGGTTCATTTGAGGCTTGAGGCGTGTGCAGTGATGTTTCTTTCTTTCTTATAGTGATGTGCCTATTATACTATACTTGAGTGAGATATAGCTGAGTGGGGTGTGCCACTGAAATTAGGATATGGCTGAGGAGATCATTGTTGCTGATGAGCTTGTCTTTCCTGGACCTGAACTTGGGGCTGCTGTCAATGCTGCTGCTGCTGGGAACTTGGTGCCACTGGCAGTGCTTCTTCTGTTGATGGAAATGTTCCTGGGGCTGGGAACTTTGCTGCCAGCGCTGGTGAGACTCAACAGAGGCCTGCTTTGAGATGAACTGATGTCATGTCTGGTTTTGTCCTCCGCCACATGTGCCAGCTTATTTCAACTGGTGTGAGGACTGATAAGGGATTTAAGGAAGTACACCTGAACCAGGTTGCAAAGGCTCTACATGAGTTCAGTGGCAACGAAGTGACTGGTACCCAGGTGTACAACCACTTAAGGAAGTGGAGGCAGAGGTGGATGAGACTGTCAAAACTGAGAGAGCTTAGCGGAGTTTTGTGGGATGAGGACAACTCCATGATTGTACTTGAGGAGGAGCACTACAATTGCCATATCAAGGTTTGTATTCTGTAATCATAGCACAATAGCCTTTTTAAATATTTCAACATTAGTTGCTAACACTTTTGTGCTGTCATTGCAGGCACACCCCAAGGATGCTGACTTCCTGAACAAGCCTATTCAGCACTACAAGCAGATGATGATCATCTTTGGCAATGGTCAGGCAACAGGCAAATATGCTATGGGGTCAAATGAGCCACTTGGTTCTTCTTCTGACTTTGCTGAGAGCTCACTCAAGACTGACGCACCTAAGGATCTCAAAAGTGGCAAAACTGAACCAGTTGAGGGAACCAAGTCAGAGGGGGGTGTGGGATCCAAGAGGAAGAGGTCCTTGCTGTCAGAGGAGGACATGATTTTGTTCACTGGCATGGCAGATGCAGTGAATAATGTTGCAGATGCTATTCGCTCTACCAAGGTTGAGGATTCTCATCCAGACTTGTATGGTGCTGTCATGTTTGTGCCAGGCTTCAGTGAGGAAGCACTGATGGTTGGATATGGGCATCTGCTGGACAATAAGGCCTTGGGTTCTGCATTTGTGCACATGTCTGACTCCCATCGTGTGCTGTGGCTGAGGACCTTCTTGGCTAGTCACTAACTATATTGTAGTGGTGGCTTCTTTTGTGCATATTTTGCTCCTTTTGGGTTATGCAGTGGGTTACCAAACTTTTGTGCAGTTCACCTCATCCTGCTTTCCTCAAGCCACTTTTGTGCAGTCCTGACACTAACATATAGTTAGTGACTTCAATGTGCCACTGAGCATGGGCCTGCTTGCCTATGACTAGATGATTTGATTCTGAGCATATGCCTCAAGCCACTGATGTTGTTTTTTGAATTCTGAGCATATGCCTCAAGTCACTGATGTTGTTTTTTGAATTCTGAGCATATGCCTCCAGCCACTGATGTTATTTTCTTAATTCTGAGCATGTATGCCTCAAGCCACTGATGTTGTGTTTTTTTAATACTGAGCATATTTTGCCTCAAGCCACTGATGTTGTTTTTTGAATTCTGAGCATATGCCTCCAGCCAGTGATGTTGTTTTCTTAATTCTGAGCACATGTCTCATGTACAATGTTGTTCTTGGTTCTGTTTTTTCAACCAGCTGAGCATATGCCTCTTGCTAATGTATGGTTTTTTCAGCCCTTTTCTCTAATGAAATTATGCAGCCCTTGCTTGTTAGTTGTTTGAAAAGAGGAAGGAAAGCAGAAGGAAAAGAAAAGAAAAGGAGGTGTGCAATGCTAACCATATCTAATGTTTGCAGTTATCCACTTGCCCTGTTTATTGTTGTTTCAAACTATTTTAAAATTGTCTCATCTGATGTTGTCAGCCCGTATTTTTGTCAGCCTGACTGATTTTAACTGATGTTGTGTGCCTCAAGTCAGCTGATGTGTTTTTTTAAATACTGAGCATATTTGATACTCAAGCCACTGATGTTTTTTGAAATCTGAGCACATGCCTCCTGAGTCCTGACGCTTGGTTCTGTTTTTTCAACGTTTCTGAGCACATGCTGCTGGCGGACAAGTATGTATCTCTTTTCTTACAATGTTTACGTCTCTGTTTATTGTTGTTTCCACTTGCACTGCTGCCAGGTTGGTCACTATGAAGTCCTCACTGAATGTTGTTGAGTAATTGCACTTGTACCCATACACCCATACTGATGTAACATGTATGTTGCAATGGTTTTCAGTTGCATACTTCTACAGCTACATCTAACTAATTGTACCCATACTGAATGTTGAGTAATTGCAATTTTTTCATTATGTTGTGTAGGAAGAGTTGGTTATTTCTTTGCTGTTGAAGATACTCTTATTATTCATTCTAATTCATGGTTCATGTTTTTATTGTCAGCCTCTATGTCCTGGTACGTAGTGCATGCTGGCCGCAAAACAGGTGTGTTTTCCACATGGGAGGTATGCCATGAGCAAGTAATCGGCTTCAAAGGAGCTTGCTGTAGGAAATATAAGACAAGAGAAGAAGCCTTTACGGCATTCAATGGTGCACAACTTCAAAAAAAAATACAGTCTGGACCAAAGGACATGGCTTTAGTACAGCCTGGAGTACCTAAAATTAAGATGGGAGGTTACAAATGGAAAGACATAGTTATTTTAGTGGAGGGTGCAATAATATTAGTTCAGGCTTTAGTGATCCTAATTTTGCTTTCCAAATCGGTGTAATATGCAATGCTTAAGTTCTGTATTTTACCTGAGTTGCAGCAGCTTGATCACTAGATCTCCCTTTATTAGCCTAATTTGAATAGATCTCCCGTTATTAGCCTAATTTGATTATCTGCCTGTTGTCTTAATCCATTTCTGCTGTACTGTTTTGATTGTAAATATGTTTTGTATCAAGTATTGTATACTGGTTGTTTGGTAGGGGATTGGCCAGCTGTAGTTTTGTGCGTGGACATGTATACTGGTTGTTTGTATCTTTTGTATACTGGTTGTTTGTATTGTTTGATACTTGTAAGCCATGTAGATTGTATGCAGGCAACCAAACAAGGTTCATGCAGCCTTTTAATTTGAATTTGATGCAAATGCATGCAACCAAACACCAGCTGCTTCTGTTCTGGCTGCAACGAGCCAGGTAACCAAACACGTCCTACTTGCATGCACTGAGCCTGGCCAACGGTGGCCTGGCTGGCTCGTGCGAGCCAGGCTGGGTTGAGAAGGGAACCAAACAGGCCCATAGAGAATCAATCAACCGACACCCCGACTTATTTCTGGGGTGGGTTCTTTAAAACTGTGGCTTTTGATTGTTGGCTTAAATTTTTTAATTCTGATTCTTGGTGAGAGAGAGTATGAAGAGAGATATACTCGTGTGCGATTTTGGTCAGTATAGATAAAATTGGGATATTATCTACTACAATTAATTTGTAGACATCGTCTTGAAAAAATATTCTATTCAAAAACTAGTTCCTGTAAAAAGCTAAACCCTAAATCCAAAAGAACCACCCCTGATAGCGTCCTGGCTAGACTAGATACTAACAGGACACTAACCAAACAAGCTCTGAATCAACGTCCGTCTGGCAGGCTGGCCGCCAGGATGACAGCTTCTCAGATTTGATTTCTGCCTGGGGGGCTCCTCCGGGTTCAACCAGTCACTCAGATCCCATGTTGTGTGCGGGTGGCATGCATGCAAGGGGAGTAGGAGTATGTAGTTCAGCTAGCTCGGATTGTTTCTCACATTTGAGTGTAGTTCAAGTTTCTAGCTTTTTCTGGCTACTGTAGCAGTTTTTTTGCACTGTAGTTGCTGAAAGCTTTTTTGACGTAATTGAATTTAAAAAATGGTTGTATAATTACGAACAATGCAAAAGAATAGGAGAAAAAGCATAAATAAACCAAAAAACTATAAAAGGATAAAATAAAAAGCTAAAAGACTGGTCTTGCTCATTTTGGCTTAAACTTCTGGCTTCTGGCTTATTTTTCACTATTTCTAAATTTCGTCTTTTCTGGCTTTTTTTGACCTTTTTGAGTTTTTTTGGCCGGTTCTTTTTTTGCGGTATCCGTTTGCATTGTCCATATTGGGCTAATATTTTTTATTTTTTATTTTTTAATTTAGTTACGCCAAATAAACCATCATCAGTTACAGTATAATGTTAACTAGTTACAGTGTAATTTCAGTTATAAATAAACTTATTTCAGCCCGAACGAGCGGTACCTGGAGCACATGAGCACAGCTCGTGCGGCACCATTGCTAGGGCAGCAGGAGTATAGTACTTACTATAGTGGCTATTACTACGAGACCAAGAAAGACGTCACAATGGCCTTTTGTTTGCTAGGCCGTTACTTGTTAGTGCCTCAAACTACATGGTGCTAAACCCTTCGAATTGTCCAATCTGGTATGCAGTTCTGTTGCACTAAAGAGGATAGAGAATAAACATAAGAAATTAATTAGTGGAATGGACCTCCACACAATTGATTTTCCAGATATGTTGATATGATCAATTAAGGTGGTGCTCTAACTAATTTTTGGTTTAAGTTTCTAACTGTAATTTTTGGTTTTTAGTTGAAATTAGATCTTACTTGTTAATGGAATGGACCTTCACAATTGATTTTTGACTGTGATTTTTAGTTTTTAGCTGTGATTTTCGACACTTCTTCTTTTTTAAACTACGAATTATTAGTTTGATAAATAATAATTATTGAAATAAATCAAAGTTAAAAATCAGCTGAAAAATAAAAAGAGTGCACTTTGATACGGTCAGGTCAGGTGTGGAGAAGCAACACAGGACTTGATGCGTGCGTCGGGTGGGCCGGGTTGCCATTATTTGTTCGCGGAACAAAGGAACAAAAAGAAATCAATATTTAGCTTAGCTATATAGCTCATGCCCATGGTCTTGTTTCCTACGAATTTCCTAGCAAAGAATAGCATGACCGTTCTTGAACTTGCACAGTTTTTGTTGTTGTGACTTGTGAGTGCTTATGCTCAAAGGCGCTAGAGTTCGGCAAAATGGTCATCGTGTCTTTTCTCTGGGTCTTCGCTAAACATCGAGGCACTTGATTTATGCCAACTACTGTGCGTTTTTCCCACCGTTCGATTTGCCGTGCTACATGGTCTAATGACACTGTTGTTTTCGTAAGCGAGATGGCGATAGAGGAAGGAAACGATCACACTCACAGCATGCAAAACATTTGGACCGAAAGAATGAAACTTGAAACACACATATATGGCCGCTGTAACACCACCGGTCCAAGATCCTTGTGAGCCAAACCCAGCAGTGGGCTAGTGGCCCAGCCCCCTTTTTTCTTCCACTCTGCAACATCGCCCCCTTCTTTTTCACTTATAGCTTGACTTTTGATTTATCTATATTAACTTGTTTTGAAACAATGTATTTTTAAGACGGGATCTATAAGTCAATTGTAGTAACACTATACCGATTTTATTTATATCGGCTAAAATCGCATGTATCTCTCTTTATACTATTTCTCATGAATAATCAAAATTTAAAATTTTAAACTAAAAATTATAAGTCATAATTTAAAAAAATCCGCCCGATATGGTCTTCTCCACCTTCCACACAGCACGCGACAGTGTGATATGCATATCATTGTCGTTTTCCTGCGTGTTTGGTAGAGAGCTAGCACAGTCCACTGGAAGTGTGGAACAACCTTAGTACTTTTGCATGTATGTACATTTGCATAGCTGGCAGCTGCATTTGCACAGAGACACTCAGTAAACTGTGGATTCTAGAACCAGATCTTTATTGTCAGGCTGAAATCTAATTTGGCTTTGATATGTCAAAAAAAATTAGCTTTTGCTCAGCACTTAACAGAAAACAGGAACGGATACGGGCAAACTGAATTTAGAGTGACAGGCATGTGACGACTAGAACATAGTAGAGCGAAATTAATCATCCTTTTTTGTGAGAGGTTATGTAAGTTAATGGTCCCTTGGGTGCCTCCATTGGAGTCAATTATACACACAACTGCTATAACTCACAACTGCAAGGAAGGGATAACAACTGTTTCAGTAAGAGTAACATCACCTCCAAGTGTACAGGCAGCCATGGAAATTCCGGGCGTGTGCTCCAGGTGTGATATAGTCTTAGAACGCATCACAAATAGGCCCAAAAGGCCGAAAGTGATTTTTGCCCGACCATGCATGGCTTCACTTCACAGTACGATCGACGGTCATGGCCACGCAAGCTCTGTAACCGCATCAGCAATCCCAAGCACGCAGCCAGACCGAGGAACAGTCGACATTTTCTCACATATGCTGATATGCATATATTCAGATCAATATCTGTCAGTATTTTCTGAAGAAGAAATAGTTGCTGGTTTTCTCTCTATGGGCATCTTTTCTTCAGGAGCCAGATCACCACATATGCATGCATGCACATTGCTACATATGCATATTTGGCAAGACTCACATACACAGCATACGCAGTCAAAGAAGCAGTTGGCGCATGTACGTGTGCTGATAGATATGCGTATGTTCAGATCAGGTGTGCTTCACACAGACTATAAATGATCAACCTGTCAGCGTACCCCCGAGAAACCAAAAATTGCTGATTCTTGCTGTGTTTGTTTTTTTTATTAGAAACGAGAGATAAATTTTTAGATAGTAAATACTTGTGGAAAAAATCACAGACACACAAACACAAATCACTATATGAAATGTTTAAAGTAGAACTCTTGGTCTTCCTATAAACTACAAAGGTACATATATAGAACAAGAGAGATGGGTCCCAAATTGAAAAAAGAAACCAAATCAGAGTCGGTTATGATGAGTTGACACCACGTCTGGTGCAGCCCACGTCTGACCCTATCACTAGTCATGCCACGTCTAGCATGAGACAATGCACTGTCTACACGGACACAGAACAAATTCGGATTAGACTTCAACAATCTCCACCTTGAGCTGAATTCCCTTCGACTACCAAAGAATACAGTAAAGTCCTGCAATTAAATCAAGATAAACACCTTATACGTCGAAAGTCCAAAGGACTAGTAAGTAATACCAAGTTTGAACATTGCTCAAACTAGCGGCAGGAACTGAATTTGTTAAAATATCAGCTGAATTATCATGAATACTTATCTTGCTGGTGTAAGTTTCAAACTCTATTAAGTTGGTTTTGATGATAATGACAAATACAATTGTGAGATTAATATATTTATTGATCATGATAGTTTTTTAGTTTCATTTGGATAAAAAGGTGAAAAACATAACATATATGCATTCAATATCACATTCTTATCTTATTGCATTCCTCGGATCTAAAATATAAAATAAACTTTACCAAATAAGTCAAACTTGAATATGTGCATATGCTTTCACGATACATTCTTGTTTGCACACATTTAAGGGGAGTTCACTCTATATTTTATGATTTCATTAGTATTAATCTATATTCCATTTCCACATATTAATAATTTTTACTTTGAAACATATCTCTTGAGTATATATAGCTTGTGTAGTTCATATATACTCATAGTCGGGTTATCATCTAGTTTCTCCATTATGTATTGATGGTTGAATGATTAATGACAACCGTATGAGTAAGCTTTGTTTTAAGAGTTTATTTTAGAATATACAATTGTTGTGTACATGTTGTATACTTGCAATTCAATTTTTATCTCATTATTTGTCGAGATTGTCATGAATTACCAAAAAGGGAAGATTGTAAAGTCTAGTCCCTCCATATGATTTAATGGTGAAGTTTGGTAATTGATGATAATTGTTTTGTGGACTAACATTTTCTATAAAGATGGATGAATAAGTTGGGTTCCACAGATGAGAAAGACTTGGGATGACTTCATATGTTGAAGATCATCAAATCAAGTGATGAATGCATCATGAGTTGATGCATGTCCAAGAGGAGATGATCATGTGTTGATCATCAATTCAAATAAAGATCCATCACGTGTTGATGGAGTTGAATTAAAGGATGCATCATGAGTTGATACATGTCAAGACTATAACTCAAGACAAAGGTATGTCTATCTAGAGCTAAGGATGTGTTCTTAGTCTTTTACTAGTCTTGTTGTTTGGTTGGAAGACCGGATTGCTAGTATAAGTTACTGTACTATTAAGAGGATTATGTCAGTAGCTTGAGTCTCATCATATGTTTATAGTTCAACCTCATTTGCTCTAACTCTTCTTAGCATGAGACTTGTATTTGCGAATGTATTTTGCAAGTAGTTATGCCTCATGTGTTAAATCCTTGTAACATGGGACTATATTGCAAATATATTTTGTAAGTGTTTGAAGCCCATGTTTTCAATCTTTGTAGTATGAGGGCTATATTTGCAAATGCATTTTGAAATGGTTGAAACTCATATATATAATCCATGTGTTATGGTTCTAAAAGTGTGCAAATGTGTTTTACAACTTGTTAGGAATCATGGATAATCCTTGTGTGCATGATACTATAGTTTGCAAATGTGTTTTACAAAATCTGTAGAAGTATATGCATTTCTCAGTGAAATTGGAACTACTGCAGTGTATTTTATGGTACTACCGCTAATCAGAATTACCAGCGTTGTAATAATTGAACTACCATGCCTGTTAGTGGTTGGAAGACCTGTATGGTCGAGAACCATTGTGGTCGAACTAAAATCTTCATCGTCATATTTTATCTCTATAAACTCGTGGTCAGCAATAACGTTTTTGAAAGATATCAGGTGGTTTAACAACGAGACTCCCTCCGCTATCTTGTGAGAATAAATATTCTGTTTTAGATGTATCTTACTGATCAGATATTTTGTCGTGTAAATCTGCTCTAGATTCAACCATAACGCGCGCCGATTGTCTCTTTCAAAACCTCTTGAAGAATATTATTAGATAGATGAAGATAAATCTGAGATAATACGTTACGATCTTTATTTGCTTTTTATCAATGGATAATGTCGTTGTTGCCTTGTTGATCTATAAAAGTATTGATGTATAAAAATGTATCTCCCAAATTTAGTTATGGTAGGATAGCCCGTATCTTCACTTGCCGTGAAAGATTATACTTTAAAGCCTCCGTACGAAATAAACCGTGAATTTGCTAATACAATCCGTGTGCACCAGGGAAAAAAATCACACAATCGAAAACTCTTCGTACACCTTTCTGGTGCCTGTAACAAATTCCGCCGAAAATCGGCAATGACACCAAGCCGACAGCATTGACACCTTTTTTATTTTTTCTCTCTCTCCTCCCGATTTAACGTTACTGCTGCTCTCCTTTTGCGGGTCTCGTGGTTTTTTTCTTGTGCACGCAGCAGGACCCAAGGAAGCTTTTTCTGTCACGGGACTGATGCTGCTCTGCCTGCTTTGATGTGAGTCGGCAACTTTTTTTTCGCTGGAACCGAAGGAACACGAGACTCTGGCTCGGGATCGAAATTTTTTTTTTCCGCTTTCGATTCGACGAGGGATCGGACGCCGAAAAAACTCATGTACATATATATATTTTTTTCTGAAACAACTCGCATGTGTTCCGGTGCGCAAATAATACATTGAAAAATTAAAACAATAGACAAATTTTAGGTAGAAAATCCTTGCAAACAAAGCTACGAATGCATAAAGTCAAATGACTATACGAGGAGATATTTATAATAGAGCTTATACTCTTTCAATGAAGTATAGTGATACATATATAGAGTGAGCGAAACATGTCTTAAACAGAGAAGTGATCTGTATCAGAGTTGATTACGGCGGATTGACACCATATCTAGTGTACTGATTATGCTATGTTTAGAATAAGATGCTGCAGTGTCCTAGACAGAATAAATTCAGATCACACTTCGACAACTTCGTTGTCCGGTACTGAAAGTGATATGCATAGTTCTCGTGATGTTTTTTTTTCCCTCAGAGAGAAGGCCTCACCTTTCAGAAAGTCTTTGGTCTTCTTCCAAAAAAACTGAAAAGGAAAAATAAAACCACTGGTAGTACTCCGCTGTTGAACTGGATCGAGTCATTTACTCCGCTACTGCTTCAGCGACTGTCATCATAATTCATAGAGATCAATTCATGCATGGTCTGTGTGGCAACTGGCAAGACAGTGAGCCAAAAGAGACTGCGACAGGCTATCATCTTGATGCCGACAGCATGCACGGCGCGCACTTTGAAGCCATGCAAACGTATCTGATGGCGGAAGGGAAGTTTTAGGTGCCTCGTTTGGACCGAAAAAGTTGATTTATATCTAAAATTTAATTTTACTATGATCAACTGAAGTTACATTATACCTAATAATAACTTATTTGATGTAATTAAATTTAAAAAATTTAAAAATAGAAAAACGGATTAATTTATCACGGACAATACAAATGAATACGAAAAAAAGAATCGATAAAAGCTCAAAAAACAAAAAAAGGACAATATTTAGAATTAGTAAAAAAATAAGTGAAAAGCTGAAAACAAAATCGAAATGAGCGAACAGAGTAACAGAAATTCACGTACGGTTTTTGCCGATATAAATAAAATCAGTAAAATATGTAATACAATTAACTAGTAGACACTATTTTTAAAAAATATTCCTTTTAAAAGCTAGTTACTGTAGAAAAGTCAAAAAAACAGCTTTTAAAAGTCGAAAAAACAGAGCCTAATGCACATTTCTGCAGGGAGGACGGCTTCACGATCCGTGTAGCACGGCGAGGAGCTCGGCTTTGATTGAGCACGCACGCATCGCCAGCGACGCGTTGCCTTCTGCAAGGCTGCAAGTACTGGTACCGCAACAGCAGAGCTTTAATTTCATGCGCTAATAAGCTTATGGCCACGGACATGCATGGCCCGGCCGCGCCAGTGTCAGGCCATAAATCCGCAGCAGCGACAACGCTGGAGGAAGTAAAATCGAGGGTGACAGGTCGTGTCCTGACCGCATGCAAAGTTGCAAGCGCTGCGACGGCAAGCACGAACAAACGACGAACGACAATCTGATTCATTCAGCGATTCTCATTGCGATGTGCAGACGTGCAGTGCGGGTAAATCGATGGGGTGGGTAGGTACCGGTACATCAAAGCTCTATCCCCTTCCCTAATTCATCTGTCGTAGCAGCCGTATTTTTTTGCTTTTGGTCGGAAAGGAACGAGCAGTGAATGGACGGAGGTGTTCGTATTGTCTCCTGTTGACGATTTTTTTTATAGTTTATGATTTTAGTTAAAAATAAATAAGTAATAACTGAAAAAAATAATTTTTAGAATGAGAGCGAGTGATGAAAAAAGTGAGAGAAAAGTTACATGTGACAGAAACAAGAAAAATATGATACATGATATACCTATAATACTATCTTATCTCTAGAACGAGTTAATAATGAGGTAGTGAAGAAGACACTTGAAGAAATTAAGAGTAAGTTCTTTTTTGTTAAGATTTATGACTTTTAGCTGCAGCTTGTGACTTCTGGGCTGTTCATACAAGAGATTACAGAGGAACAGAAACTTATGTGCGATTTTTGTTCATAAATGAAGTCAGTACAATATGTACTACAATTAACTAGTAGACTCTATCTTAAAAAACACATCGTTTAAAAATTAGTTACTATGAAAAAAACTAAAAACTAAAGTCAAAAACTGAAAAAGAATACTTTTGGCTTTTTTAGACATAACCCGATATGAACCGGGTTGAAGAGAAATGGTAGCGGTGGAATAAAGGAAACGGGAGAGTAAGGTAGGGCACGACACGGCCACACCGACCGAGCGTACGAGTACAAAACCGGAAAGGGTCCAGGGGAACCGAAACCACTTCGTACTCGACCACAACAACCGGCGGCCGCGGCGCACATGCACGAGCGGACGAGCCTGGCTCGTATTTAACACGGTGGCCCGGCCGCCCTTGACATGACATGAAGTGATCCTCCCAAAGCACAGCGGCAATTAGACCGAGCCCCACCAGCCTCTGACCTCACGTCTCCTCAAACCCAATCGGTGTTCCAATTCAACAGTTTGATTTGCACGAATAAAATGTAGCAATAGCAGTGCACTGGAGAGAAGAGGGAGAAGGATCCTATCTAGGTTCGCTTATTTTACTTAAACTTTTAATTTCTAAATTTATTTTTTACTATCTCTAAATTTTATCATTTTTTAGTTTTTTGTTTTTTTCCAGTTTTTTTATTCATTTATATTATTGTAATGAGCTAGCCTATTTTTTTCATTTTAATTTTTTTTAAAATTTAATTAATTCAAATAAATTATCATCAGCTATAATATAATTTCAGTTAATTATAATATAATTTTAACTATAAACTAATTTATTTCAGCCCCTTAATCCAATGTCCCAGTAGCGGGAGATAAACCGAGGAGGCATGCAGGAATGAATAGTTGCACATACATAGGTGGTAGCTAAGGTGCCAGCGTGCGCGTGTTGTGTGACTGTAGGAGACGAGCTGAGCGCGCGCGCGGCTAGTGCTTGAGCACGTCGGGGATGTGCACGGGGTACCGGTGGATGCAGGCGGCCCAGGGCCCGTCGGCGCCGCCGGCCGGGCGGATGCACTCCCAGGCGGCGCTGTTGCACTTGAACCCGGAGCCGAAGCCGATCATCCAGACGCGGTCGCCCTTGCGCATGCGGCCCTTGGCCTCGATGTAGGCGAGCTCGTACCACAGCGAGCTGCTCGACGTGTTGCCAAACCGATGCAGCGTCATCCGCGACGCCTCCACCTGCTCATCCGACAGCGTGAGGCTGCGCTGCAGCTCGTCGATCACGGCGCGCCCGCCCGCGTGGATGCAGAAGTGCTCGAACGCCGTGCGGAAGTCGGGGATGTAGGGCTTGATCCGGCCGTTGAGCACCTTGCGCGCGATGAAGGACAGCGCGAACAGCAGCTGCTCCGACGCCGGGAGCACCAGGGGCCCCATGGCCGTGATGTTGGCCTTGAGCGCGTCGCCGGCGATGTTCATCAGGTCCTTGGAGAGGTTGATCCCGATGTTTCCGCGGTCGTCCTCCTCCTGGTACACGCAGTGGTACGCGTCATCCATGGCGCCGGTCAGCGTCCGCACCACGCGCGCGAGCCGGAACCGCGCGTTGGCCCCGTTGGTGGACAGAAGCACGGCGGCGCCGCCCATGCGGAACAGGCAGTTGGGCAGCAGCATGGCGCGCTCCCTGCCCATGTAGTAGTTGGGCGTGATGGTCTCCGTGGACACCACCAGCGCGTGCGCGCCCTTGGGCGCGACCTGGAGCAGGTTCCTGGCGAGCCCTACCGAGATGAGCCCGGCGCTGCAGCCCATCCCGGCGAGGTGCACGTTGCGCACGTCGCTGCGGAGCTTGTACCGGTTGATGATCTTGTCGGCGAAGGACGGCGTCGGGGCGAAGAGGCTGCAGTTGACAACGAGGATGTCGATGTTCTGGGGGGAGATGCCGGTCTTGGCGAGCAGGTCGTCGATGGCGGAGAAGATGACGATCTCGGCCTCGGAGCGGGAGGACTCGAGGTCGCGGGACGGCGGGATGTAGTGCTGCGCGTAGGGCAGGCAGGTCTCCTCCCCGAGCCCCGAGCGCTCGAGCAGGCGCGTCATGAACCGGACGCTCCGCTCGTCGAAGCCCGGCCACACGCGGGAGTGCTCCAGGAACGTGGCGAACGGGACGCGGCAGTTGGGGTTGGTGCGGAAGCACGCGTAGTCCACCATGTACACCGTGCGCGGCCGGAGCTTCAGGTAGACGGCCGCCACCGCGGCCGGGACGAACGTGGCCAGGAAGAGGTGCACGGGCCGGAACGCGCGGAGCCGGGCGAGGACCTCCTCCGGCCCCAGCTCCGCCGCCTTGAGCACGGCCGCGGCCGCGAGCGGCACCGCCACGATGGCGAGGATGTTGTTCACCACAAGCTGGTACAGCGGCTTGAGCCGCCCCGACGAGCCCATGCTAGCTGCGCGTCGTACGTAGCACGTGGAGGCGTCGCGCTCGCGTTGCGTCCTAGCTTAGCTTGGGCTAGGTGTGTCAGGGTGCGCAGCGAGACGGGGAGAGAGGGAGAATTTAAAGCGGCAAAAGCCCGAAAGCCCGCCGGGCCCACATGCGGGCCCCACGCCTGTTCACTCGCTCAGAGATTACAGGAGGAGCAGTTGGTGGCCACTATTGCGGTATTGCCAAACGCATGAAAAGGACCGGTCAATGTGCATACAGCAACTACGGTTTCGTTTCGTAGCGATGAACTCGCAACGCAAATGGAGTGAGGTTTGCTGTGGCCACATGGCGGCGCGTGCTGCTGTTTGCATGCTTGAATTAAATAGATGCCTTGTTTGAGTGGCCTTGGATAGTTGTGGAGCTCTCAGTCTTTTGCAATGGCAAAATGAATTGGACTAAAAAATCAATGTAAAAAATCTGAGTAACTATTTGTCCTTTCCAACAAAGTACAGACTAGTTAACTAGCAACGGCGCTAAACAAGTGCCTGACTTGCTAAGAGCCCAAGACCTCCGTGGTATGCAAGAATTCCATATGAATCTAGTAATAGTAAGAGTTTTACATAGAACAGTATAGTTCTAACGGAAATCGTATGATTAATTCACACACATTCTTGTGAAATTCCCGTTGATGCCGCTATGATCTGGTGATTACCATTTGCTTCCATCCTGCCTCCAATACCAAGTTTGCAACAAAAAAAAAAGGCATGTTCATTGCTAGATTTCCTTTCTTAATAAAACAGAAAGTCTGTACAAATAAACATGAAACGTTCACATGCCTCGGCAGGTAGCAATCAACAGATATGGCTGCCAAGGTTTTAGACCATCCAATGTCCCAGAAGTATTTTCGCAAAACAAATGGGTCTTACATTATGTACAAAGCAACAGAAAAGGATCAGTGTTGCGGCAGTGGCAACTTCTCGACAACACCAACCACCCTTAACGTGGATCCGCGGGTTAGTAAATTGCCTGGAGGGATCTTCATCTCAAATTTCAGATTAAATCTTCTGGCAAATAAACATGGAGCACAAGCTTTACCTTTCAAATATGTACCAAACATTAGATTATCGTCTCAGCACAACTTTATTCCATGAAAGCTTACTAGAATTCCACCGTTGCCGACTGAAGAATTATTGGCCATTTGAGGCCTGCATGATACATTACTTGCAGGAGACAATGATACATCATCTAGAGGTCCATCCAAGAGGGAATAGTAATGATATGAATATCCCTAAACATACTAATGATCAGGTTGATCAGCATGTCCATCATGCTCATAGAAATTTCTCTGAGTAACACATGACAAGCAACAATGCAAATTTATTATGTTGCTAATAATTTGTTTAACAAGGGCAACATAGAAGCTGAAAGTCTGTCCATTGCACTATATACCTTGAACTGTTGTTCTTATGAGAGACCATGTGGAGGTCGCCTCATGGTTGTGATGAGTAATTGACTCTTAATCTAGTGAGATTGAGTTTGGTTTTGAAGTTTGAGAGGAGAATGGGTCTCTCTGTTGGTTCCTAAGCCCTTACGACTTGCTTGGCAATAGCCTTACGACCACATTGTTTGTTGTCTTGAGCGGCTGGAAGTGTTACGACCACCGCAGCGCATTTTGGCCATGGTCGAAGGGCACCAGAAGAGAGTACGACCGTTTTGGCCATGGTCGGAAGTCAGCCATGCTGTTTACGACCACACTGACAGCGGTCGGAAGCCGAAAACCACGTTTACGACCACTTTGGCCGTGATCAAAAGCCTCTATGACCACATTGGCCATGGTCGGAGGTCGCCAGATAGCTTTACGACGACCTTGGGTGTGAACGGAGAACATCAGAAGAGGTTACGACTGGTTTGGTCGTGGTCGGAAGGCTGTACGACCACGTTGTGGCGTTTACGACCACTCTGGCTGTGGTCGAAGGCCATCGGAAGCAGCTACGACCACGTTGGCCGTGGTCTGAGGTCGTAAGTCGAATCTACGATTGCTGTGGTCGGAAGTCGGCGCTCGGGCGTACGACCACGTTGAGTAGTCGGCGCCCTACGACCACGTTGTGATGCAGTTGGACGGGCGTGAGGAGCGATCGGACGCGGTCCAAATGCAGCGGGACTCGGTCGGTTGTGCCCGAGATGTTTGAACGTGGTCGTAGACACATGGGAATTGGTCGTATGACCTCTAGGATCGACCATGTAAGCTGGGAATCGGTCGTATGGCTTTGTGGTGAAGTCGTAGACCTCGTGCATTTATTGGTTCATCATTTCGATCGGTCAGATGACAGAACGACTTGGGATGAGGCCGTAGACTTTGAGCGATAAAGTCGTAGCAATGTTGTGTGCGGTCGTAGGCTCGGTACGACTTGGTGATCTGCTTTACATCTTGGTAGTTGTAGCGATCAGGTGCAGAAGTCGAAGCCTGTGTGATCGGTGATCCTAGGCGACTGATTGGTGGTCGGCTGAGGCCGATTCGACTTGGTGACTGGTTATGTAGTCGTGGGATCGACTTGGTGGTCGATCGAGCTTTACGACTTGGTGGTCGTAAAGGCTCATGACTTGATGTCTGGCTCTACGACTTGGTAGTCGTAGGAGTTGATTCGACTTTGTGATCTTAGCGACCAGTCTTGGTAGTAAGTAGTCGTAGCCGCTGTGTGGTAATCGTTGCAAGCTTGCAATGGTCGTAGCTTGTGTCTTGGTGGTCGTAGCAGCCTAGTGAGTGGTCGTAGGCTGCAGGAAGGCTCTTGTGAGCTGGAGGGTTTCTCTGTTCTGTGCAACAGAGTGGTCGTATGGGGTATGGTCCTTATGCGATAATATCGTAGCGCCTAGCGATGGTTGTGGCATGTGTCCGCATGGTCGTAGTGAGCTGTGAGACGGTCGTAACGACATGTTGTGTGGTCGAAGGAAGCAGGGAAGTGTTCCAGGGCTTCGACCATTTCTTGAGTTGTGCATTCGAGTGGTCGTAGGGGGTTTACGATCAGGTTGTGTGCTGTGACACTTGTTGGTTGTACCGATGGTTTGTCTGTTGTCTGGTGCGGTGCTATGTGACGGTTTGCTTGTCTGTGTGGCTGCAGGACTTCGGAGCTATTTCATGGTGAGGCGTGGGAGGACCGGGACTAGGCACAGGAGGTGTTGAGGTCCAGACGGTTGGAGGCGCCGAAGATGATCGAGGCTGGTGAGGTGGTTGCAAGCCGAGGAGATGAGGAACCGAAGCTGGAGCTGCCAGAGGACCTTGGAGACAAGTCTTGGTGAGGCTTGGAGTGGTCGGGACTAGACATGGGAGATGTTGAGGTCCAGAACGACTGGGTGAAGCCGAAGAAGACTTGGGGCTCAAGGTGGTTGCAAGCCAAGGAGATGAGGAACCGGAGCTGGAGCTGCCAGAGGATCTTGGTGACAGGTCTGGCGAGGCTGGGATGGTCGGGACAAGACGCGGGCGGTGTCGGGGTCCAGAACGACCAGGGGAAGCCGAAGAAGACCTAGTCTTGCGAGGTGGTTGTAAGCTTGGACGGTAAGGCAGGAGGAAGCTTCCGGGAAGGCAGCGGAGTGGCATTTTGGGGAATGCGGAAAGCTGCAAAGGGAAGCTGTGTCTCTGCCAATGCACAGGAGTTGTTGGCGCTAACGGGCAAAGCAGTGGAACCGTTGGGTTTAACGGGTAAAGCACTGGAAGCTTGTTTTCGCTAGTGGGTAAAGCGAGGTGTAAAACCCGGTGTTCAGGAGGGGGTTTACGGGTTAGCCCCAGTGTGGACTAATGGATGGATCCATTAGGGTTAGTCTCGGGTGTGAGGCTATAAAAGGGAGAGGGGAGGCACGAGTTTGAGTGAGTTGGCCGGCTGGGCCTTGGAGGCAGCCGCCTCTCCCTCCCATGGGAGTCTGTGAGTGTGTTCTTGGGATTGTGTGAGAGAGAGAGGATGAGTGGAGAATCCATGTATGAATAATCGAGAAAGAGAGAAAGAGAAGAGGTGTGAGCTCCTCTCTATGCTCTCCGGGCGTATCGGGATTCCTTGTACTCCTTGATGATTGGAATGAAAACTCTGAGTTGTGTTCTCTGTCTTGTGTTTGAATGATTTGTTTGCGCTTTCTTTGTTCCTTCGTTTATCTGTGTTCTTGGCTTTCTGAAATCGCAGTGACATGTGGGTTTTACTCCAAGCCATCTTGGCTATTCTAGTCCCACGAGCGGTTCTATTCATCAACTCTAGTACTTCTTGCTTTGAGTTGTGTTCTTGGTTTGAGTAGGCCTAGTTTTGATTTGCTCAGAACAGGGAATCTGTCTCAAGGCTATTTGGCCAGTTCATTCCCGAGAGCAAGAGTCGAATCGGAGAAGTGTTTGCGTCTCGCGGTCGTGCGCCGAGTACATGCTCTGCATTCGCTACGACCACGTTGAGACTTTTGTGCATGAGTCGACCGAATTCTCTGTTTCGGTTTCGACCACGCCGTTTGTCCAGATCTCAGCAAAGAAGTTTTTCACTGCCTTGGTTTTTCTCTGTCAAAGGACATGAGCAAACGTTGTCTAAAGTCTCATACCCGATTGCTTTGTGAATCGCAAGATATTTGGAAATCAAAGCAAGTGGTCATGAGCTCTAGCTTGTCTTGTTGGTCGTGCGCGCCTTCTCTGTTTTCGGTCATTACTGTGCAGTCTCTTTTGTCGGTCAGATCTCGGGTTTTCAGTGGATCGTCTGTCTTACCGAGTGACTCGATCGACCACGAGTTGGCGTTCGATTTCTCTGAAACAGACGGTCTATCTCTTTGTCAGATTGATCACGATAGATCCTTTCGACTGCCTTGTTATGTCCTCGGCCAGCGGCAGTTCTAGTTCGGGTGTCAGTCTGATCTTCTGTTCTCCAGTGAACATTCGATCTTCCTCTTCATAGCTTTGTAGCTATTGGAGAAGAAGATTGTGTGAATACTTGGAGAGTTTTTAAGGCACCATTCACCCCCCCTCTGGTTGCCAGTTCGGTCCTACATCTTAATTAACATGATATTCTATAGGGATTGTATAGGGTTCAGCAGAAATATGTGGCCTTCTGGCAAATTAAATAGTCACTAGCGCATCATTGCATCACTATCAATCCGGCAAAGAAAACAGTAAGTACTTGCAAATATGTTCAATAGGAAATCAAACAAGATAATAGGTAAATGGTAGTTTGCTAGGAAATCAAGTAGGAAACAAATTTGTTTCACCTTTCAAACAAGCTAACATTCTGACACCAAACATGCAATAACAAGTGATACTTGCCAAATATGCTTCATCAATTCACTAAGTACACAACACTCCAGGTTCTATACCAACTAACCAATGTCCAATAAGCAAAAGTACAACTAAACAAAATGTCCAAAAGTTGATACAGTGAACACGTAACTAGCTGTAACAAAAGAGCCATGTTAGCATTTCTTGAGGTGCTTCCAAATAAACCTATGTTAACAGCAAAATAGTACGGTTAGCAGGAACCATGAAAGATCCAAAGAACTTCAAAGAAAATTATGGAAGAATATGAATTAAGTAGCCATGCATATATTTTATTGAATGAGTACATTTCGAACTGGACTATACCTAATTATTGAGGTAGTTGCCAAACCGCTACCAAATGTGCTCAACTAAATCCCTCTTGAGTTGGACATGAGTTCGTCTATTACGAATGGCAACGTTTCTTCTTATCACGTCAGCAAAGCATGGTTCAGGGCCGTTGTTGATTTTCGAAGGTAGGACAATCGTTGTCCCTGGAATCTCGTTCAAGTCAAAAGGAGTGGTAATCATTTCTTTCTCATCTTCAACTATCATGTTGTGAAGAATGATGCATGCTTTCATGAAATTCCCAATAGTGGCCCGTGACCATAATCGTGCCGGATCACGCACAATGGTGAAATGAGATAGCAAGACACCAAATGCTCATTCAACATCCTTCCTCGCCCCTTCTTGATATTGTGTAAACAATTTGTCCTTCACTGTTTGGGGGATTAGAATTATCTTCACAAAGACAGCCGATTCTAGGTATATTCCATCTACAAGATAGTACCAAGTCCTATCCTACCTTCTATTGACAAAATAATTCACCCACGGAGCTTCCCTCTTCAACTCAATGAACAATGGAGACTGATTAAGCGCATGGATATCATTGTTGGAACCAACGACACCAAAAAAACATGCCATATCCAAAGGTCATACAAAACTGCTACTTCAAGGATGAGTGTAGGGATGCCATGGTCACCACGGGTGAATTGACCCATCCATACAATCGAACAATTCTCTCACGGGAGAATGCATGAAAGGGTTTAACCAGTAAAGGAGTTGGTTAGTTATCGGGGCACCAGGAGAGGGAGGAGGAGGGGGTCGTGGTCAGTGAGGAAGACCAGCAACGTCACCTTGGCCCCGTTGGATCGGAGAGTGGAAGGGGATTAGGGAGAGAGATGATCTGAGAGGAGAAGGCATGGAAGGGTTTAATAAGTAAAGGAGTTTGTTAGTTACTAGGGCACCAAGTGAGGGAAAAGGTGGGGTCGCAGTTGACGAGGAAGAGCAATAGCTTCACCTTGGCCCCGTCGGATCTGTGAGGAGAAGGGAAGGGGGAAGGTGAGCTGAGGGCCTGTTTGGAACAAAGGAATGCAAAACAGAGGAATGGTAGGAAGCGCAGGAACGGAGGAAAGTGAAAAGCAGAAAACTACAGGAATACAAACCATAGGAACGAAAAATGTGGACCGTTTGGATTGCGGGAGGGAGTCGAGACAGCAAGCGCTGCGTTCCTTCCGTTCCCTTGGGTTGGAGTGGATTTTCCAGTTCCCGTGTTTTGGGTATGTATCGATACCTTTCCTATGGAATGGAAGGATTCGTTCCTTCGTTCCAAACGGTAGGTCTCCGTTCTTATCTTATGATTCCTGTTCCCGTGAAATTCCCGTACGGATCCTCCGATCCAAACACGCCCTGAATAGAGGAAGGGAGGGGATTTCACTTCGCCAACTGTGGTGAGGAAATCCACTTCCTGCGCGAAAGAAATAACTCCCGCGCAGAAGAAATCCCTCCCACACTTGCCTTTGGGCGGTGCCCACTTCGGATCCAAAAAAAATGTGTAAACAACTGATGATACGTCTCCAACAAGCCGATGTGTCATCGCTAGTGACTAGTTTCTTGCGCTGCGCCAGTCACTTCTGAAATGGACAACTCCTCTCTCTCTCTCTCTCTCTCTCTCTCTCTCTTTCTTCTCTCTTTTCCATTCCATCATAAATCCTATATGGTAACCTTTAGAGACAGCTAAAGTGGATTATTGGAGATGCCCTAACACCAACTTAACCTTTTTACCAGAAACACCAATTTAAATTTCTGATAATGGCACTGGGTCGACTTCCAAAAGATGAATTTATGGAGCCTATCGAAAAGCTCAAAATCCACAATAAATAGGAGAAAATTATTAAAGGGTTTGTAACTATCTCATCACTCACTATCAGCTTGTCTTTGTGGGGTTGGGGGGGGGGGGGGGGTAGAGAAGGCATGACCTGAAATGCAATCGTTTTAGCCGTTTAGCTTGGTTCTGATCTCTGACGGTGCTTTTATGCCGACCACAAACAGTGGCGCAGCCACAGAAGAGGTATGAAACGATCGAGGTCCGCTCATGGGAGCTTTATGGCACTATCCCTGTCACGCCGGCAATGGTAGGAGGCAAATTGGCATATGGCACGCATGCCGAGGTGGCTTTGCTGTACCACGCTATCATAGGCCTGATCAGGGCGCTGAAAGATGGAAGGACTGGAGAGATCATCGGCCGGGATGGTTATTGGACATTTCACTATTTCAGGCCTTCGGTGTGCATGCAGAAGTTTCAGCAGGTACTAATATCAGTTGAACCCATACCAAGGCATGCAGTTTAAGGGCTACCAAACGCAGCCTGTGGATTCTGATTGACGCGCATTCAATCAGCGAGAGGCAGAAATAGAAATGGGAAATGCTACAAACAGTGAAGGGAATGTCTTACAAAGAAAACTGAATATAGCTTGGGCCATTTGGAGCGCAGGAGTTTCACAATAATTTTAGTACAAACAGTACCATTACTATGTAACTGAATTGTGAGTTAACCTCCGTTTCAAATGGGACTTAAGAATGGCCTATAAATGACACAGGTGAAGTTTTAGAATCAGAAATGGGCGTTTATCAGAGCAAACTAAATTAAGCATTTGCAAAAGTGCATCGATTGGCGCGGGCGGGTTCTTGATAGGCATTTAAGATCGGGGGCAGGAGTAGCTTGAACTTGCTGGTTAATTGCCTGGATGGACCATGGAAGTACAATTTAAAACCATACCAGTTTAGGTTCTGTCATCTGACTCACCTCTCTACTTTTCCCTCTTCTTTTCCTCCCTCCCTTCTCTCTCTTCAACCGATTGCTCCATTTCCCTTAACCGCTCGTGCAATTGAATGGAGCTGCTAGTAAACTTCATGTTGTGTGACTGTAATTTGTCGACACGTTTATCTCATCTCTTGGAAGAAAAAAAATCATAGTGGGTGGATTTTTTGGCTGCGGTTTATGATTTTTAGTCCTAACGTAAACGTTTGCGTGAACGAATCAAATATCGATAAGCCGATAAGCAGCTTTAAAAAAGCTATCCCGACAAACTGCTTTAAAATGGTGGTGAAGAAGCCGTCTTATTTATTTATTTATTTGAAAGAAGTCATAAGTCATAATTTAAAAAGAATTCGAGATACAATGAGCAATGATGTATTTGTTGTGCCTGCCTCCGAAAAAGAAAAAAGGAGCATTTGTGGCAACAAACTACTACTGCTACTTAGCAGCTTCGCAGTTTTTATTCTCGCTATCCTCCTACCTCCTGGGCTCCCCCAGTGCTCACTCTCCAAGCCAACAAACTACGACTAATTTCTCCAACCTAACCATGATTGTAAAAAAATTCGATTTTTTAAAAAATAAAAATGGAATATTGTAGATATGAACTAGATATTCACACACACACACACACACACACACACACACACACACACACACACACACACACACACACACACACATATATATATATATGAAATAAAGATAAAAATGAAGTTAAATTTGGATGTATTTTTGCATTTAGATTAATTTTATTTGAAAAAGCGGACCCGTTGTTAAATTTCGGTTGGTATTACAACTAAACGGGATTTATAGCAATATCTATAAAAAGAGAATATGTATTAAATGAGTATTTAAATATAACTATTCCAATGGATAGTGTCTATGTATTTTATTTCAATATCATTATTGTTACATGTATTATGATCTACTCTAACTTTTAATCTTGTAGTCTACATATTTTGCTTTTAATCTTGTAGCCTATAGGCGCATAAAATCCAGTTGGATCCATAAAACGTGTGCTATAGATATCTAATTTTATCCTAGTGGGGTTTGTTCCGATGTTCTTCTGCTTTGACCCTATAAAAAAAGGTGATGTCTTGTATAAGACATTACTCTCATATCTCTCCTTTTTAAATATGCTTTCACATTAAATTTTTGTTTATGTGGCAAGCTAATTAAAGTTATGGATATTAGCTGACGTGGATCATTTGGAGTGCTCTTAGAGGAACTGATCGCGCGCCGTGGAGTTTGATCTCATCCATTCGTATGGAGCTCAACGCTAGGAAGGATTTTAAAACAAAAAAATTCTTTATGTGATTGAGCTTAATTCCAAGCATATATATTAGATAAAGATTACACAAAGAAGTAGTACAAAATTAAATTGTTGAGAGTTCAGGGTCAAAGGAAGCAACATGCGGTTGGAGCTAAGATTAATACTACTGTCTGGTTACGAACTAAGATTAGTACTACTGTCTGGTTATACCGTGCAATACTAATGATTGTCTCTATCAGAACGATAGATGCAATCATCACAATTAAGGTTGTGATCGTTTTGGCTTCAGCTTTTAGCTTCCGATTTATTTTTCACTATTAATAAATTTCGTCTTTTTCTGAACTTTTGGCTTTTTGTTGAGCTTTTTTGCTGGTTTTTTCCCGTATTTGTTTGTATTATACGTAATAGGCTAACATATTTTTAAATTTTTTAAATTTAATTATGCTAAATAAGCCTCTGTCAGTTTACAGTGTTTTTTCAGACAGCTACAATGCTTTTCAGCCATAAGCCACAAAAAAACCCCCAAATGATCACCACCTTAGGCTCTGCTCAAAAGAGTTTTTTCTAAGTTAAGTGGTTTATGGCTGAAAAGTATTGTACTTAACTAAAAACCGCTGTAGCTGACGGAGACTTATTTAGCATAATTAAATTTTAAAAATAAAAAATAAAAAACATGTTAGCCTATCACGTATAATGTAAACAAATACGAAAAAAGGGCGGACAAAAAAGCTAAAAAAAACTAAAAATATAAAAAATTGAAATTTATAAATAATACAAAATAAGACAGAAGCTAGAAACTCAAGCCGAAACAGATAGGCTTAAAACTCGTAGGGCGGATAGGATAATGAGGCGCGCTGGTGCATGATTGTTGGAAACCACGCCTTACCTACTTCTCAACCACAAACTTAGCGCGCGCTGGTGCATGATTATTGGAAGCCACGCATTACCTTCTTGTCAACCACAAACTTAGCCGGTGATCGATAGGATCAGATCGTAAGGGCCTGTTTGGGAGAGCTCCACCAGCTTCAGATCCACGAAAAACAGCTCCACTCCACGAAATTTTACCCAAATGCTCCAGCTCCGCGAAATCTGGATCCACCAAAATCCTGGATCTGAGGGCCAGATCCATGGATTTCATGGAGCTCCTCAAGGGGTGCTCCACCGTGGAGTTGGGTGGTAATTACCCACCAATGCCACTGGTTACACACCCCATCCCACCAAAAGTGGTCATTCCCACCAAAACCTCAATTTCGTGGATCTGGAGCTGCTGTATAAGCCAAACACTCCATGGTGGGATCCCAGATCCACGGTGGAGCTGCTCCATGGTGAAGCTGCTGCTCCAGATCCACGTTTTCAGTGGTAGAGTTCTCCCAAACTGGCCCTAAATTCGTAATCCTTTCGCCTCGAAAGCCCGAGCTAATCCGGCTGATCGATATCGCAGGCGATCGACGGATCCATGTGACGTCGCCGCTGGTTGTCTGTACATTTCCAGAGGGGTGCAACCGCATCGGTCCCTCGTCCCTGCCACCCGTCCCGATGGGCTCTGCTGTGCTGTCGAACTGTCGTAATTAATCGGAGCCGGTAGCTACAGCGAGTGGCGAACGAGTGGAGGAGGAGATACCTGCAAACATGCGTGCCTCAACGCGCCGCCTGTAGCCGCGTTACAGGCGGCGCGAGGAAGTGAGGCCGCGCCGGCGGCGCGTGTTTATGAGCGCGTTGCAACTGCCGTCTTGATGGCGAGACGAGACCATCCCGGAAGGGGACCGGAACCAGAATTTGAACAATAAAGGTATGAATTTAAGGTAGCCTGTTTTAAAATAAATTTAAATGATATAGTAGAGAAGTACAATATAAGTTTATAAATTGGTATACCAATACTTAAATTAATATTATAGAACTCTTTAAAGAGGTATTTTGCAACTCCATAACATTCTGACTATACTTTAATTTGGATAATTTACATAGATTTAGAAGCATTATTAGCACAACTGAATTGGCAACTAGTTGACATATAAATATTAGGAGACGATCTACTAGCATTCAAGAAGCTAATCGACATCGAGGACTCAGGTGTATAAACGAGCTGGGCGGTGAAAAACAAGGCACAATAAGTCAGGAGCGTAGGGGACTTGGCGAGGCGGGTGTAGAAGAGCTGCTTGGAGAGCTCCTAACACTTCTTGGCCGATCGATCGATTGAGGGAGTGAGGATGGCTTGGGCACTTGGGCTAATAAACTTGACTTATTGTCTATTGAGTTTAACAGGCTGCCAGGAGTATGTTAGTATATATAGTGTATATTTTGTATATTAAGAGGGATGTATATTGTCGTGGCTACGGGCCAAACAATAGAAGAGGGGACTGGTAGAAGAGGAAGAGGAGAGCTAGATCTGTAGGAGAATTGGTAAGAATGAGAGGATGTCCCTCATTTGCCCTTCCTGGGGGTTTGTATATATGAGTGGGGTAGAATGAGAAATCCCCATTCTACCCCTTAGTACTTACAAAGAATGAGGGTACATTGGTATATTTACACTGGTATATTTCTCTACACTATTGGGCATATTACATGTTGAACTAGTTGCACGGCCCAGTCGCGGGGGGTTGGGCCACCCCCACAACAGGTACTCCCTCGACAGCAAGCGCTGAGGTCCCGATGGGCGAGCTGACGCGATCAACTATCCCAGCCCCCCGTTCCCCGACAGCAAGCGCAAGGGTGCCGACTAGTGAGCCGATGCAACTGGTAGTTTGCAGACCCCAGAGGCAATGCCTACGAAGAAATCAGTGAACTCCTGCACTAAATCCCGTGCCGTCCCGCCGAGGCACTGCCAACGAGGCAGACAGCGCAGTCGAGCACCGAAGCCGCCGAGGCCGTGCCGTCCCGTCGAGGCGATGCCTACGAGGCGGACGGCGAAGTCGAGCGCCGAAGCCGTGCCGTCCCGCCGGGGCAGTGCCTACAAGGCGGACGACGAAGTCCTGCGCCGGAGACGTGCCGTCCCGCCGAGGCGATGCCTACGAGGCGGACGGCGAAGTCGAGCACCGAGGTCGTGCCGTCCCGCTGAGGCAATACCTACGAGGCGGACGGCGGAGTCGAGCGCCGGCGCCGTGCCGTCCCGCCGAGGCGATGCCTACAAGGCAGACGGCGAAGTCGTGCGCCGAAGACGTGCCGTCCTGCCGAGGCGATGCCTACGAGGCGGACGACGAAGTCGAGCGCCGAGGTCGTGCCGTCCCGCCGAGGCGATGCCTCCGAGGCGGACGGCGGAGTCGAGCGCCGAGGTCGTGCCGTCCCGCCGAGGCGATACCTACGAGGCGGACGGCGGAGTCGAGCGCCGGAGCCGTGCCGTCCCGTCGAGGCGATGCCTACAAGGCGGACGGCGAAGTCGTGCGCCGGAGACGTGCCGTCCTGCCGAGGGTAATTAATCTGGAGGCTGAAAGCATCTAGGCCCCTAAAAATGGTTTTGGTAATTAATGCAATTATGTGAATATGGGACTAACGTGTATTATGAGCATGCAAAGGGTTAGTTCACATAAGTACAACAAGATGCAAGACAAAGGATAAGTGTGAAGATCAAATTGGCTCAAGACAAAGATATACTTAGCGTAGGATCCTTTTGATTTTTACCGGTCTTAGGCGAATGGTGGAAGACTGGATTATAGGATAGATGATCGTACCATCAAGAGGGATCTTGGCAAGTAGCTTGAAAACATACGTCTTGTGTCATATGGATCAACATTAGAAACTTGCATCCATCAAAAATCAGTTTTAAAATAGATTCTGTGCTCTGTCTGGAAGAGCGGTAGTACCGCAGTTTTGAACGTCGGAACTACCGGAGAGCGGTAGTTCCGTGCCCAAATGCGGTAGTACCGGCGAGCGGTAGATCCGTTTCCTGAGCGGATCAATTTTTCCAGAGAGCACCCGCGGATGCACTTAAGCTCTTGCGGGAACGGAAGTACCGACGATTTCAACGCCGGAACTACCGCACCTAGCGGTAGTACCGCATTATGAAGCGGTACTTCCGGAGCCCGAAAGATCCGGAGGGAGAGCGGATCGATTTTTCCAGAGAGCACCCTCCGGACGAAGTCTGGATTTTCCTGGAGCGGAAGTACCGGCGATTTCAACGCCGGAACTACCGCTGTGTGCACCAAAATTTTTCTAGAGAGCACCAAAATTGGGACCTTTTGGAGGTCGGCTGGAGCGGTAGTACCACGCGGACTTTGCGGAACTACCGGGGAGCGGTAGTACCGCAAATGTCAACGGCGGTAGTACCGTGCCGCCAAATCCAACGGTCACTGAAGAGCTCTGACATAGCCGTTTTGGCGCGAAGATTTGATTGCGGTAGTACCGACCCCTGGGGGCGGTAGTACCGCTCGACCAGAATTTTTTCTGGAATTTGTGTCAAACGGCTAGTTTTGGTTGGTGGAGGCTATAAATACCCCCACCACTGCACAAGGGCTAAGGTTAGAGACTCATTGCATATTCCTTGAGCCCAAGAGCATTCAATCCACCCACTTTCTCATTGAGCATTAAATTGAGGTGATTTTGCAATTAGTGCAAGTTTTTCAAGTGTTGATCCACTTAGCACAAGAATTGCATTCAAGTGAAGCCCTAGGTTTATTACTCTTAGTGCTCGCCGGCACTTGGACAATCGGGCGAAGTTTAGCTTCGTGATCTTCTCAAGAAGCTTGTGAGAAGACCCGGCAAGTTGTGAAGGTTGGAGCTCACCTACCCAGAGCGGGGAAGAGCTACATTAGTGATCGAGGTGATTGGCTCAATTCGTGGAGCCGGTCCGATTCGTTCGGGCTAACCTCAACGTGGACTAGGGGAAACCGGCAAGTTTCCGATCACCACGGTAAAACATCGGTTGTGTTCGTTTGTGCTTAGCTCTTACTTATTTACATCTTTGTTGATCATTTGATTGTTTAGAGCTAAGTTTGTTATATTGTTAACTAGAATTGCATAGGATTAATTGCTTTACATTCTTGTCATCTAAATTGTAAAGAATTAATTAATTGAACTAGAAAAATTTAAAAACCTCCTATTCACCCCCCTCTAGTCGGTATCCTTGATTCTACAAGTGGTATCAGAGCTTGGTCTCTCATTTATAGACTTAACCGTCTAGAGAGAAAAGGATGGCTAGTGAGGGGATTGCGGTAGGAAAGACACCTTTGTTTGATGGCTCTAATTATGCTTATTGGAAAATTAGAATGTTAATTTATTTAAAGGCCATGAGTCCCAACATTTGGAAAATTGTAAATGATGGTTACGTCATGCCACTTAATCTCGAGAATCCGACGGAACAAGATGGGCGTAACACTCATTTAGATGCCCAAACCATGAATGCTCTTTTTGGAGCCTTAAATGCGGATGAATTCAATAGAGTGAGGAATCTTGAGATGGCTCACTCTATTTGGACTACCCTTTCGGAAATACACGAAGGGACATCCACGGTTAAGGAGGCAAAATTGCATCGGCTTAGGATTAAGTATGAGACATTCATAATGTTGCCCCATGAGGACATCAATGAGATGTACACACGGCTAAACAACATTGTGAATGAGCTCAAAGGTCTTGGAACTAACTTTTCTGATCTTGATATTGTGAGAAAGATGCTTAAGGCCTTACCAGAGAAGTATGAGATGTTGGTGACACTCTTCCTCAACTCACCGGAGTTGGCAAGGATGACGCCAACACAACTCTTGGGTAATCTAATTACCAATGAGTTGTACAAGAAGGACAAGGAGGAACTCTTGGAGCAATCCACCTCCAAAGGAAAGAAGATCACCGCCTTCAAGGAAAAGGCGGTGGCAAGTGAGGAGTCCGAAGATGAAGAAGAGGATTCCGAAGAGGAGCTTGCACTTCTTGTGAGAAGGATGAATATGTTCATGAAAAGGCGCTCAAGCCGAGGCACAAGTTATGACAAAGGCAAGAAGTGGAAATCCTCCTCCAACAAGAAGTATAGCAACATTCGTTGCTATGAATGTGATGAAAAGGGGCATATAGCATCACAATGCCCCACGAAGAAGGATGACAAGGAGAAGTCGTCTAAGAAGAAGAACTATCAAGGCAAGAAGAAGCTTTTCAAGAAGCTTCACAAGGACGGCAAGAACAAAGCGCACATTGGTGAGTGGGATTCCGACGCGGAGTACTCCGACTCCGACTCAAGCGAGGATGAGTCTCCCAAGAAGAAGGGACTTGTTGGCATCGCCATCAAGGAAGCTCCATCGCTATTCTCCACTCCCACATGTCTTATGGTAAAGGGGGAGAAGGTAAAAACTCTAGACGACGATGAGCCTTCTTATGATGATTTGATGGACATGTTAGTAGAATTAAATGAATTTCTTGGAAAAGAGAAGTCAAAGTTTAAGGTTTTGAAGAGGGAGCATATATCTCTTCAAAAATCATATGAGGAGCTAAAGGAAGCTCATGACTTGCTTCTCCAAGAAAATCAAAAGAAATCTAGTACTAGCATTGGTATATCTTGCAATATTTTGAATGAGATGTCTAGTATAGAAAAATCAACATCTAGCATGTCAACCTCTTGTGATGATTTACTTTCTATGCCATGCTCATCTAATGTTGATTTATGTAATGCCTTATCTCATGTTCATAATAATGTGATAGAAAATGAAAACAAGAATTTAAAAGAACAAGTGCTAAAATTGAACAAAAGCTTAGAGAGAGCTTACAAGGGAAAAGACACCCTTGATAAGTTGTTAAGCGGGCAAAGATGTTCTTTTAACAAGGAAGGACTTGGGTACATTCCCAAGAAAGGTAAGAAGTCGGCATACAAACCTCCAAGGTTTGTAAATGAGAATGGTAAGTATTGTACAAAATGCCGGAATATATGACATATGTCAAATGATTGTTCTAAGAATAACATGCATTCCATTGGCTTATATGATGCTTGCTATATGCTTAAAAAATCTAAGAATGGAAATGTAATTGCTCATTTTATTGGCACCTCGATTTTGGGTGCTAAAAAGAAATCCATTTGGGTGCCCAAAACCTTGGTTACTAACCTCCAAGGACCCAAATAAATTTGGGTACCTAAAAAGACTTGATTTTCTTTTGTAGGTAAATTACAAAACCGGTGGAAGGCATTGGGTGTTGGATAGTGGATGCACTCAACACATGACCGGAGACCGGAAAATGTTCACAACTTTTGAGAGCGGAAGCAATGAAAGAATTACCTTTGGAGACAATAGCAAAGGAAAGGTACTTGGTTTGGGTAAAATTGCTATATCCAATGATCTTTCCATTTCTAATGTATCCTTAGTTGAAACATTAAATTTTAACTTGCTATCCGTTGCTTAACTATGTGATATAGGATTAACATGTTCATTCTCTAAAGAAAATGTAACTATCTCAAAAGAAAACAGTAATGAACTTGCTTTCAAAGGCTTTAGATTTGGAAATCTTTATCTAGTAGATTTTACTTCAAATGATGTATGTTTAAAAACTTGTTTAATTGCAAAAATCTCTTTGGGTTGGTTATGGCATAAGAGGCTAGGCCATTGGAGTTCTTACATATGAATTTGTTTGGGCCAACAACCTATAAGAGTATTGGAGGTAATAGTTATTGTTTAGTCATTGTGGATGATTACTCTAGATACACATGGGTCTTCTTCCTAAATGACAAAAGCGAAACCTCCAGGATTTTCAAAAGTTTTTCAAAAAGGGCTCAAAATGAATTTGATTTTAAAATAAAGAAAATTAGGAGTGACAATGGTTCCGAGTTCAAAAACACAAAAGTTGAGGATTTTTATGATGAACTTGGAATAAAACACGAACTTTCCACAACATATACTCCGGAGCAAAATGGAGTTGTAGAAAGGCAAAATCGCACATTAATTGAAATGGCTAGGACAATGCTTGATGAGTATAATACTTCCGACAAGTTTTGGGCGGAAGCTATTAACACCGCTTGTCATGCTATAAATTGCCTTTATCTACATCGACTTTTGAAAAGGACTTCCTATGAGCTTCTCGTTGGAAGAAAACCGAACATTTCCTACTTTAGAGTATTTGGTTGCAAAGGTACATTCTAATAAAGAGTGTTCGGCTATCTAAATTTCAAAGTCGTTGTGATGAAGATTTCTTATTAGTTTATTCTTCAAATAGCAAAGCATATAGAGTTTATAATAAAAATTCGGGTTTAGTTGAAAAATCATGTGATGTACAATTCGATAAAACTAATGGCTCTCAAGAGGAGTAAGAAAATTTGGATGATGTAGGTGATGAAGGATTACGCAAAGCTATGAAAAACATGCAAATTGGAGACATCAAGCCAAAGGAAGATCCATCTTCACCAAGCTCATCAAAACAAGTAGAGCCACCCACATCGTCTACTCCAAGTAACATTCAACTTGTTGAAGATAAGGAAAAGGATCAACAACAAAACAACCTCAAGATTCACAATGCAATTGCCAAGGATCATCCAATAGATCAAATATTGGGTGACGTGAGGAGCAGCGTGTGGAGGTGACGCCCAACGCGAAGGCATGGAGGCTCACGCGGAAGCCATGCGGAGCGCGCATGCAAAGCTAGCCAGCGCTCGCAGCATGCACGCAGAGTGAACTGACTGACTGAAGTTTGCGCGGGCGTGGATGGATACACGCTGAGTTTTGTGCTTGCGCATGTATGCACGTGAAACTTTGTATTTATGCATGCATGGACGGATGGACGTGCGAAACTTTGTATTTATGCATGCATGGATGGACGGACGTGGGACTTTGTATTTATGCATGCCTGGATGGATGGACATGGGACTTTGTATTTATGCATGCCTAGATGGAAGTGGGACTTTGAGCCGGAGGCTTCGGGTGGGGGACTTCGCGCATGCAGGAAATATACAGGGATTTCGAGCCGGAGACTTCGGGCGGGGGACTTTGCGCATGCAGGAAGTATACAACGGGGGACTTCGCGCGCGCATGGAGTCCCTTGCGTGGACACCGAGGGCGCGGAGGCCGGAGCTGCGGCGTAGGCTCCGACAGCGTGCGAAGCTAACCATCTCCACGGCCCAACACATCGCTTCCCTGCGTGACCATCCCCAGTAGAGCGGAGATAGCAGCAACATAAAAATAAGCGATTAGATCCATTCAACACTGCCCCTGGACGGAGATAACAGCGGCATAAAAATAAGTGGTTCGATTAGACCTATCCAACTTATCGTCTACAAGATATAGCAAAGTGGTTTCCCCGCGGGAGTACCTGTACGCCTTATCCGATTAGATCTGCCAGATCTGGATCTGGACAAGAAATGGGAGCTCACACTAGATCTACGTGCTCACAACACTTCTGCATATTTACTGAGGCGCATGTATATATATATATATATATATATCCCAAAACGAACAGGCTAGCGACAAGATAAACTTATCTGTGATGAGTGCTCCAGAAATCCCTTCCATACGTAAACTTCTAGTCGTCCCCACGGACGGCGCCATCTGTCGTGGCTACGGGCCAAACAGAAGAAGAGGGGACTGGTAGAAGAGAAAGAGGAGAGCTAGATCTGTAGGAGAGTTGGTAAGAATGAGAAGATGTCCCCCCTTTGCCCCCTCCTGGAGGTTTATATATATATATGAGTGGGGTAGAATGAGAAATCCACATTCTACCCCTTAGTACTTACAAAGGATGAGGGTACATTGGTATATTTACACTGGTATATTCCTCTACACTATTGGGTCTATTACATGTTGAACTAGTTGCACGGCCCAGTCGCGGGGGGTTGAGCCACCCCACAACATATATCAAATTTTTACGCAAAAATTTTGGGGTGCAACTGCACCCCCATGCTACAAAATGGCTCCTCCATTGCAAGTGAACAACTCCGTGGTCGTGGCAGCCATATATACCACCTCGCGGCGGGATAGCTGATCCTTGCATGGAAGCAGGGAATGGAATGCTGCGAATTTGGAGCTGTTCGCGTGCGCGTTCGACTGATCCCATCAACCGGCGGGGTGAAGCGCATTAGTTCGCCCGAGGGGTCGTGGCGTCGTGGTCGAGGAAACAATACAATACTCCCTCTTGATTCTTTTTAGAAGACGTATCTTATTTGAGCACAGGAATTAAGAAGACATAAAACCAAGAAAATAATAGAGAATATATGGTATTAATATTTTAGAAATAAGATAGTCCCTTCGTTCAAATTTATAATGTGTATTTTTTGAATGATTTTGTGCATAAACATAGAGCGTATTTCATGTTCCAATACAAAATTAGTGTGAAGTTCACTTTATACCCTTAATAAATATGCAGCTTTACTTACTATTATCTACATGTATACATTGAATACAGTGATTAAAGATAATAATTAGGTGTAATCTAGTCATTTTTACTGTCTCATTGATCTATGTGCTAGGAAAAAATATATCTTATAAATTTGGACAAAGGGAGTAGAAGATAGTTATGTGGATGTTTACTTATAATTATTAAAACAAGAGAAGATTAATGATGATAAAAGAGAGAAAAGATCATCAAACCTACATACATGTCTTACAATAGAAATAAGAGCAAAAACTATAGTCTCTTGTATTTTGAAACAGAGGGAGTGCTGCTTAAGATGTGACAACGTACGTCTACATAGGTCCGGCAACACCGCGAAAGCCGGGTAGGCGTTGACGAGGAAGTGGCGAAGTGTGATAGGATACATCATGAAGCGAAAGGTTAGTGACTTGCTTTAGCATGGGGCTTGAGAAAGTGACAACTTTAGAGGCTAGCAAGAAATGCACAGGAAAAAAATCTTCGATTATTTTCTGTCCAAAAACACTAGAAAAGCTTGTTTTGTAAATTCGTAAATCCGAAGAATAAACGAGCCAGAAACCAGTTATAGTACTATTTGCTTTGTGGGGTGTTGATGAGGAATGGCAGCTCTTAACAAACCGGTAAAGATTAATCTCCACAGCTCGAAGTGCTACAGTACCAGGGTGTATGTATGGCCCGCTGGATGAAAAAGAATTAAGCCGTTATATTTAGATTTTTTGAGCTTATAATTTATAGTTTCTTTCAAATAAATAAATATGATGGGTTTCTTCTAAATAAACAAATGAAATGTCTTCCAAACAAACAAATGAGATAGTTTCTTCGCCATTTTTTCCAAACAATTTATCATAACATATGTTGAAATGGCTTATCGGTATTTAATTTATTCACATAAACGCTTGTACTATGGTTAAAAGACATTAGCCGCAGCTATAAGCTGTCAATTACAGTAAAAAAGAACCCCTTAACTCAGGCCATAAGAAAACTATTTTGCTAGAGTAACAAACCAGGCTGACATCAATCTAGAAATGGGCTTTGCCTCCTCCTTTCGGCCACCACATTAGCTGGGGCCTGCTCCAAGCAGGCCGACACTGTGGCCTGTGCTCATGGAGAAGGCTTTAACGCCTTCCCTTTTTCCGTTGCAAAAGATTACGGAACTTTTAAATCATTTCTTTCTGCAAGTTTTTGCCTTGATAGGGATTAGGGAGCTTGTAAAAAATGGCACATAGTAGAGACTACAGAGGAATTCCCAGAGTAAAAAGCAACCACAGTTACTACTTAGTTTTGCGGGAATCAAGGATTTTAAGACTGGCACTTGAGGTTGCAAGTGGTGCAGTATTCAGCTCCTACGTCTGTAAAAGCTTCTGGAAGAGCTCCCCGTTTTCCCCCTACGTGAAAGTGAAAGAACAGATAAGGTTACAGAGGATCCACGCTCGCGACCGTGCCCAGCAGGTAGGTCTCGACAGGGACGCGAATCAACTGGATAAACTCAACCGCCCCTGCCGCGCGCGTAGAAGTGGAGAACAATATGGCAGTGCATAGCTGCTGGGGATCAGCATGGACGCCATCCAGGTAAAACTCCGACGGCGACACGCCGGTGTCCGCGGTGGCGACACGTACCGCCCGCATAAGGCCAAGGATCTTCGATTTTGATGTGAGATTGGTAACACGGAGTCACGGAGCATGGCGATGGGCTAACCATCTTATGCTCTCTTTCCCCGGAAGGCTGGACCGTGGGGATGGGCTTGACGTTGATGTCCCAATTACGCCCTCATGTAGTGACTCATCAGCAAAGACAATTGTTACATATTAGCTGTAGTTGATAGTTTTTGATAAAAATAAATAAATAATAGTAGCTGTGGCTAATGTTTTGGCTGAAAATAAATAGTAGTGATTTTTAAAAAGAGTGGATGAGCGGTAGAAAAATTGAAGGACATATGTGTGCGTGAGACAGAGTAAGAGTAATGGAATGCACAGTGATCTAAAAGGCGGCCTGAAAAGAGTAATGGGATGCACAGTGATCTAAAAGATGGCTTGTGTGGCCACCCAAGCGCCGTGTAGGCATTGGGCGACGGGGGTCTGCCGGGCCCTGGGAGCAAGTCGGGTGTGTGGGCGGCTAGGTGGCATAAGACGGCCTCGGCGCAGCGGCTGGTTAGGCAGGTGTGACAGCCACACAACGGCAAGGTGGGCGTGTCAACCGCTCTAGGTGGAGAACAGAGGGGGTATAACAGAGGAAGGGAAAAGAGTAAGTTAGGGTTTAGGACACATACTGGTACTGGAGAGTCGGGCGCGTCGCACGAAGGGTTTCTTTGCCAGCGCACAGGGCCGCAGCCGTTGATTCGCCGAATCTCACCGAATTCCGCATCGCACAGCCGCACAGGTGTGTTCCACCTCCCCTCCTCTTCGCCGCCTTCTCCGCCTGTCCACCATTTTGTCTAGCCACACTCCCTGCCACCACGCCGTCGCTCCCCTCCGCGGCTCCGCTCCGCTCTGCTCCGTTCGGCACAGGGCCACGCCTTCCCACCGCCACGCCAACGTGCCGCCACGCCGGTGGAGAACAGGAAATGGCAAGGCCGCAAGAAAGGAGAAGCAGAGATGGCGCTGTCGGCGGTCGATCTCGGGCTCGGCTCTCAACAGCTCGATCGGACGTGTATTTACTTAGATGGCTAATTGCTTTTGCTCGCTGGTAGTGGTTACTAAGTAGTAGGGCTAGTTCGTCTCAATTAATTGGTTTACAGTATGAGTGTAGTACTTCTGTACCAGTACGGTGATTTGTTATCTATGTGACTATGTTTATTATTTTGTAGTTATTTTTTTTACTTCCTTCACTCTTTCATATTTATATAGTAAGTCCAAAAAGCAATAGTTGTATCAATTTGTCCACATACCAAGGGTCTCATGTATTGCTTAATTTTTAATGTGCAGGTTTACATGAAGTATTTATATCAAAAATTTATATCAAATGATGAAGTATCTATCTATCATCTATCAAATTTACAAATTACAAGTTATTTCAGGTAATTATTCTTCCTCCAAACATCATATATGTCTTGACATCGCCCATAGTACACCATGCTAAAGTTGGCCGTCTATCCCCGCCAAGGCGGCCTAGGCGCTAGGCCCTTGCTTGTCGCCCGTCTGGCGCCTACTTGAACATTGGGGATGCATGATGCACTTGTAACTCTCTGTCTTATCCGCAAAACGAGACAAAAAGCGAGAGGGGTGGAGAAACCACTTCAAAAAACTAGGTATTCATATTTTCTTCTAACTTCTCCAAATAGAAATTAGAAGCAAAAACCAATACAAACACCCCGTATTGTTGCGTTGTAGGACATGGTATTAGGGTTACTTCTTAAGAGAATTTGTGAACAGAGCAAACTACTGTCTGGCTCAAAGTACTCTAAATAAAATGATCAGAATTAAAAGAAGCGATTAACGCGTGATCGAACTACTAGTAGTAGTGTATGCTAATGTTCCTATTCATCAACAATCTCTAAATTAGTTGAATATATGCTCATAATGCTCTTCAATAATTTTTCTGAATGTCGTTCGCCTCAAAAGTTCGTACAGACAAAGATGCATTGGAGCCAGGGAGGACCCTGATGGGCAAAAAGCGACTTGTTCGTTTTCATTTGGAACGGTATAGGAGCATATATATCTCCTTTTATTTTCAGTTCTAGTTTTTGTGAACGTACGGACTCTCTAATCTCTATGGTAAAATGTGACTCTTAAGTTCTCATTATTTTGCCAATCGGCATTGAATTTCTCTACCTTTACTTGATTGCACTTGCTGAAATAGCGAACATGGAGATGCTCTCAATGTAGCGCAAGTTAGCATTTGAAAGTGTGTGGATGCACTGCATCGACCGAGGAGTTTACATATGGCATGAAAGTTTTTATCATCTTTGAAAGGTACCTAGATATCAAAAGGTAATAAAAATTTATATGTAATTTAGTAGCGACATAGGATAGTAAAATTTTCATAATACATTATCTTGGTTAGTTGTCCTTAGGTTGATAGGCTCCATGAAATATGGCAAGACATATCTGAATGACGACATTGTTTTCTTCGTCTCTAGAGTCGTTGGAGCCTCGCAGAGATGATATTTTCGGAGAACCTGACAGGCGGCAAACAGAGAATGGACATCTCCTTGCTTCTGTACGCAAGTCTGCCAAAACGCAGACAAACAAAGGGAATTACAAAGAACAAAATTGAATTGCATGCAGCTAGGAACATAAATATATAGAGTGCATTATCCAAACAGGATAAGATTTGGTATTTGGCTGGTAATGCCGGTATCCCCTGGACTCTCGAGTCGTTTCTGAACCCATGCTGACCTCTCCGCTATGTTCCAAAGGCAGATCGATTTAACCCGTATCTTTCCATGATACCAACTCCCTTTCTGTAAGCGATGCAAATCTCCTGGCCGATCCAAGCAAATATTTTCTCCAGGGCTTAATATAGGAGTTTTCTTCTGCATGGAAAATAAGAGCGTACAATTAATATAAGCTGTATTTTCCCGGATGTCATGACGGGTTTGGCTTTGAGCTTGCAGGGAATAACTAGAGTTTATCACTTGAAAGTGCTACTTTTAACCTTGTCCAGTTAATTCTGTACGCATTTTCAGTTTGACTGATCTAAAGGTCATCGAAGACTCGATATAGGGTAGAAATTATTTTGCTCAACAAACATGCATGGTGGCCTGCATAATTGCATGGCTTGTGTAGTACTTTACATAATCCCAAATTTTGAAAATTATATTTTGCAATCTAAATTTAAATTTAGGATATTTGATTCAATATTTAATTAGCAAATTTATTTTGGGATATCTCTCCTTATGTGTGAAAGAGAGTATTGAGGGTGGGTCATGCATCGAGCTAATTTACAGTCTTAACTTTTGAGTTGAATGCAGTGCATGTTATTTCTTCCTTTTCAAATCAATATATCACTGAACCAACTATTGAATATAAGCATTTACAATTAGGATCAACTAAACTAAGGCTTTGATTTTTTAGATCTTTTCAAATTAATATATCTCTAAGATAACTATCGAATATCAGCCTTTACAATTAGGATCAACTAAACTAAGGCTTAGATTTTTTTAGATCTTTTTAAATTAATATATCTCTAAGATAACTATCGAATATAAGCCTTTACAATTAGGATCCACTAAACTAAGGCTTAGATTTTTTAGATCTTTTCAACTTAATATATCTCTAAGATAATTATCGAATATAGGCCTTTAAAATTAGGGTCAACTAATTTAAGAGTTGGATTTTTCTTTTTTGTGAGAATTTATAGCATATTTCTCTTTTTTTTCTTAGCAGCCTTAAAAAGTCTATTATCAACTTTTAGTATATAAAATAATAGAATATTACTCTAAAAAACATTGGAAAAACTAAGTACCGCTAATTCCCTCGCAGAAAAAAGTACCACTAAGAACGAGCAATCCATGATAGTTCTATCAGTAACACCATAACTAACAGTAACACATTGTAGACGATTTAGTATGTCAAGTAAGCAACAGTTCTTTCAACATTCTCGTTAGACAGAATGGATTACTCAACCTTTCTCCAACATCCCAAGATCTTCGAGAAAGGCGGCTGGTGAAAAAAAGGAAAAAAAGAGTATGATACTAGAGGTTGCCCTGAAAAAACATGACACTTACATAGCATGAGTTCCAGAATTGACTGAGGCGATTAAACCTAAAAATAATTGCTCCTCACGTACTAATAGGCTTAAGTGAACTAGGAACACAAACATTGCCCTCTTCTTTCCAGCTTCTAAAAGTTATTTTTCGGTTTTCTATAGTAACTAGACTAGACAGAGTGTCTTTTTAAGATAGATCTACAAGCTAATTTTAGTACACACTATAGTGATTTCATTTATATCGCTAAAATCACAAACGAATTTCTATTACTCTCTATTCTTTTTCATTAACAATCTAAAAATTATAAACTATAACTAAAAGGTATGGCCCGAAACTTAAATCAATATGCCCATTATTCAATATGCTGCACTAATCATCTGCCCCTGCCCACTCCGTTTCTAGGTGCTGTCGATAGAGGATATGACTTTTCATGCGGGGATCATGTGGTGGGTCCCAGGGAGCTCCTCCGACGTGTCGCAATCCCGTGCGGTGGACCCGCCAAAATCCGGCTGCAGCCAATCGTAGATCACGGAACCGGATGGGGTATTACCAGTAGACCAATCACCTTCCAGATAAGGCCTGCAGGTGGGTCCCACCTCCACACCAAATGTGCAAAGCACACTCGGGTACGGTGCTAGGGTCCCCCGGGAAAGAGCAATACTGGGCCATACAGCTCAAATAGCCCTAATCAAGTGATGTTTCTGTCATTTTTATCGCACAATGTTCTCATAGCATATACACTTGTACGGTACGAGTGCAAGTGTGCTGCTGCGATAATACTACGATACTAGAAACTTGTTTTTAGTAAGTTTTGTAGGATCGTTACACTAGGAATACTTTCTCTTTGTTCTTTGTGTTTGCAACACATGAGTAGCTCGGATCAGAAGGCGGCGGGGGCCGTGGGCGGCAAGGCGGCGCGAGCGTGCGACAGCTGCCTGCGGCGGCGCGCGCGGTGGTACTGCGCGGCGGACGACGCCTTCCTGTGCCAGGGGTGCGACACGTCGGTGCACTCGGCCAACTCGCTCGCTAGGCGGCACGAGCGCCTGCGGCTGCGCGCGTCGTCGCCACCGTGGCCGCCGCGGACGTCAGTCGAGGGCGTGGAGGCGGAGACGACGTCGTCGAAGCGCCAGGACGTCGCGCCGGCATGGTCGAAGCGGAAGGCCCGCACTCGGCGGCCGCAGGTCAAGAGCGTCGGGCAGTTGCTGTCGAGGCGGCTCGTCGTGCCGGAGGTGGCTGTGGAGTCGTCGGACGAGCGGAAGGCCGAGGAAGATGGAGCGGAGGAGGAGCAGCTGCTGTACCGCGTGCCGACCTTTGACCCCGCCCTCGCCGAGTTCTGTTCCCCGCTGCCGATCGATGACGCGGCGGCCACAACCCCATGCTGCAGGGAGGACGTCGACGGCGCCGTGGAAGACACGAGGGAGCCGGTGGTTGCAGCATCGCCCGTGCAGCAGCTCCCGGACAGCTTTGCCAACTTCGGCCCGACAGACGCCGAGCTCAGGGAGTTCGCCTCGGACATGGAAGCCCTCCTCGGCCGAGGCCTGGACGACAGCAACGAGCTGGAGGACCCGTTCTACATGGAGACCCTAGGGCTCGTATCGCCAGCGGAAGACGGCAGGCGCGTAAAGGTGGAGCCCGACGGCGTTTTCTTCAACAACGGGGGAGCGGTGGCGTCCGGCCCGGAGCTGAAGTCTGAGGTGCGTGCGGAGGTGCTGGACATCGATTTCAACTGCAGCTCGCCGACGGTGGTAGATGACAACGACGGTTTCGAACAGAAGACATCGGCCAGCAACGGCGACGCCGCTGATGCGCAGTTCTTTCGGAGGAGCCTGGATCTCAGGCTCAACTACGAGGCGATCATCGAGAGCTGGGAAAGCTCGCCGTGGACCGACGGCGAGCGGCCGCACGTCAAGTTCGACAACTTCTGGTTCCACGACCACTCGGTACGTGGGTGATTTACGAAGTTATTTTTGCTCGATCGGATAGGCGCTTGGCGCGTGCGTGTAACTTTAATCGTGTGGTTGCTGCGTGCATGGTGCAGGGCGTGTGGATGGCGGGAGGAGCACGGCATGGTGAGGAGGCGGGGACGCCGAGGCTCAGGATGGACGGCGCCGGGCGGGTGGCGCGGGTTTCGCGGTACCGGGAGAAGCGGCGGACGCGGCTGTTCGCCAAGAAGATACGGTATGAGGTGCGGAAGCTGAACGCAGAGAAGCGGCCGCGGATGAAGGGCCGGTTCGTCAAGCGCCCAGCAGGCGGAGGAGCCGCCGTCGCTGCCGCCCCGTGCGCCGTCACCTAGCTAGATGATGAGCCAGTCCCGTCAGTGCCCGTGGCACCGTGGCGTGCCGGCATGACTGGTTGCACTTGCAGATTGCATATCTCACGGTCACGGGCTCGGCATGAAATTACACACACAGAATTCGTCGAAGCTGCTTTATTTAGTTATGTTTTCCTTCACAATTTGTCTATGTTTTTTTCCCTCTCTGTCGATCTTTTCGGCATCGATCGGTGATTGCTGAGGATTCAGGGGTTTTCAGCTTGTTAGCACACTGTGAAATGTTTTGGCTTGACGTTTTTGAAACCTTTCTCTCTCTTCGACCAGAGAGAAAATAGGGTTGTACATATGTACATGTTTTTCATGGTTTTCTTAAGCAAGTACGGTTAGAAAGGATACAAATAAAATAACGTTATGTAAATTACTTGTTGCAACACATGCATGCATGTACTAGCACTTTTTTTTTTGAACGAAGAGACAGGAGCTCTACCTATGTTCATGATGTCTTTCTTTGAAATTCCAAAGGGTGTTCTTAAAAGACTGAATTTTTATCGGTCAAGATTTTTTTGGCAAGGCAGTAATGATAAACATAAGTATCGCCTCGCCAAATGGAACATCCTTTGTCGTCCAAAAGATCAAGGCGGGTTGGGAATACCTGACCTTTGGATCAAAAATAAATGTCTTCTAAGCAAATGGCCTTTTAAATTGTTGAATGAAGATGGAATTTGGCAAACCTTACTCAGAAATAAATATTTGAGTTTAAAATGCCTTACTCAGGTTAAATCTAAACCTGAGGACTCGCAGTTTTGGAAAGGTTTGCTAAGGGTCAGGGAGGATTTTCTGGGTTGTGGGTCTTTCAAAATTAGAGATGGCTCGCAAACCAGATTTTGGGAAGACACTTGGGTAGGTTCTTTACCTTTAAAAGAGCAGTTTTCCAGTCTGTACAACATAGCCAATTATCCTCATGTAACTGTGGAGACGGTTATGAATCAAGTGCCTATTAATGTCTCTTTTCGCAGAGCTTTAACTGAGGATAAATTGGTGGCTTGGCTAAACCTAGTAGCTAAGATAGCCAATGTTCAACTTTCAAATGAGAGGGATGTTTTTAATTGGGATCTGCATAATCATGGTCAATTCTCTGTACGGTCAATGTATGCATACTTGATAAACCAGGATATCCCTTTCACTAATAAATTCATTTGGAAGTTGAAGCTCCCTCTTAAGATAAAAATTTTCCTTTGGTACCTCCAAAGAGGGGTTATCTTAACTAAAGATAATTTAGCTAAGAGGAACTGGTCTGGTAGCCAAAAGTGTTGTTTCTGTGATCGTAATGAAACGATAAAGCACCTTTTTTTTAATTGCTGCCAGGCTAAAACAATTTGGAATATTGTTCATATTGCTACTGGGATAACTCCACCTAGATCTTTTACTCACATGCTTGGAGGCTGGCTCACGGGCACTGGGCGAGAGGATAAAAAACAGATTTTTGTGGGGGCTGCTGCAATTATTTGGGCAATTTGGTGTACTCGTAATGATATTGTTTTTGAGAACAAACAAAACGTTTCTTTTATGCAGATTATTTTCAGAGGAGCATATTGGTTGCGGTTCTGGGCGCTGCTGCAGCGTGAAGACAAAAGGGAGACGTTGCGATTGGCAAGCAAAGCTTTGGAGGTTGTTGCTTTAGATGTTTTTGCTAAGAATGGATGGCAAAGTAATATTAGAATTTGCTTCTGAATTTACTTTTGCTTCTGGCAAAGTAATATTTTCTTTATTTTGTAAGCAATAAGCTGATAACATTGTAAGACTTGGCTGTGTGCGGTTGCAGAGGCCGGAATTTTTCCATTTTCTAAAAAAAAAAGGAGCTCTACCAGTACCAATGCTTTTATATATAAAAGAAGAGAAATTATGGTATTTAATTAGGAAACTACTGAACTAGATGAGCTATATAGTTAAGTAACTTCAGTTCAGTGGCTCAATGCCATACACAATTCCATGCATAATTTTCTAAAGATTTGCTAGCTATATAAGTTCTCATTAATTATGGACAACATCACTAACAATTTTGTGGCAAAACTCATAATTCATGCAGGTAAATATATCAAAATAAGCGATGACATCGATGGGTGTAAAATTGCTAGGGAAATGTTCCTCTCTGGTAATTGGGCGCACAGGAGAGGGCCTTTCACCTGGATGGGTTCGGCTCAAGTCAAACCAAACACAAGTTTTACGTTTTTTTTAGATTATAACACAGGGTAGGGCACTCACCACACTTACACCACATACATATACACATGTGCGTTCTACTAATTAAACTACACGCTAGGATTTAAGCGGGTGTCGTCAGTACTCATGGAGCGCAGACATACATATGTGAGGCGAGACAACTGGGGCTGATCTAGGGATCGAACCCAGACAAGCAGCTTGCACGACGGGCCAAATTGGAACAATGCTTATTGCCGCTAGGCATTGGTTGGACCAAATCGGAACAGGCGGGGGGCCCCTAAAATTTAATTTCAATAGGCCAACTAAATACTAGACCTTACTAGGGCTGGTTAATTTAAGGACCTTAAAAAAAATACAAGCCTTGTAAGTATGGTTATCAGAATCGTGATCCTGAATTGGATCGGAAACACTCTATATCGTGATCTTGAATTGGATCGGAAACACTCTAGTAGATCGTATTCTAGGATCAAATCGTAGAATCTAAGATCCTATCCAATTCTACTAAAAACATATTTATTCCAATTTACCATGTATTTCAATAGTGATATAAGTGTTTATTTGGTCATTTGACATCTAATTTGATTAATAAATATATCTTATTCATGACTAGAACCATAGTTTAAACTCTATGTCATTAAGAGCTACGACTAGAAGAGTGATATTATCAATATTGCCATAATCTGATCATTTTACATAAAAAATAAAATAAATAGATAATCAAATTAATTTTTATTATTTCAAACCTCCAAATCTTAATATCTAAACTATTAACTACATAGTATTTAACACATAACTTGAATTGAGAGATAACACACAAGCAAATATCTAAATCTTTCATAATCTTAGATGATACGTGATTGTACACGATTCTACTGCAATTATACGACTAGGATCACGATTCTATCATGATACTACCAAGTATAACTTAGGATATGGTTTAAGTCGGATTAATTTTATGGAATCATAGAATCATACGATTCTATAACTACAATCATTATTTGTTATCCTGTAAGAATACACACTCCGGGCCATCTTCGGCATAATGGGCCAGGCATTCTTTTGTCGGATGTAGTGGCTTCGTACCTGGACGTCCCAACCGAAAAATATAGATTGGACTGGAGGCGAGCCCAAATATATTAGCACCCATTTTGTGTTCAGTTTCCGTTGGTGAAAAGCTGTGGTTACACATACACTGATTTGGATGTTTCCTTTTGTGAATCGGATGTCCAGCAATACTAGGTTGGCGATGTGAAGTGAGTATAGATGCGGGCAATGGTATACACACTTAAAACTTCTTCTGAAACATTTTGGAGTAGTGTTTTCATGCTTTTCATTCTAATAAAAATAGTATTAATCTCAAAGCATATGAAGAGGTAAGTAATCACAATTCACCATTCAGTTCTGATTTAAAAATTATACAAATCGTTTTCAGAGAAACATAGAAAAACTTTTGAGAAAAGTATAGAAACATCTCCAAGCATTTTAAGAGTTGAGCGCATGATTGACTCGATGGAAATGCGTCGTCGTCTCTTCTCTCTACAGCACATGATCGAAGCCTAGGCTTGCCCCAACTCCGAACCTTAATCCTTCTAGAATCTGAACATCAAAACGAAAATGTTAGCTCCCAACTCCCGATTTGCATATTGCATCGTCATGTACCGCAATGTTTCTTTCGACTCTTTAGAAGTGCATGAGAGAAGCGCATGGGCCATGTGACCACTACGAGAGTTGCACATCGCAAAGAACCATGGAGGAGATGGCATCGTTGATGATGACGGGACTTCCCTCCAAGAAGCGTAGCCAAAACAGGGTGCCGCCTTGGGCGTGTATTGGACTCACTGGCGACCAGCGTTGTTTGAGCAACTACCAGAGCAAGGAGAAGCTCAAGTCACACGAAACTTTTTTTTACACGATCAGGTAGGAGGGCTGCCTATTTAATTGATTAAGACAGAAGCAAGTCACAAGTTCAGAACAACAAAAACAAATAGGAGAAAAGAGGAAGAAAGGAGAGAGAAAACCAAGGGGAGCAATAAGCCTAGCCTCCCGAAATTAGACTATGTTCTAAAGTGCCATGGCTTTTAACTAAAATGACATTGGAGCAGTTGTTACCTTTTTCTAAGGTATTCAATTAAAGAAAAAAAATAGGACAAATGAAAAATATTATTATATCTTCACGGATAATACAAAGAAAAAAAGAAAAAAAGCTATGTTAAGAGATCGATATGTTCCAACAGCTTTTGATTTTGGAACCAGAAGTCATTGCCATTTGGAACGGGCTGCTACTGACCAAGCTGAAGCCTCATCCTTTATTTCTGCAAGGAGAAATCGTGTTGATGCCACAATAGGGAGTTCTGAGGGAGGTCAGTATATATGCTACGTAATGTAACCCTCATTTTTTCGTATTTTTCAGGCGATCGTGGACAGCGGTGTAATTTACAATGTGTCTGTTCATTGTTTCCAAATGGTCAGAAGAAACCCTGTAATATCTGTATTTGAGTTGCAGCGATGTTATTGGTCTTGGCAGTTCAGTGGGGTCAGTAAGGGCATCAAAGGTACTCATAAACAGATCCGTTTGACAGGAAAGATAAGAGACGAAGAAAACGAGAGCTTGGGGTAAAGTAACAATCATACAGTTTGTACATTGCTATTGCCCATCAAGGAAAGGAAACACATCAAAGCTTCCTGGCACCACAGGGTATGTAGCATACGAAGAGGAGGCAGCAGCAGTAATACTTTAAACAGCAGGTAGGTTCTCTGATACGTGTTCTCCAAAGAATCACTCAAAAATTTTCCAGAGAACAGCATTTTACTCTGTTCCAGCAATCCTTTTCTTCAAAGACTCGACGTCGTCGGCCAACTCTTTCCTGCTCTCCTGTAATCGAATAGGGTCCGGGGCATGTTAACAATACCACTAATGCTCATCTAAAAAAATTGCTGATAGTGCTGCTACCAGATGCTGCCAAGTCAGGCTTACTAATGCCTAATTGCATACCTTGAAAAGGAGGTAGCGGTACACGAACCATCCGGTGTACCCGAGCCCAACAAGCTCCATGATCTTGGGAAGCTGCCGCGGCAACCACATGATAACTTGTCACGTTGCACTACTCAGTGGACAATTGAGGCAAAACTGCAGTCATATATGACAACCGGTGGCGTACCAGAGGCACGGAGTTGATGGCGCCGACGATGACGGACGACAGCCAGACGGCGACGATGGCGCCGCCGGCGTATGTGAGGACGGTTGACTTGTTCTCGACGGCGTCCCACTGCCACAAGTAACAACACGCACCGTTGCTAAAACTGAGCTATTTTGCTCACCATTCTAGGTTCTTGCCAGTAGTTATCATCCTTGAGCTACGACGTACCTTTGCTTTCAAGTCGGCGATGAGCTCGTCGCCGCTGGCGGCGGATGTCGAGGTGTCATCGGACGAGGCCTTCAACCGGAGCAGAGAAAGCCTTGGTGGATCTAACATCGTATAGCATGTAGTAATGGTTAACGCTGCTACTAAAAACGACTAAGTTTTTGCATATGTATACGTTACTGTGCTCGCCTTGGAGGCGAAGAGGGGTGAAGTTACGCCGTGGGAGAAGAACGGAGGGTGGCGCGGCGGCGCCGACGGCGGGGAGGCGTGCTCCACCTAGAAGCGCCGTGGAGTACGCCGTGGCGGCCATGACAGTCAGTCCCTTGTCGGTCGAGCTGGCTCTTCTCTGGCCTCTGCTTTCTTTACTTTTCCTTCGCTGCGCTATCTATCCTCCAAAGCCGGAACAGTACACAGTAGCCCTGCCCCTCTCTTGTTCGTGTGTTCCGTCCGGCTGCTCTGTGTCCACTCCCTTCGATGCTTTTGCGTGGCGATCGGCCACGTGGCAGGATGTTGGGGTGTGATTGGCTGCCTCCCTATCTTAAAAATCTGCCCCTGGCTTCCTAGGATTTGGTTGGCCCTCCTTGGAGCACATCTGCAAAGGTACCAGGTTCTGAGGTCTGTTCTTTTTAGCTGAAATTTATAGTTTTTAGCTGCGGTTTGTGGCTTTTGGGCTGTTCGTACGAGAGATTACAGAGTAGCAGAAATTTACGTGCGGTTTTTGTCGATATAAATAAAATCGGTACAGTATGTAATACAATTAACTAGTAGACCATATTTTAAAAAGATACTCCGTTTAAAAGTTAGTTACTGTAGAAAAACCGAAAAGTAGCTTTTAGAATCTGAAAAGAACAGGGCCTAAGTCCTCGCCAGCAGCTCGGCACGGGGAAGGGCCCAGTTCTCAATTGTGCCGCAGGGCCCATGGATGGCCAAATGGGTCGGTCCAAGACACGGTACTGTCGGCATGTCCCATGGCATGGCCTGGCTAGAACGCCGATGGGCTGGGTCGACACGGCACGAGGCCATGGGCCGTGCCTGGGCCAGAGCCTCGGCCCACCATGTCGGCACGGCACAAACAATGCCAGGTCTGGCACGACGATGGCATGATAGGACCCATTAGGATCATCAGCAACGGTTGGCACGAACGACTCGTTTGGCACGACTGGCACGAGCATGGCCTGAAAAGCCCGTTTAGCCCATTTAGCACAGCCAATGGTTGTTTTTTTTAAAAAAAATAGCCATTTTTGGCTGTTGAGCCTTAAAAAATGCGATTTTTTTGAAAATTTTGAAAATTTTCCTATAAATAGGCACCATACCCCCTCATCAATACACACTCAAATCATCATTCTCCTCTCCTAACTCTCTTGTGAAAATTTCAAAGCTCTTTATAGTTGACAAGGATAGAATAATCCTCAAATTATTACATCATTATATTTCTTGAATATACCCCTTATCGATAAGAGGTAAATAGGGCAAGATGTTTGAAGGAATCTAGACACCTAAAAATGATTTTGGTAATTAATAATATTATGTGAATATGAGACCAACATGTTTATTGTGTGTTTGAAAGGTTTAGTCCTTATGATGAATATGACAACTGAAAAATGCTTGCTAAAAGTCAACATGAGGATCAAGATGGTTCAAGACAAAGGTATAAATAGTTTAGGATCACTTTTCTATTTTACCGATTTTAAGAGAAAGGATGGAAGATCGGATTATAGGATAAATGTTGTACTATTAAGTGGGATCATAGCTAGTAACTTAACAACATGTTGTTGTGCTATTTGGATCAATTTAGGATCATGTATGCACTAAAAACTAAAATTGTTAGCCAACTATGCATTGACAAGGAAATCGATTGTGCTGGTGTGTAATTAGCGGTACTACTGCTTAGTGTATGGCCAGGGTGGTAGTGTGGAACTACCGGAACCTAGAAGAACCGACGTTAAGTTGGCAGCGACGTTGGGGAAGGCAGGTTTGGCGCCAGCGACGCCGCGGATAGCGGATCCGATGCGAGAGAGAAGGGGATCGGGGAAGCAGGTGAGATGGGGAGAGGAGGAATGGGAGCCCTGGTGGCGGATGTGGAGGCGGAGGGGAGAGGAGCAAGGGGATCGAAGGAGGCATACCGAGAAGAGGAGACAATGGCTCATAGTTGGAAGACAATGGCTCAGTTGGAAATTGAGGGGGTGGCGGTGCACTAGAGAGGATGAGGGAGAGGAGGAGCGGCGAGGGTGCTGTGCGAGGGAAGAAGCGGCGGCGGAAGGGAGGTGGAGGTCGGCGGGGTCACCAGTGTTGAGGGAGGTGACAACGGGGACAGAGAAGAGCGCATATTTGGTTTGTTGAAGTAGTAAATAATTTAAAGCATCGACACATTAAGTAAATAATTTCAAGCATTGACACATTAAGGTGGTGATCGGTTCGGCTGAAAGCCTCATGGCTTATGGCTGAAAACACTGTAGCTGGCTGAAAAAAGCACTGTAGCTGATAGAGGCTTATTTACCATAATTAAATTTAAAAAAAATTTAAAAATAGAAAAAACATATTAGCCCATCACGTATAATGTAAACAAATACGAGGAAAAAAAGAACCGGTAAAAAAACTCAAAAAAAAGCCAAAAGTTCAGAAAAAGACGAAATTTATGAATAGTGCAAAAATAAGCTGAAGCCAGAAGCTGAAACCATATTGATCAGGGCCTAAGTACCTCTGCTAACAACTGCCATACATGTGAACCAACGAGCTACCATCTCAAAAGTTGCCACCCTGAGGAACCTTCCAAGCAGGGAAAGGTCCTTACTTTTTCTGACTGTAGAATAATAATGATCGGGATAGTTGACAATAATATCGTTTGAACTAGAATTTACCCCCTTGTGCTAGTTCACAACATGTTAGGATTTAGGGGACACTCCAATTCTCTGTGGACCTTCGCACTCTCAGGGCTAATTGTTAGGTGGGCTGTGTAGGATGACACAATCCAATTAACGTGTTTCTCTTTTTTTTTCATTGGGTATATGTATGTGGGAAATTTGGTATTTGCATACGTGATACGGATATGGATTCAGATCCGGCAGTCACCAAACTTTGCAACACAAAATATCAGTTTTGCTAGTTTGAAATTGGCTTGGATGCACTTTCATCCGTTGCCCTAGCTGAACTCCCAAGAGTAAGGAAGGGTTGACTGTGGGTCTGATAGACAGACACCATCCTCAGCAGCCAGCACTAAAGGTGTACTCATTAATTCTGTGTAACAAAGTAACAATTCCTACTAGTTGCTCCCATCCCTTCCTGTCTACCTTATCCTTAAGTTGTGACAAACTACTTTTTCATTGCAAAATCACGTTCCTGGTAAAATGTCACATTCCTGGTAAACTGGTGTTACAATCAGTATCTGATATTTCTCGTTACGAAAACCATTATATTTCATTTACAATATAGTAGAGCCTCCAATAACATAATCTATCCGTTCTGTAGTCTGTACACATTTTTTTGGCTGAGCTAGTATATTGCACAATATACTATTTGCATCCAAAGCGCTCTGCATCTTGTTTTGAAACTAGTGGAATATCATGATCTTGTCCAGCTTGTACTATCTTCTTAGGGCAGTTGAAGTCTGCTGCATCTGAAAGCATTAGTCCTTGATTATGCTTATCCATACTTCTTGGAGTAATGCATTTTTTTGGATTCTAGAAAAAAAATATTTACCCCAGTTCTGGAGCTACTGTTTTGCTGTGCTCCCCTTCTTTCTGTTGTGATTGGCTCAGTTCAACATTAGCAGGAATATTTGCATCTTGTACAATACAAAAACTGTAGGGAGTGCTGGAGCTTTTATTTGCATCCACGGCACCTCTCGGTTCACAGGCTTGAAGCTGAAATTAAGTCATTTGTTTAGCTTGTTTCTGATAATGTATCATCATTTGATTGAAGTTTGTAAGAAAAGATCGTGCATCAAAACCTTTCTATATAGTTCAAATTTTTGTTGTGACATGATGTTTACTCTTCTACAGAGTTCCATGTTTTCCTGGTGAATTAGGCTTCCCTGTTGCACAGTTAATATACAATTAAAATGTTAGCAACCTTCCATGCATGCTCATTGGTTTGAAGTAATAAAAAGGACATTGATTGTAGGGCCAAACCTTCCTGTGCAACTCTTTGATTTCACTGTTCAGAAGGTGGTCCTGTATGATAGATGTTTACTGCATCCTTAGACTGAAGCAAACATTAAAAACAAAATTGTGTATAATGAAGAACACATTGAATAAACCTTCCTCATTCTGATACTGTTTAGACTCATTTCAAGCCGATTCTCTAAACCCTGGAGGTCTCGCACACCTAGGCCAGAAAGCTCCTCTCCTGTTAGTTGCCTACAACCATGCAAAAGAGTTTCTCATGGTATTTCGTGATGACAATCGAAAATAGTCCCAATCTAATTGTCAGTATACTCAACCCTCTTCATGGGTTGAAGCAGAGCAGCTTATTATGTTGTTGGAAGAGAGTCACTATCAATTTCTGTTTTGTAACAGTGAACATTCTAAATGTCTTTCAGTAAGATTTTTTCCTCGTCCTGGCTGAATGAAGTATTTAATTTTGGTATTGACAGTTCTTATAAAGTTTTCCATGTGAAGCTACTTTCATGAGCAACTTAATATTAATCGGTGATATATTTTCATTGCAGAATCAATAGAGGATCATACTTGTGGCTTTCTTGTAAGTTGTGCAGTTGCTGTCTCAAACTTGCTGCCTCCCTTTGCCAAAGCTACGAGCAAAACAGAAAGTTCTGTCAGTTTACTTGAACTGTAAAATTTAATTTTAGAAAATTAATCTAGAAACGAATGGTGCCGTATGTTGCTGAAAATCAATCACTACTCAATAACAGCATATGCATTTGATATGGCAAGAACATCTCATTTTCATCTACTTGCAATATATCTATATATAGCCTGCTCTGATTTCAGTTATGGACCAGACATTGACCACTGATCACCTTGTTAAATTTAATCTCTAAAATTACATGTTAATTTCTGTACAATCTTAGATTATTTCTGGTGTTTGGATTCAATCAATTTGTTGAAACAATATCAGTACTGTAATAATGTTATGGGGTACAGTCCCCGACGTGAGCCCAAGACAAATCAGTTTGGTTTTGTTTTTTTGGTGGTTATTTTATTGTATTTTTGGTATCCTGTGGCTGAGTTGTTCATGCTAAAGAACAGTTGGGGGTCAGAAATTGACTCATTATGTTGGCATAATTTCATCTTTGAAGCATAATGTTGCCAAACAAAAAAGGGTGGTCGTGTGGAGCATGCCTAAGGCCCTAGGCACTACAGCCCTAGTGTGTGTGTATGCGGTAGCACTATTCTATGCGCGCGTGTATTCTACTCGCAGTTTTGTGCATTGGTAAGTTATCACTGGTTGTGCAAAAAGTTATCAGCGGCTGTGAAGAAAGCTACCATCGGCTGTGTACTGTAAGCGTTTGGCAGTAACTTCACTCGCCACCGATGGTAACTTCATTTAGAAACGTCAGTAACTTTCCGGCACTATGAAGGTTTGGCAATAACTTTGGTTGAAGCTGAATGCATCAATTCCATGTTGGAAAAAACATTGGTTTGGCAATAGGATGCTGAAATGGGGCACCATGGTGTCCGGGTACCAAGATTTTAAATGCATCAATTCGATCTAAATTCGGGTATATTTTTTAAAATATCAATTTTAGGACATATACTCATCTATAACAATTCAAATAAAATGTATAAGTTTGAAAAATATACTCAAATTCAAAGTTTTGAACGAGTTTAGATCACATACTTTGCTGATTTATATATAATCAGCATATACCTACAATAAAAATATCATAAAAAAGGCAACTACAATTCAAAATTTAATTCAAACTTGTTTGAACTAGTTAGTAAACTAGTTAAACTTGACATTCAAGAAACTTTAAAATTTTTCAAACACGATATATGCCTATTTTAGACTATGGTGCCCGAGCACCAAGAAGCACTCGTTTTTACTATATATATATATATATATATATATATATATATATATATATATATATATATATATATATATATATATATATATATATATATATATATATATATATATATATATATATATATATATATATAACTATGTAGCCTGTGGATGCATGGTTTGGCCTTGTCTCGACATATAGAAAGAATGATCGCTAAACAGTAGCAACATGGAAGGATGTTTTGGGATGCACAAAACATATACAGTTATTGAAATAGCTCTTCCTGTCACACAAATGATACCATAATATGAATGTACCATCATCATTAGCAAACTTTTACTAATGGTTGTTTCTGATGTAGATCTTGCTCTTTAATATTGTTTCTTGTGTTGTCCAATCAATTGAAACTGTTATGTATATATTAGGCCCATTGGTATGTATATGGCCAATGAGGCCCATTAGTTATGTACCCTAGAGTTGTATTGTAATATATATATATATATACCTATTGGTATCCATCTAATACAATGGAGAGATTCAGTTATAACATGGTATCAGAGCCTTGCCGAATCGATGTCTCTTGCACCTCCGACTCCATTGCTTTCGCCGCCGTCCGGCCTAACCTCCGCATTGTGTCAGGCTGCCCTTGCTCTGGCCTTCCCCATTGCATGGAGAAGACCAACACATGACGCCTTCTTTGCCGCCGACTCTCCTCTATCACCAGATCCGGTTTCTTTGGCCTTCTTCTCCGCCGCGCCGACTGATCTTCTCTGCCATGTTGACTTGGTCTTCTCCAACGTCGACTCTCCTCGTCACTGGATTCGGCTTCTCTGTCGTGTCGTCTCCCTCGGCCAATCCGACTCTTCTCTGTCCACAATTCCTCTGTCACCAGATCCGGTTTCTCTAGCCTTTTCTCCACCACACCGACTGATATTCTCCACCGCGTCAACTTGGTCTTCTTCGACGCTGGCTCTCCTCATCACTAGATCCAGCTTCTCCATCGTGTCGTCTCCCTCGGCCAATTTGGGCCACGAGACTCAAGGATGCTAGCCTTGGTGTCCGTGAGGAGCAGCCGCAGGGTCACTAGATCAGTAAGACGAGAACGAAAGCTGGCCTAATACTTAATGGGCGACACTAGTACTACTTAACGGGTGGCGCTAGTTTTTACAGGCGAACATGTCGGATCCATCACCAGAGCAATAGAGTTGACCCTCATCTTCACTGCAATTGCTTCCATCTCCAGTGCTTCTGCTTCTAATTCTCTCAGTATGGGAGGTGCTCTTCTAGTCTCAAATATCAAGTTGGATGGCTAGAATTATCGTGAGTAGCTGTTGTCAGTTCGCATGCTCCTTTGGTCCATTGGTCTTCTCTCATCTATCATGGCAAAGCCTCCGACAGATAAGACTGGTGTGAATGCTGTTGCTACATGGTGAAGTGTTGATGATCGTGTTATGGCATCCTATGTCACAGTGTTGAAATTTCTATCAGGATGGATTTCATTGACCTTCTAAGTTCTCACAAGATGTGGGAGTATCTTCAGCAGCACTATGAGTAGACCAGTGCAGCACGTCGTTTTTCTTTTCTACAGACTCTTCATGATTTACGTCAATAGGATATGTCTAGTGAGCAGTACTAAAGTTCTTTTACTCGCATTTCATGACAACTAACATCTGTGGTCCCTGCTGCTTGTGCAGGATGTATTGGATGGGGAAATTTGTTCTGTAGCACTGAAAGTTCACTGCTTCCGGAAAATACCACTGAAAGAGCTGGGCTCCAGAAATTACCACCGAAAGGTTCACCTCGCTTCGGGATTTAGCACTCTGTTAGTTTTTGGGATTGACGGTGTTAACTGAGACAAAAATGCCCTTCTCTTTCAGATAAAGAACACAATATCCATTCAAAGTAAGGGTCTTCCAGACACTCTGGCAGGCAAAGACCATGGTCAATAGGAATGAGTTCAGTCTGCACTCCAAAATTGTCAGCCCCAGGACCAAGCTTCCTGACCAGGAGATTTCCAGCATGCCTGTCTGTGTTGAAATTCTGATGTGAAGTATGCCAATCCTGTGCACTGCAGATACAGGGAAGCTTGATGTCCCATGGTCATTGGCATCAAAATCATGAGGGATGAACTGCTGCAATGATGCAATCTTGCTCACAGCCTGTGATTTGTTGTGGAAGACTTTACTTTTGCAGCCAACAGTATCATTCACATTGAACACGGTGTGTGTGATCTTGACAAGCATGGTGGGAGGAACATTTGCAAAGTTGCCGTAGTCAAGGAGGTAAGCAGCAACCTCTCGAAAACCAGTCTCACCAACCCATACAGACCTTTTGAGGCCTGGCTGTCCAAGGGCCTTCCCCACAAAGCCTTTGGGGTTATTTGGAGCAAATGGTTCCTCATCAGTTGGCTTGGCAATTGCAACACGTTCACCCCAAATGTTCTTGAAGTAGTAGGCACCTCCCATCCCACTGTTAACAGCTACTGGTTCAACTCCATTCCTTATGGCTTTCATAACATCCTTAGCAAGTTGCTTCATCCGAGAGGAAGGGCTTGAACATCCAAGGAGCTACCTTTATCGGCTTCCTCCTCTCGTGTGCTCCACCAGAGGAAACAAACAGGCAGCAAGAGTAGGAAAGACAACAGTCTTCCAAAATGATCACCGTGCAATCAACAGGAGGCTATATATGAAGATGTTTTCACACCTTCTGCATCAACTGGAAGCAACTTATCACACAACTGAGTGGTAGATACCCTGAAAATGAAAAAGAATGAAGCATGAATACCAAAGTACAGCACAGAGGAGGAGGGAGGGAGAGGAGGCTGCGGGGAGGGGGATGCACCTGGGAGAGGAGGCGGCGAGAGGACCGGAGGAGGCGGCCGGGAGAGGCGAGGCGGCGGGGGGAGGGCCGGAGGAGGCGGCGGGTCTGCGACTGGAGACAGCCGGGAGGGGAGGAGGCTGTGGGGGAGGAGGCGACGGGGAGGGGGATGCACCTGGGAGAGGAGGAGGCGGCCAGGATAGGCGACGCGGCGGGGGGAGGGCCGGAGGAGGCGGCGAGGAGGAGGCCGGAGGAGGCGGAGGGGAGGGGGATGCACCTGGGAGAGGAGGCGGCGGGCGGGGAAAGGACCGGAGGAGGCGGCCGGGACAGGCGACGCGGCGGGGGGAGGGCCGGAGGAGGCGGCGGGGGGAGGGCCGGAGGAGGCTGCGGGGGAGGACTGCGACTGAAGAAAGTGACCGCACAAGGCGAAGGCGAAGCCGGGAGCAGAAGAAAATTTGTTCGCTCGGTCGGTCGAGGGGCAAAAATGACATTATGCATTCGTCATCTGACAAAAAGTGACAGTTACACGAACGGAAACTAACAGAGTGCTAAATTCCGGAGCGAAGTGAACCTTTCGATGGTAATTTCCGGAGCCCAGTTCTTTTGGTGGTATTTTCCAAAAGCTGTGAACTTTCAGTACTATAGAACAAATTTTCCCCCTTGGATGTGTAGGCAAGGTGAGCCATGATGCGTAGAATTTAATATCCACCTTTGTTATGCGTCTTTGTCCAGAATTTTGAGTCTATTTGAGCTCAACTCCTAGGGTGTGCTGTTCTTCCAACCATAGAGGAGGCCCTTGCTGCATTGATTGCTGAGAAGACTTGACTTCGCTCTCTGTCCTTGGATCAACACTACCACAGTCCATTCTTGGAGTAGCACCACCTCAGTCTGTTCTTGTCGTCCCTCGTTAGGAGGTTTACTAGCCTTTTCCACTTTCTGATGCTATATCAAACCAAGTAATCTGCTCTCATTGCAATAAGTTCGGTCATCCCATTTAGAGGTGCTACAGGCTCCATCCGGAGCTGCAATCAATGTCACATCGTCGACGTGGTGTGGTTGTCTCCACTCCTGCATCTGTTGGGGATTAGGCTTTTGCCACTTAGTTGGGTTAGCTTCAGTCCTAGCTTCAGGCTTTTCAGACTCATGGTTTTCAGCAAGCACTTGGTTATGATTATGACGAGACATTTGCTCCTGTTGCCCATATGACAACGGTTCACATTCGTTGTTGTGGCTGCTGTTCACTCTTGGACTATCTCTTAGATGGATGTGAAGAATGCTTTTCTTCATGGTGACTTGTAGGAGGTTTATATGCAGCCACCCCAGGGTGTGGTGGCTCTTTCTGATCATGTTTGTCGCCTTTGTCGTGCTCTTTATGGTCTTAAATAAGCCCCTCGTGCTTAGTTTGAGCGGTCTAATTTAGTTGTGTTAGCTGCTGGTTTCTTCTCGAGTAATCATGATCCTACATTGTTTATTCATGTATTTACACGTGGTTGTACTATGCTTTTACTATATATTGATGACATGTTGATTTCTGGAGATGACGACAAGTACATTACTTTTGTCAAGTAATGACCAAGTGAGCAGTTTTTGATGTCAGATTTGGGTCCTCTAGTTTCTGGGAATTAAGATTATTTGCATAGATGATTGCTACTATCTATCTCAATAATGTTATATTCAGGATCAGCTTGCTCGTTCTGGCTTCACTGACATCGGATAGCTGCTACTCCAATGGAGGTTCATCTTTAGCTTTGTCCTACTGATGGCACTCCTCTTGAGGATCCTTCTTGTTACCGTCATATTGTTGGAAGTCTTGTCTATCTTGCAGTAACATGTCCTGATATTGCTCATTCTGTTCATGTGCTCAGCCAATTTGTTTTTGCTCCCACGTTTGTTCACTATGCTCACCTGCTACGTGTGTTGCGCTATCTACGGGGGACTGTTGATCTTGTCTCTTTCATTCTCAGTCGAGTCAGTTTTAGCTTTATGCTTACTTTGACTCGACTTGGGCGAGTGATCATGTTGATCAACGGTTTGTCTTTGGATATCACATATTTATTGGATCTTCTCTCATTGACTAGAAATCCAAGAAACAGATTGCAGTGTCATGGTCTAGTGTTGAGACTGAGCTTTGAGCATTGGCTACTACTACTTTAGAAATCGTTTGGCTTTGTTGGCTCTTGGCTGAACTTGGTGTTTCATGCAGTACTCCTGGGTCTCTTCTGTGTGACAACACTAGTGTTATATAGATTACTACTGATTCAGTGAAGAATGAGCTTACTAAACATATTGGTGTGGATGTGTCCTTTACACGTTCTCATTGTCAATAGAAGACTATTGCTCTCCAATTGCTAATTTCTTCACCAAGACTCAAACTCAAGAGCAACATCGTTTCTATCTCTCCAACTCCATGTTTCAAATTCTCCTGACCCATGTTGAGTTTAAGGGGGATGTTATGTATATATTAGGCCCATTAGTATATATATAGCCAACGAGGTCCATTAGTTCTGTACTCTAGAGTTGTATTGTACTATATATATACCTATTGGTATCCATTTAATACAATGGAGAGGTTCAGTTATAACAGAAACAACCGTACTTTTAGTCATTAATATCAGTTATGTTTTCTAAGGATTCGGGTTGTTCTAGCTTTTATTTTACATCCCTTTTGCTTGTGCTACTGGCATATAATAGTGTCATCTGAAATCTTTAGAAACATTTTACTGTATGATGTAAAGGAACATTTTGCCAACTATTTTTATCTTGCAAGTTACTCTAAAATATGGAGGTTAATATATCGACAGATTCGGTATGTATTATGATATTTTTTTTGGTTGTCTACTTGTGTTATAAGTTATAACTTATAGGATCTGTTACAGAGGCAGTGAATTGGCTGCTTGTCTAGAACCAATGCAACCAGTGAAGTTCTTGAACAGGGGTGCTGCGCCAAATCGTATGTATGTCCCAGGATTGTTCTATTAAAAGCTAAAATATCTTATATTTGTGTTTTTCTTCAGTGATCACCTTTTAATCTACTCGTACTGTGTGATAATGCATCGTTTAAATAATTTATTGTATGATATGCCTCCCCAAGGCCTAGGGGTGAACTCTGGAATTTGGATGGTTTGGCTTTGGCCTCGTTTTGAAACAAGACTGGCTGTTCTCGTATGCTGCAGTGTGGATTCACGAGGAAGTGTGCAAGCAGCGGAGTGCCAGTGTATCACTACAATGGTTACATGGCATATGATCAAATAGTAAGGCACATGTCCTCACTCTAGGGTCACAAGCATGTTGATATGAAGCTTTGTGGGATTCTTGTAACAAAAGTTCTATAATTTCTGTGAATGACGTCGTCAGCAAGGTACAGGAGTATTCCTAAATCCTGACAAATTAAGATGAGACGGCCACTTCCAGGCTCAAGCTCAGCTTATTGTTTTCAGGACACTTGCCCTGTATTGCATTAACGCACAATACTAGTATACCATTACGGAAAGTTAATTTACCAACACTGCAGACCTTTTGTACTATCTTGTTTCCTGTATATTTGTTTTACATGCAACTCTTCTGTCGAAATGATGAATTGTTCTTACTCGTATCCTAGTACTAGAATACCTCTTTGGTGCATTAATTAATCTGAGTGAGATCAGAACAGTGGTTGCTTGATAGTTGAGTAGAAAATACTCCAGCCCAATGCCCCAACTGGTGACCGACAGTGGTGGCTACAGAGCTTGCGAAGCTCAAGTGCTGAAGCTTCTCAACTCAAAGCTTAAGTTTCTTTGGGGGCATTTGCTGGACTTCTCCAACGAGATGGGTTGGTTCCAAATAAGGAGGTCATGACAAACTAAAATTGCACACCAGCTTATTTTTATGAAAACATGGGGTTATATACTGTTTGGCTACCAATAGCAAGGTTAGCTAATACTGTTAGCCTTCAGCAAATCGTACATCGACTTATGATATCTGGAAGGCTGTAGACCTGTAGTTCTAAGGGCATTCGGTAGCAACAAGCTGCCAGTTTTCGACTCTAGTAAGCAATAGAGAATGGCGAGACAATGTATTGCTAGCACGTACGTAGTAAAGCTTGCAAACTAGTCAAGAATCAAGTGAGTTGATGTCAATTGCTTGTAGTCGCAAAAGATCAGTACTTCCATCTCTAGCTAGAAGCGTAGAACAGATCAATGTTATATATATATATATATATATATATATATATATATATATATATATATATATATATATATATATATATATATAAACAGGAGCACCATAATGTCCAGGCTCTATGATTGAGACTTAGGCAACACAAAAACATAGGCAAGTTCCCAAAACGGCTCGCATTATCAACGGACTTGGGCAAACTCAATATGAAAAAAAAGGGAATTAAATGGTAAAAGCAAGTCTGCATGCAACAAATCACCTAAGCAGCACCCCTACCCCACCAGCCAGAGCTGATCACAGTGATCAGACAAGACTCACATTCTGCATGCATGGTGCACACATGGAATGCACTGTAGTACCAGCTAGCCAGACAAAATCGTAGTTAGAAAAGAAACCTTAAAGACTAGCTGCCCTTAGTCAGACCAACATCCCATGTTTTCTCTGACCAAAGCAATATACTGACTGCATAGCTATCTTTCTCCTAAACATACCTTTAGTTCTGAAGTTGCATTTGCATTCACGCCAAGCTGCTCCTCTTTTGCCTTGGTATACCGGTCTATCACAGCTTTCATGCTAACATGCAAGGAAAACAAAACAGTTCAGTCAGTGTGTTCCTTTTCTGCACTTGAAGCTCTAGATGATCATCCTTGATCTTGCTAGACAATAACACAGTCACTAATCGTTCTGCATTGATATTCCTTCTTAAAATGCATGGTATACTAAAAACACTTTACTTTCTTTACTTGGACAATGATAACTTGGTTGCTATACAGTTCCGTGTATCTATAGTATTAGATGCACAGACCAAATAAGAGAATATTTACCTGATTTAATTTATGAGATCTTCACGGTTTACATTTTTCTTCTAATGACCAGCTCGAGTTTCTAAGCTTACAAACCGCCTTACTGGAATTATTTTAATTTGCTTAAGTAGTTAATTGGTACAGAATGAAAAAAAGTCATAGACAAAATCTTTCATTTCATGAGATGGGCATATATATCAAACTTCCATAAGTACGGAGAAAAAAGTAATTTCACGCTGGTTTTCCTTCTCTATCACAAGTACATAACGACAGATATACTGATCTCTAGATACTGAACGGAACAGAAGGAAAAAACAAAGAATTTGTGATTAATTACTTGGATCTTGGTATTGAAGATAGTTGAAGGATTATGTTAACTCAAACACAAGGAAACAGATACCTCAATTAGTTCATATATGCATCTATTACATAAATCTAGCTAGCTAAATAGTAAAAAGAACAAGAAGGCGGGGAAGTAGAGACCAAAACAGATCAGAAAATAACCTAACCAGAGCACTCAGAGGATTACTTGGTGCTGGAGAACTCGTAGAGCCTGCCGGTGCTGGAGAAGACGATGAGTCCGACCTCCGCATCGCAGAGGATGGAGAGCTCCTTGGCCTTCTTCAGCAGCCCGTTCCGCCGCTTCGAGAACGTCACCTGCCTGCTCGTCGTGTTGTCTATCCTCCTTATCACCATCTTCCCCCTCCCCATCTCTCTCAGATCTAACAACAGATCACAAACCTAGCTAGTTCAAGATAGAGGACTCCACCAAGAAGACAACACACCGGCAAGAACTAATAATATCGCACACAAAAGGGACTAGAATAAGAAGAAGAAGAGGAGGAGGAGGAGAAGGAGGAGGAGGAGGAGAAATTAAATGTGTTATCTGATGGGGGAAACTGAAGCTTAAAGATGTGGGTATAAAGCTAGCTACCTTCCAATATTCGTCTAGCTAGCTATACCTACCTAAGAGAAGGAGGAGAAGGCAAAGCACTGATTAGGTTTTATGCACGAATGGATGCAAGTGGCTGGACTATCCGTCGTTCTCAGGTTCTCTACACTTGGCTTCCCATTGAGGTTGCCTACTGTAGATACCATATATAAACCATGTTCCTTTATAGTTGTCACAAATAGAATTAAAGCTGTATCCTGGTGATCGATGAGTTCATTGTGCTAAGGCCAGTCTCAGTGGGGGTTTCATGGAGTTTCATGGGCATTAAATACGCTGACATGACACTGTATTGATGAAGAGAGAGATGATAAAAGTTTCATGGGAGTAGAGAGAGTTTCATGGGGATGAAACTCTTCTGCACTGTTTCCAAACTATGGGTGTATTGGAAACTAGGACATGAAACCTCCACTGAGACTGGCCTAACGATGGACATTTTTCTTAATTTTGTGTCAGTGTCGCATGCTAATTATGGGTACGGATTTGTTTGGTTAACATCGTGCTGACGAAAATTGAATTAATAAGGAAAAAAATGTCGTGCATGCAGATTATTTTTATGTGCCAGTTATTTATCAGTATGGTGTCTCTATAACTGGTAAATGCTTTACATTAATCTTGAAACCGTGTACCTCATCAATTGCGTGATTTTGTAGCAACTAGCTAGCAACCATGCATGCCGATCTTCGGCAGGTGTCGCAGGGAACTTCATTGCCGTTAAAACCTTATAGTTATCAATATAAGTAAGGGTCTTCCTCATGATTTTCTTAGGTTAAATTCGCTTTATGTTAACCAGTTGGTAGCCTGATAGGTGAGATACAGCATATTTACAATATAGTTTGTAGGTTCAAATCACTTACACCAAGAGCTTTAGGGCATCCATAGTGTATATAACCCAATGTGCTTAAGGTGGGTCCCATCTAAACCTTAAGGCCGACTCCATAGTGTATATAACCCAAGAGGCCTTAAGACGGTCCCACTTGGCAGATAAAGAAAAATTGTATTTTAATGCTTGTGGCCAGGTCTTTAGCTTGAGGACCAGCCTTAAGCCTTTTTTGCTTATAGTCTGCTTAAGGTCACCCTGTAATGTATAAGGTTGACCTTAAGGTGGCTTAAGACTCTCTATTTTTATACACTACAGATGCCCTTAGGGCAGTCCCAATGCTATAGTTTCATACATTAATTAGGCTTGCCACATAAGCATTTTGATGACATGGCATAGTAATTAAAGAGGAGAGATAAGGAAACAGTTTCTTCATGAGGAAACTGTTTCTTCACGAGGTCCAAGGCTGAGGAAACCAGCAAAACATGCGCTGCAGCGAACCTGGTTTCTTATCATAGTGTCTTAGAAGAAACAGCCAATGCATGTGTAGGAAGGAGATGAAAAGAATTGGTCACGATTCGATCTGGTCCCACACGAAGAAACTATGGATTAGAGCATCTCCAACAGTGACTTATGAGCTAGCTCTAAGTATATTATTTCATATTTTAATAGAAGAGAGAGAAAAGCTATCTCTTGATCAAGAGCTAGTCTCATACACACATTCCAAGATTATGTGAGAGTGTCATGTGAGGCTATTTATGTTATGAGCTATGTGCTAAAGTTAGTACTATTGGAGAAGTTGTCTTAGAGCTAGTAACTAGCTCATACTGTTGGAGATGCCCTTAGAGTTGTAGTTTGTATCATAGTGTCTTAGAAGATTAGAAACTAGTCATAGTTTCAAGCATTGGGACTGCCCTTATAAGGTTACTCCCATGCAATGATGTCATCGGTGTCTACGGAGTGATAACTAAGCACGAGTCTGATGTGAAAGGAGAGTTAAAGAAGGGAGAGAGGGGACTGTACTCATGGAAGATACTCCTCAGTCTAAGTTTATAAAGTCTATTTTCATTTTGTAAATAGATCAATATTCGTACCCCGTGCATGCTTTGGAATCTAATACGAAGCTGCTGACATGCATGGAGTAACTACTAGTGGCAACCATGAGACAAAAGAAGTTTAATGCATGCCATGCAGCTAGCTGAATCGTTACCAGGGACATTACAGGAAAAATCATAAAAAACTGCTTAGGAGATGTGTGCGTCTTGTAATTGAACAACAGCCAGGAAAAAGGCGCCTTGTAATTATGGACGGAGGTAGTACAACCTAACCTATTTGAGAAAACCAAGTAAGTCCAATTGATTAGGAGAGAGAGAAGAGATGGGGTAGCTTTTGTACTGTAGCTTATAAATTATAGCTTAAAATTTAAATTTTACTTGTTCACGAATGATAGTATGCAAAGAAAAATAGTCGTATATAATTTTGACCGATACAGCTGAATTCAGTACATTTTTTACTATAATATTTCTGTTTATCCCATCTTAAAAAACACACTGTTTAAAAACTAGTTATTGTAACCACATGTCATAAGTAGAAAAGAACTAAGCCAAAATTATTCGCCCTTTCGTTAGGAAAATATTCTTATAGGAAATTTCTAGTGTGGATATTCCCTGTGCAATGAATTGTGCTCAAGGTTTCATGGACGAGTCCAACCGACTGATAGCTTGATAAGAGGATAAGCAAACATATGAGTAGCATGAACCAATCTGAGCCATGGTTCTCATCCTTTCATCACGAAATTTTCTAATGGGAGGTTTTCTGGAGTTATTCATGACAATGACGTCTCTGTCTCCGGTTGATAGATCATAGATCTTGACCTCTAGCTAACTATTGAGATAGATCCATTTTGGTGACATAAACATTACTTAGCAGCTACACATTAATAACCGGAGACCTCGTGTAATACCACTAAATTTCAAAAGAGAGAATTAAGGGAAGAGAGGGGTGGTTTTTGCCGTCAGACCCTTCGGCTTTTGGAACGCCGAATAAGTAACGCTCGCAGAGGTTCCCAGACCACCCAGGGACGGTCGGCACCGCCTAGAAAACGACAAAAAGTAGCGCTCTCAGGGGTTCCCAGACCGTCCAGGGCTGGTCGGCACCGTCTCGCGTTGTGGGTTTTCGTCATTCGGCAGGAAACTCTATCCTTACCTGTTACCAATTTTCCTGCCGTAGCAGAAGAGCACCCAACAGTATAGGGCTACCGCTGGACCAAAAAGCCCTTAGGGCTATAGCCAGCCAAGGCAAAAAGGGAGGGGTAGAAGCGACATTTCGCAGTGAATGGAATGGCCATGCCTCTTAAGTAGACAAGACAGCACACAACCACTGCACCCACCCCACTTTTCTGCCATAGCCTCAAGAACCAAGCCAAGCACCCCTTCATTTTTATCCCTCAGCCGAAAGGTAGAGAGAAAGCAGAGCCAAGGAGCCCCAGGCACCACCTCCACTGTAGCCAAGCCCCAAGGATCAGCACCACCAGAGAGAAGAAGGTTGGAGGGGAGCCGGGGAGGGAGCAGAAGCCGGCGGAGGAGCAAGAAGTCGGCGACCACTTCGAGCCCTCCCAACCATGAGCCCAAGAACCGTGCTAGGTAAAAATAGTAGCTAAAGCAAGTAGAGTAGCAGGGAGAGGAGAGACTTCCTGGTGGGAGTGGCCGGCCGGCGAAGGAGTCGTGGCTGGCAAGCTCGAACCATCAGGCGACCGGGGGCGGCGGCGCCTAGCCCTACCGCCGCGCGCATGCCAAGGGAGGCGGATCCGGTCCCAGCCGACCGAATCCGAGGCGGAGCAGGGGAGGTGAGCAGGGCGACGGCGACGGCGAGATCAAGGGACGGCGGAGGCGGCCGAATCCGTCCATGGCCGACCGGAACCGAGTGGGGAGGAGGGGAGTAGGCGGCGGCCGGCGGCATAGCGGCGGCGGATCCGCCCTTGCCCGGTCGGATCTGCCCACGGCCGGCCGGTTTTGAGAGGGGAGATGGAGTATGGGGGGCGGATGGTGGCGGGAGGGGCCGGGCTGGGCTGTGGCCGGCCGGACCCGAGGGAGGAGCGGCGCCAGAGGGGGAGGCCTTCGGCTGGGAGGAGGAAGAGAGGAGGAGGCGAGTGGCTTCGGCCAGGTAGGAGGAAGGGAGAGGGGGAGCCAGAGAAGAAAAGGTGGGGTGCGGCCGAATGGGGAGAAGAAGGGAGGAAAAAAAAAAGAGGAAGGGCCGGCCGAGCAAGAAAAAAAATAGGGAAAGAAGGAAAGGAAAAAAAAAGAAAAGGACTAGAGAAGAGGAAAGAAAAGAGGAGAAAAAGGAAAAAAAGGGGGAAGAAATAGGAAAGGAAAAAAAGAGGGGTTTCTGGGGCCTGCGCGACAGATCCCTGAAAACCCGTGGAGGTCCTGAGTCGACTTCGTCCGCACGTTGTTCCGCTCCGTTTGGCTAACAGGCAAGTACATGGTAGAGCGGTAGACCAATGTTTATGAATATGCAATGTTTACCCGATATGATGATATTTATGTGGAAATGCGTTGGTTACATGATATCTATGTGGAAATGGGATGTTTACATGACATAAGGTTGCACGGTAAATGATGGCAAAGATGACGGAGGGAGGTAGGCAATGATGCTTATCTGCTAATAATGTTAATAATGAGCATGATTATGATCATGGGCATATGCATTTGCATGAGGAGCGCTCAAGAGTGAGGGCGGTGAGAAAGTCCCTAGCTATGAGTAAAGCTAGCGGACTAATCCGGAGTGCTCTTGAGTAAGACCTGCTTCGGTAGGCCTCCACGGGAGTGGAGGGGTCCCGTGCCTAAGAGGGCGGGCCCACGATGGGTGAACATCGACGGGTGTTCACTCGGCAGTACCGGTACTTGCAAAGTGGTGAGCATATGAGCATGTAGAGTAATGAAGCATTGCATTGATGGCATAGCAATGGTTGGCTATATGAATGATGACACGAACATGATGATATATGTGGATTATGTTTAAATGCTTACTTATGTTGGTAGTGCCTATCGTTCTGTTATGTACTTGCTGAGTCGGTGGACTCACCCTTGCTTCATTGATGTTTTTAGGTGACCGTTGAGGACGACATGTATGGGCGGGAATAGCACATGAATAATTGGCACGAACCAGTAGCACTCTTTGTATCACCTTTTGTCAGTTTATCTAGCCTTTGCTAGGCTAGAGTAATCGCTAAAATGCAATGTTGTATCCGAACGCAGCAATATGAACAATCTTAGTGTTGGCTTAAATTCTCCTAGTGTTGTCGAAATGGTAAGAGTATGCGGAGGTGGTAACATTCTGGCCCAGAGTGTGGGCGGGGTGTTACAGTTGGTATCAGAGCGGGCGTTAGGTCCGTGGTAAAGAAATTTGACAATCTAGGTTAATTATTCAACTAAAATTTGACTTAGGCCTAATAATTAAATTAAAATTTGACACACTGTTGCACCATAGGTTGGGGAATGGGTCTTTTATTGTATGTACGCTTTCGCAGCCTTGATGTTGAGCTGTGCTGTTGAAATGGATGGTTGTGGGCTAGCTGTGTGATTGGGTATCTGTCTTGAACAAAGATGCCGAGAGATAGAGAACGCGAACGTGTGCATAGTAAGATGAGATTAGGTCAAGCATTGCATTGTCGCTTCTGTTAGTCATGTTGTTGATTTGCAATGCTTGACGTTGATGCTTGTGAGTTGATAGCAAGCATTTGAGCTTGTTATTTGTGTGCCCTATGGGACTTTGCCATGATTGTATCGTGTACCGATGCAATAAAGGCTGGGACTGTGGCCACTGGATAGGCCTGGTCATGTTGCCAGTTGTGGCATTGAGGTAGTGATGTTTTGCTTCAGTTTCGGGGAGTTGGTTCCCTTTGGTTAGCAACTCGTTGAGTTGTTTCGTAAATATCCAATAGTAGGGAGTGTTCCATGCAAATCTGGTTTTTAGGAGAATTTTGATTATATGAATGATTGGAGTAACTTGCATGATGAGACCATTTTTTTAGAGAAGGCAATATCCAATAGTGGTTGAAGTGCTGGATTAGGCGTATGTGAGATATGGAGATTAAAGTAACAAGTTAGTAGGACTTGGTGTTCAAAATTGTGAGAACCCAGGAGAGTAAATTAACTTTAGTTATGTTTGTGGGATTAAAGTTGAGTTGAACCCAATGAGGATTTAGTAGTAACATGGGGACTAGTTATGTACAGCATATCCATTTATGTTTAATAGTTGGATGTGAATTATTGGTGAACCAGTTGGTGATTATAGTTGCTTAGACTGTTGAGCCACATGGATTGACTGGTATCATGATGGTCCCAATCGATTGGCCCAATCGTGCAATCTAGGCATGCTAAGAAGTGTGCTAATTTATTATTTTGGTGGAAAATCTCTCATGGGGTTATCCTTTCAATTGATAATAGGCGAAGGATTATAAAGCTAAGTCCGCTAATCCCGCACCATAATTGATTATTATAATCATGACCAATGTTTTGGAAGATTCTAATAGTTGTAATGTTAGAACTCTATTGGGATTAGTTGGGAGAATAAGAATGAGGATCTTAATGTCGGATAAATCTTCCAGCTAAATTGAATAGGGAAGAATTGTTATAGAGTTAAATGAGACCCAAATTCTGAGGGATGAAGTTAATAATGTTCTAGTGAGATTTGGTGGCAATATTAAAGCATGAGTTGGTGGAGTTGCCACTGTATTTTGTAGGAAATTATATGCACGCCTATGGAAGTAGAACAGACGGATTCTATGCTTAAAAGCAATTGTGATTTATGAAAGTACATACGATGTGTGCTAAAATCCGGGTGATTGATCATCCTTAAAGTTGAGCTGGCGGAGATTAATTAGCGTTTTGGAATTAGGTGCTCATGGGATCATTTATTGATAGTGGATCTATTGATCAAAGAGCCTTGACCACATCTTGTGGTATGCGCGCTTGATAGTTGTTATGATTGATGTTTTATACAATAAGGTGGTAGTGTTTGATGAACTATAGAGTAAATATGGGGAATAAAGTATCCGGTGAGCCGTGGAAAGGTTCAAGATGGGATACTAAAAGTCAATGACTTATGTATTAGCAAATTGATATTTGCTAAGCTGTGTAAGCAGTACAAGAGGTACTGGCTTGTTGTGGTTGTGGGGAAGAGAATTTTAATTGGTTTCTATGTGGGTATTTGGAAGAAACACTTTGTGTTTTGGCGTGCATTATCATTTGAGGTCCATGACTTCGAAGGAGGTCATGTTTAGTTCTATCAATGATGAATGTTCGGAGGTGCGGCAGGAGATCCGCATGACTTACAGATTGATTTATGTGCATGTGTCATGAGTGCTACCTGACTTCCCTCATTTCTGCATATGAGATTTCCCGGACGAGTGGTCCGTGACGCTCCCGAACGCGTAAGTTTCGGGCGTACCTAGGAACGAAGTCCTAGGCGTACTCAGGAATGAGTCCTGAGCGTTTCCTAAACATGTAATTTTCGGTTGTCTGGAGTTGAGAGTCTAAAGTGGGCCCGGGTGCGTCAACTAGGGTAATGTAATATTTGGATTTTATTGTATCTCTCCATTTTCTTGGTGTTAATTGTCTATTGTGTTTGTTGTGTTGTGATGCTCTGGCCAGAGAGAACGGTTCTCCTGTCTAGGCGTTGCATCATTGAAAGAGTGAATCCCGTTTTGGCGGAGTTTTGTAGTTGTTTTGGGAGAGTGAGTGATGAACTCATTCTCAAGTCCTGTCTTGTTGGAGAATGAAAGTTGTTGGGATTTCGTTCTGTTTGGATGTTTAAATTTGGTAGACTTCTTATCTCTGGAGGGATTGAAATCCCTTGCTCTCAAAATAAATGTTAAATTCATAACATGAAGCTCTATTGGGCCTAGATCTAGAGTGGATGGTTGATATGTTGGTAATAGGGTGATCATAAAGATTTGTGTGGCTAATAGAGTTCTGAGTTGATCTTATGCCATAATCCTGGTAGGAAATTGATTAGGGATAAAATTGGTCTTAAAGGCGAAACCAAGGATCGATTGTGTTTTCGCAGCTAGCAGCGTCTGTGGGAAATGATGGTGACAGATGTCACATTTAAGCTGGTAAAGCATGGGTAGTGATGAGAGTATGATATTCTGGTGAAAGAGCTTCCCTGATTTATGTTTTGAGGTAATCATCGCTAGGTGTTATTGTTTTAGATTGCTTGATTCCAATAACATAGATCGAGGATGATACTAATATCGGAGTTCTTGGAGGAGTATTAGGAACCTTGGTTTATGAACCTCATACTTGTTGACAGTTAGTAGAGGCTAAAAGATCGAGGAAAAGTTAAAGTAGAGCTATTGGAAGATTTAGTTATTTGATGTTAAATGAGATCCTGATGGAGCTTACCTTCTTCTGTGGATATGAGAAGTTGAGAGTTGGTGTGATTTGTTTTACCCACCGTGTTTGGTGGCCATTATTTAAAGAAGTAGTCAGGGGTGTAATCCATTACATGGGTAACGGGAATGTTTTGATATGTCGAAACATGGGAGCCTATTGTTCTTGCTAAGAGAGTTAGTGAGAACTGTCTTTGCGAGTTTAGTCACATGGATGTGTGATCGATATTGATTTTTCGGGGACACGAAGTAAAATATCTCTCGTGTTATCGACTGAAGTGAATGATCGATAGTCAGAGGATTATTTTGGGTTACCCTGATTTGGGAAATTGTTCATGGCCACTTTGAGGGATAGTGGATTTAAGTGGAAAGTTGCGGTACTTCCGCATTTTACTTGTGGTCTATGTGGTTTTGGCTAAGGAGTTATCCATATGCCTAAAAGAATATGCTTTCCTTTCTTGGAAAAGAAAAGATTGATTTGGGGACTAGAAATATTTCGCTTGGTATATGCAGCATAAAGTTGTTTATTAGGATGATGATTGATTTCCTGTGGGGAAACGAATTTCCTTCTGTTTTGGGAGAAGGGTTGGTGTTTGTAGATGAATGAGTTGATTCCATGAATGTTGCGTGATATTCTTCTTGTAAAAGAGAAGAGCTCTCCTTGTTGCAAATAAAAGCAGCTTTGTCTCTTTTATGCAAGCTATGAGAGTGTTTTTCCTAAAGGGTTGGAGGTTTTCTTATGCCGAGGCATGAGAATTGAGTCTATGCATGGAGTGCACAATGTGTTTCATGTTTCGATGTTGAGAAAATTCTTACAAGGTCCAGAGCATGAGATTGTGTTGGAACCGGTGTCTATAAAACAAGACCTCACCTTCGAGTCCCGTTCAGTTCGGATTCTGGAGGAATCAGGGAAGGTGTTGAGGAATAAAGTGATAAAGTATGTCAAAGTGCTTTGGTCGCATCAGTCCGAGCGAGAAGCAACATGGGAGTTGGAGTCTCGCATGCGCGAGAAGTACCTCGAGTTGTTCTCCACGGGTATGAGTTAATGTTGTGTTATGAGCAGTTAGTTTATTTTGTTTTTCCGTGCGGATTGTTGAATGCCAGAATTCGGGGTCGAATTCTGTTAAGGGGGGTAGAATGTAATACCACTAAATTTCAAAAGAGAGAATTAAGGGAAGAGAGGGGTGGTTTTTGCCGTCAGACCCTTCGGCTTTTGGAACGCCGAATAAGTAACGCTCGCAGAGGTTCCCAGACCACCCAGGGACGGTCGGCACCGCCTAGAAAACGACAAAAAGTAGCGCTCTCAGGGGTTCCCAGACCGTCCAGGGCTGGTCGGCACCGTCTCGCGTTGTGGGTTTTCGTCATTCGGCAGGAAACTCTATCCTTACCTGTTACCAATTTTCCTGCCGTAGCAGAAGAGCACCCAACAGTATAGGGCTACCGCTGGACCAAAAAGCCCTTAGGGCTATAGCCAGCCAAGGCAAAAAGGGAGGGGTAGAAGCGACATTTCGCAGTGAATGGAATGGCCATGCCTCTTAAGTAGACAAGACAGCACACAACCACTGCACCCACCCCACTTTTCTGCCATAGCCTCAAGAACCAAGCCAAGCACCCCTTCATTTTTATCCCTCAGCCGAAAGGTAGAGAGAAAGCAGAGCCAAGGAGCCCCAGGCACCACCTCCACTGTAGCCAAGCCCCAAGGATCAGCACCACCAGAGAGAAGAAGGTTGGAGGGGAGCCGGGGAGGGAGCAGAAGCCGGCGGAGGAGCAAGAAGTCGGCGACCACTTCGAGCCCTCCCAACCATGAGCCCAAGAACCGTGCTAGGTAAAAATAGTAGCTAAAGCAAGTAGAGTAGCAGGGAGAGGAGAGACTTCCTGGTGGGAGTGGCCGGCCGGCGAAGGAGTCGTGGCTGGCAAGCTCGAACCATCAGGCGACCGGGGGCGGCGGCGCCTAGCCCTACCGCCGCGCGCATGCCAAGGGAGGCGGATCCAGTCCCAGCCGACCGAATCCGAGGCGGAGCAGGGGAGGTGAGCAGGGCGACGGCGACGGCGAGATCAAGGGACGGCGGAGGCGGCCGAATCCGTCCATGGCCGACCGGAACCGAGTGGGGAGGAGGGGAGTAGGCGGCGGCCGGCGGCATAGCGGCGGCGGATCCGCCCTTGCCCGGTCGGATCTGCCCACGGCCGGCCGGTTTTGAGAGGGGAGATGGAGTATGGGGGGCGGATGGTGGCGGGAGGGGCCGGGCTGGGCTGTGGCCGGCCGGACCCGAGGGAGGAGCGGCGCCAGAGGGGGAGGCCTTCGGCTGGGAGGAGGAAGAGAGGAGGAGGCGAGTGGCTTCGGCCAGGTAGGAGGAAGGGAGAGGGGGAGCCAGAGAAGAAAAGGTGGGGTGCGGCCGAATGGGGAGAAGAAGGGAGGAAAAAAAAAAGAGGAAGGGCCGGCCGAGCAAGAAAAAAAATAGGGAAAGAAGGAAAGGAAAAAAAAAGAAAAGGACTAGAGAAGAGGAAAGAAAAGAGGAGAAAAAGGAAAAAAAGGGGGAAGAAATAGGAAAGGAAAAAAAGAGGGGTTTCTGGGGCCTGCGCGACAGATCCCTGAAAACCCGTGGAGGTCCTGAGTCGACTTCGTCCGCACGTTGTTCCGCTCCGTTTGGCTAACAGGCAAGTACATGGTAGAGCGGTAGACCAATGTTTATGAATATGCAATGTTTACCCGATATGATGATATTTATGTGGAAATGCGTTGGTTACATGATATCTATGTGGAAATGGGATGTTTACATGACATAAGGTTGCACGGTAAATGATGGCAAAGATGACGGAGGGAGGTAGGCAATGATGCTTATCTGCTAATAATGTTAATAATGAGCATGATTATGATCATGGGCATATGCATTTGCATGAGGAGCGCTCAAGAGTGAGGGCGGTGAGAAAGTCCCTAGCTATGAGTAAAGCTAGCGGACTAATCCGGAGTGCTCTTGAGTAAGACCTGCTTCGGTAGGCCTCCACGGGAGTGGAGGGGTCCCGTGCCTAAGAGGGCGGGCCCACGATGGGTGAACATCGACGGGTGTTCACTCGGCAGTACCGGTACTTGCAAAGTGGTGAGCATATGAGCATGTAGAGTAATGAAGCATTGCATTGATGGCATAGCAATGGTTGGCTATATGAATGATGACACGAACATGATGATATATGTGGATTATGTTTAAATGCTTACTTATGTTGGTAGTGCCTATCGTTCTGTTATGTACTTGCTGAGTCGGTGGACTCACCCTTGCTTCATTGATGTTTTTAGGTGACCGTTGAGGACGACATGTATGGGCGGGAATAGCACATGAATAATTGGCACGAACCAGTAGCACTCTTTGTATCACCTTTTGTCAGTTTATCTAGCCTTTGCTAGGCTAGAGTAATCGCTAAAATGCAATGTTGTATCCGAACGCAGCAATATGAACAATCTTAGTGTTGGCTTAAATTCTCCTAGTGTTGTCGAAATGGTAAGAGTATGCGGAGGTGGTAACATTCTGGCCCAGAGTGTGGGCGGGGTGTTACACCTCGTGTACATGAGATCTTCCGCGCTGTATATAGGCTTAGTTTGGAATCATTTATGCTTACGCTTATGCTTAATTAATTTTTAAATGGTGTATTTTTAAAGTGGAGTATACAGATAGATTGTAGTAGATACTATATCAAATTCAGTTATACCGACCAAAATCACATACGACTATTTTTGTCTGCGTACTCTTTCACAAGTAATTCAGAATTTAAAATTTTCAGTCATAAATTATAGCACAAAAGAATCTAATCATAATTAATTTTTCCCGAGGACACCATGTCATAGTTTGCTCGCCCATAGGTTTAAAAATTCCACTCTTTTTGTAGTTATGTGATTGTATTTTAATATTGAAAACAGTGGGCATAAATAAGTACGATACCTCGTAAGCATTGCTCTTAAATATGTTATTGTTTGTTGCTTACTACAGCCAGCATGGGGTGTGTCCTTTGGCGACTTGGGAGGGTCTCATTCTAACATGGGAGATGTCGACATCCTATCAGCTTATCTCGTGTTATAATCTTGTCATGCACTTTCCTTTCCCTTGAAAGGTCGTGCTCCCGTGCAAGAACCATAGCGTGTGTCCATTTTATAATAGTAGTACGCTAATTCTACACACATCAACGGTGTCCAGTGTTTCTTCCCATTTCTAGTAGTACTCTGCGCCAGATCAACAGGCACTTCATTAAGGTTAGAGCTTTGGCGGGAGAAAATATCACTTAAGGAGTGTCGTCATATCAGTAGTTAGTAATACTATTTTGTTTATTACTAGCAGTCTCTTACTTCGGGTTTGGCTCTTGCATGCCCTGAAACTCAGTTAGTACTTAATTGTGGGGGTGTCTAAATATATTATATTGTAAGCATCATGATCATCATCATATGTTGCTAGAGGTCACTTCCGAAACTGAAAATATATAAAGTGGATTCTTTTTTTGTTGCAACTGATAGTTATTTCACTCTAATAGAAAATGTTTGTGTAACAAATTAAATATCAATAAGCCGCTTTAAAAATACTATCTTAATAAATTACTTAAAAAAGTAATAAAAAATATTCTATTTATTTATTAAAAAATATAAACTATAGCTATAAACTAAAAATAGGCTGACCATGTATCGTCGCCTTTGTGCTCCGGATCGACGAGACCACGTGGTACGATGGTCAGGCGGAGCCATCGGAGCGCCGTTTTGATAAAAGGACCTGATTTCCAAGTTCCGAGGTTTTACTTTGAGGAAATCCAGGAGCTAAAGGCGAGGCTTTGGAGCTGGCGTTGGATGTGTAGCCTGTGCGAACCCCTTCGAGTTGGAAAAGTGGCTCTCGCATTTTCGTGTACGGAGATGGCCGGACAAGTGTCAATCATTGCCTTATGACGAGGCAACACCTGTCAGGAAAGGTTTCGGGATGCATGCCCGGGCGCCGTGGCCAGCCAGGCACACGCTGTGCCGGGCACTTAACTTTTTCAGTTGCCTAGAGGAACTTTATAATGAAAGAACAAAGATAATTTTAATCTGACGGTGAGCCTGTGATCCGTACCATTAGAAAAATAAGAAAACAGAATACCCTGGCTGATAGTTGAAATAGAGTACTCCTATATTAAGCCGAGCACTGCCACGTGGGATTTTCGGAAAGAACTCCAGATTTTGTGAAATTACATATGGATCCTTACCTTTTGCAGAATAGCCCTTTCCACGTCAGATTTTTGCGAAAAAATCATCTGTTTTTTTTCAAAATTATATATAGGTCCTTGGTTATTTCTTAGAGACCCTCCTTTTATTAGATAAAACCCTATAATTTTCCAAAATTACTTATAGGTCCTTAATTTTATACAGAAAAAATGTTCACTTTCTCTAGAAATACATTGAGTCTTTAACTTTTTCAGAGAAACTCCTCTTACAAAGTGTCAGTTTTTTTTACTTTCGTCCATATGATAGCCAGCGCGACATGACACCATACTTCCCCTGCTAGTTTTTATAGTACTAGTTCTCGTTAGACTGCCTATAGTAGTAGCGGAAAGCCATAAAGTTAACACGGATCTTTATCTGGTGTACGTGTCTGTGAGGAGCCGTGTGCCCACCTTTCATTTACATTTGCTCTCGTTTAGACTCAACATGAATTCTGCAGAGGTTTCCACCGTAAGTTCTTAAGCCCAATGCTTGTTTTTCCCACAAAGTTTTTACAACCCTTTCTTGTGTTTACTACACGGTAATGTCATCATCGACCGAGAGCTGAAAATGATACTAAACATGGTCTGAAAAATTAGTGGCCGGTCGGTCCAAATTACAAATGAAAGCCTCGTCCTTTTCTTTTCTGTACGGATCGAGCATATGCTCCAAGGCATCATTTGAGCACATCTCAACAAGACATGTTATTCTAATTGAATATTGATCCCATGGTTTTAGTGTAGCCGTACTGTCGTCGCCCACTGTTATGCTATTGAGAGACCATGTGGTCTTAATCCCATGTTGGTGATGAGTAATTGACACGTGGTTTGGATAGACTGAGTTTGGTTTGAGTGGTTCGAGTCAAAAACGTTGCGTGGTGCAATCGTTTTAGTCGGACTTGGTCGATCGCGGTCGGACGTGTTTAGGTCGTTTATTTTTCGTTTCGATCGGGTTGGGCTTTATCATGCTAATTTTGATTACATGTATCGAGCGGTGCTATTTGATGTGTTTCTTGTCTGTGTGGCTGCAGGACATCGAGTGGAGTCGTGGCGAGACATGGAGGACTGGACTAGGCGCAGGTGGCGCTGAGGTCAGAACGGTCGGGATGTGTCGAAGACGACGTGGACTCGAGGTGGAGTCGTGGCGAGGCACGATGGACCGGACTAGGCGCAGGTGGCGCTGAGGTCAGAACGGTCGAGGTGTGCCGAAGACGGCGAAGCTGCGTGGCTTGCGAGGCAAGGGATGAGGAAGCTTCCTGGAAGGTGCGCGAGGGGCGTTTCGGTAAAAACGCAAAGCGGCACAAAAGGAAGCAGGTTTGGATAAAGCGCCGAGTTGTTGAAGGCCTAATGGGTAAAGCATGGTGTAAACTCATTAGTGGAGGCTATAAATAGAGAGGGAGATGTGTGCTGAAATTTTGAGAGAGTGGGTGTAAAAGTTAGAGTTCCATTTGGGTCTCTCCATGTGTGTATGTGTGTGTTCCTCCCAAGAAGCATGTGTAGCTCTTGGTGTTCTTGAGGATTGAGAGGGAGAGGATGGATTGAGAATTCTTGTAATCATTCCTCCGAATGTCCATGCGTATGGGGACGTAGTTCTTTGTATCTCGTATTTCGCGGAATGGAAATCTGAAGTTTATATCTTCTGTTTGAGCTCTCTTGTTTCTCTCTTTTCAGCGCTGCTATTCCCATTGGTTACTAGTTCATTTACTGGTTGAGTTTTGCTCTTGCACCTTCTACTATTTCTTTGTTTCTTTTCTAAGGGCAATATGGATTAAAGTACTAATATTCTTTGTAAGAAAGGGTGCAGCCACAAGCTAATCCATGCATGTGTACTTTCTCAACTACCCCTTGGTCTCTTTTCTTGGAAGCAAGCATCCATCGGAAGCTTTTTATTTCTTTGGCCGAATGACTCATTGCATTGAGGAATAGACTATAGCTCATTTGGCTGCCTTCTTGTTCTTGCTGTTCCATCAATGGTTTAATGGCAGTTATTTCATTGTGAGCAGTGCATGGACCCTTGAACTGTTCGGCCAGAAAAAAAACCTTCACTATTGTGCTCACGTATTTGTGTCTCTGTACTTTTCGGCTGGATTGGGCAGCAAAGCATTTCGGCCAACAGGAGCCAAGTATTACTGTCGAACAACATTTATTGCTACTACAGAGACTCTCCTGTTTGGCTATTTATGTTTAAGCCTAATGCATTTCTTGGTTTCGGCTTCTAGGCAGTATTTGAGTACTGATTTCGGTTGGTGAGGCAACAGTAAAAGATCACGTCTGCAGTCTTTATTCTTGGCTTTTCCCCTGCTTTCGGTTTGTTACTTTTGCTTTATCTCTCTGGTTCGGCAGCAGCAACAAGTTCTTGTGTGACTCCCTGCTGTTTACTCTGCTTGCGGTCTTGGTTTCAAGCAAGCAAATATTTTTCTTCTTCATAGCTTCTCATAGCTATAGGAGTTGAGATTTTTGTGTATACTTGTGTGGGGACAAACTTAAAAAAAAGAGCGACATTCACCCCCCTGTCGCCATTTCGGTCATACAATTATTTATCGAATTGGTAAATGGTTTTACCAAATTACATATGAAAATTATGGTACGGCATACCCTTTGGTAAAATTCTAGGTCCGCCACTGCATGCACACAGCAATGTACACAAGTACCCTTTTACAAACTTTCTGCAACCAATATAGAATCAACACATAAATTTCAAATAATATACAAGTTTTATGCAAATGCAATGAACACAAGGTCTGAAATTTCAAGTCAGCGCTTTAACAAACAAAATTCGTATTATTGTTTTCCATTTCTTCCACTGGCTGCCAAAAGCATATATGGCCATGAGTACAATAATTTTTAGCGCAAAGGAAATGAACCATAGATAGCTGTAAAAGAATGAAAGAAGGGATTATGGCTAGATGATGTACCTCACCAGCCAGAATGTGCCATGCAAAAGATATCCGGTGCCAATCCAAGTTCTTACCCACAAAGACTATGTTAGGTAGGCTTCGTTTTCTACATAAATGAAAAAAGAAATGACCATTTGCAAGAAAAGAACAGAATTGATGTTCTCAACAGAGTACCACAATATGAAATGAATATGCGAGTAATCACTAAGCTAATCACCAAGGCACAACTCATGGCCTTAACCATTGACTGAATAATGTACAAGTGTCTCTATCTAGTGCAAAGAAACTTGTATTGAGTCATCGACCGACCATTAACAGATATCTCACCTATAGTCAATCAAAAGAGCCATAGCCTTCAAACTCATCATACTCAAGTATTGGAAGGGCCTATGACTGAAATACTCGAACATATGTTTGAGGCAAAATTGTTTGCAGACATAGCATTACTTTCTGGAAAGAAAGATTCTCAATTGTTTTGACATCAGATAAAATGGAAATATAAATATGTAATGAGTAAATTTCAAAAAAATATATAATGAGTTATTACAATTGACAACTGACACATTTAGAGGATTCATAAAGTAGGTTTTAGGACCAACTCAACAAACAGGTTTGTGGTTTGTGTATGTTTCTGGGCTATGGTTTGAATGTTTTGTACATTGTAATAAAGCCAAAAACAAGGTGGAAGAGATAGACACTTCAGCAGGATTAAGCATATTTTCTGCTAGTAAGCCCTAGAATCATCGTAGCAGCAATAACAACACCACCAACAAAAAGATTACTGGCAACCAAAAAACTACCAAGAGAAATGTGAACCGCTAGGGCTTCCCCCCTGTTTCAGACTGTAACAATCTGAAGGGTGCAACCTACAGCAAAATGAAAGCAATATATGGCAACCCAAAAAAGAAACTTCCTCACCTACCCTATCCAGAAAGGACAGAGCATCTGATTCAGAATGTCGCTTCAGCATCCAGTCAACTTCTCATTAATCCCTCTAGTGAATCCTAGTCCATGCCATAATCGATGTTCAGCTCCTGCATAGGTGGGATGGTCTCCATGGCAAACACCATCAAGTGAGGATATGATTCATCCTCATTGCTATGAATAACAAATTGGAGAAACACATTTGGATTACAGCTATGGTTGTGGCTGATGCGGTTCTTGTGAACAATCAATTAAGCAATAAAGCTTAAACGTTAATGAGAAAACATGCATTTCTGATCATACTACAATACTTTTGGTTTCTAATTGTGGCGAATCACTCAAATATTTAGTCACACATGGAATTTAGAGTTTATGCTGGCACAATCCAACAACAGTTATGAATTATGACCACTTGACCACCAGCTCAAAGCAACATGTGAGGTATCCCTTTTAGTAGTATACCAGTTGCAACAACATGAGCCTTCATGTAGCATATCTATCTAGAATTATATGGTACTACAACCTTTTATTGGCATACAATTTGTCCAAAAGAGAAAACAAGGTGGGGATACCAAAGTTACTCATTAAAGACATGAAATCAGTTCAAGTCTCTATATTTATTTGCTAATATGGTCCAGATATTTTCTATCATGTGTCATAACATAAGAACGCACCAGAAATCCTAAGCACAAACCTCCCTTTGTTGCTCAGTCATAAAGGAACACATCAGGTCTTGCAAGATGATCCAGATATCATCAAATGCAACCTTCCAATTGTAGTTGGTGTCATAGACCCTGAAAATAACTATAGAGCAAAAGAACAAAACCAGACTTAAATGAATTTCAGAGAACATCTAAACAATATAGGGATGGAAAGCTAACAGACAACAAAGCACCCACATTCAATCTTTTGCTGCAGACTTATGCGGGGACTGAATGCCAACAAGAATGACACAAATTCCTTGAAGTTCAGCTTATCTAGCATCCTTAGGAGCCCTTGACAGAAAGACATTGAAGCAATCAACACATAACATTCCTCAATCACACAATTCAGTTTGTTTAGCCGAATCCCACATTATTATAACTCAATATAACAAAAAACCACCTCCACAAATCAAACAAGTCAGTTCTTCCAGCCAAATCCCTCTTTTTGAACTGTAAGAAAAGATAACGCGTACAGGGGTAGCCACTACTGCAGGTTGGTTTTCTGCAAAGAAACTGGGCATTAGCATGTGCCCACCAGGTGCTCACAGAAATTCCTACAAGCAAAAGCAAACAAGAATTGGACAAACCTTGAGCTTGCGACCAAGCTCCATGTAGAGGAGGAACCTGGAGAACTCGATAGTGCAGGAGTGCTCGAGGAACTCGACCTTACAGTACCCATGTTGCGCCACGCGCGTGCCGACGTACGCGGCCTCGGGGCAGCCGCACGGCGCCGCAGACTGGGTCAGGGCGGAAGCACCACACCGGGCATGATGCGGCCTCGCTGCCCCCGTCCAACACGGAGACCGCGCAGGTGTTGGTGGGCTCATCCACGGCGACGGCGGTGGTGAAGGACAAGGGTAGGGTTTGGGCAAGGAGGAGCGAGAGAGTTGCGATGTAGAGGAGGACCAAAAGGAAGAGAAGGCTTACAGCGAAAGGAACCAGAAGGAAGCGGTGGACCGAAGAGGCGGAGAGGAAGGCAGCGTCGCGTGGTTTCTAGTGCGGCTGGAGCGCAGCGGGGATGGGCCGCATCGGGGTGTCGATGGCAGCCGGAGAGCGGCGAGGTGGGGCTACGTCAGGGGCATATGTGGCGGCCGGAGCGTGGCGTCTAGCGCAACCGAATCCAGCGTGGCGGGGCGGGGAAGCGTCGGGGGCGGCCAGTGGAGTGGCGTCCTTCGCTCGTAGAGAGAGAGGAAGGAAAGCAGTGGAGAGAGAGATGAACCGGGCAAGAGAGATGGAAGTGGCAGAGATTTTGAGGGAGAGAACGTGGCACGGTTTTTTTGAGAGAAGGACGTGGGCACGATGGTTTTTACGTGTCGGTTTTTCCGAGGGAAGTCACTGGGACAGGGAGATACTGAGCGAAGGATCAATCTCTTCGATCTAACGGCTGAGAAGAGAGGAGGGAGGCCGTACCAACCACCAACTCCTTCTTTTATATAGTAAAGATATATATATACATATATATTTCAGTATATATATTTCATGTATATCTCATGTATAATTGATGATTGATGTATTATTTGATGTCTCTCTCATGAAAATATTACTGGACAATGTTTTTTTTAAGCTACTGAAAATATTATGCTATTTTTCCGCTGCCTGATGTGATGTCTCTAATTGAATGAAACCAACGAGAAGTTCAATTGGAGAATTATGTTTATTTTCATGCTCTTACTTTTGGACCAACGTTAATTGTAATTGCATGATATCAATTATGTTTATTTTTACATGCTATTACTCTTTGACCAACGTTAATTGTAATTGCATGTTATGAATTATGTTAAATTTTTCGTTTCTGCCCAACGGTGATGCGAAAAATTCTTATGAGCATGTTGTTAATCATACCAACGTAAGGTTAACTTTCATGCAAATTAATTATGCATTTTCCTAATGAAAATTTTAAATTTTTCAGCTGCTACTGTTTCTGCTCAAATTAATGCGATTGAGCCACTTAACGGAAGCAACTTCCAGAAATGGAAGTTTGCATTTATGACGACCTTCCAGCTCATGGATCTGGACTACGTGTTCAGATTCGATGAGCCTGTCGCTCCTAATGAAGGGGATGACAAATTTGATGACAAAATGAAGGAGTACAAAACTAATGCTGAGAAGTGGGAGTGGTCTAACCGCATTTCACTTGCTGTAATGAAGAACTCCATCAGTGAAGCCATTAGGGGAGCAATCCCTGAAAAGGAAAGGTGAAGAAGTACTTGTCCTCCATCGAGGATCATTTTAAGGGGTCATCTAAGGTTTATGCTACCACACTGATGCACAGGCTCATGAACACTAAGTACAATGGTACTGGAAATGTTCGTGAGCATATTATGACCATAATTAACATTGCTGCCAGACTTAAGACAATGGACATGAAAATTTCTGATGGTTTTGTTGTCCATTACATTATAATGTCTCTTCCTAAGAAATTTGAAGCTTTTAAGGTGAACTATAACACCATTAAGGACAAGTGGACCATGAGCGAGTTGATCGCTAATGTTTCTCAGGAAGAAGAGAGACTCAAAGCTGAGGGAGCTAATGATTTTGTAAATCAAATCGACTCCTCAAATAAAGCTGGTCCCTCTAGAAATAGAGGTGGCTATAAAGGAAAGGGAAAGAAGGAGCAAGCCTACTCCCCTTATAAGAAGCCACAAAAGCCACAGCATCCACAGCATCCTAAGGCGCCTAAAAACGCTTCAGGTCCTGGAAGCTCAAATGGGCAGAAGAAAAGTGATGAGTGCTACTTTTGTCAGTCAAAGGACCACTTCAAAGATGATTGTCCTGGATGGCTAAAATGACTCACCAAGAAAGGTACTTATGAAATTACTTTTGTTGATGAAGCATTTTATGCTGATTTTCCTATAAACTCTTGGTGGATTGATTCTGGTGCCACTGTGCACGTTACGAATTCCTTGCAGGGATTCCATATGTTGAGAAGTCTCGGAGGGGAAAGAAACCTAAGAGTGGCTAATGGGATGGAAGCCGAAATTAAAGCTATTGGATCAGTTTCTTTAGTTTTGAATAACGGCTTTGTAATGAAACTTAATGATGTTCTTTATGTTCCCTCGATGAGAAGAAACTTAATTACTGTTTCATTATTAGATAATGATGGATATTCTTGTAATTTTGGACACGGAGAGTGTCTGATTTATTTTAATAATGATAATGTTGGTCGTGCCATCCGACACGACAAGCTTTATATGTTATCCCTGCAAGATTTTCCTATATCGATGAATGTATGTGATGTGAATAAAAGGCGCAAGCGAATTGATGAGACTTCGTCGAAATTGTGGCACTGTTGTTTGGGCCACATTTCGAGGGGGAGAATTGAATGTCTCATTAAAGAAGAAATTCTCCATTCTTTAGACTTTAGTGATTTGGATGATCATTGCCTTGATTGCATCAAAGGCAAGTATGTAAAGACAATAAAGAAAGGTGCTACTCGAAGCACAGGGATTTTAGAAATAATTCATACCGACATATGTGGTCCTTTCCCTGTGACATCAGTGGATGGTTATGATTATTTTATTACGTTCACTGATGATTACTCACGTTATGGCTATATCTATCCTATTAAAGAGAGATCGGAAGCACTTGATAAATTTAAAATATTTAAGGTTGAAGTTGAAAATCAACACAGTCTAAATATTAAAGTAGTGTGCTCGGATCGTGGGGGAGAGTATTATGGGCGACACGCAACTTATGGGCAGGTTCCTGATCCTTTTGCCAGGTTCCTACAAGAAAATGGTATAGTCGCCCAGTACTCAATGCCCGGTGATCCCCAGCAAAATGGAGTAGCGGAAAGAAGAAACCGCACACTTATGGACATGGTTCGAAGTATATTGAGCTACTCCACTTTGCCTGTAAAGTTATGGATGGAAGCATTAAAGACCACTGCACACATACTCAATCGGGTTCCCAGTAAATCAGTACCTAAAACAACTTATGAATTATGGACTGGGAGAAAACCAAGTTTGAACTACCTCCATGTGTGGGGTTGTGCAGCCGAAGCTAAAGTATTTAACCCACAAATTGGGAAATTAGATCCCAAGATTGTGAGTTGCCATTTTATTGGCTACCCTGACAGGTCTAAAGGGTACCGATTCTATTGTCCAGATAGTACCACAAAATTTGTAGAAACAAGACACGCTGTGTTCTTGGAAAATGATGGCATCAGTGGCGACTTGGAGCCTAGGAAAATTGATCTTGAGGAGAAGCGGATTTATGTTGCTTCACCGCTAATCCGACAGACTGATTTTCCTATGCCCCAAATAGTTGTGCCCACAGTTGATCCTGTAGTTGCAACTCTTGTTGCGTCTCCAGTTAATTCTGTGGCCACTTCTTCTGTTGAGGGCTCTGAAAATACAAGTACGGTACCTAATGATGAGCCTTCACAGCCCTCTCTGACAGCTAATGAACAGCCTAATGAGCCTGCTAATGAACCTGTCAGGAGATCAGAACGAGTGAGGAGATCTGCTATTCCAAGTGATTATGAGGTTTACTCCAAAGGGAATATCAAAAGGTTTAAGGCGAGACTTGTAGTAAAAGGGTTTACACAAAGAGAAGGCATTGATTATAATGAAACATTTTCTCCTGTCTCATCTAAAGATTCATTTAGAATCATAATGACGCTCACAGCACATTTTGATTTAGAGTTACACCAAATGGATGTTAAGACTGCATTACTGAATGGAGACTTGTATGAGGACGTTTACATGACACAACCGGAAGGTTTTGTTGTGGAAGATGAGAAACATTTGGGATGCAAGATAAAGAAATCCATATATGGCCTGAAGCAAACTTCTAGGCAATGATATCTTAAGTTCGATGAAGTCATAAGGAAATTTGGATTTAAGGAGAATGGTGTTGATAATTGTACATATGTTAAGTTCAGGGGGAGTAATTACACCTTCCTAATCCTTTATGTGGACGATATATTATTGGCCAGCAGTAGTGTGGACATGCTGCGGGAAACTAAAAGATTTCTCTCGTCCAACTTTGACATGAAGGATCTCGGTGAAGCATCTTATGTTCTTAGTATTGAAATTCACCGAGATAGGTCCAAAGGAACATTGGGTTTATCACAAAAGGCATACATTGACAGAGTACTAAAGAGATACAATATGTATAAATGCTCTGCCTCGCCTGCTCCTATTGTTAAGGGCGATAAGTTTGGGAAATTTCAGTGCCCAAAGAATGACTATGAATCTGATCAGATGAAGGTTGTACCTCACGCTTCTGCTGTCGGAAGTATTATGTATGCTCAAGTATGTACACGCCCTGATTTAGCTTTTGTTATCGGGATGCTTGGCAGATATCAGTCAAATCCAGGACCGGACCACTTGAAAGCCGTTAAGAAAGTCCTACGCTATATGCAAGGCACTAAAGGTCACATGCTCACATATAGGAAAAGCGATAACCTTGAGGTTGTCGGCTTTTCTGATGCTGATTTTGCGGGGTGTAAAGACACTAAGAAGTCCACATCAGGTTATATTTTCACCCTCGCAGGAGCAGCAATTTCATGGAAAAGTGTAAAGCAAACACTTACTGCATCGTCGACAATGCAGGCTGAATTTGTGGCATGTTATGAGGCTACCGGGCATGCTGTATGGCTTAATAACTTTATCCCGGGATTGAGAGTGGTAGACAACATTTCTAGACCACTCATTCTGTACTGCGATAATTAACCCGCAGTTTTCTATTCGAGTAACAACAAGTCGAGTGCGGCTGCCAAGCACATTGACATAAAGTATCATGTTGTGAAAGATAGAGTCCAGGATCAAACAATTAAGGTTGAGCATATTGGAACTAAATTTATGCTTGCGGATCCGCTCACAAAAGGCTTACAACCCAATATTTTTCGTGATCATGTTGCCGGCATGGGTTTATTGGAGAGCCTGTGATCCTGGATAAAGAGGACCATATAAAGTAACCAACTCCCATAAAGTATTATGTTATCCAATCGATATAGAATGGAGCACTATAAGTACTGATGTCCAGCGGTACTTAAATTGACTGCTGTGACGCATTACTTTGGTGTGAACTTTTATTGAGAGAGGGCTTATGATGTTTAGCCTTATGATCAAGGGGGAGAACGTTGGATTTTGATCTAGGCTAAACCGTTAGAAGAGGGAGACGTGGGGTGATGCCCACGTTCACCTGTTTTCTCGCGCCCTGATCGGGGGTGCCTAACCAACTTTGGTTACGGTCCCCCGTTGCGCAGCGCAATATAAAAGGGAGTTCCGGCCTCTCACGTTGGGTTCGCCATTCGTTCCCGTGAGAGCCAAAAACCTCGCACAAACCCTAAGAGACCCAATCTACTGCGCGCTGCCAGCAACGGGAAGACCGCCACCACTGCAGGACTTCACCGGCGACTTCCCGGACTCCGAGGCTTCACCGACCTTCACCGACTCGCCCTCACGCCTGCATCACGCAGGCACGTGGTCTTCGCTCAATGGCCTTCATTGCCGACCGTGAGTCTCCCCGATCTAATGAACTCTAGGTGTTCTAGTGCAAGGATAGTGGTTTAATGTGATGTGCATAATGTTTTGAGGCTTTACACCGTTATCATGTCAGCATGGAAAATAAGCTAGATCAAGGCACAACCTTGTCTAGCAACATTGGAATTCTGGTTGCCTATGTGGCACACAACAGTAGCAGAAAGGGACAACTATGATGATAGGATTTAAGATACCAGCGTAAAGAAATGAATGTGGATTCATTAGAAACAAAAGAGATGAGACAAACCTTTGTAATCCTTGTTGTCAGATCCAAAATTTGTCTCTGGTCGAACAGATAGCACTTCAGGAACATCTGGTATGCAAAGTTAAATTATCAGCGTGTCTAAGTAAAGACAGAATTGCCTATGAAAGAAAAAAATGGACAGAATTGTCCATAAAGGAGGACAAGGCACAAGTTGATCACCAGCTAGCTCCTTCGACCATTCTTCATCAATATGACAATTGACAACAGAAACCATAATCTCTCTCCCATGAAATGTGACGTATGCTAACTTGTGCATCCTTTTCGCTGGAAAATTGAAGAGATATACAGTAGTCTTTATCACTCACAGGGCAGATAGATATCAAAGTATTAGCTAGGTTGCTGAGGAGCAATGAGACTACATACTTCCCCAACACTTTCATGAGGATTTGGGTATAGTGGTCCACCATTTGTGCCTTCGTCACAACTTCAACACCGGGCTTCTCCATTCGGACAAGCCAAAACTCATTTTGCCAGCTAGAAGAGTGGTTACAAGCAGCATCACTGAAGCTTGCAAGGTTAGCTGCTGATAGGTACAAACTGCGATTATCCTTATCTGATCCATCACCCTTATCTGGCCTAACAGCTAATACACCAGGCATTTCTGTAAATTGGGAAGAGCATAAGAAGCTAACATATATGAGTTCCGAGCATGAAGCATATACCATGTCTTTTGTTTTTTGAGAATTGCAGATATATAACTGTTTTGAGTACACTCGTTATTTGAAGTTGCTTTTGCTACTTTCCAAGTACAGCATCGAAGTCAGTCATACGAACGACGCAATCCATACACTAACAAATATAACGAGCTGTATCTTGACACACCAAATCTACTAGCCTATTACCACCACTTGTTTGAGGTCTAAAACATATGCAAATCTGAATTATTCAGAGAATGGAATGATAAGAAAGATGGCAATCGTAACTGAAACACCCCTAAAAATTTCAAAATTTTTGAGCCTTTTTCTGAAGTTTTGAGTGAATTTCGGTAACTTTCCTTTTTTGGAAAGTTTCTTCGTTTCCCGCTTTCCCCTTTTGGCCTTGTGCCTTTTCCTCTTCGTTGGCGCCTTTCTCTTTTCCGCCTTTTCCTTTTCCCCGGCGCCTCCCTGTCAGACCCGGATTTTATAATCCAGATTCTACTGTGTTTAGCTGCACTATTCCCTGGATCAGTAGATAGTGCTCACAGTTACGGTAATGAATATCAAAATGCATATCATGCAGAAGCGTAAATATAATAATAGACTTACTCATGGGCCGATTAGGCCGAAATCAATAAATTGCAGCAGCGGAAGAACGAAGCACACAGGTGGGACCTTCAGGATATGCCCACAGGCAGCCAACTGGAGGTTCGCGACCTAGCCTTTGACATCTTCATCTTCTCTGTCAGCTTGTCCAGTCTTGTTGCTGAGGCGAGGCGATTTGATTCATGATTCTGAATTTTGTCGTAATAGCGAGTGTGAGCACTCCAACCCCGTGCTCCGCGAGCCAATACACAGAATGCAGATAAATAGTATGCATGGCTTAACAAAGGAGAGGCTCGGGTTATTTTATTTGCCAAAAATCGCTTTTGGTAGCATTATCATGATTTAGTTTTAGTATTATTGTTGCTACCTAAATTCCACGCAACAATTGCCATAATTGACTTAATCCACCAAAATACACTTTAATTATTGACTGCTGTCTAAGACTCCAAACATGTAGTGTCATCCTTTATCTAATATCACTTAATTAATCTACCAATATCGTTTGTATTCTAATCCCTAACAATCCAATCCTTTTTGTTAATGATCCACAACCATAATTTGCTCGTCCAATTATCAACCTTATTATCCATTATCCATCTCTAACCACTTCACTATTGTACCTCCACCAAGAATATCATTGATCAAATCTACGAATCGCTAGTATACATCCACCAAGAGTATCATTGATTATATCTAGGATCCTCTATTAAATATCTACCAAGAATATCATTGATCAGGTCTATGATTCACTAATATATATATCCACCAAGAATATCATTGATCGAGATTAATCCCCTATAGTTATTTTCATACCTCCAAATTTCCGAGATCAATCAATTCATCCATCTAGAGATCGTTCAAATCCTATAAATCCCAATATTGTCAACATCTCCCAAGAATTTATATTAAATATCAGTGTTGTAATCCAACAATTTACCTTCGCATTTCCTAATACTCCAAAAATCATATAATTCATCTATCTAGTCTATAAATCCATTGGGGCTCCCTCCATTTATTTCTCCTAGACTCCACACTATCATTATCCCTCCTATGATCAATCATACATCCACCAACTTCTTTATGTGATTGCCACAAACAGCCATCTTCCTTTCTTACGACTCTATTTATTCTTCCTGATACTTTGTTTGTGAGAAATGTTACCATTATTTAAAAATATAATACATAGAAATTTCCTGAGACCTAGCAGTTTTGAAAAAAAGCATAATGTTCAAGAGTATGCAATAATAATAGCGATCCAGATTCCATCCACCATTACATGGCATCCGCACCATATAGCACCTTTCAGCGTTATAGCCGCTTAACTTACCACTGGGACGACACCCAGGACAATTCAAATCAGGGCTTTCCACTGCCCTTCCACTTTTCCATTCCCATTCATAAAGCATTTTGAAATAGAACTATATCTGGTTAAGTTCTCATATCCGCCCTTGACCGTGGGCACGGCTATTCGAATAGTTTTAGACTCTGCAAAGTTTGTACACTTTCACCACAAGAGATAATCAACTCATTGCCCCACATGATACCTTAGACATGTGGTCGAGCAGACCATCACAGTGACTTTTCAAAGTATCTAGACCCTTTTGTCATCTCACCTTATGGGAAACTGCCCACTTGCGGTGGGTCCCATCTATGCGCGGGATGTTTCCCACAGCCACTACGCAGCTCGGGCTTCTACTTCCCGCAACGTAGGACAGCTGGGAAACTTCACCCCCCACTGGTGTCCCTTCAGGCCCCCTTGCCATAGCGTAGCCCCTTCAATCCCCTACCAGTGAGATGAGTCCGGGGATTTCGATAAATTTACTAAGCCAAGTTGTATTTTACAGACTTGTGGTTGTACTATTTTACACAGGAGGTCATGACAAGATTCGATCCTTAGTGGTATCTGGGCGGTCTACCACTAACCCACTTTGTGCATCCACTGCACCACACTCACACCATCAAACCAATCCGCCCAGATATTTAAGCAAGTTGGGGATTTTGGAAGTATAAAATAATCATGTCCAAATATATACCAGTCATTCCCACTATGACTGCCCAAACCAGTTTCTCATGATTAAAAATGACAATGATGTTTGGGACATTTCAACGCCCCGTGAGTATCTATGCAGAACTAAGCATAACATATAATTAGGGACTTATTTTTGAAATGTTACTATTATAATTTTGCTAGGGTGACAAGGTTCACACATTCAAATATTTCAAAGGAGGGGTAATATTATTCAAAGTAAACAATGGGCATATAACTAGAATATTAAATTAAACATGTATTTGCATATAACATAACAGTATGCAATTTGATAATTTAAAACAAAGTAATTTGCAGAAAATGTAGGTTCAACATGATCAAAGTATTGACTCGTCTTGGTCACAGTGGTCTAGTGCTTGATTATCTGGAGCTTCTAGGGCTGCAGCTTCTGCTTCTTCCTCCTGAGCCTCGTAAGCTATATGTTCGTGCGAAATACCCAAATAAAAGAAAAGCAATCAATCACTCAAAATATCACCAGAAATTCAAATGAACTCCAAAAATTATGGTTCTAGTTCCATTGGATAGATCTTGATTTTATATGAATTTAGAAATTTGTCTCACTTGATTTGGAGTTAAAACGAATAAGTTATGCCCATTTATAGTTCTCAGTTCTGAAAAACGCCAGAAAATGGAAAAACCTGACATGTGGGTCCACTGGAGTTTTTAATTCATCTTCTTTTTATTTTAATTTCTTACTTGCTGTGCCGCTGACATGTGGATCCAACTACTATTCAGTGGGGTCCACATGTCAGTATGGGTTCTATGTACATGTCCCACTGACCAGTGGAGCCCAGTGTTCAGTGGGCTGCTCCGGTTACAGCGGCCGACAAGTGGGGCCCACCTGTCAGCCCGAGAGAAAATAAAGAAAACTCAACCCGGCCTGCGGAGCCGGAGGCTCGAACGCGCGACCGGGGAGCTGGGGAGAAAGAGACGAGCGGTGGTAACCAAGTGAGCGGGCAGGCATTGCCTACCCTATAAGGATAATAAATCCTTTTGGAGTATGCCGTGGAGGGGGCCGGGCAGAGGAGTCGGGGGCGACGGTGGCTGGCGGCGAGCGGTGGCCAGGGAAGGTCGGGGGACCGGCAAAACGTGATGTGGAGGTCGCGGTGGTGCTGGTGATGGTGAGGACGGAGGCTGAGAGGTACCGGAGCTAGGCCGTCGGCGTGCGGTGGCGGCGGTCCAAGGAGGTGATCGACGCCGGCGATGCTTACGCAAAGGGAGACCCGGTGAGGAAGGGATTCGGCTACGCCTGGCCTCCACGAAGCTCTGGGAGCAAGGAATTGCTCGGAGGCGGCCGGAATCAACGGCGGCTCGGTCGCCGGTCGCGAGGAAGAAGACGTTGCCGGCGGGGATTGAGGGCACTACGGTTCAATTGCTTGCAGGGGAGGGGAGAAGGAAGTATTGCGGCGTGGTTGAGACTCCCGGGCGGGGCTTTTATAGCCAGGGGAGAGGCGCGCGGCGAGGGCGGCATTTGGCCTCTCTCTGTTTACGCTGGGCAGGGGTGATGAACTCGATCTTCTCCGGGATTGCGTGGGAGGGAGGTGGCGGGAGAGGGTGCGTTCCCCTCCTGTGACAGGTTCTTTGAACTTGCTCTTGAGGTGTGTGTGTGTGTGTGTGTGTGTGTGTGTGTGAGAGAGAGAGAGAGAGAGGAGGATTTGCTGCGGCAGAGGGAGCAAGCGCGAGAGGGAGCGGCGACGCGTGCGCGTGGAAGAGAGGGGTCGGGGAAAGAAGAAGAGGAAGGGGCTGGGCCGGGGTGATGGCCGGCCTGGCCCATTTATCTAAATTTTATTATTATTATTATTATTATTATTATTATTATTATTATTATTATTTAGGTTATATGTATATGCATATATATGTATATATATACATATGTGTTCGCATTTTATTCATCTACTTTTATTGCTATTTATTCCATTATTTACAAAATGAAGTTTTATATTTTTAACTCAGATTTCTCCCTCCTTATACTGGATCATCTTTTCATATTCGTATTTAAAATTTTAGTTTTCTATTATTTGCATATTCCCCTTTTTGGTATTACTATTGTTTGTCTTTGTATTTTATGAATTCTTAAAATTTTGAAATCTTAGGAAAACACCATAAAATCCAAATTCTAACAAAATATATTGCAAAAAAATAATTCAAGAAATTCATATTTTCAATTTCAAATTTTTCAGGATGTTACACTCCCTCCTTCCTCTCTCCACTGGCGCCGCTCCCCTCCACGTTTCCTCCCTCGCGCACGCACTGGCGCTGCGCGCCTGTGCCCGCACCGCCTCTGCGCCCTCGCGCCCCGGTTTCCCTGCACTTGCGTCAGGCCGACGCCGCCTGGTCCAAAGGCAGCCGCGCCTCTCGCGCCACGCGTCGCCCCGCCTCTGCTCTGGACCCACCTGCCAGAGGCCGCCTCCTCCCTCTCCCGCGCGCGGACGCGCCCCGCCCATGCCGAAGCTCACCTGCTCCCCTCTCCCGTCCCCTCACCATTACTCCTGTGCAGAGCCCCACCACCGCTTTCCTTCCACGCCAAGGCATCGCCCGTTCTCCCTGTTGACTCCCGTGGCCATGCCCATCCCCCTCTCCCTCGGATCCCCCTCCCTCCGCCGAAGTATAAAACCCCCCATCCTTCTCCCGCACGCCCCTTTCTTTCCCGAGCTCCCCCATCACCCTTAAACACTTCCCTCACCTCCAAAGAACCTCCCTGCGCCGCCGATTGAAGCCCCGCTGCCCCAAGCGCCGTCGCCGTCCTTCCCCGCGCCGGCGACCCCCGTGAGCTAATCTCCTTCCTCTCCTTCTCATTTCCCGATTCCATTCGCCAAAAGCATCTCCACCCTTCCCTGATCGTTTTGGTGCACTTCCCTGGCCAGGTGGAGCCCTGTGGAACGCCGCCGTCGAGACTCCCCGCCGGCCGAACCACCCCTCCCGTGGCCAGCTCTCCAGGAAGCTTCCCGACTTGAACCGCCACCGCCAATGTGAGCCCCGCACTACAATGACCGTGAAATCGCAACCGATTTGACCTGTCCCCCTCCGGTGACCCTACTCGCCGCCAGTGAGCCGAAATCTTCCCTTCTGCCCCTGCCTTTCCTTTTGATCCTCTCACCCTCTAAATCCCCAAAATGGAACCCCCACACCTCAAGCTACCCACTGGTACACTTCGTTGCCGTCGGGGACCATCTCCATCGCCGGTGAGCGGAGGCGCTCACGTCTCTGCCTCTCGGCCGAGCCAACAGCCGGAGGTAGAAGACGACCTCCTCCCGGGGACGTGGTCGTATCCCCACCGTCCTCCCCCTCTGTTGCCGTCCAAAGCCAGCCGTTGGATGGCATGTCCCCTCTGTCGTCCGATGCCACTTAAGTCCACACCTCGCATCCGTCCGATCCCGCCTGCCCGCTCCGCCCGCCTTCCTTGTGTCGCTGCCATCCGATCCTCCCCGTCGCATCCCGTCCACCCGCTCCCACCCCATCTCGGCCGTTCGCCAGCGGCGTGTGTCCGTCATCCCGACCGGAGAGCGCACCGCGCGAGTGGGCCAAGCCCAGGCCTGCTCGGCCGCGTTGCGCGCGCGCGCGCGGGCCGTTCAGCCGCGTGGGCTGTTTCTCCGCCCGGGCCGCGCTGTAGCCCCGAGCCGGCCTTTCACTGTTCATACCCGATTTTTCCAGTGATTTTCCAATTTCTAAAATTCTGAAAAATCCAAATAAATCCTAGAAAATCACAGAAAATCCCAAATTTCACCACTTTGCTCCATTTGATGTCCTAAACCCATTTTTGACCTCCTTTTCCCCAGATTCATCCCAGATAAATTCCTAAAATTCTAATTTGGAGATTTATGCATTTTACTCCTTTTTAATAGATTATTTTTCCTCGCTTGATTAGGCTCAAGCCGGACTTATTTTGTTTTATGTGTTTGCGCTAGTTTCGGAGATCCCGGAAGTTCATGTGCAGTCCCAGGATCCAGGAGCTTCTACGTTCGAGCTCGCCGAGATCATACGGATTAACGGCAAGTCACAAGTCCTTGACCATGTTGTATCCCATGCCAATTAATTATGTTATTATGCTATTTGCATTAAGCTAGTTCTGAAATGTTAGTTCAAAATAAAATAAAATGTTTAGAATGACATGATATGTAGTTAAACCTACCACCGACAAATGCCATGTTAAACTTGTAGCCATGCCTTTGTAACCCTAGAAATAATTACTTGGTAATCTAGATAATCGTAGGTTATTATTATCATGCAAAGTCTTTACACTAATAAGATTGTGGCTACGGGCCAATAGAATTTGGAAAACCCGACTCTAGGGCTGGGTGGTATGGAACACCGTGCCCTAGGGCGGAGTATGTCGACGTGCAGAATAGGGTAAGGGTTCTTACCCTAGGTTGTAAGGTCGCGGACCTGGCAGGGGTTGTGGTCCCCTGGGGGAAAAATGTAAGGACCAGACCCTTACGCTGAGCAAATGACATGGTGACCGCTCAACCACAGGAGTTGACTTGTCAACACTGGTTTAGTAGCTGCTCAACTCGATTGAAACTCTACAGGTGTTGAGAAGTAGGTGATTGAGTAACAAGGTTAGGCAGGCCGTGATGCGGGTGCCTAACAACGGTAGAGTTCACTCGAAGCGGACATTTGTTTTATTATTATTAGTAGTATTATTTATTTGTGCCAGACCCGAGTGGATTCTACTGGGTAGAGCCTATATAAAGAGTTGAGCAGTGAAATGACCTGGCTTTCTTAACTCTGTCGCGGGAGTTAAGGAATCGTGTGGGTAAAGCTGAGCAAACTCTGCAGAGTCAAATAAATGGTATTCGAATACGTCGTGCTCCCGGTTAATGGAGCTGTGTCACTTGGGTGATTCCAACAGCGAAGCTTAAGTAGATTTGTACATGCTTTAACTTGTTCAGTTGGTTAATTAACCTTTTATGAAAACCCCTGAGATCTTGAGGAGTAGTTTTGGGTCCGTTTTATCAAAATGTTTGCAAATAAAATTGCATCCACTCAAAGTAATAAACCAAATATACTCCCTTCCTTTGTTGATCCGTGCAAGTAGTAAGTTAGGGTTTCCCTTGTGATTTGCTGAGTACGAGGTTGGAGTACTCAGACTTGCAAAATTTCACAGATGCCAGAAGAAAACAAGGCAATTCAAGATTTCGTGTTAGGGTTGCGACCGCACTCAGGCTTTCCTGTGGTGCTTTTGCGATTCTTCTGCATGTAAGTACTGTTGGGCTTGTGCTCCCGTTTTATTGTTAAAAATTGACCGTTAGGTTTTATTTCAATCAAGCTAACTCTTCTTAAATGTTCGTAAGCAGGTATGATACTTGTTCGGTCCGTAACTAAACATACTTGTTCGGTCCGTAACCAAACTCCTGGGTGGTTGCGGATTAGTGACGCTCCTGTTCCTCCTACAAACGGGGGCGTTACAATAACTTGTAGAATCACCGCCGTTTAGCAGCATCTGTCACACTGCAAGTCAAAACTTGCATTACCCTAGTATCACTACATTACAGGAAAATGGAGCAAGCTAAAGGTTATCATAATTGAAAGCATCTTTCGCCCTAGAATTCAAACTTTCTCATGCATTTTTTTTTTAAAAAAGGAGCACCGAAGCTCATTAATTTGCACAATTTGACACCAAGAGTTTCAACAACATACTCGCAAGCTCCCTTGATGCTTCCTCGTCGATCTTGCAGCAGAACCCGTAGCTCCCATCCCATGAAGCATCGTACATGCGCATCTGCGCCTCCTCCTCACTGCATTTTTTGGGGGTCAAAACAATAATTTCAACACCAGAAAGAGTAAACAACAAAAGTTTTCCGCTCTCATTAGCTACAGAACGCGAAGCAAGTTACCTCCCTAACACCCTGGCCAGTGTGGCGGCGTAGTAGTCGACGGCCTCCGCACGGAGCACCTCGCCGCCTCCCGCGGGCGCGGCGGCCTTGTCCATCACCACCACCCACCTGGAGCATGTTGCAGGAAGTCAGAGCACACGCACTCACACGACCACCAGACCTAAGACTCTCTTATGAGTTATGACCACGAGTATTTGTACACGTCTATGACCACGTGAACTAATACTCAAACTCGTTTACGACTATAAAAGATTGTACTCAAACACACTTACACTCAAACTTGTTTACGACCACAAAGGATTGTACTCGAACACATTTACGACTATGAAGGATTGAACTCGAGTACATTTACAATCATGAAGGGATGAATTTGAACACACTTAAGACCATGAAGGAATATGACACATGCGGATGCCTAGATTTACTGGAGAACGATGAATTCACGAGACAATAGTTTTTGTGCCGCCTTGAATCACTTTGCAGCGTTTTCTTCGTCGATCTTTATACTATAAAAACATAAAAAAAACTGATCCGACATTCACGCCACGTCTAACCCTCTATGATGTGTCATCTCACATCCGAGCTACTTATGACATTCATAAATTCACTTAACGTACGCATATCTCACCACGATGTAATATTTCACGTTCGAGCTATTCATAACATTTATATAAGCACTTAACGTACGCACTCTTGCCTCGCTGCGATCGCAGCACGACTGTGATCATATACAACACATATAACACATGCAACTTCGTATAATACTTCACATGCGCCGTGGTAAAGTCCAATAGAGCAATGCAGCTGGGTCGCAGCAGCGGGGAGTGGCGAGGTAGGTGACGCGGCGTCGAGGCGGAGGAGGCGGCGGCGGCGGCGAGGCCCAGTCGACGGGAGGTTACCGGCTAGCTAGGAGAAGATCTTGCGGGCTCGCAGCCGCGTGGGCGCGGGAGAAATATCTTGCGGCCGTGTGGGACTTGTGGGCCGTATGTGATGTCGGCCCAATGGCTTCGTCCTTCCTTCCGTTAACGCTCCAATTAACACTGCAAAAGAAATTAACTTCTTCTAAGAAAATCCCTACAAAAATAACGACCAATGGCATGTCATGTTCTAGATGAAGTTACATTTACTCTATGGCAGAGTAGTAGAAAGTAGAAACAAGATTCAACTAGTCTTGTTTGTCATGACGACGACGACAGAATCATGAAAGTGAAGCCAAATGAAGGGTAAATATGGAGTGCTCACATCGGACTGACGTGGCACCAGGTGAAGCCACGATTGTGGATCATAAGCAAGCAAACCTACATTTGCCACGACCAACGGTGAAAACGGAAACAACAGGTACTGCCAAATGTTACCGTAAGCAGTGTCCAGGTGAGCCGTGAGCATCTCCCAGGGCAATCCTGATTGCCCTGCTTAGGTAGCTGGCGTGGTTTGACGGATTGGACCTCAGAACCAGACATGAATCGAGAGACTCGACCCTCACATGCTCATTTTTCCTACGAAATTTCCGTGGCATTTTGTATTTCAAGATATGTTTTGCCTGACCCTGACATGAGCTTACCAGAAGTCAACCCACTAGTTCCAAATGTCATCAGTACTAATGCTAAGCTTTTACTAGTTAGTTCAATTGCTAAGCTACTAATACTAATGCCCATGTCATCAGTACTTCTTTAGGAGTGATGCGATGTCATCGGCGGTTGTTCAGGAAATTTCCGCCGCTGTTATTTTCATGCCTAAGCCCATCCGCGCCGCTAAACATAAGTGAGTTTGTTTCGACAATGATTGATGGCATATAGTATTTAGCATAAATACTTATGTGAATAAATTAAATATCAATAAATTGATAAGTCACTATAAAAATCTGTTCTGATAAATTATTTAAAAAACACTAATAATTTGTTAAGTGACGGGAGGAGGTACAATGGCTCGGAGAATTATTCACCAAAAAATCCAACTTTACCTTCGTCTAGAAAGTCCAAGTCAACGAGCCAATCACAGTGCGCAGAGCTCCAAGTCCGCAGTTCCGCACACCAAAACCACCAACCCGAAGCAAATCCACTTGGTCCCTTGGCCAGTTTCCCATTCCGTCCTCGCTTCCCTTCCATGGCTTGCCCTCTACGCCGCCTCTGACCTCCCAGGAGCGCCGCCGCGATCCCGCCGGAGATGCCGCCGCCGCCCCCTGTGGCGCCGGAGCCGCCGCAGCTCCACGGCGTGGTCATAATCTCCCTCCCTCCCCCCGACCAGCCCTCCAAGGGCAAGACCATCACCGCCTTCACCTACACCGACGACCCCGCCGCCCCGACCCCGCCCCCGCCCCCGTCTCCGGCGCCGGCGATGTTTCCCGCGGCGGCAGAGGCCAGGCGATCGAGGCGGGTGGCGGCGATGGTGCTCGTGCTGGGGGCGCTGGCCATCGCGGCGTACTACTGCTTGTACTCGGACGTGGCCGTGCAGTTCTTGGGGATGGAGGAGGAGGCGCAGAGGGAGAGGAACGAGACCAAGTCGTTCCTGCTGCCGCTGTACCCCAAGGCGCGGCATGGGCGCGCGCTGCGGGAGTTCGGCGACGTCAAGCTTGCGGCCAGGAGGGTCGATGACCACGGCGGACAGAGCGGCGGCAGGAAGGCCAGGAACAAGTTGGAGGTCAAGAGGACAGCCGCGGCGGGGACGAACTCGACGGCGCTGCTCCCGATCAAGGGCAATGTGTTCCCCGATGGGTGCGTAACAATTGCTCAGGAATTCGATTTAATTTAAGCGTATATATTGCTCCTTTGCGTTATGATTCACGGGGAATTTGTTTATACTCAGTTTGGGGGCAAGGAGGGTGCTTTTGATGATCAAATGCAATTTGATTGTGTTCCATGGATCTGGCTTGGGGGAAATTGGCTAAACGAACTTTTAGGTGATGCTTATATGACAAAACTGGGTTTAGATGATGTGATGAGATTTAGATTTAGTAAGTACTAAAAACAGTCTTAGAAGTTTGGCTATTGTAAATTACAGGCCTTTTTGTTTCTTAGATACGTCAAGAACTCAAGATGCAGTCTTAGTTTAGTTGTACTGTTGCAGGATGTGATGAGTATCCATCAAAGCTGGAATACCTTTTATATGCAGGCTGTTATTAACATCTGAGTATCCAACATATTTAGTTAAGGCTACCCTCTTTGGCAAACTAATCTCTATATTCCGATTGGCTATTCTTTATCCATAAAAAAGTGGCTATCATTTATGTTAATGTGTCTGCTAGTCTTTGGTACACAATAGAAGGGATACTAATATGTCATGCTTGGACTGTTGAGGCTAATATTATCTTACACCGATTGCAGGCAATATTACACATCCATCTTTGTTGGCAATCCACCAAGACCTTATTTTGTTGATGTTGATACTGGAAGCGACTTGACATGGATCCAGTGTGATGCACCATGCACAAACTGTGCCAAAGTATGCGATCAAACATAAGCAATTTCCATTCTAATTCCAACAACATGCTTTACCTAAACTATGCAAGGATCTCTACTTCAGTAATGCGGATATCTTACTAATAAAAAACTGATATGGGTCTGTTTATTAATTTGTGATTAGCCTCATTATTCATTCCAAGTTTATTGTACTGTTCTCTAATGAATATGCGCCATAATCGCAGGGACCTCATCCTTTATATAAGCCGGCAAAAGAAAAGATAGTCCCTCCTAGGGATTTGTTATGTCAAGAGTTGCAAGGTATCCAGAACTACTGTGAGACTTGCAAGCAATGTGACTATGAGATTGAATATGCAGATCAAAGCTCCTCTATGGGTGTCCTTGCAAGGGATGATATGCATCTGATTGCTACAAATGGTGGAAGGGAAAAACTAGACTTTGTCTTTGGGTACGTTTCAAACCTGGTAGCTGTGGATCTCTTGTACATGTGTGATGCATTAGAACAAATGATGTCAAATCATCTAACTGTTTGCTGTCTATCAAATGTAGTTGTGCGTATGATCAGCAAGGACAGCTTTTGGCCTCGCCATCAAAGACTGATGGGATCCTTGGTCTTAGCGGGGCAGCAATAAGCCTTCCTAGTCAGCTGGCCAGGCAAGGGATTATTTCCAATGTTTTTGGTCATTGTATTACTAGAGAACCAAGTGGCGGAGGGTATATGTTTCTAGGTGATGATTATGTACCCCGATGGGGAATGACATGGGCACCTATTCGAAGTGGTCCAGAGTAAGTCGCGTCCTTTTTGTGAAAGTGTAATTGCATGTACTGCCATGGTCATCATTTTCCTTTTGGGTCATACTTCTTCTTTAGCAGAATTACCTTGTGCTTTCATTGCAACCAATCCTTGGAAATCTTTGACCAAGTTCTTCCACTCTCCTTGATGATTTTTTTTGTATTGCCAGTAACTTATATCACACAGAAGTCCAGAAAGTAAATTATGGAGATCAGCAGGTCAGTATGCGTGGGCAGGCAGGAAACTCGATTCAAGTGATTTTTGACAGCGGAAGCTCATATACATACCTCCCAAATGAAATATACAGAAACCTTATTGCTTCTGTGAGTATTGCTATTAATTTGTTCATAAGGATGAATATGTTCAATCTCATTTTACTAACTTCTTCTAATTTGACAGATTAAACATGTCTCCCCCAGTTTTGTCCAAGATAGCTCAGATCGGACATTACCTTTATGCTTGAAAGCTGATTTTCCTGTGAGGTAAAGCAATGGGATAACAATAGATAGCCTCTTCAGAGAGGAAATTTGACAGGCAGCTCTCTCGAAAAGAAACTATTCCATCTTCCTAACGATCTTGTGATATTCAGGTATTTGGAAGATGTCAAACAGTTTTTCAAGCCCTTGAACCTTCATTTTGGTAAACGATGGTTTGTCATGCCCAGAACATTCACCATTCTTCCAGATGATTACTTGATCATTAGTGTAAGTCTTGATGCATTCTTCATATATCATCGTTAGGTCTTCTATCGTCTATCGGCATCTGTAACATGAGTTTTATGCTGAAAATCTGTTTTTCTTGTTGGACCTTTTCCAGGACAAAGGCAATGTCTGCCTTGGGCTGCTCAATGGAACGGATATTAATCACGGGTCAACAATAATAATCGGAGGTATGGATGGGCTGCTTCTTATCATTTGCACTTTCTCTTTCCATCCATTCATAATTCTGGCTGTATAATGAAGATGGTTGACTTTTTCAAACTTGTAATGATCCTTTCCTGGTTTCCCATGTAGATGTTTCTCTGCGCGGCAAGTTAGTTGTGTATGATAATCAACAAAGGCAGATTGGATGGGCTAATTCAGACTGCACCAAGCCACAAACACAAAAGGGCTTTCCCTTCTTCCTCTGACGAGAATTGCACAATAAACATATGTAAATCGAGAATTCCATGAGAGTTGCTTATTGAATAGCAGCTGCCATTAGGTGCACTATCTCCTCTAGAGTCGATAGTCATAAATCCCACTGTTTGTTGTAATACTTGTTTGTAATATATATACTAGTCACAAATACATGTTGTTTTGGATATTGACATGGTTTCTAACCATAACTTTGACCATTAATTTCTATTATAATATAGTTATAACACTCAATAAAATTATAATATTACGAAAATGCTTTTTAAGGTAAATCTATATATATGATTTTTATGTGTTTAATCTAAATATTTAAAAAGATACCGATAATCAAAGTTTTGAAAGTGTGTATTTGTTAAAGAGTACTGTGTTGTATATACTCGAACCAAAATAACATGTATTTGTGATTAGAGAGAATATTGTGTTGTATATACCCAAGAAGCAATGTGTGTATTATTCAACCGTGGAGAGAATTTCAGCTTCTTTCATTAAAACTAGCAGGATGGCCCATGCAAAAGCGCCGCTAGATTGGTTCTAAAGTTACGTTTTCATTGTTTTTTATTTTAAATTACTATTATTTGGTTATTTAGGGATTTTAGTTTGAAAATCATATTAAAATTAAGTTATTTCTTTCTCTCTCTCTCTCTTTTTTTTTTTTTTTGCATTAAGTCGTATACCCCCTAATTTGGGTAAGCTTCACCAGCAGCAGCAGGGGAGTTCTCGCATACCCCCCTAATTTGGGTTAATGTACACATTTGGCTACCCATTCACCTCATACAAAACTGGCTAGGTTTAATCTCTTGCCATCTGCATCAACTCTTCAGTCGAAAAAAATTGCATATTCTGCCTAAAACACCACCACTCTCCCTGCTGACCGCAGAGGGTTCCTCCACAGGATCCTTGAAGTTAGCCATTTGACTCAACTCTTCAAACGCATCAACGAGGTTCTGGAGCCGAGCAACAAACTCGATGAGGAGCGAGGCGAACGTCGCCAGCGACAACGCGCTAGCGCTCTCGTACGTTCTCGATTCCCCAAGCTCGAACGGCAAGCTCGGACGTAGCGATTGCCGAACGGGCCAGGGCGATTGCTGCTGGAAGCTGGCAAGGGATGAGTTCGAAGCGAAGCTGTTCGACTTGTGCACTTTGCCGAGATTGATAGCGGTGTGCTCGGGCAATTCACCCTTGGTAATTCCTTCGTGCCGCCTGATGGCTTCCCACCGTTCTGTGTTGACGAGGAGGTAGGACTTCTGATCGATCTTCTTTTGCAGCTCTTCGGCTGCGAGGTGGACTTCTGACAGGATGTTTGAAGAGCTCAGTTTTGTCATGGTCTCGACTTTCTGCCCGAGTTCGCGCAACACTTTGGCGCCTTCTTTGCCCACCCTATGAAGCTCAGCGCTGAAAACCTTTCTGCTCTCCGGTGGCGCCTAAAGTCGATAAGAAAAAAAATAGTTAGCAAATTCGGAATTCAGTAGAGCATTTTTTGCTGCCATGAGATGCACAAACCTGAATCTCTGAAAGTATGCACCCGTGCAATGCCATGACTGCGAAGGAACAATGCCTCAATGCTCCACCAACTTTAGTGTAGCTCCTCCAAGGATATTTCATCATTTTGTAAGGTCCATGTGGTGGCTCCCATATAGCAAATCCTAACTGCAAACACAGGAAAGCACCTTGGTAAAATACAAGGAAAAAAATAACCCTAGAAGAATTGCACCTGGAGCAAGAAGAGACCAGAGTTTCCTCTTGTGCTGATGCCTCAACAGCTGCCCTATATCCACTATACAGAGGATCATCAGAAGCTTGGTATGTGAGTATCTTTGAAGGAACCCTTTCATATTCCATGCATTTCAGATATCCATCAACACATCCTAGAATGGACAAGGACAACCAAAGTGGCTTTCACATTTGAGCAAAAAATCAAGCCTATTCTATTCATGCAACCTGGCAAGTACCCCAAAACAATTCTGATGTTGGATGGTCATACCTTCTAAGGATTTTGCGACACCAGCAAAATTCTTTGCGACCAAGTTGTGCAAATCCTCTCCTGCCCAGATTGGGTGTATGCCAATATTGACTGCCAGACTGACGGCAGCACCAATTGCAATCAGTAGAAATCTACTTATGGCCGTACCAGTGAATTTCCCCGTATTGTATCCAGAAACCGTGACATAGCAGAAAGTCAGCAAGAAGACACGAAGTCCATACTCATATGCTTTCATCTTGGGGTGCAGCTTTGTCAAGGTTGCGCAGAATGCTAGCAATCAGAAAGCATAAAAGCAACAAACTAAGAATCAGAAACGTTCAAACGTAAAAAAATAAATTATGTACAGAATGATTTCAACATCTCTCAATACTCACCAACAACAAAAGTGCTTATGATAAGAACCACTATGTTGAATTTTCCCATGTGTGTGGACAATTCAGCAACTGCGAGAGCAAGCCCTGCTGCAGTAAGTGTTCCCAGTCCCCTGTTAAGCCCTTTGCTCAAGGTTGCACCTGTGTAGCAAAAAACAGAATTAGCCACTGAATATGCGTACGATCGTACACTGTACGAGAGCACCTGGTAAATAAACAGAAGAATTTCTTCGGTTAACACTAGGTACGGCGTTAACTGTTAAGAGATCTTTAAACTTGGCACCTTCAGCTTATGCATATCAGCAACGTTACAGAACGTAACATAAGTTTTACACAACAGTGCAAAGTGTTTCACCAGCAATAGATTCATTACACTTTCAGAATTCCCTCTGAACAAATTCTAAGAAGTCCTCACATGGTCATTTTCAATTTGATGCTAAACATCCCAGCATACACAATAAAAACCTATTCTACAAGTGAACAAGATAAACAAACACAAGCACCAATATCTTAATCTGTGGGTTGCCTAGGCCTTCTCCAATTGTCAGTAACCATGTACGTGCTACCATTGCCAAACATGAATCCAAAAGAATGTTTGTTTTCACCATCACCGTCGTGTATCAAGTTTCAATGTTAAGAGCACTAGCATAATAGTCTACCACGTAATTCACTCGTGTGACATCACAAGCCACTGAAAAAACAAACGAAGTTCACATCTAACAATTGTTGTATCGCATAAAAAGGGTCTCCTAATTGCAAGATTAATCAGATCGAGAACGTTCGAGAAATTTACCCCGAACCAGGAAAACAAATCAACAAATAGATGCATCCGTGCATGAGCACATACAAAATCACGCATCTTTTTAGCCCAAAGAATCGCGACAGCCAGTCAAGAAAACGCACCGATGCTGAACTCGAAGACGACGACGACGGTGAGGATGGCCCAGACGGAGTGGCTGACGATGTCGCTGGGCTCGCGGAGGAACACGAGCAGCGTGATGAGCGCGAGCGCCGTGGCCACCTTGGCCGCGAACACCGGCTTCCGCGGGTCCTTGCGCACGAACGCCCACATCTCCACGGCCGCCTCGCGCACGGCGTCCGCCGCCCGCCGCAGCCGCCCCTCCCGCGCCTCGCCGGTGGCGGCGGCGGGGACGCCCCAGTCGAACGAGAGCAGCGGGTCCCGCAGCCCTCGCTGGTCCAGCGTCGACCGCAGCGACCGCAGCTCCGGCGGCATGGTGGCCGGCAGCGACCCCATGGGGGCGGTGCCGCTCGTGCCCTTGGCCCCTTGCTAAGCGCGGGGCGGTTCGGTGCAACAACGCGCCCGCGCGTAGGACTCCGGGAGTTTCTCGCTCCGTTTTCCTCGGAGCTCAATTTAATTTATTTATTTATTATCGTTCGCTCGTTCCAGCTTCCAATCTCGTTTGGGCCTCGGATTCCACGTTCCAGCTTCCAATCTCGTTCGGGGCTCGGATTCCTGGTCGGTTTCGCTCGCGCTTCTCTCGCCAGATCCTGGCCGTGCCGCAGCCGTACGGTCTCTCTCTCGCGCGCGCTCGCTCCAGAGATGTCGGCATGTGTTGGCGGTTGCGTTGTCTCCACTCGCGCACAGTGCAGCGACAGCGATGCAAGCGGAGTGCTCCTCCTCTTTACGTGACGAGAGTGCGCCCGGCGAAGCGAGCGACGGTGGCGTCTCGCCACGCTGCGTCCGCGCGTGGGTCCGAGCGCGACGCGTAGGCTGCCCGCGGCCACCGGCCGGCAGCATCGAACGGGCGAACGCCAAAAGATCGCCTCGATGGCACGTGCAACTGGGGACGATGGCAATGGGATATTCTCCAGACCCTCTATCCCTGTCACGCCCCAATTTCCACTTCTTAAAAACACGAGTTAATGATTATCGGTGCGTTCTCTTTTAGTTCTCACAATCATCCTTTCTAACTTAACTCTTCTTAGCCGCCCAATCTCATGATCGCCACACATGCAGGCTCCTCCCAACCTCTACCCACAACGCCCTCTCATCACCCGCAAGCATGCAATGCCAAACTACCTCCCCCTCCATTCAGCCTCTGTTCTTGGCTTGCTTGCCTTTTTTTCCCACTCTTTTGGTTAATACCCTTGAGTTGCCAAGTCAATACAGGAAGGGGGACTACCCTAAATGAGCACTTCTTCTCCCTAGCCGCACTCCAGGTCGGTGCACCCTTCTCCAACCCCAACCAGTACTGGGAGGGGGCTAATTTGGGTTGGATCGAGGAGGATTTTGCCACCTCTCAGTTCGCCTTCCCTCGTCCTCACCTTTCCCTGAGGAAAACTGCCCTCTCCTCAGCGCTGCCACAAGCCACCCCTATCCCTCCCAATTCAGCCCAGCACCGATCATCTCCTATTCCTCCTGGATGCTACCGCCAGCGGAACACTCATCTGCCTCGGATGCTCTTGTGCAAATATATATTTAAGGGGAATTACTATACATCATGGTTTATAATCATTTGAAATTCAGAATCTGAATTCTGAAATTACTGCTGTATGTTTACACCTTAATTTTTAGGGTCGACTACATTGGGGTGACGTTACTACCAAAAGGCTTTCAGTTTCAAGGCAACAACTACCAGGATGTGTGAATGAATATGAGCTATTTAATAATGAAATCAAGATCCTTTCGGAGATTCAGCTTGCAAACATAGTCAAACTCATGGGATATTGCATTGAACGAAGTGAGTGGGTTTCGGTCTACGAATACATGCAAAACGAGAGCCCAGAGCCCCAGAGGATGTCATCTTTGGCATGTCTTCACTTCGAAATCTTGCATATTCCAAGTCCATTTAATCCTGGATAGGTTCTGATTGATCACAAATTAAACTTGCTCTCTATATGTATCACTAATGAAGTGATGATCTAATTTGCAAGGCGCACGAGAGCAGGGTTGGCGCTTGACTGGCCGTCACGCTTCTGAATAATTGAAGGGATAACACACGGTGCAGATTATCTTCACAACCACTCTAGGATACGCATTATCCACAGAGATCTGAAACTAAGCAACATTCTCTTGGATTCGGATATGAACCCAAAGATATCTAATTTTGAGTTGGCTGAAATGATAACTTTTGGTGTGGACACAAAAAAACTAACTGTGTGATAGGCTCAGTGTAAGATGTTGTATTAGCGGCTTGGTGCTATGTACTACCCAAAAAAAATCCATAAACTCCTTTATGCTCCTTTCTAGCTTGTCTACAGAATAATTGATTTTGAGTTTAATTGTTTTGTCATTGATCTTTCAGTGGATTTGTCGCTCCAGAATATATGCGCGAAGGCATCTTCTCGATCAAGACGGATGTGTATAGCTTTGGTGTCATAGTCCTGGAGATCATTAGCGGGAAAACTGGACTCAAATCAATTCAAGAATGTTTCTACAGGGATCTATTAACCTGGGTTATGTAGTAGACACTACCCATACCTGGGTGCAACATTTGAACAGAGGAGAGGTCAATCTTCACACACACAGGTAATAACTAGATACCACAATCTATGATATCTCTATTCACTTTGAGGCTTAAAACTGTGTGCCTGCAGTCCCTTGTACAAGATGATAATATATAGGTGTTCTAAAAAAGTGAAAGTGATCTTGAATTTTAAGATACCATTTGCTGTTAATAGTATGATATGAACCCAAAGATATCTAATTTGACTTGGCTAAAATGTTAACTTCGGACGTGTACAGACAGAAAACTTGTAACACCCCCGTTTCCAGGGGCGCGTACGGACACGGCACCCCGCAACTGTTCACTCATGAACAGTTATGGAGTGCCGCGCAAGAGTATACCATTGCATGCTTACAACAAAAGACCAGCATATATTTTACATAAGGATTAACATCCAGTTTTGACAGCGGGGCGTGCAAGCCCAAAGTATACTTACATTACAAAAAAAAACTCCAGAATCCGCTTGAGCGCGGCCAAGACCTAAAGCCACGGGTCTTCGACGGGGAGACCTTCTTAACACGAAATCTTGAATTGCTTTCTTTTCCTTCTGGTATCTGTGGCATTTAGCAAGCCTGAGTACTCCGACCCCGTACTCAGCAAATCACAAGGGAAACCCTAATTTACTATTTGCATGGATCAACAAAGGGAGGGAGTATACTTGGTTTATTACATTTGGTGGATGCAGTTTTATTTGCAAGCATTTTATAAAATGGACCCAAAACTACTTCTCATGATCTCAGGGGTTTTCAACAAAAGTTCATTAACCAACCTAATCCAAATTAAACATGTACAAAACTACTTAAGCCTTGCTGCTGGAATCACCCAAGTGACACAGCTCCAATAACCGGGAGCACGGCGTATTCGAATACCATTTATTTGACTCTGCAGAGTTTGCTCAGCTTTACCCACACGATCCCTTAACCCTCATGACTGAGTTAAGGAAGCCAGGTCGTTTCATTGCTCAACTCTTTATATAGGCTCTACCCGGTAGAATTCACTCGGGTCTGGCCCACACACACACACACAAGAGAAAACAGTGGCCGCTTCGAGTGAACTCTACCGTTGTTAGGCACCCATAACCCGCCTTGCCTAACCTCACTGCTAATCCTCCTGTAGAGTTTCAATTGAGTTGAGCAGCTACTAGACCAGTGTTGACAAGTCAACTCCTGTGGTTGAGCGATCACTGTGACATTTGCTCAGCGTAAGGGTTTCAGTCCTTATATTTTCACATGGTCCGCAACCTCGCCAGGCACGCGACCCAACCTAGGGTAAGCGGTGGGCGAAGGCCGTCTCGCGACTCCCCACAACTCTCTTACCCTACTCCAAACCTAAGGTAAGAGATTGGGCAAGGACCGTCTTGCGGTTTCCCCACGCACCCTTACCTTACCTTGTGCACGCCGGCACTCTCCGCTCTAAGATACGGTGTCCCATACCACCCTACCTTAGAGTCGGGTTTTACAAATTCTATTGGCTCGCTGCCACGACCTTATTAGGGTAACATTTTGCATGACAGTAATAACCTACAATTATCTAGATTAACAGATAATTATTTCTAGGGTTACAAAGGCATGGCAACAAATTTAACAGAGCATTTACGGTGGTAGGTTTAGCTACATAACATGCCATTCTAAATATTTTATTTTATTTTCGAATTAACATTTCAGAATTAGCTTAATGCAAATAATATAATAACATAATTTAAATGGCATAGGATTTCAACATGGTCAAGGACTTGTGACTTGCCGTGAATCGGGACGAACTCGGCTAGCTTGAACGTAGAAGCTCCTGGATCCTGCGACTGCACTTGAGCTTCCGGAATCTCCAACACTAGCGCAAACACTGAAAATAACATAAATCCGGCTTGAGCCTAATCAAGCGAGGAAAAATAAACTATTTTAAAAAGAAGTAAAATGCATAAACGCTCCAAATGGATTTTTAGGAATTTATTTGGGAAGGTTCTGTGGAAATGGAGTTCACCACTGGGTCTGGAATAATATTTGGAGCAAAGTGGTGGAATTTGGGAATTTTTGGGATTTTCTGTGATTTTCTGGGATTTATTTGGAATTTCTGGGATATTGGAAATTGGAAAATCCGGGGAAAATGTTTGAACAGTAGTCGGCCCGACCGCTGCTACAGTGCGGCCCAGCCCAACGTTCAAACACGCGCGCGCGGAGGGGAAACGGGCCGGGAGGCCGCGGCCCACGCGGCCTTTTTGCGCACGCGGGGAGAAGTGGGCCGAGGGGGAACGGCCCCGAGCGATCGCGCCCGCACGGCTCGGATGGCTGCCGCGTGGCGGGACGGACGGCGATGGGGCGGGAGTGGCGAAGGGGTACGAGGAAGATCCGACGGATGCGGGAGGGTACTTTTACGAGGATCCAACGGCGGCGGAGGGACTTCATCTGACGGCCCATTTTAGATGGCAACGGGAGGCACGGACGGGTGAGATGGGGCCACGTCCCCCGTCTTCTACCTCCAGTTGCTACAGTGTTCCCCGTGGTGGGGATACGGCGGCGGTGGCGGCTCGGGCACCAGGAGGCTCGCCGGGGAGAAGGGAGGGTGCCAACGGGGAGAACTCGACGTGGTGAGTCCATTTTGGGGCTTAGAGGGGCGAGGGGATCGACGGAAATGGCGGAAGGGAGATGGGGTTGTCTCGGGTATTTTGTGGCGGAGAGGGTTGCCGGCGGCGAGAGGGGCCGATTGGCGGCGGCTACACCATCTACGGAGGAGGGGGCTCACATTTGCGGCGGCGGCGTGAGCTGGGGAGTGTCGAGGGAGGCTGGCCACGGGCGCACTGCTGAGGCGGCGGTGGTCGTCGGCGTCAAGGCTCCTCGAAGGTTCTCCTGTCCAGGGGAGAGCATGAGGAGGGTCAGTGAGCTGAGGGGAAGCTCGGGGTGCGAGCAATTGGAGAATGAGGGAGGGGAGCAGGGGATTGACTCCAGGGGGTCGCCCGCGCAGGGGAAGATGGTGGCGGAGCTACGGGCGGCGGGAGCTCAATCGGGCGCTCGGTGAGGTGGCTGGGAGTGGCCGGAGGGGGATGAAGGTGCTTGGGAGGCTCGGGAAGCAAAGGGATGAGGGGGAGCCGAGAGGGGGTATTTATACCCAAATGGAGGGGAGGGGGCTCCTTCGGGGAGAAGGCAGCGGCGGCCTCTGGGGCGACAGAAGGGGACGGGGAGCTGTCGCGGGCGTTTAATCCCGCACAGTGGAAGGGGGCGGAAGTGGCGCACGCTCTGCACAGGGCGGGCGATGCGACGGGAGCAGGGGAGCTGCGGCCGTGGGCGAGGCGCGTCCACGCGTGAGAGAGGGCGAAGGCGGCGACCGCCAGGTGGGGCCGGAGTTGAGGCGGGTGACGTGGCGCGAGAGCGTCCACTCCTCCGGACCCGGGGGATTGTCGGGACGGCGCGACGCGAGGTGGTCCACGGGGCGGCGTGGAGACAAGCGCGGGCGCCGGGGCAGGGCGGCGAGGTGCAGCGCGCAGCGCGCGCGTGCGCGGGGCAAAGGCGGGGCTGGCGCGGCGCCTGCGGGAGAGGGGCAGGGAGGCGCTGCGGGAGGGGAGAGGCGGCAGGGAGAGCGGCGCCAACGGGAGCGCGAGCGCGGGGCGCGCGAGAGCAGAGAAGGCGGAGAGGGAGGCGGGGCGCCAACTGAGGGAGAAGACGGAATGGCCGAAAAGGGAAAGCGCATTCCGGGAAAACTTTCCCGAAAAGGAAAGTTTTCAAAATTCACTCAAAAATGTAGCAAAATCATGAAAATTTTTGGTTTGAATTTTGGGGACTTTTCAAAACTGATCGTGTGATTAATTGCACTTGTGATTGTCTGGAAACCAACTTTCAACCAATGCAAGTGCCATCGATGAGGTAGCAGTTAATGAAAGAAATTGTGGCTGAGGATCGTCAGGTATGATGTAGAAGAAATTGATGAGAACAATGGTGGAGGAGACTAAGCTCAGTAATCCTACTCTTGGTCAAAATCTATATCTCGATCTCCTTTTTCAAGTGGTTTCAGCTTTCATCTTCATTCTTGTTCCAAACACAATGAGAGTGATTATTTTATTATTCTAAGAGAAGATCAAATTGTATACTGTAGCATGTTGACTTACTGAGATTCGTTGAATTAATATGTTCCCATGCCCTATTGAAATTTGACAGGAGAACAAGTGATATGCTTCTTTAGAGTGTCATATGAGTTAGAATTGATGTGGATTGGTTCTTATATGTACCTACTTCTGCTGGGCCTTTATTGTTCCGGAGCAACGCATGGGCTTTTGGCTAGTAAAAACCTAAATTCGATGGACGTTGACATAATTTCTTGAGATTATCGTACGACTAGCCAAATGCCAATGTGTTGCAATGGATCTTAAATAATTGATAACACAAATAAGTCCCAAAAGAAATTTAACATATTTCATTGTTTGGAATCTATAGCATATCTAGGACGGTGAAGCTAACAGGATCATGAAGGAAAATTCATGAATAGATATGCATATGCATATTAAATAGAACTTCTGAAAAGATTATTGTAGTCACAAACAATTCCCAAAGAAAATATTCTATTCATCTCTATAGCTAGCGATGCGTAATATGAAAAACAAAGCACCCAACAAAATATTGGAAAAAATTCTTTACATGACTTCTCATGCTATCCTAACAAAATAATTCCTTTTTTAATGAACATGTATCCAGTCTAGATAAAAGAATTCTTTTACACCCGACCAAGAACAGAATTTTTTTGTACGGATAACCCATTTTTTATTCGAAAATACAGAAATATACCCGCGACAAAATTTTTTACACAAATAGGCTCGAGTCGCCAAACCATTGGGCGATTTACGCTTGTCGCCCCACCAAAAAGCGACTTATAAAGAATCTGGTAACCGTTGGACGATTAAATGCAATCGCCTCCCCGTTAAGCGATTCAATTGAATCGCCCCCCCCCCCCCCGTTCGGCGACATAAAGAAGAGTCGCCCAACGGGGGGGCGACTGCATGTGAATACAGCCCGACGGCCAAGCCCCTTTTCTTCCCCACGCCTGCTCGCCATTCACTCTCCGCCGCACGAGGAAGACAGAAGCAGAAGAGAGGAAGGAAGAGGAGGAGGAGAGGGGAAGAAGAGAAGGAGAGGGAGAGGAGAGGGAAGAAGAGAAGGAGAGGGGGAGGAGAGGGAAGAAGAGAAGGAGAGAGAGAGGAGGAGAAGCCGCGGGATTTGCAGGTATTTTCCTAATTTTAGAAAATTTATTTTATAAAATTTGTTTAGATAAATTTAGTTTAGAAAATCTAGTGTAGATATTTAGTTTACAAATTTAGTTTAGATATTTAGTTTAGAAAACTTAGTTTAGAAAATTAGCTTAGATATTTAGTTTAGATATTTAGTTTAGAAAATTTAGTTTAGAACATTAAATTTAGAAATGTAGATGCAGTTTACAAATTTAGATGTACAAATTTAAATGTAGAAAAATATAGTTTTTTGTATAATATTTGTAATGCATTATTGTGGAAATTTACTTTAGAAAATTTGTTTAGATAAATTTAGTTTAGAAAATGTAGTGTAGATATTTAGTTTACAAATTTAGTTTAGATATTTAGTTGAGATATTTAGTTTAGAAAATTAGCTTAGATATTTAGTTTAGAAAATCTAGTTTAGAACATTAAATTTAGAAATGTAGATGCAGTTTACAAATTTAGTTGTACAAATTTAAATGTAGAAAAATATAGTTTTTTGTATAATATTTGTAATGTATTATTGTGGAAAATTTACTTTAGAAATTTATTGTAGATCATTCAATGTATAAATGTAGATGCAGTTTACAAAATTGAAATGAAGAAAATTTAAATGTAGAAAATTGTTGTGTCGAAATTTTGTATACTATTTTTCATGTATTATTGTAGAAAATGTAGTGTACAAATTTACATTTAAATAATTTTGCAGTTATGGCGGGTGACTGGCGGTACCCGCTGTTGGACGAGCACTTGGACCGCGTGCACCGCGCTTCCCGTCGTGCGCCGCCACCGGGGAGCACGGACGAGTCGACTGAGCTGGGAGTGGTCCGGACACGCACACCTCGTGTGTCCTGGGGACTCGACCCCCGTTGGACTGCCAGGTTTGCACTACGACAACGTTTTAGTATTACCATAAAAACATTTAATGCTGACCTTCACTTTATTTGCAGGCTGCGGGATGCCGGACTTCTCCCTCTTGCCCGGATGGTGCAGGCCACAGATGAGGACGGAGGTGCCTTGGCCGGGGAGGGGGACGAGGCGGGCGTGGAGCGATCACGACGCTTCCCGTTCGACCGTTCCCTGCTGACAGCTTTGGTGGACCGTTGGTGGCCCGAGACGCACACTTTCCATCTACCAGTCGGGGAGATGGCGCCGACCCTGCAGGACGTGTCCCTACACCTTGGCCTTCCGGTCGTGGGAGACGCTGCCTTCCTACCGGAGGCTCCCGCCGAGTGGCGCGATGACCTGCTCGGCAAATTCCAGGGGGTCCTTCCACCGGCCGATCACCACCACATCTTCGACGAGAGGCAGAAGCATGGACCGACGCTGAGGTGGCTGGCACAGTACCGGGTACGTGGTGTTTCAAGTCGATCGCGTCTTCGAAACTCTTATTTGTGCAATTACATACTAATAAGAACTTGTTCGCATTCAGGTTGAGCGCATGGTTGCAGATGCTGACGATTACCAGGTCGCGCGCCACCTGGAGGCTTACGTGTTGTGGCTGTTTGGTTGGGTGCTCTTCACCACCAGCCACGGCAACACCGTTGATGCGCGCCTTATCGCTTATGCGAGGACGATTGCGGACGGCGAGGCCGTCCAGATCAGCTGGGGATCGGCCGCACTTGCCGCGATGTACCGCGGCCTGTGCGATGCGTGCACGAGGATTAAGGCGAACTCGATCCTCACGGGATGTCCCCTGCTGCTGCAGTTGTGGTCGTTCGAGCGCTTCAGTCTCGGACGACCTGTACTAGACGACATGGGTCCCTACGGGGCCGAGATGTACCCGGGGGGAGACATCGACCGCGTGGAGGAGGACCGGCCATACGACATAGCCGACTACGCGGAATACCTCATCTGGTACCAGGGGCGGACTCGTACCAGGCTGGTACATGTCGTTGACCCACCTGCCCCACACGTCGCCGCACCGACAGACGCGTACCCTGCGCACTTCGCACGCGACGCTCACATCGCGGTACGTAACTTGTAATTTCAAAAATTCTCAAATGGCAATATCGTTTCGATGATGAACCATTCTATGTCTTTTTGTCCAGGTTGACGTCGGTGCCGCGCTGTGGTCGGAGTCCTCCGCACTAGTGCAGAGGTGGGGCACAGGTGGGGAGTTGACCCGCGAGGAGGCCGTCAGCTTTGCGCGACGGATGGAGGCAGGGTGTAGATGTATCGTCAGCCTACTGTCCTGCACGAGGCTACCGGTGGTCTCCACACCTACGCCCAGTGCACTCCGACCACCAGTGCCACCCCGACCACCAGTGCCACCCGACCAGCGTGGCACTACCCCGGAGGTAGTACGTGGACACGTTCACCTACCCCGGAGCAGCCAGGGAGTTCTACGTGGACACGTCCACCTCCCCCGGACCAGCCAGGGAGTTCTGCTTGGTCACGGCCTCATACGCCTCCTACGTACATCCCCGGCTTCCACACGGATGATTTCATGGCGCCATGTACGGGTACACATCGTCCGATCTTGTTTTTATCCTAAGACGACATGCAACGAACTAACGATATTACTATTGCAGGTCCTTACCAGCAGCAGGGACGCTTCTCCCCGGGCCACATCGAGGTGGACCAGTTTTTTGCGGACTGGTCTGGGCCGTCCTCCGACGCAGCACCGGAGGTTCTCTCCGGCAGTGGCCTCCCCGGTGCACCGGAGGCCACACAGCCAGAGGTGCAGCTGACTCCACCGGCGCAGCCGCGGGTGCGAAACCCACCTGATCGTTTTACTTTTTCGGACCCTCGTCACCCGCCTCGTAATCCGTTGCACCGGAGGACGGCCAAGCGGGGCCGTATGGCAGGACGCGGGCGCGGTGACGGAGCACCTTAGGGTGGGGAGTGAGGGGTGTATGTCATGCATGTAATGGATAAATACGCGGCATGTTACTGCGTTATATTATAAAGTTCATTTAAATTCAAACAATGCTATTATCTCTTCTTTTCGTATAGAAAATTATTTCTATATCAAGTAATGTGACAAATATTAAATACCAGTTCTTGTGTGACTTAACAGTATATGTGACTATACCACATTTTTTACGAGTTTCAAATTACAAAATTCACAAAACCGAAAGACGGTATCACCATGCAGTCGCCTAGAGGTAGATTGGCGAGCAGGCGTGGGGAAGAAAAGAGGGCTTGGCTGTCGGGCTGTAGTCACATGCAGTCGCCCCCCCCCCCCCCCCCGGTTGGGCGACTCTCTTTATGTCGCCGAACGGGGGGGAGCGATTCAATTGAATCGCTTAACGGGGAGGCGATTACATTTAATCGCCCAACGGTTACCAGATTCTTTATAAGTTGCTTGTTGGTGGGGCGACAAGAGTAAATCGCCCAATGGTTTGGCGACTCGAGCCTATTTGTGTAAAAAATTTTGTCGCGGGTATATTTCTGTATTTTCGAATAAAAAATGGGTTATCCGTACAAAAAAATCACCAAGAACATACATCACATCAAAATTTCAAAACTGAAAGTATAGCATTGTCATGATATAATTTTCAGAACTTGGATCAAAGTATAGCAATCTCTTATCTGTCCATTTGCTTCTTTACAGCACTAGTTCATGTGAATTCAATCAAATGGCATCACATTTTCATTCCAGAAAAAGGCATGTCACTACATGGTCAACTAAACTGTTTAAGTGGGAAGCATTTCTATTCTCTATATCAATCTGGCAATGATTAGAGTACAAGGACAAAATGCAGGTGCAAGAACCTCATTCCATAATCTAATCTTCTTTGAATCCCCCAAAAATTAACTCAACAATGGAGGAGACGATGTTGCCGTGTGTGGATGTGAGGCTCATCAGACTTTCCTACCCATCCCCTCCATAAGAAGATTCCTATTGAATTTTTTTCCTTATATCTCATATGAAAATTTTTCAATGCATCATAGCCGGACACATGTATATGCATGTACACACAGTGCAAGACAAGTATGCATAATGTACCACACACACAGTACGAGTGCATCCAGGGAGATTATTCATTAACAGTTACAAGTTGAAATGTATCTAAGCATGAAATGTAGACTTCTGACAGTATGCAAGATGATTCCTAGAAATAGAGTTGTAACACGTATGCTGCATACAAGTATGGTATATATAACCTTCCACAGTAATTATAATACATACAGTCTAATAAGTAATAAAACATGTTTTGATAGCAGTAAGGATACATATAGTTGGGTAATAAGTCATGCAATGATATTTAGCATGCACACTTATAGTGTGACATATTTCCAGTGGGTTGTGCTAACAAATTAATTGGTATTAGATTCAGCTTGTATAATGGTGTGTTTCCTTTGCAAAGAGACTTACAACAACTACAGCTACCTAGCCTTACTTGGAGTACTACCTAGCCTTACTTGGAGTACTCTACCTATTAATTGCTATGCTATCTAAAAACGGGTTGACTTTCTTGATGATTCATTTAGAGAAACAAACTAATATTAGGTTTCATTGAAACATGTTCGGCAGTGAGTAGCTATTCATGTTTGTGCTCTATATGATAATTCCTACAGGTTGAAGCAGACAAAGAGGCACAATAAACTATGGTTACTGGACATCATACTTAGCTAGAGAGAATTTAGTAGGCTTACCATTTTTGAGCCTGGCCTTTTCAATCCATTCCCCACCTAGAATTCAGCTTCTCTCTCACATCCGGCAGGAAATTATATGTTAACCAATTGGGAACCTACACATGATTGCATGCAACGAACTCAGCAGAACCTAATATGAGAATGATTCTGAACAACACTTATCCTAACCACCTATTAAGAGGAGACATCGAATGTTTACTCTTTAGGATAGTTGAAGGTAGTCATTTCTACAATGTTCGAAAATTAATCATGATCAAAAGAACTTGGGAAGAAAGTGAAAGGCTCTCGACTGATTAGCCACAATTTCTGTAGATATAACACCGGTTTCTTCCCTCAATTTTGTAATAGCAGCTACTCTCAGCTCTTCTCCTCCATCTATAACACCCTATGGTATCAGAATTCAACACCAATGTTAGTAGTAATCAATAATTCGGCTACTGAACACCCACTGCCAGTACTACTAAATGGCACAACAAAACCATAAATTAGACCAAAAAAGGAATAACAAATCACCTGAGGCATCTGCCAAGCGCTGGGGATGTCAATCCTAGATGCGGAGAAAATCTGGGGAGAAGAGAAACAATCAGCCAACGGATCAAAACCCTGAAGAGAAGCACGCCCAAAAGTTGGAGGAAACTGCAGAGGTAGGTAGGAGGCATGTGCATGCCTTAGTGAGGGACGGGTTGGTGAGGCAGATGCCAACGTTGGTGAGGTAGCCCTGCGGCAGCACGTCCATGGAGGCCACCACGGTGAGCGGCAAGGCCGAGCAGGAGTAGGAGGAGGAGAGCGGCAGGCAGGTGATCATGGGGAGCCAGAGCGCGGAGGAGGAGGGCCTATTGCAGCAGATGGGGCTCAGAATCAGGCAGTGTGCAGTGACCACCATCATCCCATCCCATCCCACAAACAAAATGAATCCAATCGATTCGATTCAATATTGGTGACTAATGTTTATTAGCGAGCGCCTACGGGGGTTGACGATTGGAGATTTGGAAGAGAAACCCTTAGGGAGGAGGCAACCGACGATTGCTGGTGTGAGTTGGGGTGGCGATGCAGGCCCTCGATCAGCCTCTCCTGGCTGTCGGTGTAATGGTGGTCCGGGAGCTGCTGCTAGCCTCTCCAGCCACCACTGTGAGGAAGTTCGACCCAAATCGGGCCACGTGCGGAGCTGAGGAAGCCAATTGCGGTCACCATCTTTGAGGTTGGCCTAACGGTGGGGCGGCACGAGAGCACAGCAAGGAAGTAGAGGTGGGCACAGCAAAGGGGCACGTCGGGGTAGATGCGAGGGGAGGAGGTGAGGAAGACCTAGATTTGACATCCGAGGGGGCGACGATCGCATGGGGGAGGGTGAGGCGGTGGCGCATAGCACGAGGAGAGGCGGGGTGGGAGGCAGTGGGGGTGAGAGACGACCGGAGGAGTTGGCGGTGGTGAATCGGGAGATCGGGTGGAGTGTTATTTGGGGGGAGAGCCGATGTTGGCAAGGGCGAGGGAGGGCTGCGATGGAAAGGAGAGAAGGGAGTAGGGGCGGCGTAGATAAGAGACGAAGGGGATGGGAGAGTCAGAGAGGGCCAAGGGTCTCGAGGGATTAGGCGAGCGCGAGGGCATTGGGCCCACATGGCGGCGCAAATATGGTTTGTGAGGGGAACGGAGCAAATGTGACATCTGGATGGCTGATCTTTAATCAGATAGTTGAGAGGTTTTTGAAAGGCAGATGAATCACGAAGTGGGATAAACCACCACCAACTACTCTTCTCTTTTTAAGTAGTAGAGATATGATAACGTAGGAACAAGTAAATATGTTGGTAAATGAGATGGTAGAATAATATTAAAAGTATTATATACTATATATTATGTAAAAACATATAAAGCTAGTGTAAAAAAATATCTATGGTGTGTGTGTGACTATAACTATAGATGTCTATCCCCATATAAGTTAACGGAGACAAAAATTTTATATAGACCTGTTGCCATCTCTAATGCAACGCAGTGGTTTGGTTCGTACCTGAACAACACCACTCGGCCCCCTTGATTTAAACGCGACGGCCCATGAAAGTTCTTTTCCGGCCCACAAAAACCTCCAATGCCGCAGCCAAAATGCCTGCATCTTACTCTCACATTCGGCTAGCCCTACTACTCCCTTATCCCTCCCAACCACGGCTCCTGCGCCGCCGCGTCGTCGCTTTCCTCGTTCCCGCTCACCGCCCAGCCGCCGCCGCTTAATCCAACACCGAGGCGGGAAACGTGATAGGTATCTGAGTCCACAGACAGGAGGCGAGCGATGCCGGAGGCGGCGGCGATCGGCCTGTCGTGGGCGCCCAAGTTGCCTTCCCTGCCGACGACCAGCGCTAGTAAGAAGGACTCGGGGCCGAACCCGAGCAACGCGCAGGAGTCACTCTGGAAGCCGGGGAAGGAGCTCGTGGACGGGCTCTTCGTGCCCCCGAGGGACCCGAGGAAGGCCAACAAGCTGGCCAGGAAGAACGTGAAGGACACCACCGGCAAGGGCTGGTGAGTTGCGTCGCGCTTAGAAACTTGAATCTTTCTGGTGGTTTATTGATGGCTACATGGCAGGATTGATGGGTAGGCGCTTATGATTCGCTGCTTCGTTTTTCAGGTTCGACATGCCGGCGCCGAGCATCACTCCCGAGTTGAAGAAAGATCTTGAGATTTTGCAGGTATGGTGTCGCACTTCCGTGCCCTTATTAGTAGTAGCAAGTGCGAGATTGTATTATGTGCCTGTGGAAAACAGAGAACTAGCTGTTGAAAATTTAGGAAGGCAATCTTGATACGACAAACAACCAGCATCATTCAACACTCAACAGGTGCCATTGGATAAGTTTGTAGTAGAGTGAATGTAGAGCATTTTGCTGCAACAAAACAGAAGCATTTTCCTTTTGTATTGACTAAATAGAAGAGAAAATAACGATGAAGCTAGCATCCATAATTTAGTGAATTCATATGCAATCTGTGTTTGCTTGATGATGTGCGCCATTTTTGGAGCATAATTTGATAGCATTACAATCAGATCGAAACTGTTTTACTTCAAAAAAATTGAATAGTTCTACTTGAGAATTGTGATGCAATGTAAATGTTGAATGCATGATGTTGGGTGGGACTGTCTCTACTCTATTGGTATCGTGTGCTTGAGTTCCTCTCTTTTTGGTGGCTTAAGCAATAATGTGTTTGCCATATGTTTTGCAGCTGAGGCATGTAATGGACCCTAAAAGGCACTTCAAGAGGGCAGGAAAGTCCAAGGCCCTTCCTAAGTACTTCCAAGTAAGTAATCAAATCAGTCAGCCTTATTTATATTTAAATCTTCTCAATCTGTTGAAAACTTCTGAATGCTCCCCAGTAGCTGATATGCTGAATATTTTAATATTGTATTTAGGTCGGTACAGTTATTGAGCCTGCATCTGAGTTCTTCTCAAGTAGGCTGACAAAGAAGGAGCGGAAGACAACGATGGCTGATGAGCTGTTATCTGATCAATCTCTTAAGAACTACAGGTAAGCTCGTCTTACTTTTCTACCTACATGGAGTAATACTGAAGACTCACCGACTTTGTTCTTGCTGTCAATACAAGTTTTTTGTGTATTTATTGCATATGGCCTTTAATATCTATTTATCTAAGAATTCATGCATAGTTATACAACACCAGAACCATATTATAAAAATAGACTATAGAGCCTTGTGACTGTGAATTGGAATTGGGGTTCTGCAGCAAGAACCCAGTGCATTAATCATTGTACTAGTTTTGAAGTAGGTATCTTTTTTCTCTCTGATAGATTCCATCTGTAATATATCCCAAGTTAACTCCAATCTGGGAAAAAGAAGAAAACAGGTCTTTTTGTAGTGGATTATTACAACTAAAAGGCCTGGTACAGAATGTATCTTTTCCATGTTACTAAGCATTTCTGAAATTGAATTTTTCATCAATGTTCATTAAAATGCAGGATGCGCAAGGTGAGGGAAATTCAGGAGACCCGAACACCAGGAGGCAACCAGAAGTGGAAGAACAAGGGCAAGAAAACATTTAAAAGGGCCAAGGATAGGCGAAAATGAGATTCTTGCGGCTACTTTAACTTGGTTTGCACTGATGAAGAGAACTAATGAGTGGAGCCAAACGGAAATGAATGAGAGAGCAACTTCAAGTTGCACTAGTGTTGTTCTCAGTCTTGCAGGATAATTATGATTCTAATGTAATGTGGTGGATTCATGTAGTATGATGAATTTATTGTCGGTTCTATGTATTAGCAAGTATGGCTGAACATAAGAAATGTTGGTTGATAGTACATTTTTTCTACTTCCTAGTCGAATACGAACCTTGTCACTGCGAGTATTTGCTCAGACAGTTACATCTGCATTTGTGCCTATCTCCTGCTTTCAGAGAATAAAAACGTCACCGTAATGTTTGGTCGTTCCATCCATTGATCTGTCGCCATAGAGGTTATCAATTTATCATGATATCATCCACGGTGACAGTGAGCTCGGGCCTGAGCCCCCGCAGCCAGTGTTCCGAGCCCCGGAATTCTGTTACTCGCGCTATGGAATTGCTTTGCCGCCCGTGTTGTGGCGACCGCGTCGCACGCTAACCCTTTGTATGCTTGGTTGGAATGGGAAAGGGATATGAGTGTGTGATATGAGCTTGGGTTAAGGGCTGGGAAATAAAAGTCTTTCCATTCCTATGTGGGTTCGGAATAGGGAATAAAGTGCACGTTTGCCTAAAATACCCTTTGGCATGAACTAGGCTTTACTTCATCTGTGGGCAATGCTGTAATTTTGCACGCCATAACCCAACCCTTTTTCCCACCATACCCTACCCCTCCATTGGGTTTCAATTGGTTGGATACGAAGGAAATATCCCATTTCCAAACCCACTTCTTTTCCCAGTACCCCAAACCAAACAAGATGAACACAAGTGTTTGAGAGAGTAAAATGGGAGAACACTTGAATATCAACATCCGCTTTACATAATGAGGCCTTATTTATAGACTAAAGAGTGGAACCTTGAAGAGGGTATTTTTGTAATTGCCCACATAAAACCCAGCTTTCATAACACTTTCCATTGCTTGGTGTTTGTGGTTGTGCGTCAGCGACTCAGCGGAGGCAGCGCACATCACATATCCTACTATGTAAACCACAGAGATCTTAAAAATGCGACTGCTTTGTGCGGCCAAATTTGGCGCCGAGCACACCAGACGGCCACGTACTGGCGCCCAGAACGCGCCTTCCGCGCGCGGCTTCGACAAGTACGCCCTGCACCGCGCCCGCCTGGCGCGCTAGGTCAGTGGAACGCAACGTCGTGTTACGTACGGCTGGGTGGGAGCCTTGAAGTTGCAACCCCGCACACCCGTCGCGCGAGCTCTTTCGGCCCGCACAACACCCCTGCGCTGCGCCCGCGTGCCCACGCACTCGTTCGTCCGACCGCCAGCGTCTCGCGCCCGCCTGCGAGGTCGGACGGTCGTGTTCACCTGATGTTCGAAACACGAAGTTGCCAGGTAAGTGTACAATGCAAAAAAAAAAATGTATTTCAACTATAAGGTACTTATTTCGTAATTTGTGTATATAAACAAGTGTTTCGTAATGGTTGTCCTAAAATGCAATCTGCAGCGCTTTTCAGAGGACGAAATCATCGCAATGCATGATCCCTAGTGACCGACGGAGTCAAAAATACAAGCTAGCATCGGCCCACCACATGAGCAAATCACCCGATGAGCCTGCCAGGCTGCCCACCCATGAGTCACGGATTCACGGCACTGGTTCCAGCACAGTGCCTCCAACTATTCGAGTGCAAGAAATCATCTCCACAACGAATTCATGACGAGGAGATCAAACTTAAGAGCACATTTCATTTGCATTCAATATATATATATATATATATAGGAAAAATATCTTTTACACCCGGGTGTAATTACACCCACCTCTAATATACCACCTAAACGAACTTAAAATACTCCTTTATCACTTTAGGTATACTCGTATACTAATTATAAGATACTCCAATGTGAACCACACGAAAAAATTACAAGGGAGACCATAGTTTTTAGCATATTTTGTAAATATGTTCATATACACACATAAAAAGGAGTATGTCTAAAAACAATGTACATACCACCTCTGAACAATTGTTCATACCACCTAGATGGTCTTAAATACTCGTATACTACACGTGCATACCCTCTATTACGCGAGATACTCCTTACGTTGTGAGATATGACATAGGGTGTAATTACACCCGGGTGTAGAAAAGAGGCTTCCTATATATATATATATATATATATATATATATATATATATATATATATATATATATATATATATATATATATATATATCAGTAAAAGTCCATGATCACGATGTTCTTCCAGCAAAACCAACTGGTGCTTCCATTTCTCTTTTTTTTTCCGGTTACAGGTACAGTGGAGGACGGCAAAATAACACCAGGCAGTAAATCTAATCATTGGAGAACCGGCAAAAATAAGAACAACTGATCCTCTACTAGTTGTTGCTGTTGTAGCCCATGTAACTGTTGCGGTACCGCAATCCGTGCTGGTCATAGAGTGCATCGCCATAGTTCATGGCCTTGATTTCCACGGTATGGCGCTTGCTGTCTCCCTCCTGCACGGCTCCAAAGACGATCTCGTTCGTCGCCTCACAGCTCGGCTCGTAGAAAGTTTGCGGTCCTGCAGAGTACCGCCTGTGATGCTGCAGGTACTGCTGGTGATGTATTTGTTGCTGCTGCTGCTGAGGTGTTTCTCCGTTCCAACCGTTGAACTGAGGTCGACCATGACGGATGTGGTGGATCTTTTCCTGCTCCTGTGACATGAAAGCGTAGTTCTTGCGAGGGGTCGGTGTTCTTGTATCCAGCTGTGGAGGTGTCTCATCTCGTGGGATTGCGTAGCTTTCTTGTACTGGCCAAGGGTTTGCTCTGCCCTGCTGCTGATGAATGTTTACGCGCTTCTTTCTGGAAAATGCTGCACCGAAAATCTCTGCAACAGATGATTTGGCTCCTCCAATGAGTTTGCCAATTAAGGTGAAGAATCCTTCTTCAGTCTCTTGTTTCTCAGATTCATCCTCATTCGGGATTAGCGGGGGCATAAAGGAAGGCTTTAGTGGTTTCTGGTATGGAGGGATGCTTGCAATGCTAGCTTTTAGTGGAGTCTGAGGTTCCTGCATAGTAGAATCGCATTCAAAATAATGTAGCAGTCCAATTTACTGCAATAAAAATGCAAGACAGCACATGTGGACCCGTACTAAATTTTTTAACTTAGAATTCAGGAGAAGGAAACCATAAAACTAAAGAACTACTATGGTGTTTCTTGCTTTATGCTCTGCAGATATTTGATTAGCATTTCCATCCTAAACAATTGGATGTTTATGCAACTTTCACAATGCATGATCTAGTTAATCAGAAGCAGCTACATTGTGTAATCTTATTTCAATTGAGTAATTCAAATAACACGTTTAGATATGTAGAAGTTTCCATTGCGAGTTACGGTAACTGGACTGGTAACTAGCACTGTCAAACTCCCAATATTTACCCACCAATTTCAACTAGAATGCTTGCATTAGTGCATTAGCAGTCACACAAGCTGGTCACTGTGGGCTAGGTGTAGGCTCAGTAAGGGAGCAGGCTGGGGCCAATGGATGATGGACATTAGTACCAGGACTCCAGGAGTGACAAAAGACTGATGGCAACATATTCATGTGCTGGCCTGCCGGGATACAGCAGGCCTGTGGTCCATTGTAGTCCCTTGCCTTATTTGCTAACTCTGCCAATCTGCCAGGGAAGGTACATGCTGTTTTCTCCTCAGAAAACAAAGAAAGCAGTAAGTACTTACATCTTCTGTTGATACCATCCCTAAAACCCGGCGTTGGAGCAAGGCAAGCATGTAGCCAAAGAAAGCAGCAGCAAGAAGCAGTGCAACTCCTGTGGGCATGAAAACTTGATGTAAGCAGTGGTTCCGTATGGAGATTAAACAGTTAACTTTGGTGGTGTTGCTACAACATCAGGTTTTTCAGGTCAAGTGACAACTGCAGAAAACAGAATGAAGTATAATATACCTAGAGGAAAACCAGCTTCATACTGATAAACACAGTCATCAAAGTGGAGCTGAATCTCCCGAATAGCTTGGTTTCCTCTGTCAATCACCAAAAGGGAGCAACTACCACCAATGTAACGGACTTCAAAATCAGTGGAAAATTTTGCATCATCGCTGGGCCCATCAACATGCCCTCCTCTACCTGATTTCCCCCCAGCAATAGTTGTAACCCCTAAATGCCAGAATACAATATGTCAAGCATTTTTCCCTTTACTAGAAATTGCATAAGGAAAAGTATGCATAATGATGGAAGAGTATATAGCTTGAATTTCACTACGAATCAAACTCATTTAATACTCTCAAGTTCATTTTGAGGATATTAACATAATTATGATTTATGAATGTTTAAAGAATTCTGAAATGTAAAATTTTGGATAAGTTTAGATGAATGGTAAAATTTTGGGGGCACATAGTAACAATGCAAAATAACAATGTACCTAGTATGAATTATTATGTGCATTGTGGATGCAATCTGTTTTTATGAAATGGATGTGCTAGCAACGTAATCAAGTTGGAAAGGCAGAAGTCATTTCATTTAATAATTTTTATATGCAGCTCTAGAACATCATAAATCATAATATTCCATGAATGAGATTGGCTTGAATTTGAAAGTGAAGTTGTGCTATCCTATCTTGATTTTTGAAAATCCACAGTTGTGTTGTTGTGTGCTAATATTTTAGCAAATGGGTTTCTCTTCCATTCCTGCAAAGTAAGTGATGTGTATATTAACAACATCACAGCGATTCTTTTTACAAAAAGGGAAGTTTGGAAAAACATTTTATCACTCTAATTTTGCTTTCCTTTGGCAGCCACAATGCCTTGCAGATACCACACTCTAAACAGATTTACTCAAGCTGGGTACATGATCTTAATATTGTCTTGAAAGTTTCCCTTTTTCCAGATGTAATTTTGGATGCAGGTGCCAAATACATGCCGGACAAGCCCAACTGTCATAGAGGTGGGCCTAGTCGGTATTATTAGGAATTAGAGATTGATTTCTATTTGAGTTAGAGATTAGTTTCCTTATGTTAGAGATATAATTAGAGATATGATATTGTTAGAGATATGATTGAGATTAGATTCGATCTGTGAGGGGGAGCCCGTCTATATAAAGAGGGTTACCGCATGCTATTGGAATTAAGCAGAGCAACGTTTGGTTGCCGGCTTCCCTACGGAATCCCCTTCCTCTGTTCTTCATAACAACTTGGTAGATATAATTAGAGATATGATATTGTTAGAGATATGATTGAGATTAGATTCGATCTGTTAGGGGGAGCTCGTCTATATAAAGAGGGTTACCGCATGCTATTGGAATTAAGCAGAGCAACGTTTGGTTGCCGGCTTCCCTACGGAATCCCCTTCCTCTGTTCTTCATAACAACTTGGTATCAGAGCCGTTGATCCCTTCCCACGACTTCTGCTACCATGGTTTCTGCGACTAGTTCTATTGACGAGTCGTTGGCCACGATAAAGGCTAACGCCATCAAGATGGCCAGCACGAACAAAGAGATGTCGGACATCTTCTTCAACATACATGCCATCCTTGGGAGATTGGAGAATTGGAGGAAGATGCAACAAGAGACAAAGAGCCAGGCTCATCATCATCCAACATCAGATCTCCAACAACAACAAAAACAAGAATTTCACAACAATAGCCAAGGATCAGAAGCACACATCCACCCTTCCGCCCACGGTCCACTGCCAGATCCCGATAATCAAGCACCAACATCCCACGACGCCGCTCCTCCCTCGGTCGCAACGGTCTCCCCCACTTCCTCGGCCCTCCCATCACCTGCGGCGCCCCTGCTTCTTCCGTCGCCGCCGGCCCCTGCCGTCGGTCGCAGCCCCCGCCGCCTCGCGCTGCCACTGTGCCGTCGCCGCCTGGCTGCACCAGCACGAGCTCTGCGCCATCGTCGCTGCGCCCTCCCCATCTGCCTCCGCCGTCGGCCGCAGCACCATCTCCGGCTGTGCCGTCGCCGCCAGCCGGGTCACCTCTGCCCGCGCGCCGCCGCCGCCAGACTCGGCTGTGGCCGGATCCACCGCTACCAGGACCGCCGTCGCCCGAGCCGCCGTCTGATCTAGCCATGCCGCCGTCGCCGTGGGCCGCCTCCGGCTCGAAGACGCCCGACCGCCGCCGCAAGGTTCCCCTGGTGCCCGAAGCCGCGCCGCTGTCTCAGCGTCGCCGCCCCCCCTCGCCAATACCGACCGGGCCACCTCCACCTGTGCCGCTCCACAGGCCGCCGGGTCCGCCTCCGCTCGAGCCGCTGCTGCAGTCGCCCGCTCCGCCGACTGCTCCGCCTCTGCTTCCAGCCGCCGCTACACCGGCCGCCCGTTCCGCCCGCCGCCTGCTCCGCCGGCCGTCGGGTCCATGCTCGGAGACGCCCGACCGCCGCCGCTGCAGATCCGCCTCCGGCCGGGCCACCTCCGCCGCGTAGTCGCCACTACTCCGGCCGCTCGCTCCGCCTGCTGCTCCGCCCGGATGCTCCGTCGGTCGCCGCTTCCGCAGGCCGCTGTTCCTCCGGCCGCTCCACAGACGGCCGCGCCGTCAGCCACCGTGCCGCAGACCGTCGCCCCGCCGGTCGTCCGCCCGCTCCGCTGGTCGCCCTTGGAGTCGCCCCTGGCCGACTATGTATGGGCTCGAGGCGTGCGGTCGGTTTCTAAACCGACCGGTAACTTAAGTCCAAAAAAAATCAAAAAAATCAAAAAAATTCACAAAAAAATTTAAAAAAACTTATTTTGCAGGTATTATATACCCAAGGCGCAACACTTTGACTAGCCTCGTTCCGCTTGGATCTGGCCGGTTGTCTCCATCCGCTTCAGGACCCCGTCACCGTTCATCTTCTACACTAGCGTCGGAGGTCTTCCATTGGCGCTATGACCGCCGCCTAGCAGCTCGAGGACGAGCTGCATGTCCGGGAGGGGTGTAATGTCATAGAGGTGGGCCTTGGGCCTAGTCGGTATTATTAGGAATTAGAGATTGATTTCTATTTGAGTTAGAGATTAGTTTCCTTATGTTAGAGATATAATTAGAGATATGATACTGTTAGAGATATGATTGAGATTAGATTCGATTTGTTAGGGGGAACCCGTCTATATAAAGAGGGTTACCGCATGCTATTGAAATTAAGCAGAGCAACGTTTGGTTGCCGGCTTCCCTACGGAATCCCCTTCCTCTGTTCTTCATAACACCAACAAAAACCAGAGAGCAGATATAGGATGCTTAGGGAACAGACAAAACCATGTGCATATACCCCACCACAAGACATTTCAGCTTACCTGTGTCACTGACCTTTCTAATAGCCATGTTCATAGCATCAGCCACATAAATGTTACCCCTGTCATCCACCGTAAATCCCTTAGGATGATTCATCCTCGCCTCTCGCAGCCTCCCATCAACATGGCCAGGAAACCCTTCTGGAGAACCAGCGACAAGCTTTGGCCTGCTATCTGCATTGTTCAGTCCATTTTCAGAAGATGAAACAAAATCCAACATAGTTAAAAATCCATCTGTTGCTGAACATAGGTAGCCGTACCATCACCTTACAGAAAATATACAGACAAAAACGTAGATCGCTGGGTAACTGGTATAGCCGTATAGGACAATGCTCATATCAAATATCTCTTTCTACAAGTGTAAATTGCTAATGTTGACTCCACATAAAAATGTCAGTACCAGGTTGCAAAAACCAAGTGAAAGGCACTTAAAATCACTACGAATGCAAACTGCAAGCTAACAAACACATCGCAATCAAGAGATAAGCCACACCAAAATTCATGACTCCAACCAACCTACAGCATCAGCACGACCACCCCACCAAACACTTCACAAACATCTACTTAGCAGAATCCCACTAGGCACTAGCGCTACCACATGCCAAATTTAGGAGGACCAGAAAGAGGGCTCACATCGGGACAGCGGCAGCGTGATCCTGTAGATGTTGCTGTTCATGGAGTCCATCACGAGCAGCTCGCCGCCCTGGGTGACCTCCACGGCGTACGGCTCGATCCCCAGCTTGCTGCCGTCGAAGACAGTCTCCACGGTGTACCCGCCCTCGTACTTCACCATGGACTTCCCTCCGCTCGCTGCTGCCACCCAGAGACCACCAAAGCAAAGCAAAATTGTTTCAAGAAACCCAAATCAAGAACCGGAGAAACGCCACAGGCGCTAAAAGGCTCGAGCAATCACCTGTCTTTGTGGTGGATTTGAGCGACCAGAGGCGCTTCGCCACCGCCGACGCCGCATTGGAGAGGAACCTGCTCACCACGTCTGCAAACGGCAACGAAAACACTCATCAAAACGGACGAAACCAGCAACGCGCAAGGCGAAACCAAGAACCCCAACTCACTCGCAGGGTACGACGACGCGGAGGCGGGGGCGAAGGCGCCGAGGAGGAGCGCGGCCATCAGCAGCGTCGCCAAGACGCCTGTCGCTCTGCCTCCCCTGGCCTCCATCGGCGGCAACAGCGCACAGGCCCTGAACTCCGGGTAGCACAGACAAGCCAAGAAGTGGGGAAACCACGCAGTGGCGGATGATTCAGTGGGAACGGGAGGCGCCCATTCGGTGGGGAGGGCAGGCAAAGAGGGCTCAGATCGAGGAGGGAATGGGGGGAACCACCAAGAATCCGAGCTTTTTCTTGCGAGAAGAGAATGGAGGAGGAGGGGAGAGATTAAAAGGGAAGCGAGGAGAAAGAGAGGCGTGGTGTTCGCTGCCGCTGCTATCGCCACTCCACCGCCTTCCTGCCTTGCCTTGTGCTTCGTTTCTACCAAAAAAAAATCGTGGGGTTTTAAGCGAGAGAGGGAGGGGGTGACGGTGATGAGCGTGGGGTGGAGCGGCGCGTATTCTCTGACGTTAGAGAAGCAAAGTCACCGTGACTTTGCTTCTCCGTCAGCCGTCCAGATCGCAAAGAACCGTCCAGATTTTATTTGAGATTTTAATTTTTTTACTTCTAGTTTTAGTTTTTTTACTTTCATCTTTTTTTTAACTTTTTTCCTTATATTTCTTTATATTATCTGTGTTAAAAAATAACCTATTTTTTAAAATAAAAAATAGGTTATTTTTTTAACACAGATAATATAAAGAAATATAAGGAAAAAAGCTAAAAAAGATGAAAGTAAAAAAAATTAAAAACTAGAAGTAAAAAAATTAAAATCTCAAAAAAAATCTGGACGGCTCGGGGGTGGAGAGGGTCACGTGCGGAGGGTGATGTAGGGGTGTTCACTCGCCATTCCGGCTCTTCTCTGATCCTCTTCGCTAGTCAAGGTAGTAAGGTAGTACTTGCTAAAGCAATGTGGTATACAAACTAGCTTAAACCCAAACTCGAAGCTTTAAATCATGCTGACATGTAGGTGTGTCTGTAAGAAACCTACCGGCGAATCGACAGCAGTGCATTCTTGAAGAAAAAATGACCAGATCTTTTTAGTTTTATATGTCTTTTTACTTTGAAAATTAAAATAAACAAAACGATTTCTTTAAGTGATTTTTTAAACCACTTCAAACAACTTTCTAAATTAAAAACTATGTACATCATCCGTGTTGATATTTTCACTATCCGCCATTATTTTAAAAAATGTAACAAAAAGTCATTAGAGTAGCCACAAATAGTCTAAAAACGTAGGGCTAAAAAAATAAGGAAACTGCGTACGTAGTTTTCAGAATAGCAGCAATCGGTCTAAAAGAACAGAGCTAAAAAAAGGATACTACGTACGTAGTTATCTGAATTCTGATGAAGTCGCTAGCTAGCTCAGCAACCATTCACCGTCTTCGTTAGCCCCATACGGTTCGGTTCCAATGCCATGATATAACATCACGATACTGTGGCATTTCTCCATAGCACCTGGCTTTACCTTCGTTTTTTTCCGAGTAGGATGTTTCTATGTAATAAGCAAGTTCCAGGGAGAACAAAAGAACAAGAAAGAAAGCTTTTGTATTTCGTGCATGCTTGTGTGCTTAGCTGCCCTTTTTTCTATAGAGTATAACTAGGATACATTTATACACACATGACACTCCACATATATACTCACACATCCACATATGTGCGGCCAAAACACACTTTTTTTAGATAAATCGGAGACATGAAGTCTCATAGAATGTGGGCACGCGTTTTGACAACTAAACACACTCACGTGCTCGTATACTCTAGACACTCACACACACACGCGACACTGCACACACACTCACGCACCCACGTGGAAGATTGAGGTACCTCCCGAGTAATGGAAGTTCATTCTCGGAGTGTCGTTAGTCCCCGAGTCACAATTACCCGGCCTTGGACTGGTTTTTAGGACTTTGCATACCTGGTATATGCAGGGGTCCAACACGAAACCAAACCGACAAAGTGAATTCCCCGTGAGATACACGGAGGCACATTTCCTCCATAATTCGGGCTACTTCGTTGTGATCTTTGAAGATTATTCTTACTATTCAACCTTGATAAACTCAATGACTCACTTCTACGATGGTAGATACTGTAAGTGTACTATACGATCAAGTTCTACATTCACGTAATACCGATAAATGTCATAAATCATTGCTTATGTATAGATCCATAATCCAACAAGTCCAGCAATGGCAATAACCGATGGATTTTCTCAATTCACACTTGGTCTCTAAGCAATCCATCAATAATAACACATCCTTCATCCAAGATAACATAACGAGGAGATTGCTTGCTCATAGTGACAAGAACTATATGATGGTACCCTTCAACTAGGGGTAAGTGCTTCACTAGTTATCATACATCCGTTATTTATACTTTATACACAATATGAACTTAGCATTAATCACTATAGCAACATATATGACTAGGTCTTACTGGATTCTAATTGTGATTGTACTAAAGTGGAGTAAGGTAATATATCTTGATTCTCTACTTAGGAGCAACCATGACTTCACTCGTGTGCAATAAGTAATTGATAGGTAAACTTATTTCCTCCATACATAACTCTATTATAGTTTTCCATTTGTTTGCAATAGCCAAGGCTAACCTTTTGGAATCAAGTAGGTCGTTCAGCGCTTACATTGTCCAGGAAGAGAGACACAAGGAATCCAGCGCCGCACTGCAACATAGGACGCAATTTCCATACTCGTTATAACACAACAACCAAAAATCACACTTGGTTATAATGCCTCTAAAACTGACAATACCCATGTATGTAAATCTATTTTTACAATATCACCAGTAGCTACAGGGCAACGTATGTGGATTCTACATTTGCCGCCATAAGGAGCAAATTATAGACACTAAGACGAATAATCCAGAGGTTTGTCAACTAGCCAACAATTATTTCGTGATTATCAATATATATATATGTATGTATGTATGTATGTATGTATGTATGTATGTATGTATGTATGTATGTATGTATGTATGTATGTATGTATGTATATGTGTGTGTGTGTATATATATATATGCTAATGACTTTAATACTTTTAGCGACAGCGTGTGGAATTCAATGAAAGTGCATTTGATCTTGACAAACTCGCCGAAATTAGATGAAAGCTCTCACAATTCTTGGTAGTGGAGGTCATAAACAAGACTGGAGAGTTCCACCCCATCGATGATGATTAGATGTTGAAACATTAGATACAGTTGTAATCACTCAATTGTGCTTAATCAAATAATTCATTCAATTATATTTCATTCAGTTGTTTAATTCATTTGTGAAATCTGTGTAATGATTTTCGTGTGCTATATATGTGATATGTTTGCTTGTTTTCAGATGACATGGCTAGTATTTCCTAAGGCTAGCCAAAAAATAGAAAATAATATAGATATTTAAATAGCTATCACAGACGGTTTGTAACAACAAACCGTATGTGGTATCTGAATATTACAGACGGTTTTTGGTATTAGCTGTCTATGATATATAAGATATCATAAACAACCATATTTGAGAACCATCCGCGATATATGATTATCACAGATGATTTTTGGTATTAGTCGTCTGTGATATTCAGATATCACAGACAGCTATGTTTGAGAACTGTCTGTAATATATGACATATCACATATGGTTTTTGGTATTAGCTATCTGTGATATTCAGATATCACATATGGCTATATTTAAGAACTGTCTGTGATACCTGATATATCACAGACGTTTTTTTTAAAACATTTTGTGTTGTAATTGTCACACATGGTTTGAGAACCATCTGTGATAACCACCTATTATTACAGACTTATAAATTTAGACAGTTCGCCTATAATGACACTTTTGAATCGTCTATGGGCCTATTCTTTTTGGCTGCGGCTTTTGGTTGCGGCTGCGGCTTATGACTTTTGGGCTGTTTGTATGAGAGATTACAGAATAACAGAAACTCACGTGCAGTTTTTGCCGATATAAATGAAGTCAGTAAAGTATGTATTACAATTAACTAGTAGATCTTATCTTAAAAAAATACTCTATTTAAAATCTAGTTCCTATAAAAAAATCGAAAAATAGCTTTTAGAAACTGAAAAGAACAGGCCTAGGAAGATCTTTTCTGTCGTAGTATGTTCTTGCTAGCAATCATGTTCTGCACTCGTCAAGAGATGGCAAAAGAGGCAGGTGCAGTCCAACATGGATCCAATAAGTAATACTACTCCGAGTTTTTTCCTTGCAAATATGAGATCAACGAATTTTGGTTATTTCGGATATTGGACTCCCAATTCCAAATAACCAAAGTAATTTTAGTTATTTCCTGCACATTTCAGCACTAAAACACAAGGTTCAGAACATCGTCCCATCATACAGCATCATCTCAGTATTTTCGTTTGATGCACTACAGAAGAATGAAGACGAGAGTAGTAGCACACGCGCAGCGCACATCCAGCGCCAGTCCGCGGCCATGGAGCCCAAATCCTCGCTGTCGCCGCCGCCCGCCGCGCGCCCTCCACCACGCTGCCGCGGGGATGCTGCCACCAAGGCCAAGCACAGGGGCTGCTGCGGCCGCGTCCTCCTCCTCGCTGCCCCCGCCGTGGGCCTCCGTGGTCTGGCTCGACGGGAGGGCGAGCCACCGCGCGAGCAGGAGACAGTGAAGCTGCCGTCGGTGGGTCCTCTCTCCTCTGCTCTCGCGGGTGAGTCCTCGAGGCGACGCTTGTTGCTGGGCCGAGTTGGGCCGCGCGGGGGAACAAGCGGGAGCGGCTGTGAAGGCAGGAGTTAGGGGAGCCATTGGATCACAGTGGACGGTGCATTTGAGACGACTACACGCTGTAAGGTAGCTTCAGCGAGTCAGACGATCCGCATCACTTTTGCCAACCACACACACACTTCAAGTCACCGACAGCGTCTCTGTTCCCAGCCATGCTCCTGTTAATCCACTAATTTAGTATGCTTCTGTGATGGTTTCCATCACAGAAAAGAAAATTCAATTATTAAGGGGTGTTTTAATTGGTTGGAGCTTTTGGCTTTTGATTTAAATAGAATAGCAAGGCCGAAAAAAGTAACTTTGAGAATAAAGTTTGAAAAATTATTTTTGAAAGACGTAGACGCACAAGAGGCGACAGTTGTTGGCCAACGGTTTAGAGAAACTATTTTTAAAAGTAGGGGTGGCAACGGGTCAGGGGGTCCCAGGGGAGGCTGCCCGCCCCCGCCCCGATCCCCACCAGCGCATCTTGGCCTGCCAGCCTTACGAGGGCAACTCGGCCCCCCGCCCCCGGTCCCTGCAGGGGCCCGACCCCCATAGAGATCCCCGCATGGATTAAAAAGGTAAACCATTTTAAAATAATGATAATTTTGTTTTATTTATTAATTTATAATTATTTAGACATATTTTTTCTTAAAATATATATTCTAACATATAAATTTAAGTTTTTAGTTCAAATATAGAAGAAAAAAATGCAATCTCAAGAAAAGAATACAATATCTCATATTAAATAACTATAACCTACTATTTAAAAATATATTTTTATTTTTACCAGACCCCTTGGGCCCGCGGGGAGGATGACCCCGCCCACTAGCCTAGTGGGGCCCGCCCTTGTTCCCCACGGAGGAGATAGCCCTCGGCCCCACTCCCACAAAGAAAATTGCCACCCCTATTTAAAAGATAAGGTGTTCAAATCAGCTTCCGGTATTTATAGGCAGAAGCTAGAAACCAAAGTCGATTTGAACACCTCTCCTTAGAACTAGAGTCTACGCACGTTCTCTCTCCATTTTCAAATAATTGTCACTGTTGAATCATTTTTTGGATGAAATATGACCAAAGTGTTCCTCGATAATATCTCAAGCACAAATAACGAACTAGAAAAGTGGAAGAATAATTAGGAGCTGAAAGGGACATTTTGAGAAAGTATGCATTCATCATCGTGAAATGACGAGTATCCGTGAACAAATATTTTTTTTGTTGTCAAGGTACCAATTATTCGAAAATGGAGGGAGTGCGTACTCCATCACTGAAACACATACTAGTCTAGATTCTCTACCTCGATCGAGTCGAACGTTCCAGACGTACCGAGTGCTAGGAGCAGCAGTACGTACATGAGTTGGAAAGCTCGAATCACAGCACAATGATCCGTACCCGTGCGTCCTAACAAGAGATTACTCCTACTATGACGCAGTACTGACACACTCTCCAAGCCGAGCTCGTTTTCTTTTTCGCCTTGCTTTCACACGCGCATGCGTTGCGTGCCATGTGATGGCTCTTGGTTGGGCGTGGCCGGGAAATGTCTGCTCCACCAGCTTTCTCCCGTCTTCGCTATCGCGACGAGATGCCGAGCCTGGGAAAGGGTAAACAAAGATCAGAAAGGCATTCATTCTTGATGTACGTATGTTGGGCAAAAGGTCACGTCGACGTCCAAGAGCCAAGTTGGCTAGTGGATACTTGGGCCACTCTCACTCCTCCATGTCTCTTTTTTTTTCCCTTTTCAGTGGACTTTAAAATCTTTCAGCAATTATTATATATTAAACTAATAAGATATAGCCATAAGTTATTGACCAAAAAAAAAAAAGAAAAAACACCCTCAATAGCTAAGTTACCATGTACCCGAATTAGGCTATATTTAAAAGTGCTATGGTTTTAAGCTTTTGGCTAATTGCGAGATAGATACAAGGGATAAGGGATATTTATGTTAAGAAGCCATTTCGTTCAAAACAGCTTCTCCAATGACTCTTACAAACGGTTAGAAATCATTCTAAGAAAGTCACTCTATTTAAAAGCTGATTTCTAAAAATCGAAAGTCAGAAGCTATCTGAAATAAGACCTTAAGCTCTGGTGCACACTTTGCATCCTGTTGGATGCGGGTCTAATCAGCAAAACACGCAAGACAAAATATAGAGCACTCCTAAATGGCAGAAAAGAGCGTGAGAGATAGACGGTATGGTACAGGAAATTATCCACCGAGCATTTCATCTCCTCCGCGGTGGTATAAAGCAAATTTACTATCCGAACAAATTACACGAGATAACGAAACTAACTTGAATTTTTTGCTTTTCGATAGAGTGGATCTGCAAGGAGGAAACACATCGTACAAAATCCGGGGCCCGGGCAGAACAGTAAGGTAGCTACAAGTATATGCTACGGGTCAAAAGTGGGCAGCATGGAGCCCACTGCCCACAGCATGAAGGTGAGAACGTAGACTAAAGATGATTGGCGCCTCGATCTGCGCGTAATTTGCGGGAGGGCCCCATAAAACAGATTATTGAGCCCTTTTTTAGTTGAGCGAAACCAGATTATTGGGCCTTTCTGATTGAGTGTTTTTCTTGGGCCAAAAAAGAACACTACTATCTTACGGGCCGCTCTATACAGTCAGGCCTGGCCCAATAAATAGAGAACAAGAGCGAAAGTAAAAGCTACTCCAAAAGGTGGAAAATAGATACAAATTATTATCCATATTATTTGACTATTGTATTTAATAAGATATAAATATGGTATAGATTTTTTCACCGAAGTATCAATTTCTCCTTTATTCGCATTCAAATTAACATAAAAATATGAATACCGATATGGTATGAACTTTTATCATCTAAAATATTATTTGTATTCGTGTTTGACGAAGCAATATATATTTTTTATTGCATTACAATTAATTAGTTGGATAATTTTTTAATTCAATATAAATTTGTGTTTCTTTAAATAAAGTAAATGAATTAAAATGAATAAGTGTGATGTCATCAATATATTCATACCACATAAACATAAATTATGACATTAATATATTCAATATCCAGACCTAAATTAAGTAGATATTCGATTCAAATTCATATTCAAAAATATTCAAATTCATATTCATATTTGTTTGCAAAATATGGATACCAATGGGTAAGTATACTATTTGATTTGTATCGATCCCTTATACTATTTGATTTGTATCCATCCCTTTCCACCCCTACTCTAAAGCTAGAATGAAGCGTACACCTGCTAATTCTCAGCTATGCTGCCTATTCATTGCAGTTTCAGACAAAAGTAATCAAAGTTGCTAAACATCAAAAATTCTACCTTGCTAGTCAGCCACTCTTACAGACTTATAGCCACATCCCCCACCAGTACCGCAACAACAGCGTTTGACCATAAAAAAACCAAAAACAAGGGCCAACTCAACTGAGTGTTTCAAAGACAAAAATGAACGCTTCCTGTAGGGCTCTCCAAAGATCTGACGCTGGCTGTCTGTTAGCCCGTGAGGTTGCTCCAGCATCTACTGCCACCATCGGGTCTGCGGTATCGGCAACGGAAGGGGATATGTACAGATGGAGAAACATCACCTCATCTGATCTCTCTATTTATACAGCTGCTAGTATCAGACTTGGTAGACCATTCCAACCTCCAGGGTGGAAGCATGAGGTATGTTAGCAGCGTACGATGGACCGCGGCTGTTCCTCCTCAAGAACTCGTAGAAGAAGTTTATCACGATTCGCTTTACCAAACTAGACCCGCACTTCGCCTTCACGTAGGAGTGCCCCAGGATGAAGGACATGCCGGCCTCCCTTGCATCCATGAGCTCCTGCAGCTCGTGCCGCACCTCGCTGTCCACCTGGGCACTCTTTGGCAGCGCGAACCTCGCTTTCTTTCGGTTCAGTGCTACAATTTGTGGGTTTATCTCCTTATGAGGAGATACCGATTCATCAACTTCACCGTCCTCCAACAGTGGAATGCCGTTGCTGATGGAAGTGAGTCTCTCACCGGGATTCTCTGAGCCTTGCACAAAGCCATTCTGATCAGATTCCCTGCTGCGGATGAACTCTGCAATGCTGCTGACTAGTTCCTTCTCAAATTCTAAGTCGTCCTTCTGCACATCACGGTACCCGTATCTGACAATGACCCGGTATAGCCTGTACTCTCTTGGACCAATGCGACCCACTAGAAATCGTTCTTCGGGTTGGACATGTGGCACTGGAACTGATTTAACACAGAGAAAGACCAGTACCTGATCAAAAATAAATTTGTGAGGACTCTAGAAGCTAGATGCATAAATTGACTGGTGAAATGACCTAATTTATTCAAATATCTGGAGGTGCGTTCAGACAAACTGCCAAAACATAGTTGACAGATATGTTAATGAATATGGAATTATGCACTCTGAATAGAAAAATATGATAAGGCACCTGGTGAAATGCAGGCAGATTGGTGACAAAATGGGAGAAAATGGCCGGAATTCCAGACATAAGCTCTGTATGTATCAGTCCAATGCCTCGAACACGAACAATTCCCAGTGAAGGGCCAAGGTTCAAGAGCCAGTTTACTGAAACCTTGTTTTGAACATCAAACTCATACTTCTTTATTGTGCCGTAGTGCCACACACACATGACTATCATAAATATAAAGGAAAGGGTAATAGGAACCCAAGCACCTTCGTGAAACTTGACAAGGGAAGCTGAGAAGTAGAGTACTTCGATTGTGCCGAAGAAAAGCAGGAAACCAAGGGCGAGGAAGATACTCTTGTTCCAGCAAAGCACAATAACCAGTGACATTAAACCAGTGGTGACAAGCATAACTGTTATGACTGCAAGCCCTGTATCAAGAAAGTTGGGGGAAATCACAACAGTTATTTACGGACATTCACTCCATTGCATGAAAATACAATGAGAACAAGAACTAGAAGCAGCTGCAATCGTTACTCGTTCCTCAATGTCCATAGGAAAGAACTATCTGCATATTAACTTGTTTTACCTTGCGCGTTCGCCAAGTGCTTTGTGTTTCTGAAGCCAATAGTAACAGCCAGGCAGAGTATCATCAGAATCCAATTGATTTCAGGTATGTATATCTGACCGTGCACTGTAGAGGATGTGTGCACGATCTTTACACCAGGGAAACAACTTAACGAAGAGCACTGCTTGATAATTGAAAAGGTTCCAGTAATAACCGCTTGACTCCCAACTACAGCTGCTAGTATAGCAATTACTAGAACAGGCCATCTGAGATTTTCTAAAAAAGAGACAATTGTATACATCAATGCTAATAAATATGCAATTATTATACTTATCAATTACTTTATCATCAACATCAAAAACAACAAAAGACAGATCCAAAAGAGTACCTGGTACTGACACATAGAATCCAATATGGTAGCTGTTCTCAAAGCTGTGGTGTTGTGAAATATAAGCAGTCTGTCCCATATAAGCCAGAACAAGAGCTGGATAAACCACAGATATGAACGCAAGCTGTTGGAAGCAGAAAAAAGAATGATAAGAAACCAAAGATAATCCAGGGTTTAGTTCAAGAATGGTGAGTATTGAGTAGCACAAGATATATAGATCATGGAGCTAAAAGGTGGAACGCTGTACAAGGTAACACGAAATATAGAAATTGACAAGGATACTGAACATACAGAACATAGTCCCGTATAATTCCTCGCAAAAAAAAGGAAAAAAGAATATAGTACCATATGCAAGAAAATAAATAAATAATAAACTGATATTTCTCTCTCAAAAAAACAAACTGATTTTGTATCTCCTAAATCTGAGGGAAAAGCAATAAACACCAGGAATCTTCCAAGGAAAGAAAATATATCTGAACGCAACTGAAACATACTTTTAATATGATGTTTACTGAACTAGGCTAGCTACATAGAGTTGTAGACTGACTGGTCCCTAAATTAAGGAATAAACAAAAATGATAGGCGGACAAACAAGGGATTAACATTATGGATAATTAGAAGAATATATATCACTTTTAGTGTAATTTACAATTTCTATATATTTAAAATTCTGCATATATCATTGATGTGGATGTCATGTAAACAGGAGTTCTTTTCCCTCTTTGAGTGGATTCATGTAAGCAATTATTTATAAATCTGACTGAACAATGAATAAGGATGACAAAATTGAGATGCATTTGAAAGGACGGTATTAGATAAATCGAAAGATGGAAACTTGCAAAGTTGAGTTAAGAAGGGGCAAGAAATACAAGATTAAATAAAAGTGACATCACAGTAAACCATGTACTGTACTACTGTAGTCAATGTTGTATGTTGTAACAGACAAATCTCATACCTTAATTGAAGATTGTGAGAAATGTCCAAGATCTGCATACATAGCTTCCGAGCCTAAATGTTTTGACAATTTCAAAGAAGTTTTTAAATTTTTGTCGTCATGGTTCAAACACAGTCACAGTCAAACAGTAGGCAACAGGCTAGCTTATCCATACCTGTTACACAGAGAAGGATTCCACCCAGTGACATCCAGCCACCTGTTTGAGTTTTCTTGAGAAATTGGTACATGTAGTATGGCGAAAGGGCTCGATACACATGGTGGTTCCAATGGATGATATTGTAGACCCCTATCATGCTTATGCAGAGAAGCCAAATGCAGACGATTGGCGCAAAGAGAAACCCAACTCTGTGTGTGCCATAGTGTTGCAGAGCAAACAAGCATATAAGTATGGCACACGTCACAGGAAGTTCTACATCTGCCAATTGACATGCCATAGTAAGCATCTCATATGCATGGTATAATCAAACATAGAAAATCAGCAAATAAAATTAAACAATGGCCTATGAGGCGCTCATATTGGCTGTGGCTAATGGCTTTTGCTTGAAAATAAATAGTAGTGGCAGAAAAAATAATTTTAAGGAGGAGGGGGCGAGTGGTGGGAAAAGTGAGAGAGATGTGTGCACGAAATGGAAGAGAGAAGTGGGGTATGTGTCCGTGATCCTGTCTTATCCCAAAGGAAGAGAAATGGAGAAGCCACGATCAGCCGATCAGGCCCTATATGCATTCTACTTCCAATTTAGCAGTTAACCTACATTTGTGATGCTCCTTCTCCATGGACAACTCCAGCCCAGAGACCGCAGAGAACACTGCAAAATGAGCAATATAGCGCATCACTCACATCGCAAAGCATAGGATGCCATAATAACTAAACATCTCAAAATCAAGAAGGGAGAGGTCAAACCGGAGACCGCAGGGGTAAGCACGCCGTCGCCGATGACCATACACGTGCCGAGCAGCGCAAACAATAGTAACAGCCTCTGCAGCACTCTGTACCTCTCCAGCACTGCTCTTACCCTCGACACGGCCCGCTCGCCACGACGCTCGGCGGCCTTCTCTTCCGCCATGAGCTCCTCGCTGGTGCCGCCGCCGCCGGGCAGGAGGCCGGCGCGGACGTGGCGGCAGATGAGGGAGTAGAGCGCGAACGTGCCGCCCTCGCCGCCGTCGTCCGCGCGAAGCACGATGAGTACGTACTTGACCAGGGAGATGAGGGTCAGCGTCCAGAACACGAAGGAGAGCACGCCGTAGATCTCCTCGTTGCCCGCCGAGTGCTGGATGTCGTTGCCGGCGAAGGCGCTTTTGTACACGTACAGCGGCGACGTCGCCACGTCGCCGTACACCACCCCGAGGCTCTGGTACGCGAGCAGCAGCGCCGCGCGCCATGAATCCCCTCGCCTCTGCCCAAGAAGCTACTCGTCAGGAAACCAAGAAGCCGTGGACTGCACGGAGCAGAACACCAAAAAGCTCGAATCTTTCGCTCCGCATCCAAGAACCCGAGAGACGAACTCACCTTCCCGAGCACCCCCGCGTCGTTCGCGCCCTCCAGATCCATGTGCGCTCGCGCTCCCCGCACCCCCGCCTCAATGCGCCGCACTCGCGACAGCCATGGGAGCAAAACTCGCTGCGCGGGGCCAAATTGCTGCAAGGAAACAAGGATTCAGTGACGGAATCGTATCGCAGACTCGCAGTGCACCCAAGATTTCTCGCCTTGGCCGCTTGCGAGAGGACAACCAGGAGAAGCAACGCACACTCCACACTCCTCTCCCTCTTCTAGTAGCTTCCCGTAAGAAGCAATCCTCCAACACACTGTCCTCCCTTGCTCGCCTCCTCTTAATAACTTGCTATACGAAACAGGGTTACTTTTCCTCGCTGGTTGTATCCAAGAAACGCCACGACAAGCGAAGGAGAAGTTTTGGTGGACATAGCTGTTGGGTTAATCTTATTGTATATCTGTTATATTCATATATGTGTACAAATACTTTGTATTTATAGTCGATACAATCAGTTATTTTATTGTTGTTACGATCAGTACTACAGCTACACTGAGTATTGTAGCTCCGAGTACTCTATGATCGTAACACCGTGGTTGATAGTCGATGGTCATAGTCGATAGTCGATAGTCGTAGTCGATGGTCGACTGTCGTGGTCGATAGTCGTAGACGAGAGTCGATAGTCGGTAGTCATCAGTGCATATTTGGAGGAGTACTGTGGGCGTTATACTCGGAAGAGTACTATGGACGTCATACTCGGAAGAGTACAGTGGACGCCATACTTGTATGTGTACTGAAGCACCCGGAGGACTCGATACTAGTCTTTGGTCATAGCGCCGTGGTCGTGGCGCCTGTGTGTGTGGTCGTAACAACCAGCGTCATAGTATCCGTGTGCATGGTCGGTTACAACTATATTATGTGTGGTCGTAACGACCAGAGTAGTAGTCGTTGGCGTCGCGGTCGTAGCACCTGCGTGTCTATGGTCAAAGCTCTAGTGCAGTGATTGAAGTCAAGCCGAGTATGAAGCAGTGGTCGTGGTCGTGCAGTGATCACTGTAGCAGGCATTAGCACGAGTGATCATGGATAACATAGGCCATATCTTGGTCGGTGAACTACATGGTATGGGCAACTGGCTGGACACTGTAGCAGTTGTGGGCGACTGAGCGAAACGACAACGACTGGAGTCTTAGAGAGTGAGTGGCCTAAGTGGCCGGCTGTGTCTATATATACTCTGTAAGTCGTTGAGAGTTTTCATGCTAGTGTATAACAGTGAAAAATACAGTGGAAGAGGTGCGTCAGTTTACATCGCATAATCATACCTCAGTTCGTTGTGTTCAGTCCTATTATCTGCTCCACGTTACCGTTTCCACTTCCGGCAAGCACTCCACGACCGTGTATCAAAGTCTATGGGCCTGTTTGGCAGAGCTCCACCACTGAAAAATGAATCTGGAGCAGCAGATCCACCAAAAATAGCTCCACCGTGAATCTGGGATCCCACCATGGAGCTAGACAAAACTGTTTGGCTTGCACAGCAGCTCCAGATCTACGAAACTGAGTTTTTGGTGGGAATGACCTGTTTTGCCCATAGGTTTTATGGTGGTATGGGATGGGGTGTGTAACCAGTAGCAAAAGGTAGGTAATTACCACCCAACTCTACGAGTAGGTACGAAACAAGGTTTCGTGAAGCACCCCTTGAGGTGCTCCATGGATTTCATGAATCTGGAGCTAGATTCAGTATTTTGGTGGATCCAGATTTCGTGGAGCTGGAACGTTTGGGTAAAAATTCGTGGAGTGGAGCTGTTTTTGGTGGATCTGGAGTTGGTGGAGCTCTGCCAAACAGGCCCTATAGCTAAAGCGTGTGTTTGAGAGAGCCAGAGCCAAGCTCGCGTGAGCAGTCGTAAAAACTTATGACCGTTGACGCCGAACAAGTTACGACCACTGAGTGAAGTGATTTGAGTGATTGTGTCCTCTTCTTAGACCTGCTCTGTTTTCCGTTCGGCATCAGAACGTTTGCGTAAGTTAATACTCGGCTGATTTCCCTACAAGAGCAACCAACCAAGTAAGGAGGAGAAGAGAGGATGTGGTGCGGTGGGGCAGGGGCGGATCTACAGTGGGTCAAGGGTGTTCAGCTGAACACCCAAAATTTTTGACAAAAAATTTTGTATATGTAGTGTATATTACATGTGTATATATATATGAACATGTTTAGCTATTTGCTCTCCTATTTGCCGCCCAGCCCGACCGGCGACCGCCCGAGGAATCAGTTCCGCGCGCACGTCCGGGGGAAAGCCAGCCCAGCCCAGCCCGAGCGAATCCGCGCGCGGCGCGCCTGCGGCCTGCTCCTGCTCCCCCGACCCCCGACCCCCTTCGGCATTTCCCCCGGCCCCTGAACCCCGAACGCCCGGTCCCGACCCCATTTCCCGAACCCTAATCGGCTCCGCCCTCCGCGCCCCCGCTCGCCCGCTCCGCCCCTCCAGTCTCCGTCGCTCCGCCGCTCCGCCCCTCCGCTCCGGCGCTCCTCCGCTCTGGCTCTCCGCTCCGCCGGGCGCCGGATTCCAGATCTGGCCGTCCGGCCCTCCGCTTCGCCGCCCGCCGGCACCTCGACGGCGGGCCCGACCGCGACACGCCGACGCCGCACCGCGTCATCCCCCGGCTCTCCGGCGTCTCCGCTCCGCTGGCACCTCGACGGCTCTCCGGCCGTCCGGCGTCTCCGCTCCGCCGCTCCAAGCTCCAGCCGACCGGCCTCCTCTCCGCGCGACCGCGCCTCGCCGCCTCCGCCAGTTGCCCAGTCCAGTCGGCCAGTGAGTGCTTGAGCATGATGTATTGCAGTAGCAGTATTGATGTTGATTGTTCACTGTTGAGTTGAATTGTTGAAAATTGAAATGTTGAATTGTTGAGCAATAAGCATGATGATGATTGATGATTTGATGACTGAATCGGTTGAGAAAATAGCAGTTTAGACTGGTGATTGCCTGATTGGTGAATGGTGATGTCTCAATGTTGAATTTTTAGATGAAATGTTCAATGTTGAATTTTTGTTGAATTTCAGCATCAGAAATATTGATTTTAGATGTCTCAATAATGGTTGTGTTGAAAAATGAAAATGAGAAATTGAGAATGAATAATTGTATGTTAATTATTACTACTGTAGATCTTTATGTTTTGTACTGTAAAATATTTTTACAACTTCGAACACCCATTCCAAAATTCCTACGTCCGCCACTGCGGTGGGGCCGGTGGGCTCCTCCCCGTCCTGCTTGCGCTGCTCCGCTTTTGTTTCCGCAACTACTCGGCTTTTTCCGTGAAGCGTAGTACCGCTTATTGTAGGCGCAGAAGGTGGCAACGCAAGAAGCGAGTAGAGCAAAGCAAACAGCGACGGGTCGTGGGCCTCGTGGCTGGAAATTGCGTGCTGCTGTCGAGAGCAATTGGACGCGTGGGATGTGTAGTTTATCTTAGATGCGTGAGATGATACGTGGTTGTACCTTTTGTGCCGATCCCGTGCCTTTCAACCCCAAATCAGGTGCCTTTTCTTGTTAACCTTCTGCTCAGTTTAGGCTGTGATCATTTTGACTTTAGCTTTTAGTTTCTGATTTATTTTTTACTATTTATAAATTTCGTCTTTTTTGAATTTTTGGCTTTTTGTTGAGCTTTTTTGCCGGTTCTTTTTTTCTCGTATTTATTTGTATTATACGTAATGGGCTAACATATTTTTTTTATATTTTTTAATTTTTTTAAAATTTAATTATGCTAAATAAGTCTCTGCCAGCTACAATATTTTTTCAGCCAGCTACAGTGCTTTTCAGCCATAAACCACTAAAAATACGCCCAAATGATCACCACCTTAGACAACGAACAGCGAATTACACTTGTTAGATGGAGTGGGAATCCACTATTGTGCTGTTCAAGAAGTCACAAAAATTATGGTTCTTGAAGCTCTATACTACAGCTTGCACAGTACATATTCGTTGACCGTCTGATGGAAAATCAATACATACAGTTAGGAATACATACAGACACAGTTAGGATGATACCGCAAAGGAAAAATCCAGGTAATTTTGAGAACGCCAAACAATCCATGTGGTATTTGGTTTAAGCACAGTGATTTTTTTTCTAGCAGACTTTTCCTTGCGTTGTTTTTTCCAAAAATACTTACTACAATCTCAAACTATCATATTTTCCACCGGAGATTTTTTCTATGTTGTTCAAGATCCTTAGGGCTTATTTGAGAAGCTCAAAATCTAAGCCCACCAACTTGGATGAGCCAGGATTTTGAACTAAAATCCCGATCTATTCATATGGATGGATTGGGACTTTCCAAACAAGACCTTACTGTCTTTTTTTCGACCTTGTTGGTAAGCCTTTCAATCCTTTAAAAGCATGGGTAGAAAATTTTCGCATAATTTTTCTTCATCAAAGATCCTTTCAGGGGGAGCATATTTTCTTTTCTACAAGAAGGAAACCGATAAACTTGTGTGGGTTCTTTTCGGCTACGGCCTATGGATTATAGTTTTTGGCCCTAGCATGAGCACTTGTGTGAATGAACCGAATGACGATAAACCGATAAATTGCTCCAAAAAAAGCTGTTCTAATAAATTGCTTCAAAGTGATGACGGAGAAGCTACCCCGTTTGTTTGCTCAAAGGAAACCATAAGTCACAGGCCCTGTTTTTTTAGCTTTTGGCTTATCTGAAAGTCAAAAGCGAAACGTCGAAACATGACATTCTTTTGAAGCGGATTCTCCAAACGGTTTCCCGATCCTAAAACCATGTGTACCATCCACATCGGCATCTCCGCCGTCCATTGCTATGTCGAAAAGCGCAGACAAAAGTTATCAGTCGCATCCAATAGCCATCAGCCTTAGCCCAAAAGAACATTGTGACAACCCTCAAAATCAAACAACCAAAATCAAACATTAAAAAGTAAATATTGCATCAACATAAGAATTTAAATTTAATAATGCCAAGATAGAAATTAAATCAAATGAAGTGTTATTATACAGAAGTCCAAATTACATAACCTTAATTACAAGAATGAATATCACATACATTTTAAAATACCACAGGTCCAATATACAAAATCACAATCTCAAGATTTACGAAAGAATAAAATCCTACAATTAAATGTCACAAAAAATACAAGTTCATCTAATTACAAGAATAAACTCACACAAGTAAATTACAACATAAATCAAAATCTTCGTGGTCGACCCAAATTCCAATTTTTAGAAGCCTCTCGAAAAGAAGCCCAAGAATCTCAGAATAGATTCATGGAAGCCTTGATTACCATAATAGCTCCTATAAATTCTCAGCAGCATTATCAGGGGGTGAGTTTAGGAAATTTCCTCCAAACACGCCCTTCCACTTTCTCTAAAGCTACAGATCCCCTGAAAGCTAAGGATTAGTTGTAGGACATAGAGAAGAAATTAGACACTGCAAGTTGTTCTGATGACGAGAAGGTGCGATATGCCTCGCACCAGCTCACTAGTCTAGCTGCAACTTGGTGGCTGAATTTCCAACAAAACCAGGGACAAAACTGTTCTATCACATGGGAAGAGTTCAAGAAAAAATTCCTAGCTACTCATGTGCCACAAGGGAAGGTGAACCTTAAAAAGAAAGAATTTTGTGCTCTAACTCAAGGGGAATCAAAGCTAAATGAATACCTAAGTCAATTCAATGAACTCTCTCGATATGCCCCTGAGGACATAGACATTGAAAACAAAAAGATTGAGAGATTCCTAGAAGGAATAAATCCCTACATGAAATTACACGTCTCTCCATCATATCAATGAATTCCAAGACTCAGTAAACAAAGCTATTGCCTTTGAAGATGGGCATGCTAACCTAAAAGAGGAGAAAAGAAAGAAAGCTAGAATAGACCCCCGTCCCATCATAATTGCTCCACTAAGACTCCAAAGGCCTTTTCACATATTTCTAGGTCCATCTAGGCCCATGCACACCTCAAGGATAGCCATACCCACCACAACTAATATCAGTCATTTACGCCAAGTGTAGTTGTCGCCACCTTACCAAGGATTGTTTAAAGTGGACAACCGCTTGCTACAACTGTGGAAAACCAGGACATCGCAAGTTTGAGTGTCCTTACCCAGTAAAAGCAAGAGGGCCTATCCAGCAATAACCAAATTAGCCATATTAAAATTCGAGGATAATAACACATGTCACCACAAACACCCCCTGTAAGCTGCAAAAAAAATTGGGCCTATCCACAAGATATGTCCACATTATACTGCCTGTCTTCTGATAACTTGTAGGTTGTGGGCTTAAATCTTAGAAAAGCACGGTGAAACATCCACACAAGTAAGGTATTAAACTTGTGGTTAGTGGGAATAAATCTTTACATATCACATCAGCTAGAGAGACAAAATGATAAACCGCTAGAATATACTACAGTTAGTACTTTGAAAAGAATATTACTAATAGTAGTGGTTTATTTCATTGGACATGCAAAGAAAAATATTATTAATAGAAGTGGTTTATTTTACAAGACATGCACTTTGCATGAGAAAGGTTAATAACCATGGAGCTACCAGTACGATTGTAACATCCTAATTTTCAGAGCCTTTTTGAAGCTTTTAAAATAAAATTCACCAGTTGGATTTTTGGAATTAATAAAAGCTTAAATTGAATTATTATTATTAAAAGGATTTAATATGATTAAACTAAATATTAACATTTGGTGAAAGCATTTTATTTGGGTTCCTTCTATCTCAAGGATTTTAGGGATTTATTTGCTATTTTTTAGAGCTCAAGAGATTTTATTTAAATTTCTAAAAATAAAAATTCCCTAAAATCCCTAAAGGCCAAGTAGGCCGAAGCCCACTAGCCGGCCCATGCCTCAGCCCAGCCTGCTGCCACCCACGCCACACGTTGCTCATCTGCGTCGTCTTCTCACCGTGCCCCTGCATCCTGGCCATTCGTCCCTTCCGAGCCACTGACTGGTGGGGCCCACCTGTAGTCGTCTTCCTCGCGGACTCCTCATCGCCATGTCCGTTCTGGACTTCGTTGCCGTCGTCCGCGTCATCTCCACTTCGGCGTGCGTGTCCATTTCGGACTCTATGCCGTGTTCGAGCCGCCTCCTCGACGTCCGTGCTATATAAGGTAGGGTCGCCCCTCGTTTTTTGCATCTCACCGAGCCGCCTCTCCTATCATGCGTAGCACCGTCGAGTTCATCATTGCCATCATTGTTCTCGTCTTCTTCCTCTCCGATTGTGCCTGTCGTCGTTCGCCGCCGCCAGTGAGCACCTCTGTCGTTCAGCTCTGTTGTCTGACCTTCGCTGCTGGCAAGCTCTACCGCAATCCCCGTCTCCGCGCCACTTCGCTGCTCGGCCGCAATCGCCGCTCGCCTTGCCACACTCGCTCGCTCGCCGTGCCGCCCCTCGGCTCGCATGTCGGCCGCTTTGCATCGCACACCCGCCAGCTCACACCGCACCACGCCCCGCTGACAGTTCATCTTCTCCGTGCACCCAGTCCACCACGCACTGTGCCGTTGACGGCTGGGGCTTGCACGTCAGATGCACTATGCTGTAGATTGGTGGACTGAGCCTCATCAACCCTAGCCGAGTTAGCCGCCACCTCACCTACCACGTCAACCCTATCCGCCATGTCAGCACGCCCAGTCACATGTGCACTATTCCATGAGTCAAGTTCACGGTAGAACATCCTTTCCGTGAACTAGGTTCACAGTACAGTAGCTTTTCTAATTTTCAAGCTTTTTCTTTAAATTAGATTTTCTGAGAGTCTGTTCTTCTTCGTCCTACCTCCGATTGACTCGATTCTTTTTTATAAATTCATCTAAAATTGAGATCTATCTTTTGGTTCTAGTTTTGAAGTTTTTGGAGTTTACTTGAATTTTATTTGATTTTGTTTTGTATCTCGTTCGTTTTCTCTTTGGTTAGATCACGTTTTCGAATGAGCTGAAACAAGATTTGAAGGTCAATAGTCATTAACTGAGCAAAACCTGGGCAAGTCATGTCTTTTGATCATGTTGAAGCTAGTTTTTAAATCTATTATGTATTATTTTGTTTTTAATTATCATGCATCACTATTTTATTACAAACCTTTGTATCAGTAGTTAATGACCTACTTGATTAATTCTTCCTTGATAAATTGAATACCATAATTCTCACTATAGGATGGGTAATTATCTTGTGATGCAATATTAGTTGTCGCATGAGTTATACGATTATTATGCTTAGACATGCTTATAGTCGCGTTGGGTTCATCATCACATGTGATCAATTAATTAATGTTGACTTAATGATATATTGGAATGTGGTGGTCAGTCACAGTTATAAAATTTGAGTACCATAACATGGGAGGTGTCATTGGTGTTGGTTATACAAAATTAGTTTTCACTTGGACGAATGATCATACAGTAAAGGGGGTGCAGTTCGCACATTAGGATGTGAATGTTTCACCTGAGTAATGTTTAAGGACTTAACTTTGTGCGTCATTGATCTAAGCCTTGCCGTACAACCACATGTCTAGTATAAGATAGACCTGGCTGACTAATTTGTGATATTTCAATTTTGATTCCGCCATTGTGATAAACATAGTTGCTGATTTCTATGAGGCGCGCGGGGGGGGGGGGGGGGGGGGGTGTGAGGCGAAGCCCTAGAGGGCGGATTTGGGTTGGGATTGAGCATTGTAAAGACCTTGTCATGATTTTCTCTACCGCACACCAAAAGAAATGTGTTAATTGCGTGGCAACATGAGATTATCATGTCTCGTAGATAAAGTTGTACAACCTATACAGAGTGTAAAACTATTTGAATAGCCATATCCCCGGTTATGGACAATGCTCGGTTATTTCACACAAGAGGTAGAGTTTTCATAGAAACTTGGTGGGATCAAGTTGGAAAGTGAATGGTTAGTTCACTGGTGATTCATTCCATGAATGGTAGTTCACAGGTGGTTTATTGGAGTGAATAGTTAGTTCTTGTGGTTGCTCTCAAGTCCTTTGATTATTTACTTATCAATCATTTTTAAAGTTTGCTTTCAATCTATTTATTGTATTTACTTTAAATTGATGTTTTACGCAAATTGACCTTTCAACTATCCATTGGTAAGCTTTGCATATTATATTGCATCTTTGTTACAAACGACCTGTTGAGTACTCTATGTACTCACGGTTATATCCATATTTGCTCAGTTGAGGAAGAAGGACCAATTCAGCAGGAGGTCTCTGAAGGAGGATATTTTGATGACTTCACAGATTAGGACTTCGCTCCTCAGTTGATTGCCTGTTGGCATGTCGAGTGGCTACTATGCTTATTTCTGTTTTTCGCTGCTAGTTTCTTTAAGCCTTTTAGACTATCATCTGTAAGTTTGGCCATAAGGCCACAACTATGATAATATTAATAATATTTGAGTTTTTTCTTAATCAATCGTGGTATGGTTAATATTTCATTTATATTTACACTATGTGCATTAGCGTGATCTTAGACTAGTGCAGAATATACAGAAGAGTCCAGATTTGTATATTCAGATCTCAAAAAGGGTATTCCCTGTTTTTCCTCGTGAGTTGTTTTCTGATGATGATATACCCTTCAAAGGAAGTACCCCAATTGTTCAATGCAAAGTTTAACGGTGCTTGGTGAAATTTTGTTCACCTAGTGTAAGCTTCAATTTATGTAAGTTGACAAACGTATTAAAGGCTCATTTAAAACATGAGAACTTTCCGATTTCTTACAGAAATTAAACTGTTTTCTATAAAGTTCCTACGTTTCAAACATGACTTAACCTTGTGGAACTGGATGGAATCACAAAGATCTATGTTAATCTGGAATTGCATCTAGTAGGTAAACAAGTTCATTTCTCAACGTACTTTCTGAAAGTCACACTTGTCTTGACTCTCGAGGTTACCCGCTTAAATGTTCTTGACCCGAGATTACCCGCCTAAACGTATTCAACTAGTAGGTAAACAAGTTCTTTTCTCAACTAGTTAGCATTTCAGAGAACACACGAAATTGAAGAACAAGTGCCACCTACTCCTGACAGAGCCGGATATTTTACTCGTTGGATGTCCAACAAAATCGAGAAATCAAAACAGGGCATTTCTAGGTGAGATGTATGTCCTAGAATCTAGATGTGATGACACATGGGCGGCAATAAAAATCTCAAAATGCATAGATTAGTACAATCCCAGAAATTGACCACAAGGCTGTCTCGATATACATGTGTCAAATTCACATGCAGCGGAAACATTGTTTGTAGGGAGAGAATCTAAAGTCACCAGGAGAATTCTTTTTTTCCTTCCATAAGTCATGAGGTTGGTGCGCAAACGAACACTACTAAAATTCTTTTTTTCCTTCCATAAGTCATGAGGTTGGTGCGCAAACGAACACTACTAGAAGAAAATACGGATACTGAAATCATTAGGCCCAACTCAAAAGAGCTTTTTTGAGTAGCAGATGGCTGAAAAGCACTGTAATAGCTGAAAAATACTGTAGTTGACAGATGCTTATTTAGCATAGTTAAATTTAAAAAATTTAAAAATAGGAAAAACATGTTAGCCCATCACATATAATGCAAACAAATACAAGAAAAAAGAACCGTCAAAAAAACTCAAAAAAGCCAAAAGTATAGAAAAGACAAAATTTATTAATAGTGTAAAATAAGCTGGAAGCCAGAAGCTCAAGCCGAAATGAGCGGGGCGCAACGAATAGGTGTCACCTTCAAGAGCAAAAGACTGCTTTTTCCAGCCAGGTTCATCAGGAATCTTTAATCCTACTTAGACTTGAATCTACAGAGCTCTTGTAACGTCCCTAATTTTAGAAACAGGACCATCGTTACCTTCTGTAATAGTCTAAAATTTTAGTTATAGATAAAAGAAGTATTATGCCTGCTCATGAACATTTAAATAGGGTTAATTTGATTAAAATAGGACATAACGGTCAACTTGTGTTCAAACCCAAAAATTCAACTTACATACAGAAGAATCGAAGAAACTTCCCACATGAACACTTGAGTGAGGTCATAACTCTAACACGAAAACTTAAAGTATTCTTTCTTCTTCTAGTATCTGTTATGGTGTAAATATAGAAAGATTAAGTACAACTAACAATACTCAGCATGTTCCTATAGCAGTATGCATTTATAGGACTATCATCTATATGCAGAATTCAATCCATCAAATTCCATCAGTTTTTCCATTCAAATTTTACTCCATACATCTCTACTAATCAACATAAATCCACCAATATCTTCATTCATCACCTCACATTTCAATCCCTTATGGGCTGTCTACTCCCTTCACTTACAGCTCCCATAGGTGTAATTCAACTTGTTTATTGCAATTAGAAATTCGCATTTAATTTCTTCTAAGATTTGAATATTTGAGTCTGATAGGTAAGGGAATAGCAGGAATAGAAGAACATAGGTAAGAACTGAGACGAAATGGGGTAGAGGCGGAAAGCTTTTAAGATAATCTTTAAGTAAACCCAGAAATTAGTTTTGCACAAATTACTTATATAGCAGCCCAATCAGGCTAATAGCGCAATTTTGGCTATTAATACAACCAGCAAAACTTTGCCTACTCAAATGGTCTTTACCCGTTGCATCAAGGAAATTAAGTGGGTATTATTAGCTAACTACTCTAGCAGTGACCTTATAACTTTTCAGAAGGAAAAGTTTTAGTCGAGTATTCGCACTATTCTTGTGAACACCATCCTTAGTACTTCTTCAACTAGAGTTAGCTTTCGTTTCATTTGGTCAATACCTATAGCAAGAAATTATTCTAAATGACTACACATGTTTTTGAGAATTTGACAAACTCAAATGAAAAGCTTTTTAACACACGTCTAAGAGGGATAAAATAGAAATAGGAAATACAAGACAGCAATAATACTTATGGTTTTTGAAATTCTTATGTATTTGAAAATAAGACTTTGTGAAATTGTATTCTTATCATAACCAAACCTATACCTAGGGTTACAACCTACAGTCTAGTCTACTCTTATACCACTCTGTAATGCCTCCGTTTTTGGGAACAGGGCCGTCATTGTTGTAAATATTGCGGTATAAACATGTATTTATATTTAATTCCAATATAATTAATAAAGACGTATGCATGATATAAAAAGCATATAAATGACTTAACCAATATATAAACATATGAACCTTTTAAGTCATTGAAATAGAAACATATGCCTAACATATATATCATGTAAGAGTCTAAAATCAGCATATCCATATGTAAACAATGTATGTTATTCCAACTGAATGTTGATTCTAACATAACATGTATGACCAAATTCAGCATGTTATCAAGAGTTTGAATGTTATATATTGCTCTCAGAATTCTAGTTGCACAAAATTTAATCTTGACCAAAATCTAATCTTGATTATATATGACAGTTGTAGATCAGATCTTGAGCTCTAAATCAAGCTTTACAATTGAAGAAAAACTATTAGATCATGAACCAAAGATGTTGTACAGTATAAAGGGATGATATAATCAGTCTAACATTCAACTAAGATGAATACTATTGATCATAATAGAATTCGACTATTGCAAGAACAACCGAAATCTACCACTGAACTGAGGCAGCATCAAGTAAAGTATAGCAAATGTAATGATCAGAGTATACACAATAGTAAAGCTAGTCGAAAGCCCAAGATCAATCTACCCTCACATTCATATATAATCTCAGGAATATGTCATTTCATCATAGAGCAAGTGAACACAATCTTTGTAATTTCCAATCAATGATATCACACAAACATCAGAAATATATCTCAAAATTGCAAAGAGCCCTAGAATGGTGATTCAAGCTACTCAGCTAACGGTGATAGGAAAGAACCCAGCCGGCGGCTCTCAAGACCCAAGATTGGAGAACTGCCAAGGGAGATTGGAGATCAGATGGGAGAAGCGAACTCACTGCTTTCAGTCTCTCTGGAGAGGAGAGGAAGGCTGCCTTTTAACGGGAACGGGGGGAAGTCAGGCGGGCTGCAACCAAACAGCTGGTGCCAAAGTGTCCGGTCGATGGCGCCTCCATCGCTGTCGTCGCCCCCGCAAGACCCAGTCGACCAGGAGAACCGGACATGCCGAACGCCTCTCCCGTCTGCGCATGCAAGGAGGAGGTGGCTGCCTTATCCCTCTCTCGTCCCACTGATAGGTGGGACCCCCTCTCTTTTTTCCTATTTATCAAATGGGAAATTACCAATTTGCCCTCAGGAGTCCAACAGTCGTTACCAACTATAACAGCCCATGAGTTCAGGTACGGATAAAAGGAGAATCATGCCTACTCACGAACATTTAAACAGGGTTAATTTGATTAAAATAGGACATAACAGTCAACTTTAACAACTTTGCGGGTGTTCAAGCCCAAAAATTCAACTTACGTACAGAAGAATCGAAGAAACTTCCCACATGAATGCTTGAGTGCGGTCATAACCTTAACACAAAAACTTAAAGTATTATTTCTTCTTCTGGTATCTGTTGTGGTGGAAATATATCAAGATTGAGCACAACCAACAATACTCAACAAGTCGCTATAGCAGAATGCATTTATAGGGCTATCATTTATATTCAAGGTTCATTCAAAGGATGGTTTTATGTTTCTTTTGCATAAAGCCAGATTTTCAATATTATATCATAATTAGATTTCAAACCCATAACTTAGCCACTTTAACTGAAATAAAATAAATAAGTAAAATGTCCATAAGTATTTTACTATCTGGTAGCAACTCTCCTCACAGGAATTTCGTATGTTCGGTCCATGGACATCAGCCCATGTCCTTTACCATACTCCCATACCAATAACCATTTTTGCAAAAACCACACACTGTGGTATTTCAACACGTTGCCCATGATCGAGGGCACGACTATTCGAATATTATTAACACTTTGCAGAGGTGTACAACTTTACTCACAAGATATAATTATCTCGTATTATCAGCCATTACACGTTTTCGTAGGTGTGTGACTGCATAATCATAACAAGGCCTTTACAATACTTGTTACAGTATTTTCTCCTGCTCCGAAGTTCTGCCTCCTCAGCGCTAAGGGACTCCTTTATTAGCTTATTGTGAGTGCACTCTCTCTCTCAGGGCAGAGACCTTTCGAGTCTCTCTCAAGCAGTGACCCCTATAGGTTCACCCCCAAACATATCCTTCCTCAGGCAATGACCCCGTAGGTCACCCCCAACTGGCGTAGGAGACTATATCAAAACAAAAGAAATTAGTCAACCAAGTCCATCCCATACCAGACTTGTGGTTTTACGGTGGGTGTAGAAATGAGCGCACACGAATTCGGTCCTTAATCTACTCAGGAGAGACAAACCCAACAATCTAGACCTTGGACAGTACTTGCACCGGTCTCAAGTCAACCTCTTACTCGCGTCTCCCATCATTTTATAAAAACCCCCTGTTTCCAGTGGTAGCCCATGTTACCACTACCATTATCATGTTTCAAATTTTAGTTGGCAACGTTTGTGTCATATTTACTATTATCTGTAAAGCATATCTAAGCACAACAATTATTTGACAATATTATTATTGTGATAATCCTATAATGACAAGAGTAAGGTAATATCAAAAGGGAAGATAAGAGGTTTCACTGTATGGTGTAGCTAGGCAATCTATACACACAATAAAGGCAAGCACGCATTTGTATTTGAAATCAACATTTTGCGTTTGAAAACTAGGCTCAACATAATCAATATAAGGACTTACCTCCTTTTTTTTATATCTTCGGTCTTTTCTTGTAGGCTCTAGGCCTGTTTCAATTGCTTGTGTAGTTCCTCTGCTGACCAACTCGCTGGGTCCGAATACTAGCATGGGAAAATGAATGCAAATGAGTTTCTGCTTTGCAGAATGCAAGTTGGGAACAAAATACAATAAAATAACCAAAAGACATAAAGAAAATAGACTGGGTGGTCAGGGTTTAGATGGTGTTTGGTTTGGCTAAACAGAGTTGGGACTGGGTTAGATAGGTTCAAGGCAGTCGAAGATGTATATAGGTGTTATATGGATTTCTGCGAATAGCTACGGGTATGGATGGTATTGGGTTTTGGGATTGAAATATTATCTGGGTGGTTTAGAGCTTTATCGGAGTCTAGGGTGGCGGAACGGAGTTGTGTATGGTGTAGATGGGTTCAAGATGATCAAAATGGGTATATATATACGTTTTTAGGGTTTCGGTGAATGATAAAGCTCGGATCGTACTAGGTTTAGGGTTTGGAATTGTGCTTTAGTGGTTTTGGGTTTTATCGATGTTTGATATGAGAGAACGAAGCTAGAAAATGGGTAGACAGGCTCGAAACGGAAGAAATAGATGTATATATGTATTTAGAGTTTTGTAAACAACAACAGGTATGTGTACTGTTCATCGCGGGTTTTACTATTCACAACGGGTTCAGTCACTGTTCACAGCGGATCTGGTTGCTACAGTGATGAACAGTGATTCGTCGGCTCGGTCTGCTAGCGAGATCAGCCTTTTACTGTGTGGCCCAAAACCGAGTAGTGTTCATCTTCCTCCCCCATCGGCATTGTAGCGACCGAGAGCAGGGGATGTGAGCGACGGTGATTAGCAGCGCTACAGTGCTTGTTATGGAATTGGGGACCATGGATGTGTTACTGGTGCTACATGGCTTCCATTTTTTGGGTCAGGAGTGGCTGGAAGTTAGGCGATTGTCGGCAGCGAGGTCTTCCCTTCCTCGGGACTTTTGAATGGCATAGGGACTTTTTGTTCATGGGACAATAGCATTAGGGTTTGAGCATCTCTAGGGTTAGGGAAGGCTCAGAGGAGTGACAGCTTGGGTCGAGGTTTGCTGGATTGGGCTGTGCACAGTGAGGCTTCATGGTCGGGCGGCGAGCTTCAGTGACAGAGAAGAAGGCAGCTCGGGGAGCTATGGCAAGGCTTTAGTGGTGTTTCTGAGAGTATGAGGATTCTACAGGCGAATGCTATTGGAATATAATCGACTAATTAGTGGGGATTGAAATACGGCTTACTTTGGGGTCTTCGGGTGATTTCCAGCAGTGTGGTGATTGTTGGAGCAACTGGGGTGGTGGAGATTCACCTTGGGCATCAATGCATCACACAGGAGGAGCTCGGGGTTTTAAATAGAGCATGGAAGGCGGTTCGGCACAGGGGTTTGGCTTAGGCGGCAATGGTGCATGGCCGAGTTGGGAAGGCTCGGGGAGGCGCGACGTGACTGGTAGAGAGGAGGTATGGGATGCCTCAGGCGCGGCATTGTGGCGATCAAGAGTTACAGAGTGTGTTAGGTCGGCTGTGAGGGGGAAGGCACGATGAGAGCGTAGAGAGGGGGTGGCGAGGCGGTGAGGAGTGGGGTGAGTACGGCGCTCAGCCAAGTGGTGGTCATGGCAATTAAGAGGCATGGTACGGTGACTAGCTGGCAGCGGCGGGATTGGCAGGCGCTAGAATTTGTGGCGCGAGAGGTGTCGGCTGTGAGAGCGGGGAGAGTAGAGGTGGTAGCGAGGAGTTGGTCGGCGATGTGACATGTTGCCAGGGCAATTAAGTGGGATGTTAGGGGCAGGAAGAATGAGACGGTACGATCTCTGATGGTTGCAACGGTGTGGCAGCGGCGGGAAGAAACGAGAAGGTGCGGCGGTTGAAAAGATCAAAGCGAAGGTGATTTTTTTGGGACCGTGAACAATGCGACGATAGTGCTGCTCGTGGAAATGAACGGGGAGGATGACTTGGCAGAGAATTCATAGCGTGAATGGCTAGGATGGGTGAAGGATTAAGCCAAGGTTCACAAGAAATCAAAATCCAACAAAAATTCGAGTTGCTTTTAAAATTCGGTTTTGTTTCGGTTCTAGAATTAGCTAGCAGCAAGAATCTGATTCTATTCTCGCTTAGGACCTAATGTATCCTATTAATATTTTGTGAGAGATCTAATATTTATGTAACCCACATCAAACTTATGGTTGAACATCTTGGTTTTGTTTTTCCCCCTTAACCATTTGTTGGCCAACCAACAAATTGTGCAGTTCCAAGAGCATGCCCATTCGATCTTAAATTGATGTTTGATAATCAGGAACAAGAAATTAATGCTCCTAGTCCTAGATTCATTATTTTCGCTTAGATGACATGATTTCACATCTGATAGTTACAGATGAATCACTTGAGTTTGAAGTTTTTACCTTGACAGCGGCAGATGCCAACCCCTTGCTCTCAATAGTAATATCACTTCTCTACTTTTCTAGGGGCCATGGCTATGTCTTTATTCTACCCATCACATTGTTCGATTGAAAAGAATAGAGGGATGGAGATTGGAGAGAGGTCGTTTTCTGTGAGTAGCGGTTTTTTTTTTTGACCGGGCGTCTGTAAATATTCTTCCAGCGAAATAGACAAGTGTAGTACATGTTAAATTTACCCCACAAGAAATTACATGAAAGTCGTAGATTTCTCATGGTGCAAGCACGATTCTGGTTTGAAATCTCTAAGCGACGCCAGAGTACATGAATCCATGCACGGTCAGGCAAAGCATGAAAGCACTTGATTAGCCCCAATCTCACAGGTAATAAAGATGGTTGGTTTCACTAGCAAGGATGAGCATCCATCATTCAGTCATGCAGCAGCAGGAGGCCGGAGACAAGGAGGATAGGCTCCACGGAGCCCTGACGTGTGCTAAAGTTTGGCTCCGGTCACATCACCGCCTGGCTGGTCGCGCCGCGACGTTGCTGTCGCCGGCTGGGACCCGGAGTAAGTACGTGCCGAGGGCAAGGGGCAGGCGAAGCTTTCTGAAAATTTGACGAGAATATCTCGCCTTCGGCTCCCATGCTCTTTGCCTTGGGCCACACATTTTTGGTTAAGTGTAGGTGCGGCTTCTGTTCTGAGTAATCAACACGCAGAAACTGGTAGCTCCCAGCAGAGCGCAGCAGAGGCAGATCAAGAAGGCCATCCTACTGGTGTGGCTTACTTTGTCCGGCCGGTGTGACTTGACTTTGTGAGCCGACCTGTGCGCGTTCTCATCTGAATGTTTAGTTTTGTTTTATCATGATGTGGATATGCAGTTGAGTGCTCCATGGCTGTTTCTGATCTTGTTTAAGCCGTATCTCCCAAATATTTGGAGTATTTTGTGGTGGTGGTATATAAAACTATGAATGTGGGAATTGTGTTGGTTGGTGGATGGGCTGTATTGGTAATGGAGACAGAAAGTATGGCAGGTGAGCTGTTTCTATAGAACTGTGTTAAGGTCCTTAAGGACAGCATCTCAATTGTCTTCTAGGAAGCCACCTGAAATTTTGCCAAGGGATATAGGGCCGCTCCAACTGTCCGTAGAAAAAAGCCGAGGCTGTTTGAAGCGGAGTCGAAGCCGAAGTGTATGATTAATGCGTACAAGAGTAGCTTCAATTGTGCTTGGTTGAACAACTGGAATAAGCTCGATTTTGAGAGTGAAACAACAGAGCAAGAAAATAGAAGTGATCCTTACTATAGCTAGCTAGCAGATACATACTTTGATATTGTCGTTGTCCAGCTAACCTACCCTTGGACCCTTAGACAAGTACGACGAGAACGCATCGACGTTGTATACGTTCATCGTCAAGGATTCACGGTCATATCATAGTCTTTTATACGATCAATCAATGTCAGAAGACATCCATATATACAGTATGAAACTAGAATGCCACGGAGTCGAGTAGTATTCATATCACTAATGTATGATCTCACTCAGACACCAAACTGAACAGTACTACCGCCAATATTTCCAGAACATTTGGTTGGATGTCGCTGAGGTACCAAAACAGTGGACTAACTCGTCGAAAATCATTTTTTAAAAGAACTCGTCGAAAATCAGTTCATGTTTATTTTGTTTGGCCCGGTGATTTTCAGCTCTGGTGAAAACGTTTGTATAAATAAACTAAATAATGATAAGTTGTTAAATTATTTTAAAAAATTGTTTTGATAAATTATTTTGAAAAAAAGATTAACAAAACCAAATCAGGAAAATTGAGTCCTGCGAATATGACCAGACTATGACTTGTCATTTCTCGGGCATCTTATCGACCCGATGACATTAACGATCGATAGGCGCAAGGGCGAGGAGAACAGGTGGAAACGCATCACTTCGATCGAGCGCATCTTCCCGAGCGTATCTATCATCTCATTGTAGCCTGATAGGTTGGCAAAAGCGATTGCCGACTTGTAGCTAGAGTAGGCATGGAGAGGAGACCGGTCGATCGCCTAGCTAGTACCTAGACCATCGATCTCTCGCCACGAACGTCCATTATTCTTGAGAAAGCGAGAGGTCTAGTGGGCAGACAGTGAGATCTTACTATTCGACGACCCCTGCGTGGCGCGCGAAGCTGGAGAAAGGGTTTCTTCGATTCCTGCCTTTGGTAATTTATTAGGTCAAGATCGATGTGCCGACCGGGTCAGGGTGGACGTGCGTACAGTAGTCCGTGTACGGTCGTGTATCGCAGTCACCACGCGTGCCGTGCGGTCGTTTCTCGTTGTCTCCCCCTCGCACGCACCGACGCGCGCTCTCTGTCAGCCGTCGTGCGTGCCGGTGCGCCGCGCTGGGCGGTTGGGGCACGCACGCGCCGACGACCGATCCACCCCGCGGCCTCACGCTGTCACGGCGTGGCGTGCTCGCTGCGACGGCACCCCGGAAGGCAGTTCGTTTCGCGGACGTTTTCTGTGCCAGTTAGCCGCACACGCCAGCCCGCGCTCTGCTGGGCCTAGTAGGCGGCTCCTGCAGCCCTGCCCATGGGCCGCACGCACGCAGCGGCCGAGAACCAATTCGTGTGTCCCTTTCGCTCTGCGGCGTCTTTGTCTGGTCAGAATTTTGGGCTTCTGTCCCTGCTCTTATGGTCCATAGCCGATGACTTTTGTATGTATTTGTTAAGGGATTTTGTTTAGATAGTAATGAACAAAGAGACACCGTCTTAGATAGTGTGTGTGGCTTTTTCGCTTTTCTAAAACTCGAAATAGATTAGATGGTTTTTTAAAACAAAAATTTTAAATAGCTTTCTGAGTTAAAATCGTACATACCATTCATATGACATCTTAATCACCTGTTGTCGTCTCTAAAAGTGCAGTGAAAAGGCATTAGATTAGTCATACTAGTAATCTTTTCCCCACATTGTCACAGTACGACGCAAGTTGCAGACACAAAACAAATCGAACGTTCGTACTCTGAAACTCGTCTCGCCGGAGCCGTGCGTGCGTACGGCGTTCGTAGGTGGGTGCCCTAGCTGCGGTGATCTGCCCCCCTCCCCCCCTCGCTCCGGCGCTCTCGCCGCCGATGCAAAGGAGTTTCGGCCTCGAGCCATTGTGTGTTCCTCTTCCTCTGAGCACTTTTACTAGATTGCGCATCTCGTGATTTTCCCTAGCATTACAACTTGATCGCGTGCGGCGTCATCAGTGGATTGCTCTTGGGCTTAGTGCGAAGCTAGGTTTTTGAGGTGGGGGTGTTCCGAGGGACTGGAGGGTGGCCGTTTCGTTGCAGCTACTCTTAATTCGATATGTGGTTTCCCTTACTTTAGTTCTCGTTGCAATTTGTGTGCAGTGAGCAAAATTAGGGCTCGATGGTTGATGCTGTGACTGCTTTTGGAAATTTGTTGATAAATCATGATGTCATGTATGTGTTCGACCTGACCATCATAGTATGGTATCTGAATATGGAGTGCTGAATGTAGGAGCTATAACACTTGGATTAAGGTGATGTTCGCTTTTTGCACTGTGGGACTTAATTGTAGCCTCTTATAACTTTTTGTTCTGTATAATTTTCAACACCCAAATAGACATCATAGTCTTGTCTATCCCATATCTCGGTCACAATTGTATCATAATTGGATTGATGGACCGATCATGTTATCACATGATTAAATGAATGCATTTTAATGTGTCAAATTATCATGGCGGCAATTAATTTTGTTCCATCCAGAGTCAGTATGCAGTTATGCGTTTGCAATTGTTTGTAGTGCAGTTAAGTAACTTATAAAGTGCCAACTGATGGCATTTTTCAGGCCAGCCTTGCTGATTCTTTCTTGGCTGATCTTGATGATCTATCGGACAATGAAGCCTATCCCGTGAGTTGATTTCTATTTCTGTGCAGGAATCATATGCTATATTGATATTTTATCGGGTGATTTTCTAACTTTTGGGCACTTATTTCAGAAGAGGAATATGCAGAGGCAGGAAACATGGAAGAGGATGGTGACAGTGCCTGACTGTGAATCTCTTAACTGTAATGATATTGACAGCGTCTCAAAGCTTCAGAAGACACAACAAATGACATAATGCAAGTAAGTAATTAAACTCTTAGGGCTTCAGTTTTATGTGCAATTAAATAGTTATAATATTTTTCCTGTTGCGTTTCTTGCTTCTTCTTTGCTCTACTGGAACAGAATAACTATAGTGCTAAATGATTGAAGGCAGCCTGGGACTTTTAAGGTGGCTTCCCATTGTTTTCGACAAGTGCATAAGCTAAATAGTTTAACAAAGAAACTTCTTCATGTGCAGGTAAAGTTGCGACTACTGAATGACATAAAGTCTTTTAACTGAGCCTGTCATGCAACTAACTGTACTGTTACCATTTTCCATCTCCCTAATTGAATGTTCTTTTCATGTTGTAAATAGTTCTTCATTAAACATTAATGGGTGGATTTTAGAATGTAAGTAAACAAAGTTTCTTTTTTATTGTATGACAGAGCATGCAATTGTGTTCATTTCCTCAGTGTATTATGCTGAAAACCTGCTCCTGTCAATATTTGATTTTGTCAGTAACATTGTATCTAATCTCTCCTCTGCTTTATAACATCAATTTTCAACTATTGTAGGTTCTAGTGCTCTTCATTTTCTTAAGTCAACTTATTGACCATTTTCACATGTTTGCTCACAAAAAGTTGAAGATGCACTCCAGAGAGGCTCAAGTATTTCCAATCAAGGGACCAGCCTTCACGATTAGAGTATCAGCTTACTGTTGATTGCAAATGCTTCAGTACACATTGACAATGAGATCACTATAATCCACAATTTCATACGTGACATGTACAAGCTTAAGCTTCCTCTACTAGAATCCCATGTTCACCATCCAATTGATTATGCCCACGTTGTCAAGAAAATTGGAAATGAGATGGATTTAACACGTGTTGGTTTGAAAGGTCTTTTGCCTTCTGCAGACATAATGTGGATAACGATGACAGGATCAATAACAAGTGGGGAGCTTCTTTCCGAAGAGAATTTGGTAAAAACCATTGAAGCATGCGACAGAGCTCTTAACCTTGATGCAGCAAAGAAAAAGGTACTTGACTTTCTGGAGAGCCGAATGGGATGCATTGCACCAAACCTATCCGCCATTGTTGGCAGCGCTGTTTCCTCAAAACTAATGGGAACCACTGGTGGTTTGGCAGCACTAGCAAAAATGCCTACTTGTAATGTGCAGCTTCTCGGCACAAAGAGGAAAAAAGCTCACTGGATATTCTACTGCAACATGCTAGTTTCGTGTTGGTTATCTTGAACTGTGATGAGGATGAGGATTTAACATGAAAAATACTTATGAAAAAAACCCTGGACAGGAAGGTGGAATTCACTGTGCGAAGATATATTACAATGAGGTTTTTGCTCTTTCTATGGACTACTAGGATACATACATAGGGCGAGCGAAATGAGTCCCACAGAGAGAACCGAATCAGAGTCAGTTGTTATAAGTTGACACTACGTTTAATACAGCTTGCATATGACTCTGGCATCGGTTAAGCCACATCTGTCATGAGATGATGCAGCTACACGGACCGATAACAGTACGAATTCATATCAAACTTTCACAATTTTCACCTTAAACCGAATTTCCTTCGATAGTCAAAAGAGCAATAAACTCCTCTAATTAAATCAGAATGAATACCTTGTGCGTTGAAAGTCTATTGTACTAATCTTCAACAAGAAAGATTGGAACAATATTATGCAAATGCTTCTCATGAAGCAAAATAGAGCAAACCATCAATAGATGTTGACGAGGATATAATAATCCTCAATTTATCACGTCATTATATTATCTGAGTATACCCCTTATCGATAAAAGAGAAGTTTCACGGAGTAGTCGTAAGTCCTTCTACGACTATATGGTCGTAACTCGTAAGTCTTTCTACGATCACGTGGTTGTAAGTCCTTTTACGATCTCCTCTGTAACATCATTAATTTGGTTCCATATTTCTTCTTCATACCAGGTTCAAGGAGAAGAATTATGGCAGCAGTGGGGCAAGATCAGGATTGGCGTCAATTTTGGCATTTACGCCGGTTCAAGTAAGTTCTTGCTTTAAATTGGAGTTGCATTTTTATCTTCCTTGATGAATAATTGGTGTGCTAGATAACCTCTCTTCATTCAATTCCGAAACTCGGCTGCAACCAGATTCGGATGGCTTTTCATATCTGTAATGCTATTAGTTTCTTGTCCAGGGAATGGAACTGTCAAATCCGTTGGCCCAAGGTAACCTTCTTGTCATTGGAACCGAAAGCACCTTCTTTTCAGACACCGGGACATATTCAAAGATCAAAAGGATCTGAAAAAGAAGTCAGTTAGTTCACCCCATTTCCACCCATCCCCATGTTCACACGGTTATCAGAATCCTAGTGGTGTGGAGTGTGGACCAATGAAAATCAGGTCCATAGTATTCTTGATCATGTTTTTCACTCACACTATGTAGAGATAGACACTGAAACTATGCAATGCCATGCTTCTGGTATTATTTTTTATTTGAGTGTTTTGTTCTTTCATGCTGTTGTTAGGCATGCAGGTAGGTGTAGACTTGGCCTTATCACCCATACCTTGCGTCCAAATTTCTCTCTCCCCCAATTACAGCTTTCTTACTTGCTTTGCTCTGTGATGAACCACACATCAAAGTGCAACTGGTTTAAGATCCTGTTTGGAGTGCGAGAATTTTTCAAGTTTTTGTAGGAATTGAATTGTTTCATATGAAATTCCTGCGTTCCAACATGTTTTTAGTGTTGTACGTGCTATAACCAGAAGAAAATTGTACCTGCAGTTCTTTTCTCCCAGAAGACTAAGCAGACAATGGCCTGTAATCGAAATGCTAATATTTTCTTTGGTCATCCCTTGGTATGCTTTTCACAGCCATGTATGACGATGGCATGAAAAGAATGGCGTGACTGACTGCTAACCTCAATTCTGTGTGCGCGCCCGCCCACAGTTTTGGCCTCCGTGGAGCTCTTATCTAGCTATCCAACGACCGTGATGGCTGTAGAACAACGACGAAATGATCAGGTCCTTGGATGTTGCTTGGGACAATTGCCTCTTGCCATCTTAAGACTAAAAGCCAACGATTCTTTCTTATCCGGACCCAACTTGTTTGCCTTAATGTGGTTGTTGAATGCATATGGACGCTCCTACTGTGTCAGTCAGTGATACGCTGCCTTCCGTCCATGTCTGATTGAGGGTGTTCTAGTGCCCTTGCCTTCGTATAAAAGCATATATAATGGTATATATAACTACTGTTTATAATATTTTTTATATCATCTATAAATAACACTAAAAATAGCTTATATGATAGGTTATTTTTTTGTATGCATATATAAAATAACTTTTTTATAACACAATACATCTTATTTATTATATTACAGTTAATTACTATATAAGAGATTGCTTAATTCTCTATATTCGCTCTCTCTCTCTCTCATATCATCCCATACACTACGTGATAATTTATAAATATCTAACATCACATCATTGTACACGCCGTCTCCTGGATTCTTGCACAATGATAAGACACCGAGTTAACTGGAGCTTCTCTTGGTACTATGCACACGAAGAATCTAGAATGTATTTTTTATTAGTCTAATAAATAATAATTAATGTGGTTTATTATCCTACGTTAGTTCAGGATTACGAGGATTGAGAGAATGGCGGGACATGGGCCTGCATTAGTTATGGGCTTAATCAAGTGATTACAAGAGAAAGGACGCCCATGATGCAGTGCGGTCGCCCGGCTCACGTGAGAACAGCTCTTCGTACTTACTTTCATGTCCTCTTACGCCCTGTCCACGTCGTCCCCGATGATCTGTTCTTCATCACACAACGGTGCGTTGCCCTCACAGCCTGTTACCGCCTGTCCACGTCGTCCCCACAGATTTGAGGGCAGTATAGCGACTACCAGGTGGACCCACTATATTATATATTATGGTAGGACTTTTTAAAATCTATAGTTTTGTGATATATCTAGTCTTTAAATCTAGAGTTCTATAAAATAGTTGCTAAATTTTATAAAATTTTTTACAGTTTGTACAATACATTTGTAGTTTCATGAAATCTACTCTAAAAAAGATATCTGTATCAATTTCATTTTAAATTGCAAAATCAAATGGGTCACGGTATACAATAGTTACGGTTTATTAGGAACACGGGGATTTCATCGGAGTTTAGCGGTAAACAGTTCGAGTCCCACATAATTTCTTTTTTCTCGCGTTGCGAACAAGGACATATACATTGTGGGAACATAAGTGTGATGTTTCAAAGTAGCCTTGCGCTGTCCTGCAGGCATGCTTTGGCAGCATAGACCGGCTAAAAGGCAGTGGCCCTCGGTTTGTCGAGCGCCCAGTTCATCGCATCTGGACCTGCTGCATTCGCAGCAAGCTAGGCGATGCACAGAACATAGCCAAGCCATGCATGTGCCGGCTTTGTTTCCACGCGAGGAGTGAGGACACCGTGCAGTGACTGGTACTGGGCAGCACTTATCATCTAGAGCAACACCTCGTCCATCTTGGAAGTCGCCGAATCGAATTCCTCTTCTCGTGACGGCGAACAGAACCTGGTTTCTCTTACGTAGCACAGTCGGTCCCGGTGATGAATGGGTTTGTTATTTTTGGCTGTGGTTTATAGATTTTGGTTGAAAATTTTGAATTTTAGCTGTTTGTAATAGAGATTACGGAGAGGGAGATCCTCGCTTGCGATTTTTGTTCATACAGATGTTAGGCTTTTAACATGTACTACAATTAACTTGTAGATCCCGTCTTGAGAAAATACTCTATTTAAAAGTTAGGTACTATAATAAAAACCAAAAGCCGCTAGTTTCGGAGGAAAAGAACAGACCTATAATATGCTCCTCCTGTCACCACGAATCTCGACGAGCAGTGTCTTTGTTTATATCCAAATAATTAGTATTTTTTAGACTAAAATAATTGACTAGTACAATCAGCTTAGGTTCAAACCCCACAAATTGCGTTCAAAAATAGAAATGACAGTAAAAATTTCACACAAATAAATAAACCCACCCAAGCCGTGGGTTGGTAGGAATCGAGCTCTCGTCGTCGTCAACTACAGAGCCAATGTGCCACGTTGTTGGGCTGTGCAACTGTTAGCCAAATAGTCGAATTGGTACCATAATTAGCGAAACTTCTTAACGTGTTAAGAAGCTGGAATATTTGATATTTGGAAATTAAATTAGATGGGTAGTGAGATTTCAACACTGTTCACTAGGCTAATCATGTGCCGCATCGTGTACAGTCTTTCATGTTTCCAAACAAAAAAGGATAATATTTCAGATAACCATCCTGACAAAGAAACGCGTAAATTTCCTTTACCATCTATGAGCTCAAGTCCAAATATTCAGCAATGCGCACTTTATATTACACAGTTATGCACAGCCCCACCTTTCAGATCGCTGCTAGAGCACAAAGTTGTCTTGATTGAGGCTATAAGTTGGAACCACATATATCTATTAAACGTTGATAACATATCTTTTATAGCTGGTATGAAAAAGTAGAATGCTGCTAAAATTTCTCACGAAAAATAAAAATATTCCGTCCTTAATTTAGTGGACCCTAAGGCTTCGATTCAATAGTTATCTTAGAGATATATTAATTTAAAAAATATATAAAAATTCTAATTGTAATACCATATGGCCCAAAATTCACTACAAACCTAGCTCACCCCATGGGGGTAGGCATGCATATGTAACACCTCACTCGGGCTTTTCTCCTTATTTTGCCTAAAAGGGTAACTCAAAGTGCTACGATTTGGGCTGACAGACATTGTATGCTAGTAGAACTAAATGAAAACTGGCAATATGGTAGTAAAAGGTAGGGTGTTACACTAACCCTTAGTTTAATAGACCCTAATTTTAAAGGTTTATATTCAATAGTTGATTTAGAGATATATTAATTTGGGGAAAAAAGAAATAGGTCACGTTACATTTAATTCAAAGGTTGAGAGTGTATATTTTTTGATGGACCCACCTCTCAATCCTCTCTTTCACACCTAGGGGGAGAGAACCCAAAATAAAATCAGTTTTGCTATTGCACAGGCGACTGAAATTTTTTTATGTTTCAGTCACCTGAAATTGCACTATCAATGAACTAAAATTGCAGCCCCCTCCAGAAAAAACAAGTGCAACTTTAGTTGATTCAGAGTGCAACTTCAGGTGACCTGAAATTGCACTCTCAATCAACTAAAATTGCAGCCCCCCTCAAAAAAACCATGTGCAACTTCAGGTGATTCAAAGTGCAACTTTAGGTGACTGAAAGATAAAAAAATTTCAGTCGCCTGTGCAATAGTCTATCCCAAATAAAATTTGCTAGATATGAAATCAAATATCCCAAATTCAAATTTAAATCATAAAATATAGATTTTGAATTTTGGAATTGTATAAAGCTATACCATACTACACTAAATCATGCAATTGTACGGGCCAATCGGCTAGTTATCCTTAAAAGACAAATATACATAGCTTGTATTGTGTATTCACCTTTTTTTCCCTCTCTTATATTGTGTATTCTCCTTTTTTTCTCTCTCTTATCTGTATCTGGTCTGTTTCATCAGCAACTGCAATCATTGCTGTGTCACTGTCACACTAAACACGCGGTTCAAGGTTCAAGCTCAAGAGAACTTCCCAGTTTAAATAGGCCCGTCTCTCCTCAAGAAGTGCAAGGACCAAGGGAGGCTATTACTCTCCTGCTGGCCTCAAAGTACAAGGAAAATATATACTCCTCCATTGCTGACCACTGCACAAGATTTGCTGTAACAGAGTTGTAGGCAGCAATCAAACATGGCCGCAAGGAGGGCTGCTTCCTCCCTCCTCTCACGCTGCGTCCTAACAAGGCCTCCCGCCGCCTCTCCCGCTAGCAACTCCGCTCTCACCAGAGCAGGTGACGATCTCTGCTTGGATCTTGGATTGTGTTCTCTTGCTTTCTCTTCTTTTCCGCTGAAAATCTCCATGTTCCATGCTTTGAAGAAATGTTTTGCGCTTTGTGTTGCTTGAATGATGTAATGAGTGTTTTGGAGTTTACTTCTAAGTTTGTTTCTGTTTTTAGAATGGTGAGGGCATTCTATCTTTCCTGATCACCGTCAAATCGTCAAGTATATTGCGTTAAGCATATTTTCTGTTCCTCCTTTTCTTTTTCCCGCAAGTCGATATGTTCCTCTCTGAACAAGATTATTGAGTGTTCTTCTACATAACGATCAGCACATTTCGACGCAGTGAAAAGTTCTTTGGCGTCTACTAATTTTTCTACCCCAGATTATGTCTTTTCTCTATTTCTTTCATCCGGTTTCTAGTAATGTCATCGATGATGTCATCGATGGGTCATGGCACCAAAGTTAGCTGGAGTTTTCCTCCCCGAAGGGCCCTTTAGAATTGAGATAAGGTTGTGCCATGCCTGATAAGATGACACTATCCGATCCTTATCGAAAGTGGGAAGAAACCAAAAGTTGTTGAGTCGTGTACAGTAAAACTTTCTTTTTTTCTTACCGCTGTATATTTCCAACTTCAATGTCATGAGTTCCACGCTCTCCTCAGAGCAGATCACACCTCCATCATGCATCAACAAACAACTGAACAAGTGCCTTAATGCATGTACTCGCTGCTTGGATTAAAGTGTACTTATGAAACATCAAGAAATTTTCTCCAGTACATTTGTTAAATTCCTGGTATATTTGGAGTGCCTTCAATCGCAGTTTGTGATACATGTAGTCGAAAATTCTAACTGCACTGAACATGCTCTGCCTACAGACAAAGCACGGCACTTGCTGCCAGGAAGCCTTCACAGGTTGAGCACCGCACCGGCCGCCGCCGCCGCGGCCACCGAGCAGCCAATCCAACCCCCGGTGGAAGTGAAGTACAACCAGCTCCTCATCAACGGCAACTTCGTCGATGCGGCATCTGGTACATTATTTTGCATGAACTGCACTGAATCATCACATATTCACATTGCCGGGTGGCACAGTAGCGCTTTCCTAGTTGCGAGTAATCGGTCGCATTCGCGGTCTGCAACGTGCTCGTTTCTCCAGGAAAGACGTTCCCGACGGTGGACTCCCGCACCGGCGAGGTCATCGCCCGCGTGGCCGAGGGCGACGCGGAGGACATCAACCGCGCCGTCGCCGCCGCCCGCAGGGCCTTCGACGAGGGCCCGTGGCCGAGGATGACCGCCTATGTACGTGCGTCGCCACGTCGTCACGGTGCACGGTAGCAGCTGGTTTCATGCGCGCGGTGCTCAGCCTGAAACGGGGCATTTCGTGCGTGCAGGAGCGGTGCCGGGTGCTGCTGCGGTTCGCTGACCTGATCGAGCGGCACAACGAGGAGATCGCGGCGCTGGAGACGTGGGACAGCGGGAAGCCGCTGGAGCAGACGGCGGGGGCGGAGGTGCCGATGGTGGCGCGGTACATGCGGTACTACGCCGGGTGGGCGGACAAGATCCACGGCCTCGTCGTGCCGGCCGACGGTCCGCACCACGTGCAGGTGCTGCACGAGCCCATCGGCGTGGCCGGGCAGATCATCCCCTGGAACTTCCCGCTGCTCATGTTCGCGTGGAAGGTCGGCCCGGCGCTCGCGTGCGGCAACGCCGTCGTGCTCAAGACCGCCGAGCAGACGCCGCTCTCTGCCCTCTACGTCGCCAGCCTGCTCCACGAGGCTGGACTCCCGGAGGGTGTTCTGAATGTTATCTCCGGCTTTGGCCCGACGGCCGGCGCCGCGCTCTGTAGTCACATGGGCGTTGATAAGGCAATTTGCCAACTATTTTTCTTACTCCTTTTCACGATCCCAGTGCTAACGAACTATTTTCTTTTGCGTAGCTTGCGTTCACTGGATCGACTGGCACGGGCAAGATTGTTCTTGAATTGGCCGCGAGGAGCAACCTTAAGCCCGTGACGCTGGAGCTCGGGGGCAAGTCGCCTTTCATAGTCATGGACGACGCGGATGTCGACCAGGCCGTCGAGCTTGCGCACCGTGCGCTCTTCTTCAACCAGGTATCATGTACTCCTACGAACGATCTCATTGGCCTGTCATTGCATCGTTGGAAATGTACGTGGCTATCGTGTTCGAACAACTATTGTACACAGTACAGGGACTCTGAAATGCCTCTTTCCTTGTGTTTTGAACCTCCAAAAGGGACAATGCTGCTGCGCTGGGTCTCGCACGTTCGTGCACGAGAATGTTTACGACGAGTTCGTGGAGAAGTCCAAGGCTCGCGCTCTGAATCGTGTGGTCGGCGACCCCTTCAAAAAAGGTGTCGAACAGGGACCTCAGGTGCACCAACACTACACTTGCCCCATATTCATCCATTCCAGCCACATTGATCCTAATCCTCCCTAACCCTGGAATCTTCCCTTTTGGATCAGATCGACGGCGAGCAGTTCAAGAAGATCTTGAGCTACGTCAAGTCGGGCGTCGACAGCGGCGCCACCCTCGTGACCGGCGGCGACAGGCTAGGCAACAGGGGCTTCTACATCCAGCCAACGGTCTTTGCAGACGTCGAGGTAAGGCTTCATCAGATCAGATGCAGGCACCGCTTCTCCCCTTACATCGAACCCGCTGAGTTTTGTGTCTGCGTCTCGTTCTCGTAGGACGACATGAAGATAGCTCGGGAGGAGATATTCGGGCCGGTCCAGTCCATCCTCAAGTTCAGGTGAGCAACATGGACACACTTCTAGTGACATGTCTGATTCTGAACACGCATGAATGTGACAACGACTGACGATGCCTGTTGCTTATTTGCGAGCACGTACAGCGACCTGGGCGAGGTGATCCGGAGGGCGAACGCGACGCACTACGGGCTGGCGGCGGGGGTGTTCACGAGGAGCCTGGACACGGCCAACACGCTGGCGCGGGCGCTGAGGGTGGGGACGGTGTGGGTGAACTGCTACGACGTGTTCGACGCGGCCATCCCGTTCGGCGGGTACAAGATGAGCGGCATCGGCCGGGAGAAGGGCGCCTACAGCCTCCGCAACTACCTCCAGACCAAGTCCGTCGTCGTGCCCATCAGGGACGCCGCGTGGTTGTAGCGGGAAACATGCCATCATCGTCGTCGTCATCTTGGCGCGCCCGGGCGTGCGCGGAGCGGATCCCGACGCTGACGGCGCCCCGGCCTTTTGCTTTTGTGTGGACATGTCTCGCGTAACTCGTGAGAGAATGATGACAGAAGAATCTCAAGATGTAATAAGCTTGCTTTGCAGTCTGGTTTCGACTGGTCGACTCTTGGGACAAAACCCCCAGAAAGCTCAACCCTTCGTTGCCTTACAAGTTACAACTGCAGCATTTTTCACTACACCGTGGTTCTTTTTTTCTTGTTTTTTAAACGACACAGCACCATGGAAGCTTCAAACAATGAAACAACGGCGATTGGTGAGTTCAGATGATTGAAAGTGCAAGTTCAATTACACTTTAAATCATCTAAAGTTATAGATGTTTTTCTAGAGGGACTGCAACTTTAGTTGATTAAGAATACAACTTCATGTGACTGAAAGATAAAAAAAAATTTCAATCACATGTGCAATAGCAAAACCGTGCTCCAAAATATGCACAAAGGCATCTAGACCATGGCCCTCATGACATGTTACAATTTTTCAGTTTGAAAAATCCACACAGAAACATCTAAAAATATGCACAAAAGCATCTACACCATGGCCCTCATGACATGTTACGATTTTTCAGTTCGAAAAATCTGCATCGAAACATCTAAGGCCCTGTTTGTTTCCACTTAAGATTATTATAATCTAGCTTATAAATCATAAGTGGAAACAAACAACCCAGATTATAAGGTAACTTATTATAATCTAATAGCCCAGATTATTGTAATCTAATAAGCTCAAAAAATGAGCTTATTTCAGCTTATAGATCCACCTTTTATCTTAATGACCATAAAACTTTAGGAATATTACCCACCTTTGCCATTCATCCAACCCCCAACTTCTGTGCCTCTCTCTCCCAGGGCATTGTAGTCTTTAAACATTCGAATACAACAATCCATAACTCTGATAATCCAGGCTGCCAAACACCTGACAGCTTATTTCCCACCAGCTTATTATAAGCTAGCTTATATAATCCCCACCTATAAGCTAGATTATAATAATCTTAAGTGGAAACAAACAGGGCCTAAATCAACAAAAAAAAGTTATGTACTCCACGTATGCAAAAAGTCGTTACGACTAATGTATAGTACACGCATGCACAACCAACAAAAAACGCACCTTACAAGCACCTAAAAACACCGGCTTGGCTTTGGCTATCTGTCATCAAAGACGGTAGGACCCGAGATGGCAATAGGGATAAATGATGTTTTCAAATTTGATCTCTCTAGATTGTATTCTAAAACTTAAACTTCACTAACTATTGGAAGCTAGAAATATCAGTTTAGCTCACTTAGAAAGAACTCACAAAAACGTGAAAGAAAAACAAGAGTTCAACTCCTAGCAATCAGTCATACCGCCATTTACCCAACGGTTATATCGGTCAGCGGTCTGATCGCCACTAGGGCACCGGTCAGATGGGCCTCCGGTATGAACGCTCGCAAGGGTGTGTTCTGACCGCCCTCTGCTCTAGAATAGGAATAGTACCTCAAGCCAAAACATAAAAAGGTACAATCTCCAAAATACAAGTCCAAATGGCTTGAAATTTTGCACACACACCTTACCAAGGATGTCTTTGCACAAAGCTTGCCAAGAATGTTAGAAATCTAATCCATCCAAGGATCGAATAGAAGCTTGTCAAACTTTCAACCTTTTCTTCAAACAAGTAAGGTTGCACCAAATCTGGGTACAACATACAAACTTAGCATACGACTTGCTAGTGGGTTAAGGATGACCAAGATGGCTATAAATAGATTCTCACATATTACAACAAGTTATAGCACTCAAAGATTCAAGATCAAAACCTTTGGATTAAGATATCACAAAAAGTGATCTAAATCAAGTCAAACTAGACAAATGCCTAAATCTTGTTACAGCAAATTCCTATATGGATGGCATATAATCCTCAAGAGGTATCACTATCTCTTACATGTCAATAGAACAAGCAAGATCAAGACTCAAGAGAGATGAGGAGAGAATAAAAACTCTAACTAAAACAAGTGCAAAACCAACAAGATCAAGAACACACTATGGATGACGAAGATGATTGATCTATTGCAACTTATAAATGAATGTTTTATAGCACCTTTACCATAAAGGATAGAGTTCTCTTACCTAAGAGCATTTACCCAAAACCCTAGAAGATGTGTTGGGGTGTGTTTGGTTGCCTGAATCTCCTTCATCCTGGCTGGGTGGATCCGTATAATCTGAGAAAGAGCCTGTTTGGTTGCCTGTATGAGTGGATGCAGCCTGCATGAGCGGATGCAAAAATACACCCTCATCCTGGATGGGTTGATGCAGTGTATCTTATGCGGTCCCACGTGTCAGCCTCTCAGGTTTGGTAGACTGCATCCGCTCATACAGGCAACAAAACAGCATCTCAGTTTTTTTGCATCCGCTCATGCAACCTCACCAAATATCTTCTTTTTCTGAAATACGATTCCACTCAGCCTGCATCCACTCAGTCAGGATATACGATACAACCTCCATCCACGAACCAAACACACCCTTGGTTACTTGGCTTCTTGGACCTTTCTTTTACCCTAGCTACCAACCACACCCACTCGAATAGATGATGCAACTATCTCATCTCTAACCCTAATAGGTACTATTCATTAGCATAACCGAGAAAATCCATTAACTCCATGCACATCGGGTTTTACACTCATCACATGACTTATGCACGTTTTTCAAAACACATAAATCCAAACCCACTAAAGAGCAAGCTTCCATCCACCTGACCGCCTCAGCGCCTCTTTAACCTAAACCACTCTCCAAACGCCCTCCAAGCATCATGGTTTTGGTCCTTTTGCGATTTTGGTATTTTGGCTTCCCCACCAAAATGGCTTCATCTTGACTGTGGACCTCACCTCTTCCCTGAGCCGAGTCTATGGCCATCTCCTTCTTTGCAAGCAATCCTCATGCTTGCAATGTTTAGATCCACCAAATGCTCACACATTGATAAGTCTCTCTGTGTCAGTTCCCTGACCGCGTCTCACTTGCACCAACGCACCGTTCGATTAATCGTTGCTCGAACCTTCTCTTCAACATCCCTTGTCTTCTTTTGTACTCCGCTTGAGCCCAACATTCCACCCGGCTTATTTAATTGTACCTCAGCTCATCCCTAAGACTAGTTTGGGTCCACGTCATGGACCATGGCTGCCTCCAAGCAACCTGCACATTGAAGACCAATAAATTGTTTCCAAGCAGAAGTTCATCATAACTTGACTCACATTAGTCCAAGAATGATTTATTCACTATGAATGCAATGACCTAGACCTCACAACATAACCCATGTCCAAAACCAACAAATATCCAAAACCCCTTGGATATTTCAAACACGGACGGTCTGACCACCATTGCTAGGCGAGTTGAACCATGCTGGTCAAACCTGTCAGACTGCCACCTAGAAGACAGTCGGACTGCGGAAAGCTGCACCCTTTAGTCTTGTCGTTGCGCAAAGCTCGGTCGTGTGGTCTTGTCACCGCGCAAAGGTGTCTCGTCTAATCTTCTCACTGCGTAAAGCTGGCCCGTGCGATCATGTCGCTACGCAAAACTGACGTGTGCGGTCTTCTCATTACTCAAAGCTGGCGTGTGTGGTCTTCTCACTGCTCAAAGTTGGCTTGTCCTGTCATGTCACTGCAAAAAGCTGGGCTGTCATGTAATGTCACTGAGCAAAGCTGGCCCGTGCGGTCATGCCGTTGTGCAAAACTGGCATGTGTAGTCTTATCGCTACTCAAAACTGGCCCGTCATGTCATGTCATTGCGCAAAGTTGGCCCATGTGGTCTTATCATTACGCAAAGCTGACCTGTGTCATAAATGACGCCGTGACACCACAATTATGCTATAAAATGAATGGCCAAGACATTGATGGTAGGAACAACTATCTTCTCCGTCATAGATTAAACCACCATACAGATGCTGAAGGGCCAGCCGAATATGGGTCACCAAAGGGGGACTTTCTGCTCGAATGGAAGAGGACTTTGGTGTTACGTACTGCTTGTTACCAAACAGGTGCGCTCAGCCAGTGTGGCCGAAATGCAAACACATGCAGGATGCGATAGTGCAGGTGGCAGAAGGCCATACGGATGGCGGGCGACATTTCTTTCGATGCCCATACTCCAAGATACAAGTAGGCACTCGTCTATTTTGTAGTACTACTAATAGAGTTTTGATGTTAATGTTCCTTTGTAGCAGATGGATAAATATGACTTCATGCTTGATCCTCCCCGACGTCGCACTTTTCTCGCTACTCGAGTTGTTGTAGGATCAAGGATACCGACTAGAGGGGGTGAATAGGAGGTTTTTTAAAATTTTCTTGTTTACTTGATTAATTCTTTACAATTTAAATGACTAGAATGTAAAGCAATTAATCCTACACAATTCTAGTCAAGAATATAGCAATCATAACTCTAGGCAAATAAATGATCACAATGAAATATATAAACAAGAGCTAAGAGACAAATGAACACAACCGATATTTTTACCGTGGTGATCAGAAACTTGCCGGTTTCCCCTAATCCACGTTGAGGTTAGCCCGAACGAATCAGACTGGCTCCACGAATTAAGCCGAAGCACATCGATCACTATTGGTAGCTCTTCCCCGCTCCAGGTAGGTGAGCTCCGACCTTCACAAATCATCGGGTCTTCTCACAACCTCCTTGAGAAGATCACCAATCGAACCTCTGCCCAATCTTCCAAGTGCCGGCAAGCACTAAGAGTAATGAATCCGGGCTTCACTTGAATGCAAACTAGTGCCAAATGGATTAACTAATGAAGTCTAGCACTAATTGCTCAACCACCTCAAATTTAATGCACAAAGTGAGAATTAGGGTGGAGTGAATGCTCTAGGGCTCAAGAAATATGCAATGTGTCTCTAACCTTGCCCTTGTGCAGTGGTGGGGGTATTTATAGCCTCCACCAACCAAAACTAGCCGTTAGGCATAAATTCCTGAAAAATTCAGGATGAGCTGTACTACCGCCCCCATGGGCCGGCTATGTTAGAGCTCTGTAGAGCTCTGCAGTGATCGTTGGATTTGGTGGCGCGGTACTACCGCCGTTGTAATTTGCGGTACTATCTCTCTCCGGTAGTTCTGCAAAGTCGACGCGGTACTACCGCTCTCCGGAAATCCGAAAGGTCCCAAACTTTGGCGCTCTCTGGAAAAAAAGGCTTCGCTCTGAAACTGGAGCTTCCGGACCCCGAAAGTACCGCTCGGAATGGCGGAACTACCGCAATGGCGTTGAAATCGCCGGTACTTCCGCTCCGAGAATTTCCAAATTTCATTCGGAGGAGCTCTCTGGAAAAAAAGGTTCCGCTCATCCTCCAGATCTTCCGGGTGCCGGAAGTACCGCTTCAAAAATGCGGAACTACCGCTCACTGCGGTAGTTACGGCGTTGAAAGCGCCGGTACTTCTGCTCCCGCAAGAAATCAAATGCATCCGGGGGTGCTCTCTGGAAAAAAGGCTCCGCTCAAAATCCGGAGATTCCGGTCGCCGGTACTACCGCTTCGAGGCGCGGAACTACCGCTTGCCAGTAGTTCCGACGTTCAAAACAGCGGTACTACCGCTCGTCCAGACAGAGCACAGAGTTGATTTTAAAACCAATTTTTGATGAATGCAAGCTTCTAAATTGATCCAAGTGGCACATAAAATTTGCTATCAAACTACCTGCCAAGATCCCTCTTTATGGTACGATTATCTACCCTATAATCCGATGTTCCACCATCTCCTAAGACCGGTAAAATTAAAAAGAGATCCTATACTAAGTATACCTTTGTCTTGAACCAATTTGGGTTTTTGTATTTATCCTTTGACTTGCATCTTATCGCTCACATGTGGATTAACCCTTCGCATGCTCATAAACACACGTTAGTCCCATATTCACATGAGTTCATTAATTACCAAATCCATTTTTAGGGGCCTAGATGCTTTCAGTTGTCCCTTACTGGTTTTGACAATTTACATGGCATATCGATTTAAATGCCTATATAGCAGTTACAATGGTACACATGTTTTTCCAACGTACTAACGACATTACATTCATTTGTATTCACTCATAAATATTACATATTATTGTTTTTTACAAAGCAAATTATGAAATTTTTACAAAAAATATTGACTGAATTTTGTAATACCTACAAATTTCTACAGACGATTAATTTGTACATAACATTGACTGAATTTTCTACAACTACAATTTTGTACGCATGCCAATTTGCTAACGATACTAATTTTGTACAACTATGTTCACTAAATTATACACAACTACATGCTACTACGTCTTCTAATTTTTTAAAACTATATTGACTAAATTTTCTATACCAAAGTTAAACTATTTCTATCTACATCTATAATTTTCTACTCAGACTAACACTAAATCAAATATCTACTGCATATACAAAATTTAAAATACAAAAAAATTACCTCGCAACAGTCGCTTCTTCCTCTCCTCTCATCCCTCTCCTCCTTCCTCCCCTCCCCTCCCCTCCTCCCTCTCCTTTTCTCTCCTCTCTTTTCTTTCCTCTCCTCTCCTCCGCTGTCTTCTTCTCTTCTGTCGTTTCTGTTCACCGTGCGATTGAGTGGTCTCGGCCGTTTATCTGTGCTTTCAGTCGCCCAACCCTTCGGTGACTGGAAGCGCAGTCGCCTAACCGATGGGCGACAACTCCGCTCTCACCAGAGCAGGTGAGGATCTCTGCTTGGATCTTGGATTGTGTTCTCTTGCTTTCTGTTCTTTTCCGCTGAAAATCTTCATGTTCCATGCTTTGAAGAAATGTTTTGCGCTTTGTGTTGCTTGAATGATGTAATGAGTGTTATTTCGAGTAAAAAATAGATTATTCATAAAAAAATTCTTGATCTCTCTCTCAGCGGATAACCGAACGGGGTCTAAGGGTACAGGGCACATGCGCGCACACAACTCACGCTCCCTTACACCACCACATGTACATACGTTGCAACGGAAATACATATTTTATAACAAATAATTTCTATATCGTATGAAGCATATAAAGCTAAAGCTTTCGAAATGGGGCAAGTCATGAAGCTTTCATGATATTTGTAGAGAAAGTGTACATTGAAGCTTTTTAAATGAATAAGCATATAAAGTGCCCATGCGATGCTATGAAATAAAAAACACAAATTCATAGACATTTCTTAGAGTAATTTATAAATACCAAAATAGTTTGTTATTATTGCAGCTAGCATATGGAATGCATACACAATAACCATTTTGTTCATTTGAAAGCTGAAAAGCTAGTGATCACAATTCTAGGTCAAACCAAATGCTCTTGACTTAATAGTTATTTTTCAGTGAATAGAACAATAACATGGAAGAAACAAATGTTAAATTTACTTCATTGTTTTGTTTCTCTGAAAGCAATTTCTTACATGGTTCAATTCAAGAAACTACAATGTTTACAAGGCTCAACTCAACTAAATTGTCAAACCCTGAATATCACAATGTGCAAAGGTATGTCTTTCAAATTGCTCAATTGGTTATCCAGTTCATACACACTATCACCAATTCATGGTGTTTCTACTACAGATGAGTTGTATTGAAATCAGAACATCTCTAGCACAGAGAAATTAAGACATGGGTTCCCTTCAAAAAAAAAGAATTTAGCATATGGAGCAAAACCTGATCATAGAAATAATAACGCTCAGAGTGTGATGAAACCAAACTAGAGCTTTCACTCTCCCCTGGGCTCCTATCTGATGACTTGTGCCTCCAGAGCCAACTCCGACCATCCATCTCACAGCCACCATAAAATTGAAAGCATCACCAATTTTTTTCCCTTGGTTTATTGGCCACCATCCAAAGTAGGGTTTAGATATCAACACTGAAACAGAAGGCAATGGAGAGAAATCTCCTCAATACACACCACATTCGGATTACCAGAGTAAGCTGAACACCAGGCAGTAAAACTAATAACTCTAGATCAAGAACAACAAAATTCTCAGGATGTGATTACCAGGATCTTTACAAAGCAACTCGCTTACCAAAGCAAAATATGCTTACTGCAAAACAAAGAAATATCCACGCTAGTAAACCAGATTGCAGCACAATCAAAACCCTGGAACAGTTTTAACCTTTACGGATGGAGGCCATGGAACAATTTTAACCTTTACAAATGGACATAAAAATTTGGAGATGATTTCAGCATAAGTAAACATATAAAATTTCCAGTAATCAACGAGTGATTCGATTTTGAATAGACTTAATTATTTCTATTATACAATAAATGTTCTATAAGTAGAAGAGAAACAAGTAACACTCCTGATCTTTAGTTCACACAAGACACACTCAGGTGAAGCAACGCTTGCATATTTAGATCTAGCTCCACAACATAGATCAGGAATTCCATCTTTTACCCTCAAGTCCTACAAAACATAATTTGATGATAAGCTGATAGAGTTGTTGGTTAAATATCAATGATATATCAAACAGTTAAGGTTAAGGTTACATATAATACTCTATTCTTGTGCTCTATAGAAATCATGACAAAGAGCTGCAAACCTTCAGTATGTATGCATGCTTCACTACAAATGCTTAAAAGGGCATGATTAGAGTGAAGAGCTTGGTACTAAACTGTTCAACAGAAGCAATGATACATAGGTGGCTGATAAAAAATATTGTCTTTTCATCAATATGCATGCTTCACAAAAAAAATGTTTAAATTGGTCTACAGATACAACGATACACAAGTGGCTAATAATAATCTTACATTCGCAAAAGGAATCATGCACTGGATTCAAAAAAAAATAGCTCAGATGAAAAAGACATGAAAGAAAGAAAAGGCCAGTGAGATTTACAATATCTTGCCTTAGGACAAACATCAATAAGAACGGCTTTGTCATCATTTTTCAATAGCTCAAATGTTAACTCGGGTGAAAAGTCTCCATAATAGCCACCATATGCGAAGAGCCAGTAAGATATCCTACAACATAGCCAATTTTGGAAGGAGCTTTGAAAAGAATACACAACAAGATTGTCAGATATAAAAATAAAGTAGGCTGTGTAGTCTGTGTGGTCACATATAAAATAATACACAACAAGAGAGAAGAGTTAGTCTGCGTAGTCTGTGTGGTCTTATAAGATTTTAGCTCAAAAATAAAAGGCACTTCATGACCTTCTAGGCTCTGTTAGGATTGTGAACACACCCCAACCCACCAACCTATGTTACCTATCTGAAATTTCTATGCACACTGCTCATACAAGTGGAATAATGAAGGTAAAGTAGTTGTGCACAATTTTTCCCAAAGCAAGTGTACTTCATATAAGTGTACTTGACCGTTGATATGGTTCATTAGTATATGTAACATGTACATTTCACCTCATGACCAAATGCATTATGTAGAGTTAATCTAACTTCCAATGAAATATCATAGGTTTATGTCATAGCTGATGCAAAATAAACACAAAAAGGAACTTCCCATGCAATAGCTATGTTAACTAACACAACATCTATGGATTTACTTTTCGATAAAGTAATATAGAACTTATGAATTAACCCAATAGTCAAAAGAAGTTAAAAACAATCTTTTCTTGAGTAGAGTAACGGAAATACTTATTCTATTACTGAATCATAAGTTAACAGCTCATGGGCTTGCCATTTTCTCCACTCCTAATATGCATCAAATTTGATGAACAGCCGTGATTGGATAGCCAATTCGACTTTTGCAAATTTATAATCTTAGGGCTGCCCAGGTGCAGTCACCCTACTATTTAGTAAAATATGTTGCATGTTCAATGGCTTATAGCTTCTACAGTACTAAGTGCTTGTTTGTTGCCCACGACGAGCCAAAGGGGAGCACATTCCATCTTCCGTAGAGGTTCGTACGATCCTGTAATCACTCATTTGCAACATTCACCTAATTTCACTCGTGACTTATAACTAAAACTGCACCAGACATTTTCTTGAGCACTTGGAGAGCACCAACAAAAGCCTCCTTGGTTCCTCCTCAGAACCCACTAAAAAGTCCGATCAAACAAAGCAATCTGCGAGAGCTTGCAACCACAAGGGTACATGAATTGAGTAATAGCATGTGGAAATAGTGGAAGGGGAGGTGGCGCCAACCTGATCTTCTTGATGAGGATCTCGCACAGCTTCTTGCTGAGCTCTTGGGAGAGAACGCACTACAATAGAGCCTTGCGAGAAAGCACGCGCTTATCCGAGTTCTTGACGTGGTGGTTGATCCGACGCCGGATCAACCGCTCCATGCCAACGACCTTTGTCCTCGCCATCTCTACCGGCGTGAACAAGCACCTCACGGCCATGTGGCGCAGGCGTCGTGGGTGGTTCCGCCACCCACCTCGCTGGGGCCCACGGGGAGGCGGGCTAGGGAGGTGGAGGAGGGTGGAAGCCGACGAGGTGGAGGGCGCCATTTGCCCCTTGTGGGGGGAATGTGGGAGGGAGAGGCAGTGGGAAGGAGGGCGTCATTCTCGCGGATCTACTGCAAGTGCAAACGTTGGGGATGGTAGAGAGGGGGGAGGGGATGGTACCATCCGTGGAGGCGCTTTTGGAGGTTGATGGTGTACTCACAGGTAACCACCTCATCCTTGCGGATGCCGGTGGTGCGGCGGCAGCGCGGGGTGGGGAGGAGGAGGCTGCAGTGGAGCGGAGGAGCGGGGGAGGAGGAGGCGACGGCGGAGTGGGGGAGGATGAGGCGTCAACGCGGGGTGGGGAGGAGGAGGCTGCAGTGGAGCAGAGGAGCGGGGGAGGAGGAGGCGACAGCGGAGTGGGGGAGGAGGAGGCGGCAACGCGGGGTGGGAAGGAGGAGGCAAGGGCGAATCAGAGGAGTGGGGAGGAGGAGGCGACGGCGGAGCGGAGGAGCGGGGGAGGAGGAGGCGGCGGCGGCGCAGGGTGGGGAGGAGGAGACAGCGGCGGAGGAGCGGGGGAGGATGAGGCAGCGGCAGCGCGGGGTGGGGAGGAGGAGGCGGCGGCGGAGCGGAGGAGCGGGGGAGGACGAGGCGGCGGCAGTGTGGGGTGGAGCGGAGAGGTTTCTGCGGAGGAGGCGATGGAGCGGAGTGGTTTCTGCGGAGGAGGCGAAGCGGTTTCTGTGGAGGAGGCGTGACTCTGGGTCCAAAGTGTAGATGATTTTAGTATACGTACTCGAATGCGGTGCAAGGAAAACTGTAGAAAAGGTCCGAGAAGAACGCACCAACCATCAACTTATTTTTTTAGAATAGTAAAGATAAGTAATATGAGACTATCCTAACATGCAAGAACTACTACTTGTCTACTTGTATGGACAAGCACAAAGGAATCAACAGGCAACAGCCGAATAATTCGGTACCGATCTATACCTCCCAATCTTTCATCAGCGTTCTCCGATGCGGCGGCCTCATCGACAACCGCGCCGGCCAACTTGCCGCGGCCGACCACCTCGGCGCGGCAGATGGGGCACACGCGGCTCTTGCGCAGCCAAGAATCCACGCACTGCGCGTGGAAGCCGTGCTCGCACCTCGGCAGCGCCCGGCACCGGTCGCCCGCCTCGAACGCCTCCAGGCACACCGCGCACTCGCCGCCACCGGACTTGCGCTCATGACACGGCAGCTCGCGGAGCTCGTCGGTCGTCAGCCCCTCCACGCGCTCCTCGATCCACGACGCGCCGCTCAGGGCGACGCCCCGCCGGAGCGCCCAGACGACTATGAGGACGTGCAGCACGAGCATGAGCACGACGCCGGCGACGAGGAGGATCACGGAGAGCGTCGTTCCCGCCATGCATGCAAGGCAATCTCGACGCCGAAAAAAAAAAGTAGAGCAACTTTCCTGTGGTTAGATATCACAAAGAAGAGACAAGAAGCAAAAGCTACAGCAGTGAACAAAAGAGGCTGCACGTTGGCAGTAGAACCAGTTCTCAGACAGGTCAACTTCATCTTTCATGTCTATCTTTGACAAAACTGCTGCCTAGTACATGTCCTTAAAAGCGACACCATATATACGCTCCTCCAGATATTTTTACCAAATTCTTTATGCAAATGGTCTGGTTCTGGTAGAAACCATATCGGATTAGATTAAACAATTAACAATGTTATAAATGGTGTTGATTAGCAAGTCCACCGATGTTGTATCTGTAGCTGGAGGAGTCCATGTCACTAGCTCAGCTCGGTAGATGAGAACGACTTGGCGCGGGGGATTTGGAAGATTGGGTGACTAGAACTGGCGCAGCCAAGCAATCTTGAGCAAGGAAAGCGAAGGCGATAGGAACCGTTTTGTCTCTACATTCCTCGGCATGACAGACTGGTACGAGTGCGAGTTACGCTCGTTTTCTTTTTCACTTAGTTTTTGTGGTGTGCGTTGCGTGCCTTCCATGTTGCTCTGAATAAACTGGCCACAATTCAGTAACAAGGCTCCGGTTTGCCGTAATTTGAAGTCTCGGCTATCCGGTCTTGCCTCATCAAGCCAGTAAATGTTACTACTCCATTTAGCTGGGTATCCTCGACTGTAGCGTTTGTTTTTCGTTTGTCGCCGGCGTCCGAAATTGATGGTACTCCGGAGAGCCCTGACACGGGACCAGCATCTGAAGGGCCGAATGAGTAGTAAGGGTATGTTTAGAACGCATGAATTTCAGAAGAAACAGTTCGGTCCGAAAGAAATCTAGGAAAAATTCCAAACGGACCAGATGACCGAATCGATTAAATCAGGCCAAGATTTCCAGATCAAACGCCCCCATTTTCAATGCAGGCGAAGGGCTAAATTGAACGGCAAGCCATTAGGAGTTCACCAGCTGGATCGTGCCTCTCTTTCTTTTTCGGCCCGGCCCACTTCTGTTGTCCTGGGCTTAAAGCACACGTCTTGTCCGATGTTTAGCGTTTCTTTCTTTCAGAAGTTGGGATGGGCCGGTAGCCTGGTATGCAATGTGGTAGGGAAAATTGAATATATAGGATCAAGTTGAAAGTGCTTTGGTAAAATAGGATCAAGTTATTTGTGCTTGTAAATATAGGACTGAGTTGAGCACCTTCTTGAAAATATGGTATTTTTCCCATTTTAATTTCATTTTCCAGCCCTTTTTCTCTACGCGAAATGACTCTTTTGCCCCTTCCTCCCTCGCCTGGCCCGCTGCAGGCCGCTCCGTCGCCACGCCGCGCCGTTGCTCGCTCGCCCCGCGCCGCCGCTCCCCCGCCCCGCCCCGGAGCGAGGCGGGGCGAGGGAGCGGCGGCGCGGCGCGGCGAGGGAGCGGCCTGCAGCGGGCCAGGCGAGGGAGGAAGGGGCAAAAGAGTCATTTCGCGTAGAGAAAAAGGGTTGGAAAATAAAAATGAAATTAAAATGGGAAAAATACCATATTTTCAAGAAGGTGCTCAACTCAGTCCTATATTTACAAGCACAAATAACTTGATCCTATTTTACCAAAGCACTCTCAACTTGATCCTATTGGTAAAAGTACTCTCAACTTGATCTTATATATTCAATTTTCCCTAGCATCTGGCATGTACTACTGGAGGAGATCTCCATGGTACGATATTGTTAGTTGGAAGCTGGACACACAGGTAGCAATAGCATCTGGCATCCTCGCTAAAACTGTAGGAGTAAATTTACTCATGCCATCACAATCATTGCGGACTTAGAAAATACGTTGCTTAGAGGTTAACTTCTCAATGCTATGGGAAAGATCCAAAATTCTGAAAAATACCATAACCGTCCGTTTTTCTTTACAAGGCTGTGAAATGACCATTTTACCCTTGATCATTTTATTTGTCTCCTTCCATTCCAATGTCCACTAAAAACATTTCTAGATTGACTTTTGGTTTTTAGTTGTATGAGTGAGCTAAGTTTTTTAAAAACTAGCTACTATAGTATAAGCCAAAACGCCAAAGTCTAAGTGGTACCCAACCCACCCCAGGCATCCTTCCTCTCGGCCTGTGAGACACCTCACCCCTTGTGCCTCCGTTGTTGACTCCTCAATGGACTCCCCGGCGTAGCAGCAGACGGCCTCCTTCAATGTACTCGGTTATGCTTAATGCTTAAATTAGTTCTTACCAAAGAAGACCACCCGTGGGGTTCACCAAGTACAAGGAGGCTCTATTCTCAAATCCCCTCTCGGATTTGGAGCGTCAAGGCCTTCGCAATGAGTGCACCTAATGAAAATGCGTGAATTTGGAACGTGCATGGCTTGAACTCCATGGCACGTCGCAACGTAGTCCGAGAAGCCGTAACCCATGACAAAGTTTTCCCACCGTTTATAGTTGTGACTTATGGTTGTAGTTCTTTTCGGTCATGTTTACGGTTTATGGTTGTAACTTATAATTTTTAGTTCTAACATAAGCGTTTGTGTAAACGAATCGAATGCCAATAAGTCGTCTTTTGAAATAGCGATGAAAAATCCACCCCGTTTGTTTGTTAAAAGAAAAGTATAAACCATAAGCTATAAACTGAAAAGAATTTGGCCAAAGTCATACCCTCCCAGTCCAAATGAATCGCCGACAAGCTCTCTCGGGACAAGCTTCTTGCATCCATTCACATTCTTAGATGCATGTAGGGGGCGGATCCACTCAAGCCCAGCTAGGAGCACAGGACACCAGGTCTGAAACGTTTTCGCTTGGTATAGCCCACGATGAATAGTGTGTGACTCCCAGCCCAACCCGAGTAGCACCCCTAAGACCTCAAGACTTGAGCCTAGCCGAGCAACCAGCAGACTCGCATAGCACACGGCCCATTACTGAGGCTGACAGTTAGCAAGGCCCAAGCAGCCTAGCATGGAGCAAAACAGCAAAATCGTCGCCACTCGCCCTTGGACTTCGATGCTTGCATGCGCTGCACGACGGCGCAAGGTTAGAGGAGATACGCACTACAACCTACTCTATCACTTCTGCTCCCTGCTCGACTAACTACTCTTATCGAAGCGTTGCCTGGTGGTTGCCTCGCTGCTCGGCGGCTTGTCCTCGTGCCCTCATTTGCAATGATACAGCAGTAGATAGCTGCACAAAGTAGCCTAATAGAACAACGCAAAGCATGACTCACGAACCAACATAGTGCAATTTTCTCCTCTAATTTTTTTTCATAGTTCTTCCGGTTTCTATCAATCATATGGACTAAATTTGTGCGGGCATGGTTTCAATTTTGATTATTGTTGGTTGATTTTTGTCAAATTGTAGGGTTATAGTTCTAATTTTGGTTGGTATTTGCCAATTAAATTAGAGGAAAATGATACAACTTGCAAGTGATATAGCCATGTCGATAGTCCATTGATCCCTGGCTATTAGTGAGTTTTTTTTTGGTGTTTTGGTAAACACTTGGATTGCTACTTCTTTATTACTGTACATTGCCATATGGTTGTGTTGAATTGTTTTGCTAAAAACTCACACACGTTAGTATTTAGTACAATGTTGCTGTATAACTGTACGCGCCGACAAAAATGTATGGCAACACCCGGTCAAATTCATTCTAGCTCCGCCACTGCATGCATATATATCCATACACCCAATTCCATCTATGGTAGAATAGAGGGAGAGATAGATTGGAGATTCTCAACAGGGCCTGTCGAGCAGCAAAGTAGAAGAGATCGTGATGTCGTTCCGGTCCCTCTAACCCCAAAATTCACACTAATTAACTCGGAATGCCGACTAGATCGAGCAACCCAAGCATGAACTGGAGGAGCCCACCTGTACCGTACCACACTGCTCAAAATGTTCTAGAAGGTTCCAAAGATCCACGAGCAAGGTGATGCACACGATGGGATGATCGGTTGGGCTTCAGCTTTTAGCTTCCGGATTATTTTTCACTATTCATAAATTTCGTCTTTTTCTGAACTTTTGGCTTTTTATTGAGTTTTTTTGCCGGTTCTTTTTTCCCGTATTTGTTTGTATTATATGTAATGGGCTAACATATTTTTTATATTTTTACTTTTTTAAAAATTTAATTATGCTAAATAAGCCTCTGTCAGCTACAGTATTTTTTTTCCAGCCAGCTACAGTGCTTTTCAGCTATAAGCCACCAAAAATAAGCCCAAATGATCACCACCTAAGTCTCGCTATCGCGTACTAACACGCCACCTTGCACTCACCGCGTCTGGTATGAGGCACGAGTGGTGGTGCAGGACAGAGGCACGAGGGTGCTAGTGGGGAAGGACATTGGCTCGAGGGCACAGGCTGTATTGACACATGAGACGATGGTGAGAAGAGAGGAAAGAGGGGAAGAGGGAGGGGCTTTCCATGGCTGTTGAGCTCACTAAGGGGTGCCAAGCAGCCAGAATAAATGAAGGGGAGAGAGAGACAGAGTTAATAGGGAAGAATAAATCCAAGGGACAAAATTGTTATTTATAAATTTTTTTAACAGAGCACATTGGCGAAAAATATGATGACAATAGCATTTTCTAGTATATTTAGGGTTTGCAGTGGTATTTTGAAGCGGGGTTTGATTATAATAGTATATTTCAACTCTATGACGATTGCAATGGCACGAAGCAAATTTATTCAAAACTAAAAGAACAAGGCAATATCAACAGAAGAACGTATGACTATCTCCAGCTGGAGTGTTGGTGGTGATAAGAGCATGTGTTGAATTATGTGGGCCAAGCCCATACAATAAGAATAATTCCTAAATTAAATCTCAAAGGCCCACTCATGCAAAGGAGGCTTGCATGTGAACTTTAGTACCATATTGCTAGTTCTAGGAGAGGAAGACCACCTTAAAAGGGATGGTGCACTCCTAGCCACTTGAGGCATGTGTGGGAGAGAACTAGAGGATCACACGTGCGCGCTCGCTCGCCTCGCCGGGGCGGGGCGGGGGGCGCGGGCGCACGGCACCTGCGTGAATGGTCCGCCAAAATCGGCTCCAGGTGCTTGCGCAGATGCGGCTTCCTTTTGCAGTTTTATTTTTGCTGGTTTGAGTGGCGGTGAATCCGGATCGGTTACGCGTGACTAATCCGTTTCGGTTTCGAGTTATGGAGAACGTGCAGGCGTCTTGATCACACGTCCTGATTATTCTATAAATACTGAGTCGCCGCCTCCATACGGAATAAGCGAAAATCAATCTAGGGTTTTTTGCCTCCTCCATTGTGCTGCGCCGTCCCACGTAGTCTACTCCGTCCCGTCCGCCGGCGTGCACTGTCGTTCGGGAGAGCAGGTCTCCGGAACCGTCGCCTTCGAAGTCCTGCACCGGGAGAGGGCGAATTAGGATTTTGGGAAGCGCTCTGCGCGACTGCTTGCTGTAGCTCTGGCTCGTCTTCCTCGTCGTTTGGCTTCGGCGAGTCATCATCGACCTCGTGTCATCCACACCGTGCCTGCAGCGTCAACATCGACAAACCAATCAGAACAGAATCGTCGGTACGTAACAGTCATGTTCTCCGTATTAGATCTATTCATGTATAGTCTCCTGGTTTACATGTCTAGATCTTTTATGCCTGTGATGGTTATGTTATTTTGCGTGCATGATGTCATGATTTATTTATGGAATAAATTGAACCTACATGTGCTTATATTTTCAACAATCCAAAAACCTTATCGTAGGCACTGTGGTTTTACTATGGTTGGATTTGCCGATGCACTGAGGCCGGATAAGTTCTCCGGTGTGCACTTTAAGAGATGGCAGATCAAGGTCACCCTGTGGCTTACTGCCATGAATGTATTCTGGGTTAATAATGGCAAGCCTGAAGGTGTTCTTGATGCTGAAAAGCAGAAAGAATTCGAGACTGCCACTACTCTCTTTGTTGGATGCATTCTTAGTGTTCTTGCTGACCGTCTATGCGAGGTGTATATGCACATGACAGACGCGAAGGAGTTATGGGATGCACTGAATTCCAAATACGGTGCTACTGATGCCAGCAATGACATGTATGGCATGGAGCAATTTCATGACTACAAGATGGTTGATAACCGTTCTGTAGTAGATCAGGCTCATGAGATACAGGTCATTGCCAAGGAACTCGAACTCCTGAAGTGTGCCTTACCCGACAAGTTTGTGGCTGGATGTATTATTGCGAAATTACCTTCTTCATGGAGTAATTTCGGAACAGCACTCAAACACAAGAGACAAGAGTATTATGTTGAGAGTCTGATTGGGTCTCTTGAAATTGAGGAGAAAGCTCGGGAAAAGGACGCCGTGTCTAAGGGTGATGGAGGGCAGTCTAGTGCCAATGTGATACAGAAACCCTCAAGCAAGAACAAAGGGAAATTTGTCAAAGCCCAACACAACCAACTTCAAGAAGAAGAACAACAACAACAATCAGGATGATAGAACTTGCTTTGTGTGCGGTGAGACTGGTCACATGGCCAAGAAGTGCCCACAACGCAAAGGAAAGAAGGCACCTGTAGGACAGACTTCTAAGTCTGTCAACGTTACCATTGGAAAGACTGGAGATAGGACTGGGTATGGTAATTTACCTACTGTTCTTTCAGTTAGTCAATCTACCAATTGGTGGATTGATACAGGAGCTCATGTACATGTGTGTGCTGATATTTCGTTGTTTTCTTCTTATCAGGTCGCCTGGGATTCCTCCGTCCTAATGGGGAATGGGTCACATGCTACTGTTCATGGTGTTGGCACGGTAGATCTGAAGTTTACTTCGGGAAAGATCGTGCAGCTGAAGAACGTGCAGCATGTCCCTTCTATAGACAAGAATCTCGTTAGTGGCTCCCGTTTATGTAGAGACGTGCTTAAGTTGGTATTTGAGTCTAATAAAGTAGTCGTGTCTAAAAATGGATATTTTATTGGTAAAGGCTATGAGTGCGGAGACTTGTTCCGCTTTTCCCTTTCAGATTTCTGCAATAAGACTGTGAACCATATTTGTGGCAGTATGGATAATGAGGCTAACGTTTGGCACTCACGTCTATGTCATATTAATTTTGGTTTGATGTCTCGGCTTTCCAGTATGAATTTAATTGCAAACGTTTCCATCACCAAAGGTTCTAAATGCCATAGCTGTGTGCAATCAAAGCAACCTCGTAAGCCTCATAAGGCTGCCGAGGAGAGAAACTTGGCACCACTAGAACTCATGCATTCAGATCTTTCTGAGATGAATGGCGTGTTGACGAAGGGTGGAAAACGATATTTCATGACATTGATTGATGATGCAACTAGGTTCTGTTATGTGTATTTATTGAAAACGAAAGATGAGGCTTTAGACTATTTTAAAATCTATAAGGCAGAAGTTGAAAACCAATTAAACAGAAAGATAAAAAAGACTTAGGTCAGATCGTGGTGGAGAGTATTTCTCAAACGAATTTGACTTATTTTGTGAGGAACATGGCATTATACATGAGAGGACGCCTCCTTATTCTCCCGAGTCAAATGGGATTGCCGAAAGGAAAAATCGCACATTGACTGACTTGGTGAATGCCATGTTAGACACTGCGGGCTTACCTAAGGCATGATGGGAGGAGCCTTTGCTAACATCTAATCATGTATTAAATAGAGTTCCTAACAGAAATAAGGACAAAACACGATGCGAGGTATGGATTGGGAGAAAACCATCACTTTCTTACTTGCGTACATGGGGGTGCTTGGCGAAAGTTAATGTGCCAATAACTAAGAAACGCAAGCTTGGACCTAAAACTGTGGGCTGTGTCTTTCTGGGATATGCTAATCATAGCATTGCTTATAGATTTTTGATAGTTAAATCTGAGGTACCTGACATGCACGTTGGTACAATTATGGAGTCTCGAGATGCAACGTTCTTTGAGAATATCTTTCCAATGAAAGATGCACATAACACTACTAATCAACCTTCTGAAATAATTCCCAGTTCATTCACACCTCCTGAACCTTCTGAACATACACATGAACTTGTAAATGAGGAGGATGACAGTGAAGCTCCTAGAAAGAGCAAGAGACAAAGGATTACCAAATCCTTTGGTGATGATTTTACTGTGTACCTTGTGGACGACACTCCCAAGTCTATTTCAGAAGCGTATGCATCTACTGATGCAGACTACTGGAAGGAGGCTGTCCGTAGTGAAATGGATTACATTATCGCTAATGGAACCTGGGAGCTGACAGATAAACCTTATGGGTGAAAACCTGTAGGGTGCAAGTGGGTGTTCAAAAAGAAGCTTAGGCCTGATGGTACTATTGAAAAGTACAAGGCTCGTCTTGTTGCCAAGGGCTATACTCAGAAAGAAGGCGAAGATTTCTTTGACACTTACTCACCTGTTGCTAGACTGACCACAATTCGAGTACTACTTGCTTTGGCTGCCTCACATGGTCTTCTCGTTCATCAAATGGACGTTAAGACAGCTTTTCTTAACGGAGAGCTGGATGAGGAAATTTACATGGAACAGCCTGATGGATTTGTAGTAGAAGGTCAAGAAGGCAAGGTGTTAAAACTGTTGAAATCTTTGTATGGTCTGAAACAAGCCCCTAAGCAGTGGCATGAGAAGTTTGATAGAACACTGACATCTGCAGGCTTTGCTGTCAATGAGGCAGATAGATGTGTATACTATCGCTATGGTGGGGGTGAGGGAGTTATTCTATGCTTGTATGTGGATGACATCCTGATTTTTGGGACAAACATCAATGTGATAAATGAGGTAAAATCATTCTTGTCTCAAAACTTTGATATGAAAGATCTGGGAGTGGCTGATGTTATTCTAACCATTAAATTGTTTAGAGGTGAGGATGGGATTACACTTTTGCAATCTCATTATGTGGAAAAGGTCTTGAGCCGTTTTGGCTTTTCTGACAGCAAGCATTCTCCAACACCTTATGATCCTAGCGTGTTACTTCGTAAGAATTAGAAAATTGCTAGGAATCAGCTGGAATATTCTCAGATAATTGGCTTACTTATGTACCTAGCTAGTGCAACAAGGTCAGACATCTCCTTTGCTGTGAGCAAGTTGAGCCGGTTTACATCTAACCCAGGAGATGATCACTGGAAGGCGCTTGAGCGAGTGTTGCGCTATCTGAAAGGTACCTCGAACTTTGGACTTCACTATACTGGGTATCCGTCAGTGCTGGAGGGTTATAGTGATTCCAACTGGATCTCTGATGCTGATGAGATCAAAGCCACTAGTGGATATGTTTTCACTATTGGTGGTGGTGCTGTTTCATGAAGGTCTTGCAAACAGACCATTTTGACGAGGTCAACCATGGAAGCAGAGCTTGCGGCACTAGACACTGCTACTGTTGAGGCAGAATGGCTACGGGATCTATTGATGGATCTACCTACGATGAAAAAGCTAGTGCCAACTATCCTTATGAACTGTGATAATCAAACCGTTATCGCTAAAGTGAACAATTCTAAGGATAATATGAAATCGTCTAGACATGTCAAGAGATGATTGAAGTCTGTCAGGAAATTAAGAAACTCCGGAGTTATAACCTTGGATTACATCCAAACAGATAAAAACCTGGCAGATCCCTTTACAAAGGGACTATCACGGAATGTGATAGATAGTGCATCGAAGGAGATGGGTATGAGACCCATGTGAGTTATCTATGGTAGTAACCCAACCTATGTGATCGGAGATCCCGTGAATTAGGATCTGAGAAAAACAAGCCATTAGTTAACTGGAGGAGAGTAATTTCAACCCTCTCTATGTGAAGATGCAATACTCTCAGAAACTGCAAGGCAGGTTGGTTAAGGCCTTAATGTGTTCCATTGGCTTTCAGAAGCGAAGACGCTATCCTGCAGAACGTTCTTGAAAGAACACACCTATATGAGCCCGACTGCTAGTCGCAGTCTATGGAGATCTTGGGTAAATCTCCTACTAAGCTCATGAAGAGACCAAGGAGTATGACTTATACGCTCCAACCGAGGGGTAGCATACTGGCAGCCTAGTATCAGTTAAGTCTCTAAGTGAAGCTTGCTTGCACCAAACTTGCAATTCAAGACGTAGTCCATTGTTCAAGTTGTGAGTAAGTGTAGCTTGGAGTTCTAGGTGGATGTTCAACCTTAATCGGTCTCCATCGAAACACTGATATATAAACAGTACATTGGAATTCAGGCAAATCTCTATGGGATTTTGAGATCTGGTGGGGGATTGTTGAATTATGTGGGCCAAGCCCATACAATAAGAATAATTCCTAAATTAAATCTCAAAGGCCCACTCATGCAAAGGAGGCTTGCATGTGAACTTTAGTACCATATTGCTAGTTCTAGGAGAGGAAGACCACCTTAAAAGGGATGGTGCACTCTTAGCCACTTGAGGCATGTGTGGGAGGGAACTAGAGGATCACACGCGCGTGCGCTCGCTCGCCTCGCCAGGGCGCGGGCGCACGGCACCTGCGTGAATGGTCCGCCAAAATCGGCTCCAGGTGCATGCGCAGATGCGGCTTCCTTTTGCAGTTTTATTTTTGCTGTTTTGAGTGGCGGTGAATCCGGATCGGTTACGCGTGACTAATCCGTTTCGGTTTTGAGTTATGGAGAACGTGCAGACGTCTTGATCACACGTCCTGATTATTCTATAAATACTGAGTCGCCGCCTCCATACGGAATAAGCGAAAATCAATCTAGGGTTTTTTGCCTCCTCCATTGTGCTGCGTCGTCCCACGTAGTCTACTCTGTCCCGTCCGCCGGCGTGCACTGTCGTTCGGGAGAGCAGGTCTCCGGAACCGTCGCCTTCGAAGTCCTGCACCGGGAGAGGGCGAATAAGGATTTTGGGAAGCGCTCTGCGCGATTGCTTGCTGTAGCTCTGGCTCGTCTTCCTCGTCGTTTGGCTTCGGCGAGTCGTCATCGACCTCGTGTCATCCACACCGTGCCTGCAGCGTCAACATCGACAAACCAATCAGAACAAAATCGTCGGTACGTAACAGTCATGTTCTCCGTATTAGATCTGTTTATGTATAGTCTCCTGGTTTACATGTCTAGATCTTTTATGCCTGTGATGGTTCTGTTATTTTGCGTGCATGATGTCATGCTTTATTTATGGAATAAATTGAACTTACATGTGCTTATATTTTCAACAGCATGTACATCAGGCTAAACAGCTAGAGAAACACAGTAATGACATCATATTGGCCGTCTCAAGAGTCAAGAGTGATGGATGGAAGATTATGAATGGATAGTAGCACAAGGTAAATTCTCAAGTATATAGCAAGTGAAGACAGGGCCACATGGTACCAGTAGTGCTATTGTACAGCAACCTATCAACTTCGATGCACTGTCCAAAAGCTTCTGCCTTGCTAGCAGCAGTAGTAGAAAACACACGGCGGCAGCTTGGACAGTTGGGTGAGACGAAACAGTGAATTCGTGAAGGAAACCTGCATGCTCTGCAAGAGACAAACCACGCATGCGATGGTGAACCCGTGCACTGAAATTGAGAGGGGTCAACTCAGCCCATGCGATCCCACCGGCGTACACACAGGGTGGCCGAACGGATGGATGCAGCGATTGCAGCCGTAGCTGCGCTGCAGTGGTGCGATGAGAAATGCGTGAGGCTGGTTGGAGACCCTACGGGCGGGCGTCGGATGGGGGGACACGGAACATGGCGGAGCAGGGGTTGAGTGGAGATCAACCCTGGAAAGCGCCGACCTGATGCGCCCATCGGACGCAGGTCGATTCGCACCCTCCACCCCCACCCTACTCCTCGCCATACCATTGGCTCCTCTGCTAGGATTGCTAATAGGGTTAGATCTTTAAATTAGGCTGCTTCAAAACTACAAATAGATTAGATTTATTTTGGGTCCATCGTTATTTGGACTAGATCTAGGGTAGATTGGGCTAAGCCTAGGTCTTATCGTTTTATACTATATGAGTAACTAAGCACATCCATCTAATCGAGGAATCGACTACAAACTACACCCTCGATCTCGTCTTTTCATGTTAGATGTCATCTGCCTCCCCGTCGCCTCCACTCTCCCTCACTGGCGCAAAGCCTTGTTGACACTGGCCTCTTCCCAACAGCCTCCACTCTCCCTCACTGGGCACCACGACGCGAAGCCTTGCCAACGCTGACCTCTTCCCCGCTGTCCCACTCCCTCTCATTGGTCGCCATCCCTGCTCTCTCAATGTCACCACCACAACCATATCCAACGGGATCCTTGTCGACACCAACCTCTTCTCCACCGCCTCCACCTGCTCTCATCGCCGTCACCTACCATCGCATGGCCAGATCTGGTGGGATCTTGCTACATCCGAGCAATGCTTGCTTCCTTATTTCCCTCTCCGGTCAGATCTAGCCATGGGGATAAGAGGAGGCGGTGTTCGGCGGAGCGGCTACATGAGTCAACTCAGGTGATTTGGTACGGTTGTGAGGCAACGACGAACTTGGGTGGCAAAGGAGTCATGCCAGATGGGATGCATGCTGAGGAGCACGGTGTGACCTGTCCACATCACCGATGTTGATGAAACCCTCTCCTGTCTTCACCACCTCCTTCACAGCCGCCACCTCCACCAAAGTGTGGCAGCAACAGCGAGTCATCTCTCTCCTTCTCTCTCTTCTTGCTTGAGCTGGGTGTGTTCTCTGGTTTGGGTCAAGGCCCAAACCCTTTTTTGGACTTGGATAGGACCTAGGCTTATTTATTTTGGGCTTAAACTTGATTGGATCGAAGGAATTGAATTTCAGATTTGGACCAGGTTGTGCTAGGCATCGGCCCATTAGCAGCCCTAGATCCTGCTTCTGCTTCGCCGTATTTCCCTTTTTCGTTCTATGTTCATATCATGAGTACAGTTAGATCCGTAACAATCACCTGTACAAATTAGGATATATTTTCCACTGTTCACTTCTCGAAATCTGACTTTAGTGGTTAATTGGGTGCATTCTTTTTTGGCCACGGCTGATGGTTTTTGGTTTTATTATGAACGTTTGTGCGAATGAACTAAATATCGATAAACCGACAAGCCGCTTTGAATAGGCTGTTTCGATAAACTACTTCAAAACGGCAGTGGAGACATTGTTCTTTTTATTTATTTTATAAAAGTTATAAGGTGTAAGTTATAAATTAAAAAGAACTAAACCAAGAGTCTGATCATGAGGTGGCTAAGAAAAGCGTGACACGCCACTGCAAGATTGTGTGCGTGGCACCGCGTCGGTAGCAACTAGCAAGCATGGTTGCGTCCACGGAAGATCCTGCGTCGGTACCGCGCGATTCCTAGTGGCAGAGAAAGAAAAAGAAGAAAAAAAGAGTAGCAGTGCCAATATCCAGCGGACCACCCGCGCACCAAACGACAGCGAGCACGGCAAGGCGCCAAAACTGCACTGCTGGGATTACGACCTGAAAACTTGGACAAACAGTGCGTGCCAACACGGTGGGAGGCTGCAAGAAAGCAAGCAAAGCTCTTGTTTTGTTCCTCTACTCTACTCATCTCATCTCATCTCATCTTCCCCCTTTGATGTTTATACATCATGTGTAAGATCGCATATCACCTACCGATCGATGTCCGTCGCATCTTAAAATGTTCGATCTTCTCCTCATTTTTCCCATGGAAAACCACAGTTTGGTCCCTCGTATTATGACATTAGCAGCTGCATCACCGCATGCCTTTGCTTTGTTGCCGCCTTCCAATTTCCAGTCACCTTCGTAAATGAATTTCTTTCCCTTTCTTTCTCTGTCGTGATTGATTGCAACTCCGATAGAAGCTTGGATTGTGAGGCCTATCAGATATTCTCTTCCCTGATAGTAGATTTTCCCAAGCAATGGCGACGAGCACTGAAAGATTGGCTCAATTAGACCAGTCCTACTAAATGGTAGTTTGGTAGGCAATTACAACCTCAAAGTATACTTGATTACAACTTCAAACGAGTGCCAATTAGGCCCCCCCTCTAGCTTTAGTACCTGTAATCTTTTTTGCAACATCGCCATCAAGAAGGAGAGATGGAATCTTGGCTATGCTTGTCCATTTAGTGGGGCTGCACAAGACAAAAGGTGTTGCCGTGTCCAATCATGGCCAAGGGAAAATGCTCTTGTTCTGTGCTTGTGAGGCTAAACTACTATATGTCTATATGATATCAGATTCAGGCCACATCAGTAACTACTCCCGGTAACAAAAGTTTATCCATGAGATAATTAAGTCATGCGCTGAATGTCAAATCCGCATGACAACAATTCAACAGATGTATAGACCTGTGGCCTTTATTACCATATAAAGCTAAACCTATGTATAATGTATACTTGTACTACCAGTGGCGGATCCAAGAATTTCAAAATGAGTATTCAAAATTATAAAATATTGTTCAATTGAAAACATAAAAGTCCACAGTAGCGAAAATTAAAGTACAATTAGTTATATTAGAGACAACATCTCAAATAATATAAAGAAATTCTAAAATAATAAAAAAATTAACACGACGATACTTCATACATTGGAAACAAGATATAATATCATGCAGACAAACACACAAAAAGGAAGCAACTTCAGCAAGGAGTGAAAAACAAAACTCAAAGACTAATGGTTTTAACCATGATGATTGGAATTAGAGATGAACTGTTTCCCTGGAACTACTAATTTGAGTCAAAGTTCAAATCGGAATAATTCTATAATAGAGTTGTACAATCACAACGAGATGCTTTAATCAAGCTAAAAGACAATTCTCTTTGTTAGAGTTTTGTATTTCCAAGCAGAAGTTCAAAAGTGCTTTTATCATGAACATACTTTGTTGAACGGTTTCTAACAAGCAACTTAAGTAGTATGCTAAATAAAATATGGATTAGACAGTCAGACATCAAAAGGGATCAAATCATCCAAGTGTCCAACAGTATGCAAAAACTTTAGAATCATTATAGATACCTCACTTGTTTAAGCAAAATATAACTCACGCCTTTATTTAGACACATAATTTTGCTTCAAATCAGAGATCGCTAAGGGAGTAGGAGACAGAGGGATTATTGGATTAGGGATATGGGGCCATGACGTCATGGAGGTCACTAGGTTGGGGAGGGTGAACCTGTGCGGCTGCACCGCATTGGCGAGCGACGATGGCAAGGTGACTTGCGTTGCGAAACGGCCGCTCCAGTACTCCTTTAAGACCAAAAGCTCATGCGCCACCAAATAGAGAGACAAAGAGGAGAGACTTGAGTGAGAGAAAAGACTGAGTGAGACCTAGAGTTTCTGCCATGTGTCATGTGAATCATGGTAGTGGCCTAGTGGGTCTAGGCCAGTATTTGGTACCAATTTAGGCTTAGGAAAGGGAAATAGGCCAAAAAAATTAGCAATAATTTAGGCTGACTGGGTATGAACAAAATGAATTTGGCCTAACTACTAATATACATATATATTATACCTTATATATAGTAGATTTTTGGGCAAAAATTTTGGGTATTCGACTGAATACCCATAACTTACACTGGAACCGCCCCTGTGTACTACTTGAGAAACGTCTCATGGTTATGTGTATGCGTATGTGTATGCTTTTGGTATTCTCCTAAGTAACAGGTTAAGCCGTTTAGGTGATTGTTCTTCTTGGGCAAATGTGGTGAAAGGGGCGAAAACCGTGAAAGGGATGCATCACCTTAGAAACAGTGAAAAGCTGTAGGTGAGAGCGATGGCGGGAAGTGGCACATTTATGCAATGTTGATCAGTACACTATTCAGCACAACTTTTAATCTTTTTGTTGTTCCCCACAATCAATTTCATCGACTAATATCCAAGGAAAAGAATGGTTACCATGGAGGCACATGCATGTAGCAACAGTTAGTAGGATTGACTTGGAGTTTCACCAGTTACTAATCAAGGAAAAAAATGGTTACACAAACTCGTTTCATCTCCATATACTCCTCTAAGTTGAATTCAGCAACTTCAAAATAGGACTACAGAAATTCTCTCAAATGTTACTACCACAGTTTTGCAAGAATTAAGGGTGACGGTTATATATAGCTGAACAAGAATAACAAACAGATGCGCGAGGGCCAATCGTTTGCGTGCATCGATCGAGCTATCCATTTTGTGTAATAAATGTGAAAAGTTGCCCTTCATGTTCCGGCTTTCTTATTTGTGTCTAGCTAGAAAGAAACAAGAAAGGGAAAGAAAGAAAGCTAATTGCATACATGTGAGACCATGTGAAGGTTATCTTATGGTTGTGATGAGTAATTGACTTTTGAATTAGAGTATTTGTGGAGTTTAAGTTTGGTTTTTGAGGGTTTTGTAAGAATTGCATTTAAGTTGGACTATTTTATGGAGGTATCAGAAAAATCATAAGTACCGCAGTTATAAACGTGGTAGTACCGCAAGACGGTAGTTCCGCTCTGAGTTGCAGTATGTTTTTCCAGAGAGGTCCAGCACGGGTTTGCAAGGTGCAGAAGAACTGCTTTGGGGAGCGGTAGTACTGCAGTGCGATCGTACCAGCGTGTTAAGAGTGGTACTACCGATCTTTCCAGAAAAGCAGGACTTTTGGGGATTTTGTCATGGTTTGACCTGGGTGTTATTGCTTGTGTGCATATGGGTTTATTGTTTGATCCTAGATTTAGGATTAGTATTTGGGTGCATAAATTTTGCATTAGCATTGTTTGAATGAATGGTGCAATTGATGACTTTGTGTGTTGTGTGGTGCTATGTGACGGTTTGCTTGCTGTTGTTGGCTGCAGGACTTCGGAGCTAAGTCATGGTGAGGCGTAGAAGGACCAGGACTAGGAACAGGCTGGTGTTGAGGTCCAGAATAATCATGGAGATACCGAAGAGATGACTGAGATTTGCGGGGTAGTTGCAATATGGGACAACAAGAAACCAGAGTGGGAGCTACCAGTGGTGATCATGATGGGCAACAGCAGGGTGGACCAAGACTAGGCTAAGGGAGGAGTCGAGGTCTAGATGGTCAAGGAAGCCAAGTGTCGTCATGTGCGAGAAGAAGCATGTGGTGCGTCAACTGACTTAATCATTTGCAAGCGAGGACAGTTTGGTGGGATCTGGATACATGAGAAGTTTGGCGGCAAGTTATTAGGGCCACATGAAAGATGGTGAAGCATGTGGATGCTTCGTGGCAAACTAGGAAGATGATAGAGGGGTATTTTGATAAACTGCTTAATACCGGAAGTATGTGAAACCGCGGCGTTGGGCTAAGTGGTTAAGGTCCTATATGTGTTGAAAATGTGAAGTAGATTAAATGTTGATGCACTAATGGGTTAATAGTTGTAAGCCGCTTTGAGAAGCGTGCATGAGTAAGCGGTGGAGATGTCTGTTGGAGACAAGATCACATCCATCTAGGCTTGATTTAGAGGAAGTTCTTGAGGAAACCCCATTTTTTGCTTGATTTGGCCTTAAAGTGTGAGTTCTTGATCCGAGGGTATTTGAGTTGATTTTTTTGTGTTCTAACTTACTGTGATATGTGAGAATACATCTAGACCCATTTTGGTCATCATTCACTCATGAGCAAATTGTATTCACCAATTTTGGTTTTGACTCGGTTTTGGGAAACCTTCCAACAAACTGAAAAATGTCTCAACTTTGGCCATTATTATTATGATCGTTTGTTGGAATAGGTTTACAATACTCTGGAGAAGATCCCTGCAAAGTTTCATGTCATTTATATCTATGAATCAAAAGTTACATCAAATTTGGTTTTTGAAGCTTTGTTGAAGGCCTCTGTTCATTGTATGTTTTCTATGGTTTTTCAACCACGTTCAGGCTTTCAACCACACTACCTATTTTTTGCCACGTTTGATTCGACCACTTACTGGTCATCAACCATACTGGCAGTGCTTCGACAAGTTTCGACCACTTTGGTTACGACCGCTGATTGGTCGTCGACCTCACTGGTCGAGGTTCAGTTTAGTTCAACCACCTTAGTTTCAATCGCTCAATGGCCGTACACCACTCTGGTCATATTCTGAACTGTTACGACTACCTTGGTCATCGACCACGACGGTTTTAAACCACCTGTTGACCTTCGACTACGTTGGTTTCGACCACGTTGATTTTCGACCATGTTGGTTTTCAATCACTCTTTGGTCGTTGACCACTCGAGTCGAATTTCGACCATGTTAGTTTTGACTATATTGGTTATGACCACGTTGGTTTCCGATCAGGTTGCGCTCAACTCTGTGGGACTTTCGACCACGTAGTCGAATTTTGAGCACGTTGGTTTCGACCACGTGATTACGACCACATTGGTTTCTGATCAAGTTGCGCTTAACTCTGTGAGACTTTTGACCATATAGTCAAAGTTCGTCCACATTATTTTTCTGACTGGTTTTGCTCAGCTCGGAGAGTCTCTGGTTTTCCACTGTGATTGCTATCCTAATCTTTATATATTTGTAGCTATCAGAGTAAAGAATAAGTGAATACTGGTGAAGAAATTTTAAGGCACCATTCACCTCTCTTTGTTGCCTATATATATATATATATATATATATATATATATATATATATATATATATATATATATATATATATATATATATATATATTGCGACACCATGATTTTAAATTTTTAAATGCATTAATTCCATCTAAATTCAGGTATACTTTTGAAAATATCAGTTTTAGGGTATATACTCATCTATAACAATTCAAATGAAACATATAAGTTTGAAAAAATATACTCAAATTCAAAGTTTTGAATGAATTTATATTACATACTTTGTTGATTTTTATATATAATCAGTATATACCTACAATCAAACTATCATCAAAAAAAGGTAACTACAATTTGAAATTTAGTTCAAACTTTTTTGAACTAGTTAGTAAGCTAGTTAAACTTGACATCTACAAAATTTTAAAATTTTCCATATATATATTTTAGACCATGGTGGCTATATGTCTCGTCTTGCGCCAGTAAGTAATCTAGTCAAGCTTTATGTATGTGCGCACTGACGATCTACTACGTACTTAATTTGGGGTTTCGGTCATAGTGCACACAGATTACAGGGACATGCATGATATAAGCTCAGTGACGTGGTAAAAGCTTTTCATTTCGTTCTTTCAGATTCTTCTGTGTGCATTTCATTTCACTAGCTAGACTCGCAGTTGGGAGCTGAAGTTGGTTGGCTGCACAAGTACTTTGGATCGATCGATTGCCTCATAAGATCAGATTCTTTCTGATGATCGATATTGCCGTGTTTCTACTGTTCTACTGACTCTAGGTGAATACAGCTTTGAATTAAAAGAAGGAACACCTTTAATCACTGTTCAGTGCAGTCACAGTTTCCTTCGAAACACGAGTCAATTAACCACGGAACAAAAGGTAAAAAAAAACTTGTCAACGCGATCCATGAAAAGGCTGGCCAGGCATAGTCGCATACATACAGTAACCGAACGACTCGATTTGATCTTGACAGAAACTCAGACAACATGATCATGATGATGAGTAAAGAGAAAAATCTCATTTGACATAATGTGCTGTGCCATGAAAAGAGTATTTGCCTCCATGCACTTATTTCTCCCCCACGTTCTCCTCGTACACCACGACAGATTTTGCCGATCAATATTTCAACCCTACCACCATGGCACCATATGACCATACCATGCATACACCTTCTTCACAGGGAAATTCAACATTACAGCAGCAACCATACGAAAACAGAGAGAAAAAAGCGCGATTTTTAACACGAGATTGATGCGCTCGCGCAAAGCCTAGTTCCACATCCACCAGCTGATCTGGCCGTCGTCCTCGTCGTCGTCCGCGTGGTGGTGGTGCCCGTGGCCGGCGAAGAGGACGCCGGCTTCGTCGGCGTAGTAGCTGCAGCCCTCGTCGCTGCCCGCGCCGTCGTCCTCCTCCGACTGGATCCCCCCCGCGCCGTTGTCCACGGGCCCCATCACGCAGTCGTGGTACTCGTCGCCCCCCGGGAAGTAGGACTCCACGCTGCTGTCCACGGCGGCGACCCGGCTGCCGCACCCGAGCAGCGCGTCCGCGTCCACCACCGCGCTCCCGCCGCTGCCCGTGCTCAGCCTGTCCTCAGCCTTCACCTGCTGCACCTCGCACGCAGCCACCGCCGCATCCTCCGCCGCCGGTTGCTCGGCCGCGGAGACCTTCACGTCCGCTGCAGGCAGCTCCGACGCGTCGTCGACGGCAGCGCCGACGCTGACCTCCACCGCCTCTTTCTCTTGCAGCTTCTCGGTCAACGACACCACCTGACGGCACAGGAACGTGGACTCAGAAACGGAGGCCATGAAAGGTACAGTTAAGGCTGAGTGGAGGAGGAGGTGGCGGTTACCTGCGACCGGAGGCGGTGGTTGTTTTGGAGGAGGGCTTCGTTGTCGGCACGGAGGGCGTCGAGGGATGCCTTGAGGCGGTCGTAGTCGCGCTCGAGCTGCTTGGTCTTCCACCGGGCGCGGCGGTTCTGGAACCAGACGGCCACCTGCCGCGGCTGCAGCCCCAGCTTCCGCGCCAGCTCCGTCTTCCGCTCCGGCTCCAGCTTGTTCTCCTCCTCGAAGCTCCTCTCCAACAGATGCACCTGATACGCGCGCGTCAGCGCGTGCATGCATCGATCCAATCGTCAGAACTCAGCTGAACAGAGTATTATCATCTTCACGTCGTACTAAAACCAAATCAAGAACCTATACTAGCTAGGTAAGTAGATAATTACCTGCTCCGGTGTGAGGCGTCGCTTCTTCTCCGGCAGCTGCTCGTCGTAGTACTCTTCCTCGAGCAGCTCGTCGGGCGAGGTGAAGAAGGGCCGCTTTACGCCGCGCCCTCCTTCTTCCATGCCGAGCACCGGTCTCCCCCCTTCATTACTCCCACATCGCAGCCCCAATCAGTAAACAAATCACCTCCCCGCAAAAGCTAGCTAGCCAAATCAAGAACAGACCAACAGGAAGAAATTTAGATGAGACTAATACCTCGATGGAACATGCCGCCGCCGCCGCCCGCGCCGCAGTCCAAGAAGAGCATCTGCCCGGCGCCGGAGCCCGACGTGTTGAAGATGAGCCGGCCAGATTCCATCACAGGGACCAGATCAAAGCTAGAGGTTGCCTTACTTGTCAGAGGAAATCAGATCAAACACGTACGTCGATGTATGTACAGCTAGTTTGCTGTGGCGGAGCGGGTCTTATAAGAAGCAGGATGAGGAGGCGATGGTGGCGGCGATCTTGTGGCGGAAGAAGCTGGTGCTCCACAGAAGCCTCGTCGAGGTCTTCATCGGCGTGAGCGACAGCCCCATCATGCACTCCCCAACCCCGAGGTTCCGCGAGATCTCCTCAGCCGCGCGCGGAGGAGACCACTGGCCGGAAGACTTAACAGCCTTCTCTCTCTCCCCGGAGCTCGGCCGGAGAAGACGGGACAATTCGGCTACGCTCCGGCGGCCGGAGAAGGTTGGTGGTGGAATGGAATAATGGTGGTTCGAAAAGAAAGGAGAATTCTTTTCTTGGTTCGTTAATGTGCTTATTCCAGTGAGGGATTTATTTTTTCTATTTTATGATAATATTTTTTTTCTAGTGGAGGGCTCCGAAGCTAAACTTTGAAGAAATGGAGAGGGGGCTTCTTATAGGCGCGGGGCGGCGTGGATTGACGGATTTGCCCCTCGGTGGCAGCGGTGGTGGGACGGAACGGAATGGCGGGCCAGGGAGAGGAACGGAACGGAGTTAGAGGCCGGGGTATCTGATCTGATCCTCTGCGCTGAAAGGTAAAAAATGTAGCCTAGTTAAAGATCTTCTGTGGAGAAAACTATAGGGATTTGTCTTCTCTGTGTTGAGGTTGCATCCACTACACTATGGGTCTCCACGGGGAGTACAGAAAACCGCTGTGTTTGCATTTTGCATGCTCGATCGCGTCCTCAACTCCACTGTTTCTCTCGGTTGAAATTATCGTCCATGAATCATCCCTAATAATCATGTATTATGATATTTTTGTGTATATACTTTGTCAAATTATATGTTAGCATTTGTCAATTATTCTATGTAAATATGTTTTTTTAAGAGAGTGCCATATGCACAATAAACGTGATTTAATATTGTAGTTTGCAAGATGCCTTTCATGATTGTGAACAATCACTTAACTTTATCTTCTTGAGAAAATAGATTTACATAAAATACATTGTTTTTAAGATATTTAGGTAAATTTCCAATGCTATATGTTAGCACTTTGTGTATTTGTCGATTGTATCTAAGAAAATATCTCAACGTTTTCAAATAATTTAAGAGGCGTGCTTTATCATCTTTTCTGGCTTTTCAGTCAGCTATGCCTAGAGTACAATGTAATTACTAGCTAGCCTGATGATTGTGATTGATTTAGAAAATTTCCAGACTTTAGGACAAACATACATCAAGTATTAACTCTTTTGAGCGTTAAATTGATTCCCGTGTCTGTGGATGAGGGGACTTTCTTTAATTTTTTGTATTTAGTTCAAACCTAAGAATCCAAAAATAAAATACACCCTGTCCAGACGTGTGCTAAATAGATATTTACAATTCAACAAAAACCAAGTCATCAATTATATGTGTGGAGGTAGACAACACATACATTATCCTAGTAGTGATTGTTTACATCTGTATGAACAGATTTTGAAATATTCCTCCAGTTTCATAGTATCTGTTCAATTACCCTGAAATACTCCTTCAGTGTCATAGTATCTATTCAATTACCCCGCGCATACATAGCAAGCATGCATAAAATCTAAATTAAAACTAATGGAATAATACCATGCTTACACATGTGAAACGACGGATTACAACCACTTAACACAGTTCATCACATCACTAATTCACTAATAGCACAGATGGCGGATGAAAAGTTGCAACACCTACACCCTCGATCACCACAATGGACAACTACTGTGAAAAAAACAATTTCCAGTAAATTGGAAACACGGAAATAGTTTTTGCTGTAAAGAATGCACGTACGTAGTAAATCCGCACTAAATCCAAGAGAGGAACGGCAGAACAGGTGACGGATAGCCAATCGGTGATTAGTCCATGCCGTCCTGTCGGGTAACTGTCCAGTGATAGGGAATCCAAATTATCCAGCGGAATGGAATCCACGGGGTAAGCGGTCTTTGCGTCCGAACCGAGCGCCACCCAAAATGACCATTTCGCCCTCACGTCTCGTTTTATTTAGTTTATAACTTATTATAGTTTATGGTTTTTCTTAAATAAATAAAACAATTTCTTTACCGTTGTTTCGAAGCTACTTATCGAGATAGTTTTTTCAAAATAACTTATTAACTTATTAATATTTAGTTTGTTTATATAAATATTTATACTAGACTCAAAAATAATAAGCTGCAGTTAAAAACACGCTAAGCCTACGGTGTGGCTGGCGTCTGGCGACATCCAATGTGGTAGGGCACGGGACCGGAGGAGTTGGTCCATGTGGTAGGCTATTGGCCACAATTTGCACAAAAGATTCCCTTAAATCTCATCGATCCAGCGCATAGCACGTTCCAGCGATTTCTGCATGTTATCATCCCATGTGAGAAACTTGGTTGTTCACTTGTATTTTTCATGTATTTCTTCCATTTTGCTTTACAAAGAAATGTGTGGCTTTGGTCCATGCACCACCAATGGAGTTGCTGATGCTTCCTATAGGTTATAGGGTGTAGGTTGGGGCGCACCATGACGGCAAAGTGGTTGTTCAAGCTGCCAAAGCCCGAGAATAGTTAAGAAAGCTGATGCCCTGCCCCTGCTGATTGCAGAAATGACGGTAATCTTGTACGAAATTTTATAATATCCCTTAATTTGTCTTATATTAATTCTGGTGTACAAGAGCATGTAAATCAGAAACAATCAAAGGCTATTGATTCCATGTTTCAGACGATGGCGTCGATGGAACTCAAGTAAATAGGCGCGCACCTAGCTCCTGATGTTGGAGCATCTCCATAGTCGCTTGACACTTCACTTTTATATGGCCCTCTCTCTCTCTCTCTCTCTGCCTGCTACACATACAATGTGGCTATGTGATGCTACTATAAATTAAATAGTCACGCCGACGACAGTAGTTAAATTTTCGAGCATATTAGTAAACTGCTAACGGCACCATCGTCGTGCGTGGCAGGGTTTGGAGAAAGCACCACGCCACAATGGCGGCCTGCTTTTTCACACGGACAGGCCACTTTTTCGGCGGCCGCTTTTGATTTTCTATTAACAAACAAACAAAATAATTTTTTATTATCTTTCTAAAATATTTATCATGACAGTCTTTCAAAGTAGATTATCGATTTATCGGTATTCGGTTCGTCCGCACAAACACTCGTACTAAAATCAAAAGCCATTAGTTGTAGCTGAAAAGAACCCATCTATAAACTAAACATAGTTATTCTTTTTTGAGACCTACATGGGCTATTCATTGTAGATGCGAGATAGCTATGTAATTATTTAGGCACCATTCCAGACGGATTTTGGCTTCTAGAAATTATTCGAAACGCATTGGCTTCATAACGTGGTCCCCCCCCCCCAATTTTTTCTTTGTAATATTCGTAGAGATATAACAGTGTTTTTATTTTTCTTCAATTTTCTTTATTTGAATATCTAAAAAACTAACAGCCGCTACAATGTTATTCAGCTAAAAGGCAAAAGCCACAACACTGGGCCTTAGTCCGTGCACTGGTGTTCCAACTAACCATTTAATAGACTTCGACCAGTGTTGGCAAGATTATTTTACTTAGACCTTGTTTGGGAGGTCGAGTAAATTCAGTCAAACCAATAGATACTAAACTTTTAGCAAACAAAAGTAATGAAGTATCATTAGTTATTGTTTAGCTTAGGATGATAAAAATTCAACAACAAGTTTTTTTTTATAAGAAAATTCAACAACAAGTTAAGTCACTACAACATATCTTTGTTTATTAGTGGTACACATCGCATAGAGATGGCTAGCACTAATTGTAACTCAAAGTCGAACCTGGTGTAGCCGCACCTCCCAATCCCAGCAAGCAGCTAACCATCGCCAACAAGCAGTGCGTGGAAGTCAAGCATAGGGGATAGGTCCCCTTCGTCGACGCCGATTGGCTTGCTCCTGCAGCGCTTAGAGCAAAGCTAATAATACAGTTTTTAGCTGACTGTATCGACACTTACAGCCCACTTATCAGTCTATTTATATAGTAGTTTACAGTCAGCTGAAGTCTGTATGACCCACCCCTTTCTCTCACAAAGTTTCTTGGTTCTTGTGCTTTAGCTGGCTGTAAACTTACAGCCCACCTCTCTTCTCTCTCCTCCATCTTAGCATACAGACTACTAACAGCCTCTTATTATACTTGCTCAGTTGCTCTTAAGAGGTTAGCGTTTCCTAAAAAAACAAACAGAAAGGAGTGGTTTTTAGCCCTATGGTTCTCCATCCTCGGGAATGGACCGAGATCCCGACTAGGATTGAGCTTATCAAACAAACCGTACCGGATCAACCGTTACACTTGCATCCCTCTTAGAAAAGCAGCTGCACATTACGTCGAAACAGCCACAATTGCAAAGGAGTTCAAAGAAGTTGTGTAACATCCCCCTCTCCCTCGCCAAGCGTGTACATCAATCACTCCAAAAAAGAAGCAGGGACCAATTTGCCCGTTCGAAAGCAGCACATACTGTCACGTTTTGCACTTTCCCTTGCGTATGGAATCGGTATAGAAGTTTAAAAGAGGAAGAAGCGAGAAAATTACGTGGGCCCCCACGACGCTTCGCCGTTTGGAACGGAGCGTGCGATCGCCGAGCACGCCGAACTCGCACGTACGTAGCCGCCGGAGTACAGGTAACGAGACGGAGGGGGGGGGGGGTAACCGGAGCATGGGGGATCGACGAGCACGCGGGAAGCGGGGGGCAGCAGCGTAATTTCGGTCGAGATGGCGGGCCCACGGGGGTGTGAGTCATCTGTCACGGATGGCTTGGCTTACATGCACCACGTATGCCCGCACGGGCCCCACCACCGTCGCAGTAGCACATGGGCGCGCGCCCACCTGATCTTCTGCGCCTCCGCTTTCCTCGGGTGCGTGTACGGCTAGTGCTAGTACGCAAACCTTCGAAGTGTTCATATATGTAGCCCCTTGCAACGTTTTTACTTCTTCAATTTTTGCACCATAGCAGGAGGGGATGGCGCGCGTGGTTAGCCGAGGTGGTGTATAGGGGTGCAAATGGGTCGGATTCGAACGGATATTATTGTTATCATATCTTAACCCATATTTTTTCTTCGGATTCGGTACCAATCGGATTCGGTGCCGGATCGGTCGGGAGTAACCCATTTGTAAGGAATGCATGCAGTACAGCAAATGGAGTAGGAGGACGTATTGTCAAGAACTTGATGTTACTACTTAATAGCTGATGTGGAAGATTTTATTTTACCATTGCAAAAGAAAATGAAACGTCAAATAGTAGCACTAACCTGAAATCAAACTTGAAGACGTATCGGATTCGGACGGATATTGCTGTTACCATATCCTAACCCATATTTTTTTCTCCGGATTCGGTACCAATCAGATTCGGTGCCGGATCGATCGGGATTAACCCGACCCGTTTGCACCCCTAGCGCCCGTAGGCCAGCAGAGCTGGCCTTACGCAGCAAGCTCGGCTGAGCTAGCGCGACGAGACAACAGGATTTGATCACTATTTAAGAGAGGATCCAAGATCTATAAATGTATCGATGAATGGGGTCGTGTTTATGTTGTCAAATTTATACGTATATATACATACTAGGTCTTAGCTAGTAGTTATAAGACGCATACATATATACATCAAGTGTAAACTAGCACTAGTGCGTAATATATATATATATATATATATATATATATATATATATATATATATATATATATATATATATATATATATATATATATATATATATATATATATATATAAGCAAAATAACAGGTGCACCATGGTGCCCAAGCTCCATAATTAAAACTTTCCATCAATGATTAAAACTTTCCATCTATGATTGATACCTTTTCGAATTAATGAATCTTAATAGGTTACCTAATATATTGCACCTGCACGCATCTAAAAGCAATCTAACGACAGAGATGCTTGGTGCCCGGGCACCTTGGTGTCCCATTTCAGCGTCCTCTATATATATATATATATATATATATCGGGGGGGGGGGGCTTGCGCAAGACTTCTACTCTCTCCATCTAAATTTGTGGAGCATTTTTTAATAAATTTATCTACAAATATAGAGTGTATTTCATATTCCAATGTAAAATTAGTGTGATGTTCTTTTTATACTCCTAATAACTATACAACTTTATTTGCTATTCTCTACATGCATGCATTAAATATACTACTTAGAGATAATAATTAGGAGTAATCTAGCCAATTTTACTATCACCTTGGTCTATATACCAATAGAAAATATGCCTTATAAACTTGGATAGAGTGAGTAATTACAATCAATTTCTCTTGGTAATTAGTAACGAGCAACATTAATACATTATTAATTTAATTCTTGGAATTTCAACACAAAACAAAATTCGTTGTCCAATCACTTCAAAAGCCTACCCATCAATCTCCACAACAAAATGTAACATGGACATAAAATAATTTGCGATCTAGATAGGTTCTAATTAACATATTGACATATGAAATACAAAAGCAATTAATTAATAATGGAGGCCAAACATCCGTGAGGGCACCAACCAGTTCCCTGTGCTGCTAAAACTACTGCCGAGGTTCCAGTCAGTCATCGTACATATTTGGCTCCATTGGTGCCTTTCCCTTCTCTCCCGTGCGGGCTTTAACCCTCTTGACCTGGGCCCAATACTCAGCTTCTATGACTTGTGTAGGTTTGTCCTAGTTGGAAATAACCTGATGTTCAACGAGGACTTTTGGGGACCGCTGATGCTTTACCCTTGTCCTTTCCGCTGTTATTCGGGGTGTAAGGTTTTCAGTGTGTGAATCTCTCAAACGTCACTGAGTAGTTAAGCATGTATTTCTGCTCGATGAATATTCTATCATACATATCTAGGCAGTCCATCCATTGGAAGTAGTAGTGCTTCATCTTCATCCTCTACCGACATGGTGGGTTAGAGATGTGCGAAATGGAACATACAATGCGAAAATAGCAAATACGTGCTTACAAGAACTTCTGTGCACATGTAGTGTGCCTGGCCAGCGGTTGCCGGGTGTGTGGACTGATGATATGTGCACTGCAGTTGTGGAAAGCTTTGGTAGCACAAGTGCATCCTTGCAAGAATTATCAAGGTATGAACATTTCTTCTTAGCCATCCACTTTCGCTTATGAAGCATCTATCTGTAGTTTGACATCCACACCAGCGGCACAATAACGTCCTATATCTCTCCTCTCTTCTTCCTCTCCTCTTTCCCTAGTTTTGAGATCAGCTCGGTCGAAGTCTTAAGTCTGGTCGTGCGGGCTGAATAGATTTTATAGGCAGTCGGTGTGCATAGCTCGGGAGTAAAGTTTGAACGCATTGTTATTTCATGGGGGAATGCTGATATGTGTTGTTAAATCACTAGAAAAGCCGATGCGTGGTATCCACTCACCGCGGAAAGCTGATATGTGTTGTCAGATCACTTGGAAAGTCGGTGCATGGTGTCCAGTCCCTGCGAAAAGCTAGTACGTGTTTTCAAATCACTTCACTCACTGCAGAAAGCTGGTGCGTGGTGTACGTTCACTCACTATGGAAAGCTGGTGTGTCGTAAAATCACTTAGAAAGCCGGTTCGTGCTATCCACTCGCTGCAAAAAAATGGTACGTGTTGTCAAATCAATAGAAAAGCCGGTGCATGTTGTACACTCGCTGCAGAAAGCCGATGCGTGTTGTCAAATCAATAAAGGATTCTAAAAACCATGTGAATAGGCAAAACAAAAAATAAACCACAAGGCCTAATATGGCTATATAACATTTATAATATTTTTGTTAACTTGCACATGCCACTTATGACGTGCTCTACCATGTGGATACAATACATTACACATTACACATCTATGTTTTAGTATATGGGTGAGCTAGAGCTGAAGCGGGAGCTACTGTAGCTGGAGCAGGAGCGATTGCGGCCTCGGCTGGTTTCACCAATGTTGAGGATGATCGATAGGCTGGGGCGCTGCATGCTCTTACGCACGCTGCTCCTCAGGTGTAGTCCTACGGTGAGTGGCTGGGTTAGAGGGGGTTGGTGGAGATGATGGGGGTCCAGTGGGGGTGATGGGGGTCTGGGGGAGTTAGAGCATGGATCGCTACTACTATTGCAGTCTGCTCGAGCTCGACGACGTCGGCATCCCTCTCACGCTCCACTGTAGCTAGGGCTTTTTCACACTTGACGAGCTGAGTGCGAATAGTCTTGGCCTGGCTGTAGCTAGCGATGAGGAGCCGGTGAAGGTCTAGATCTCCTCTAAAGCCTCAGTGTATATGGCTCCCATAGCTCGGGTGAGCTAGACCTAGTGGGTTAGCAGTGAGTTGTCCTCGGAGCTAGGAACGAACGTCTCACTGTAGTGTGCTCCTTCCAGGAGGGATAGATAATAGCGAAATAGGGAAGTCAACATGACAGCCTCATGGATCTCGCACAGGCGAGCACAAACTAAGCGGGTGGCATCCTGGAGGGCATCGGTGGAAGTGCTCCTTAGATGCTCTATGCGGAAGATGCGAGGGGTGTACTTGTCTTCTCTTGCATATAGGAATACTTCCATCATCTAGATTCCTTGGGCCCATGCCCATGCGTGGTTGTCTGCTCCCGTGCCCATACGCCTTGCACGCTTGTTTGCTCCCATGCCCACGTGCGCGCTGTGCTGACAAATTTCGGCTGCCAACCGCGCCTCACCACCTTGGCTTGCCGTGTGCCATCCCTCCTGCTATGCTAAGGCGGCGTGTGCTATGTCTTTTGAGCTCTAGAAGGGGTCTATTTTTTTAAGATAATTGTAGAGGCTAATTTTTTTTAAAAAAAGTTGCTAGAGCCTACAAACGGTTTCAAACCTTCTCTCTCTTATCTCTCTCGGAATCTGGACTCTGGAGATGAGCATTGAGCAATGAGCATAGTGTTAACTAAAAGGTTCTACTACTTTTTGTAGACTTGCATGTACGAATTATACGTAGAAGTTTCTACTACGCTACAATCACGTTTGATGACGAAAAATCAGCATGTTTTTGCCCGTGTACAAGAGGGGTTTGCCATGCCAATTTTACCCTGTAATGTATATGAGCGATGTCCACTTCATGAAAGGCGATTCTCCTAGCGGAAGAAATACTGGCGTGCAAGAAAACACCAGTATATGTTCGAGCGGATTAGGGTTACACCAACCCTTGAACGAATCGAAACCTCGCATCGAAAAGCGATCTTTTTTCCGAATTTTGCCACGCCTTAGCGCCTAAGAACATATCTCTCTTTTCGAGTTCGCCTCAGAAATTCTGCGAAAAAGGAAATAATTCCATGGCGGGGGAACAAGCCGAGGCGAAGGGGGACTGGTAGTCTCGAGCGGGCGGCAGCTCCGTGGCCGTGCCGCGTGGCCTGTGCGGGAAGCAGGCCCGGCTGGTGGGCCCCGCCGAATAAAAGGGCTTATTTTTCCTCACCTCTTTCTCTCCGCAGTGGACCGCCAGGAAAAACAAAGCGAGGCGAGAGATAGGCAACGTTTTTTTCTTTGCTTTTAGGGTTGGTTTTGACTTTTCACAAATCATAATAAATGAGATAGTTTTTAAAATAATTTTTGAAAGTTATTTCTTTAAATCTCTTCTCGAGCCTTTTAACATATGTGTTATTTATATCAGTATCTCCGTCGTAAACACAGTAACAAATTACCAACCATAGCCTAAAAAGAATATGACTAAAGTATACACATTGTCCGCTCCGTGTACGTGTTTATCACTCCTTTTCTCTCTCTGCAAGGTGACTCAACATCCCCTGGTACAGTTATTTTAAACAATTTTTAAAGCTATTTCTCTAAATCGCTTCTCAAGTCTATCAATACATGTGATATCTACTTCGGCGTTTCTATCACCCGCCGTTATTTTAAAAAGCATACTCTAAAGAAATGTGACTAAATTATACACATCGGCCGCTCTGTGTACGTGTTTATCACTCCTTTTTTCTCCATCGCCCGCTCAGAGAAAAAGCACCGATTTTCTCTCTCTCTCTCTCTCTCTCTCTCTCTCTCAACAAGGTGACTCAACACCCCCCACATTCGATTGGCTGTCGCGGTGTTTGCTCGATATTTCATAAAGTACGTTTCTGGTTGTAAAAGCAGGCCCTAATGGTGAAACTTACGAGTGTGAACTTACTTTCAGTAGCTTTCTTACCTTTTCTTTTGGAGTCGCGATGGCTGATAAACCTAGGTGCCACACTAGCTAGAATGTTTTTTTACGATGGCTCAGTGCAGTAGCGCACAACAACGCTACTAGCTGCTACTGTGAATCGTTTTGAAGCATCAAAAACCTAGGATTGGACGGTGGGTACCTCTATGCCTTCACAAAGCAAGAGATCCTCTATACCTAAGGTTCGAACTTCAAAGATAATTTAGGACTTAATACAGCTCTTACATCCGACCGAATAAATCGATCGGACACCTTACTCAATCACTCCACTCGAGTGCACCTCCTCCCTAAACCCCATGGCCATCTCTATTCATTCCTGCTTGTCTCCTCTCCCACCTCCTGCCTCCGACCCCAATCCCAAATCCCCTAGATCCACCCCCTACGGCCGTGCGCCGCCCAATCACTCTGTGCATGCAGATTTGCAAGTGCGCCTCCCGCCTCCTCAGCTCCATCTTCTCCCCTGCGGCGATGAGGCCCCAATTCGAGCTCTCGCTCCTACCCCTGTCGTCGGCCCCGAATCCCGCACACGGGGGCACCGGCTTCGTGGCTGCGACTGCCACCTGCAAGTCTGGCAAACTCAATTGCAGCTTCCGTGAGCTCCGTGGCATCCTAACCTCGACCGCCGATAGCGGGCTCATGAACACTGCACAAGCTCTGTCGCTTCTTCTACCGGTGCTGGATCCACTTCGCCTACCGCCGCCACATCCGAGGCCTTGCCGCCGCCTGCCATAGGTGGTAAGTGTTATTTTTGTTGCAATTTTTTTTTATTTCATGTGTGTAATATTTGATTTCATATGTGCAACATTGATATTCTTATCAATAAATAATGTTGCATAGATGGATAAAAAATGTTATGACCGACTGTACAACCACGACCACTTTGACCACGGTCGGTACGCCCACTGCTAATACGATCACGAGCATGGTCAAAGTGACCATGGTCATAGCCGCCGTGGTCGAAGTTCCTAATATTTCCGTGGTCTCGTCGTCGACCTCACGCTCCGCATGCCCATCATCGCCAGCGATGGCTATGGCCTCGCGCACGACACCATCCTTATGCTGGCCTCTTTGGGTACCTCCACACGGGCTGATGCCAATAAAAGACAGGGCAAATTATCAATTATCCCTTTCTAATTCCATAAATGCAACATTTTGATTTTATGTGTGCAACATTTTGATTTTATGCGTACAACATTGATACTTACCATTTTTTTATATACATGGCTAAAATATGTTGCATAGATGATAAAAAAATATTGTGACTGATTGTACGGAGCTAGTTCGATCCGGGCGCTAGCAACACCCAGATAATTTTATCTCTACACCCGTCGCACTACTCCTTAGCAGATTCTTTCTAGAAGCAATAGATAAAATAAGGGAAAAGAAGATAAAAGAATAACATAATTAAATAGTTAAGTAATTTTTTAACACAAAATATATTATTTTTGTGGTGGATAGATTTGAATAGATCATGGTCCAGTGAGGTGATCGGATTAACTTATCCGTTCAACAGATGCTAGGAGGGATTCCCTCCGGCCCTTGACACCGAAGACTTCTTCGAAAAAATAAGAAAAAAGAGGGCGAGAGAAAAGTATCGATCTATATATTGCTCTAAGTATACTTATTTCAAAAAACAAATTGCTCTATGTTTATTGACTACAAGTCAACACAAAAGTATAAAAGTACTCTTGAGTTTGTGGACAATGTTCTCTTCAAATGAAAGGTAGTTTACTTTTATTTATTTTTTCACGAATTGGAATATTGCAATGTAATAGAGAATATAAGGTTGGAATAGATTGGCTACACCGCAAGTTCGTGCTTCTCCTCACCAACGAACAACGGACACTACAAGGTCGTATTCTCTACATCAAAAGTCCAAGCATGGACTTGAGTATTTGCAATAATACACAAATGTATATGTGGCCAGTGAGGACTCCAGATGGCAACTCGAATAGTACGTGATCCTTGACACGGGCCAATAATCCTGACCATCATTGCACATTAGCATCTAAGTTCACAGAGCCAATGATAATACCGGTGAACAATGTCACTCGGTGTCAACATGACTACCTTGAATCCATCCAAATGAAGGGAACGGACTCGCGTGTTGAAGGCTACAAATCGGTTGTTGTCTTTGACAAATGACACGTCGGCAACCAGCTAGGTGCATGCATCAGCGACATACACTCAACTCGAGTGCGCTTTTCAAAGACGCCATGGAGCAAGTAGCGTAGTAGGCTTGTAGCGTCTCCTTGCTTCCTCTTGTCTCCTCTCTGCCTATCATGGGTGTGCTTTGAGTTTTGGATTCTGTTAGTTAGGCTCGCTTCAAACGGTTTATTGTAACCCGCAAATGAGGAAGCGACATATGGTATGAAGTACTGTAGCAACACTGTAGACTGTACATTTTTTAAATTGTTTATGTGTAATCCGGTACTGTAGTAACAATTTTTAAAATATTTTTTGTGCGGAATACAGTGTTGCTACGGACTTTTTATGCCACGTGTCGTATTCTCATTTGCTGGTTACACAAACAAAGCTGTGTAACGGTTACACCATAGAATTTTTTCCTCCGCCTATTATGGGTGTGCTTTGCGTTTTGGATTCTGTTAGTTAGGGCTCGCTTCAAACGGTTTAAAAATCTCGGTTTCTTTAACTTTTTAATACGTATTTTGGTTGTAAATATATTGCAGTGGCTGTTATTTTTTCTAAGTAAAAAAATTAAAAAATATTGCTATATCTTTTAGTACAATGCAAAGTAATGAGGAGGAAAAAACAAAAACCGAAAAAACAAAAAAAAAGACTATGAAGCCAAATGGAAGTGAAGTGAAGCCAAAAGGCCTTAATCTATCCTTCTTATCAGTGCTAACATAGGTTGATTAGTGTACTAATAAAGAAGGTTGTACTGATAAAGAAGATGAAGTGACAGCGCGGCGAGTGAAACGAGCTAGCGGATGAAGCTGAAAGCGCTGCTACGCGCACCAACGGAACACGTACGAAACTCTCTGGTGAGCCGTTGATAGGGTGGCCACTCATAAGCGGCTCACGGAGGAGGCTCACATCACATATACCCACCTGGTACATGTTTCTCCGTATGCGTAGCATTTCGGGCGAGTAGAGATCTCTTAGCCACATGCACAAATTGATTGTGCCTCTTCCTGTGGATGGAGAAGGCCATGGAAAGCGAGAGTGGGGAGGCCGGGAAAGTGAGAGAAGCAATGGACGGAGAAGGTCAACCAATAGCAGTGCAGGCATGATCTGTTCAGATCAAATAAAGCCTTGCACTCGCACTGGATGTGCCTCTGTTGCACCTTTGTTTGAGGATTTCCTACAGTGCAGGACACTAGGAAGCCCTAGTGATCGTGGGTACTATGGCAAGGTAAGCAAGCACAAAGCAACTCCATTGACCCAGCTTGGCTTGCACCACCAACTGTGGCAAGGAATCCAGATTGGAGCAGCTAGATTTTTCCCCACTGAAACCAATTAATACATGATGCTTATGTATATCTACGCTACGCGTCTATGTATACACACTTAGATACTGGACAGTGCTTACTATCTTTTCTTAGATGCTAGACAGTGCTTACTATCTTTTCTCCTCTCTCCTTTTAACAAATCCTTTTCATTTACTGTTCATGCTCGGCAAAGTTGTAGTGCATCGACCCTGATATGATTAATCGTTGCATTAGTCTCGCTTTTATCCACTTGCTGATTTCGTGTCCATTTAAGGAAAACCCTCTATAATCGGAGACAGAACCGAGCAAAACAGAGTGGGCGATCGTGCCCGCGCACCGCCCATTTCCGAGGAAAAAACTTGAGAAAGTGGGAGGAAAAAGCCTGAGCAAGCCGGCCGAGTGCACGACGCACTAACGGGGAAAAACTGACGAGTCTCTGTTGAGGTGAAGAGCACCCGGCGCTGCCATGCCACTGCCCATCCTACTAGCGAGGTTCAGCAACAAAGGCAAACGATTACGAGAAAGGCACAGTGACCACACGCGCGATTAGTGCCATAAATCGTAGTGCAATGTATGGTGCAATCGAACATGAAATGTTTCTGTGGAGCAAATCGTAGTGCAATGTATGGTGCAATCGAACATGAAATGTTTCTGTGGAGCAAGCAACTAGTGATGGAACTGTGATTGTTAGGTTGGCATCAATCACCACCAACTGCCTTCCTAGGTCTTCGAATGTAGGATTTTAATCGAGCCACATTGGATGGGAGGATTCTGTTCCACTCGCCCTGCTTCTTGCCATCTTCTTCTCTTGTACAATTCTTGGCTTCTGTCTTCAACTCTTCATCCATGTGTTCTCGCTTGATATGTTGTAGGATAAGTATGAACTGAACACGTCTTATAGGATAAGTATGAACTGATCACGTCCAACTTAAATCTGCCTGATTGACTCCAAAGCAGACGCCCACCTGCAAGCTGAATGGATGTCTTATTATTTACTTTGCTGACAGTGAAATCAAGATTAAGGAAATTAAAGAAGCAACAGAAGCGCAAACTTATCCTGCTTGCTTAAAGAAGGAATTGAATATATTTTTTTGCTTAGCTGTGAAGCAACAGTGACGGCTTTTGCGTCAAAGGGACAGAGAGGAGTGTGCAATTGTGCATGAATTGTGCATGGTGGTGAATCTCCTGAGTGGAGAGTCAAGGTGGACTGAGCTTCAAAAGGAGGGATGGAATGGTGATGGCCTTGGTGGGACATGCCAAAGCCAAAAGCAAAGCGTATAAATACTCTTCTTATGGAATAAATGTGGGCATGTGGGGCAGATAGGCATAGTGCTCCTTGCCTCCTACTACCATGTTGTTTTTTCGTTATTGTTAATTTTAGGTCTTGTTTAAAACTGGATGTCACTAAAGTAGGTTGAGAAAGTGGTGGAAAAGTACCCCCTGATTAAGGTAGGTAATTGATCTGGCTGCTAGGATGACTGAACATTCACCTAGCTTGTATTAAGTAGGGGGATCAATCTAATCTTTTTTTATTAACCTAATCTAATGCGACCAAGGAAAGAAAGGTCAGTTGTTTTTGGCAAGGGGGTATCACACTCCACGTTCTGTGTCTTGTTCAGGCAAAGTAGAAACCTGTTGTCTAGATTCTGGACTCTAGAGAGAAGCAAAATGGGAGAGGAATATCTGTATTAAGTGTCGGTAGAAAAGGTGATGTAAAGAGTGCTACTTGGCGTGGATTTGCTAGGTCCATGAATAAGTACGTAACAAGATTGTTGAGTAATTTTCTCTGTTCAGCAAAGACTATTGAGTAATGTACTCTATTTATCATTTCTTACACTCCCCCTCATCAATAATAGTAAATTTTTTAGTGAAGGTTGTCGTGCAATTAGGGCTGTAAATAAATTAAACTCGAGCAAATCTGACCTCTTAAGCTCGAGGTTGATAGAAGCTCGAACCGAGCTCGAGCAAGCCTAACTGCCTAAGCTGGGGTCCGAGCTTAGAGTTCGGCTTGACCTAAGCTCGGCTTAAATAAACTCGATGGCAGTTAAAATAATTTAATACATACTAATTTTCAACAATAAGAAAGACTCGAGCTCAGCTCAAATAAACTCGATAACGGTAAAAAAAATAATTCAATATACACTAATTTTTCATAATAGAAAAGCTCGAGTTCAAGCTCGGCTTGAGTAAATTCAATAAGAGTTAGTATGTATCAATATTCAAGTTCGAATCGAGCACTAACGAGTTATTCAAGCTCAGCTCGTTAAAGCTCGTGAGTTCGGCTCATTTGGAGCTCGAGCCGAGTTCAAATTAAGCCTAAAATGAGTTGAAATTAAGTAGCTCGTGAGTCTCGAGCTTTTTTACGCCCTACGTGCAATCCCTAAAGAAGAAGAAGAAGATAAGTGGTTCTCAAAAGAAGAAGAGGCTTACAGACGATGGCGCAGTCAGTGTTGTAATTTCTAATGGAATGCCTAATGGAATGCAAGGCCCGCTGAATAGTTTGAGCCGACATTGTCACACCCACTGTGATAAGTAATATTCAAATACCCATTTTTCTGTGCAGACATTCATTCGGGCTAAGCTGTTGATTGGATGGATCGAGTCATTTTGAGCTGATGGGTTGCGCCTTTGGACCCAATACTAAAGCAAGATTACACCGCCAACTGTATGGGCACTGGACAAAGGCATGTGAGCTAGACGTTACATGGGCTAGGAATGTCCAGGTACCTACCACCTACTTCAAGGGCCCAATATCACAGCCCTTCTTCCAAATTTACCTGCGACTAATCGCATCATTTTATGGGCACCAATCACGAGACGACCCGGTGGCCGATAGATCACCACCCCGCGGCCACAGAAAACCACAAACGAATCAAAAATGAAGAGGGGGGGAGGGGGGATGAGCCAAAATTTTATCAGCCATAGCCATTACCGTCGCTGCGTCTGCGCGCGTGTGGCCGAGACAGTAGTTCTGATGGGTGAACTGTACGGAGAGCCGGAGCCATGACCACCGACATTTTTCTCCTCTCTAGTGTCAATCACTCATCTTCTTCAACATTGATCAACTCAACGTTGTGGTTTTCCTCACTAACTACGGTGACCTCCCATCTTCACCGATGCATGCATATCACATTGATCAACTCAACGTTGTGGTCTTCCTTGCTAACTACGGTGACCTCCTATCTTCACCGATGCATGCAAATCTTCTTTAATCGCTATTTAACGATATGGATAATCTTCTCACCATCGCTGGTGATGTTGTGCCTCTCACCAACGATGGTACGCTCCTAGCTACCCGATGGCCCCATATCATCCAAAGCTTGTCTTCAATACAAAGCTTCATTTTCTCTCTATCAGGGCTGTCACATCATTGAGCTTCTTTGGCCACTGACTTCTGCAACAACATTGACACTCATCACTCATCGTCACGGCTCTTGGTTCCTTCGACTCTGGATTTTTTCTTCAACAACTCTGGTGAACAGCATGATATTATCCTCGTTGCATGGCTAAGGTGAGCATCACAATGTTGTTGTCCTCATCTCGCCACCTTGATTCTTCACTTCCCTATGGGTTAATGTCTTGCAGGACAAATATAGACCATTTCACTCTTTCATGGTCTCCTTTGACATTATTCATGCTATTCTCGCTATAACTTTTGTTTTTATCCAAAATCATAGTTATTTTTCATTGTAGTTCGTATACAAATCAAATCCCTAATTTTATTTATTCTATTCTAAATTTTAGTTGTTTTGGGATTTTACTTTGGAATCCATATGGAAATCAAATTGCAAAGTTTCTTTTATATTTTATTCTGAATTTTAATTTTTTTGGTGGAATTCATATACAAATTCAATTGCTAATTTTTCTTTAGTTTTTGTTCTGAATTATAATTATTTAGTTATTTTACTTTCGAATTTGTATTGAAATCAAATTGTTTATTTTTTATTTAATCTTTTATTTCTAATTTCACTTATTTTGTTAGAATTCATATACGAATCCAATTGCTAATTTTTAATCTTTATTCTGAATTATATTTATTTAGGGATTTCACTCAAATTGCAAATTTTCTTTTATGTTGTATTCCAAATTTTAATTTTTTTTGTTGAAATTCGAATACAAATTCAATTGCTATTTTTATATTTTATTCCAGATTATAATATTTATGGATTTTACTTTGGAATTAATGGAATACCTTCTAGTAAAATGATCTCGGAACTGCCGATTAGCGTTCCTAAACCTAATAATGGAAGCGGTGGATTAGGGAAAGCGTGGTCTCACCCCCACCCGTGGTGGAAAGATCTCGGAGGAGAGTTGATCGCAATCTCGGATGCGAATGGGCGGCCCGTGGTGGCCTAGGCGCCTCGCAAGTCGCAAATGAGAGTTACGGGCCAGTGCGTACAAATGAGCCGGTAGCACCATGGAGAGTTCGTCTTGCTCGTCGATTTCGGACGTCGGGTCGACGGCGCACGGTGGTCGCTGAATGGCTCGAGTTCGACGACCCCGCCTGGCATCTTGCGGCCTCGGCGCCACGCGGGGAAGCCGGCCTGGTCGAGGTTATCGTGTCTTGTGTACCCGGCAAGCGGGGCTTGTCATGTCGCTCAATCTTCCCAAACAAGTCGACGTTTTCCAGCAGGAGCTCTGCCGTAAGATTGTGCAGCTGTTTTTGGAATCTATGTACGTGCAGAGCGCAGCCAGTACGTTGTGCGTGACTTTACCATGCGGCACCGTTCTTTGGAACGTGGAATCGTGCCGCTCGCACCTTTCGTTTTCTTGATTTCTTCTCATTCGGCGGGCTCTCGGAGACCAGGATGCGTAACGATCTCGTCCTAATCCTTTTCTAGGCGGCTTGTTTTGGACTAATTTGGGGTTAAGTGTTGGGCATTTCAGCCTGTCACCGTCAAACGTGTTGGGGGTCTCGGGCACTAACGCATGTTGACCAGTTGTCCCAGTAAAGTGAAGGCGAGGAATGGATGAATGGATCATTTGTATTGAGGCTCGAGGGGCATATATAATTAATATATGATACAACCCTTCAAATACAAGTTATGTGCAATAATATTGCATTTGAAATAGTTGATATTAAAATACAAAAAAAATCCAAGGTCCAAATCTTAATAAAGTCATCGTAGCGTACAACTCTTGAAAAGTATCTAGTATCAAATGATCTCCTCCTATTCGAGATTGTGCGGCAGCACAGAAAGCACAAAGTGCAGGGGCTGAGAAAGCATAGGCAATTGGGAGTAAAGTCAAACACGACAACACTACCAAGAAGATGATGAAACTGACACAAATAAATAGAGCTACCAAATCAAGCTGAAGAGGGATGGATAGAAGCATGGTGGTGCAAATCGAAGCGCGAGACAACGGCGGCGTGGAAGGGAAGCGCGATAGCCTTAGAAACTCGAGGCGGAGGCTAAGAAATAAGCGATGACATCATAACGACTTATACGATCTGCAGTGGCTCAAGGAGAAGAGCGGCGGCTGCTGCCATGGGAAAAGGAAAGAGTGGACCACACTGGATCCAATAGATGCACCTTTGCCAAAAAAGCAATCGGCTAACTAACAAAAAATTTGTAGACTCATATGGCTTTGACAAACTGAAAGATATAAGCTACGAACTTGGATAGACACAATGGAAGACTCAAAAGGAAAAAAGACTCGGGGATAACTAACAGCAGATACTAGCAGTAGTGAGGATGACAGCTAAACAACAAGCACCAGCTAGGCCAAGATTGTAGCACCTCGGCCTATATATGTTGCCCAATCAGAGGCAAATCATGGCCCATGATGCCCACACCATCGAGAGCCTAGCCAACAAGCGAGAGCCAGCTCCAAGCGAAGCAATGCTTCAAGTGAAGGAGCAAAGGCGGCAACAGTGGCTGCACACAACGGTAGCATGACTGAAGTCAAGGAACGATGGCCGATGGTCACAACCAAGGGCGGCAACAACCTCCTCCGATAGATTTGTAGTAGCCCGGGGTAGGAGAGGCAGCGGTGGTGGCGGCCAGAGAGAGCCCAAGGTGACGACGATGAGGAGCACATCCAACTTGGAGAAGGGTGTTGCGGCAACCTCGGCCGATGGCATGGTTGTTAGGCGGTGGCTTGAAGCAAGGGAGGCCATGCAGGTTATGGCCCAATTGGCACAGGCAATGTCGATGGACCCTTGACGGAGGCGACATCCAAATCCAAATCGGATCTAGATTTCAGTGGCCGAGAGAGCCGAGCAGCGGCTGTGATCCAAGAAGAGGGTGGTGGCGGCAGCGGCTCTAGCGGTGGAAGACCAACGACGACGACTTGAGCAATGGAAGACCGACCATGGACGCACCAGATCCAACTGGGACTGAGTTGGAGAAGACGAGTTGCACTAGATCCTGTGGTGATGAAGCCTGACGACGGCAGCTCGAGCGGTGGAAGACCGACGACGGTGGCTCAAGTAGTGGAAGACTGACAAGTGACAACAGTCGTGCCGGATTTGACTGGGATAGAGCTAGAGAAGATGAGTTGATCCGGTGGTGATGAAGTCTAACGACTATGGGGACGCACCGATTCCGGTGTGTATCAAGACCGACGATGACGTAGAGAGCTCGATATGCTCGGATCAGAGGACGAAGATGACTGACATCAATGGAAGTCCTGGATCCAGCTCAAGAAGAGGCTAGCGGCCATGTGCAGGTGTCGATGATGAGCCGCGCGGTGGAGGCCTGAAGATGACGCATGGCGATGAAGACGATGACCGGTGGTGACGGCTGGAGTCAATCCACTTAGATCCGGGTTGGAGGAAGAGGTGGCCGCTAGTGGATGAGCCGCAAGGTTCCCTACAACAATGTGCAGAGGCTGGCAGCGATGGGGGTCATCGGATCCTGCCCGGTAAAGATGGATCTAGCCGACGGATCCCACCGAATCCGACAACCAACAACTTTGGCGACAATGGATCTAAGCTCGACGATGAGGGAGCCGGTGACAACAAGCTCTGTAGAGGCTGGATCTGGGCGGTGCGAGGCTGGATTCGATGGCAATAGCAGCGAGAGGTGCGCGGGCACGGGCATCACGATGTGAGCTCGGAAGCCATCGACTTTGTCGAAGATGGCTTGCTGCAGCTGCTACTAGAAGATGAAGGCTGCTACGAGGTGGCCGCTCTGGAGCAAAGATCGATCCTCCTGGGGCAGCAGTTGCGGAAGACGAGCAAAGGACTAGGAGAAACCTTACTCTAATATCATGTCAAGTGGAGAAGAGGAATGGATGAATGCATCATTTGTATTGAGAACTGAAGGGATATATATATTGTGAATACATGGACACTAGACTAACACACACACACAAACAAATACCCTTAACAGTTCCCTGCCTGGGCAGCGCGCGCTTGGAGTTGGGACACCGGCGACGCCTCGGCCGCGCGCGATTGAACCACTACTCCTCGGCCGCATTGCCTCGCTGCCGTTGCCCGTTGGGTGCTGGCCGTACTGCGCAGAGTGTAGTACATGCATGCATCCGGTGTTCGGGACTTAGAAATTAGAATATCAAAGCCTTGATGCGACATGCAACCCCGAGTTGACTCCCTGAGTAGTCGCGACTACGTGCTGGATCAAGTAGCACATGTTCGTGCACGTTCGTGCAACAACAGCAAAGATTATTAGATCGATAGCCAAACTCCCAGTGGAAACTACATGAAAACATCAAATCAGCCTGCCTCCTTGTGGCTAGCGCCAAATTCTCTTTCCGAAATGAAGCCGAACAACCAGCAAATCGTCCGGAAGGCGGCTTCCACAACCGGGCTGCTCCTCATCCTGCTGCTCGTCGCCTTCACCGTGTCCAACTACTCCTTTCTGAGGCTGAACCCAGACCAATACATCGATGTACCCAATCAGGCCTCCGCATCTCATGCCACGGCGAGATCGTCCCGTGCGAGAAAAGCCACCAGCGCCGGCGCCGCGTGCGACGTCGCAAGAGGGGAGTGGGTGCCCGATCCGGCCGCGCCCTACTACACCAACGCGACGTGCTCTCTGATCGACGGCCGCCAGGACTGCATGAAGTACGGCAAGCCGGGGCTCGAGTCCATCCTCAAGTGGCGGTGGCAGCCCGACGGCTGCAATCTCCCACGCTTCGACCCGGTTTCCTTCCTCCGTCTCGTGCGCGGCAAGTCCATGGCCTTCGTCGGGGACTCCGTCGCCCGCAACCACATGCAGTCGCTCATGTGCCTCCTCTCCAAGGTACATACTTACTTGGTTACTTATTCTCAATGCACGTATGTAGCAACAAAGCATATGTAGTGTTTCAGATCACAAGGTGGTCATCATGAACTCGATCGTGTTCTTGGTTACCGCGCAGGTGGAGTACCCGACGGAGATCGAGCCCAAGGACTGCATCCACTGCACGCGCAAGTACCACTACCGCGAGCACAACTTCACTCTGTGCGTGTTCTGGACGCCGTTCCTGGTCCGGTGGAACCTGACGCGCGCCGGCGGGCAGCAGTTCATGGACCCGCACAACGTGTACCTCGACGAGGCCGACCCCCAGTTGGCGCGCGACGTCGCCGGCTACGACTACGTCGTCCTCAACGGCGCCAAGTGGTTCACCCGGTCCACCATGCTCTACGAGCGCGGCCGCCTCGTCGGGTGCAGCAACGACTGCGGCGCGGCCAACGCCACCGCCGTGCCGCCGAGCTACGTGGTGCGCATGTCGTTCCGGACCGCGCTCCGGGCGCTCGCTGGGTTCCACGGCAGGGTGGTCGTCCGGACGGTGGCGCCCCCGCACTACGAGAACGGCAAGTGGTACGACGGCGGGAACTGCCTGAGGACGCGGCCCATGCGGAGCAACGAGACGAGCCTCCCGGAGACCGAGGCCGCGTTCCACGCCGCGCAGGTGGAGGAGTTCCGGGCCGCGGCGAGCGCGGCGGCAGCGGGGCGGTTCGTGCTGCTGGACGTCAGCGAGATGATGCAGATGAGGGGCGACGGACACCCCGGCCAGTACGGGCACTGGCCGAACGAGAAGGTCGGCTTCGGCATCGACTGCGTCCACTGGTGCTTGCCCGGGCCGGTCGATGCTTGGAACGAGCTGCTGCTCCATTTGCTGAGTGGTTAAACACACATGATGCATGTAACTACAATTTAGTTTCTCTTCCCATTGTATTGTACAAGTGGCATCGATTTGGATGCAGGGTTGTAGTACATGTGGGCCGACGTGCCGTAGCTTTGTGTTTTGCTGTTTGCAACGTTCGAGCGCGTCAGGCTTGGAAGCATGCTTCAATCGAACTGCTACATATGCAGCGTCTGGCATTAAGCTGCAACATCGTAGCACCAGGCTGCCAGTCTACCAGAAATGCAAGGAATCTTTGTAGAAAATAGAAATGCCAGTTTCGTAGGTTTCCGGTGCAAATAATTACGCCTGTGAACCAACATATTCGGCTTCATCAAACTCTATAGTTCACTGCTGATTTCTCAAACGCAATCAGCTCTGAGCGCGATGGCTTTAACGTACACCACACACTGACACACCTCACTCAAGCCAATGAACAGGAACTGTTCATATAAATAACATTATGGTATTTTTTTTTAAAAAAAATTGAGTCTCCAAACATCTATTTTTATAAATTTAGTCTCTCTATAAATTTACTGAGGACGGTAGAAATCTACCAAGCCAAGGAGGCTCTCAGCCGCCAGACCGTGGCAGCATCCCGGCACCCCAGTGCTTGCCGCTAAGCATGGCCTTAATTAGCGCTAATTATCAGTAATTAGTGCTAATCAATGCCTGTGTGAACCTGCCAAAGTAGGTCTCTGCCAATTTTGATAGGTCCGAGAACTAAATTTATAAAAGCAGATGTTTAAAAGTTAAATTAAAAAGAATTACCATAATGCCATTTTCGTGAACAGATCACGAACGGGAGCTGAACAGTTGACTTCGTGATGCCTGTCTAAAAAAAGAAAAAAGAAAGGAAAAGTACAAACTCTGATGCCAACCTAGCTCAGCATGTTATCAGGTCGAAGTCAACCACATGCCGCATGTTTTATCAATCCTGGAGAGGCCGAGATAGATTCATAGGACTGGATCGCAGATGGAGATTAAACCGAGCAGGTGGCACCTTAATTCTACTATATGGCGCAGTAGACGCTGCCGATCACCGGCCTCACCAATGAAAAGTTGACTGACTTCGACTTCGACTGTCGTTGGCTAGCAGCAACGTCTTCAAAGTTGAGACTGCATGCAGTACTGAAGCTCTTCAGATAGCTCAAAATATAGCGAGTTTCTCTTACTCCACTCTCATCATCTGAAACTCATTGCTGTTTGGCAGTTTGGGGTTCAGGTAAGTCGAGACATCCAGAGAAGCGATTCAGAACTCAGGACGCTGGCCTTAAAGCGCGGAGATGCGTTAGTTGTTCGATTGACTTAGTACGAACTCAGCTGGCTGACCGAGCGGCCAGGCCGGCCTGAGATAGAACCGAACGAGCAGAGGCACGCCGTTTCTGGACCGGAAGGAGGCCTGCATCGCGGTGACCGCTCGTGCCCAGCCATCAAACCCCGAACCCAAGCGCCCGCCGGCCGGACTGCATCCCCCCTCTCGTCCACACACCATCCAAAGGCTCCATCGCTCATCTCCTCGGCGTCAAGGCAACTGCCGCGCCCAACTCCGTCGCCTCAGCCAAGGAGGGCCAGTCGCCTCGTGGACTCTGCAAACACGTTACGAGAGGCAGAGCACAGCATAGATTGGCCCACGAAAGGCACCAGACGGCATGATTTAACCAAACACATTGGCACAGCAAACGCAGGCCATGGTATACAGCTGATATTGTTTTGAAATAAATATGCAGCTGACAATGTTTCAGTTAAAGAGCATGCATCCTAACGAATGTCCAGCAAAGCAACATTTTCTGCCAAAAAAAAAAGAATACAGTGTACGACCAAGAGCAACCAGACGTTCGACGGCAATGGCTGCTCTTGAGTAATGTGGTATGAGCACTGCATCTCTGTGGAGGAACCCCTTCAAATTTGAGCAGCATTAGTAAGGTTTGAACTTCCTTTGAGCCCGAAGCTGCTGTATCCGTTTCTTGTCCTGCTCAAACTTGCTCTGCAGCATCGCGAGTTCTGTGCAAGAGATGCAGAGTTCCAAGTTAGCTCCAAAAAGTTTCTGCAGCCTATTAAGTTGCACAAGATAACAGGAAAAAAAAACAAAGCTCCTCATTTGCAGTCACATAACTCAAATTTTCCAGAGTTAATTCATGCTTATGAAACAACGGTGGAACGACCAACTTGATATACAAAAAAGGAGCATTTCTTTGCAATTGCTGAACCAAACAAAACCTTCTGATATATCATCTCAGACAAAATAACTTCTGGCATATACAGGTTTACTTTGACTGAATACAAACCATTAAGGAAAAATGACTGGAATTGTAATTCCAACCAAGCTGCAAATGCCAAATGGTGACCTTTTTTAAGTCAAATGTAACCAGAACGGACAACACCAAGCTCAGTCACCCAGACTGCCATGGCGAACACATGAGCAGATTAACTGATCATGGGTTGTTGAACTGGACAACAATATATGTGCCAGCCGTCTATGCTGTGCCTAAAACTATTTAGTGTTGAACATAATCTAGGTTCTATTCTATCATACGTGTACAGAGCACTGAGTAATTAAAACTGTATAAAATAAGGAAACCTTCAAAAAACGTTGAAGCATACCATTGATTTGAGCTTCTCGTTTCTGAAATCTGTAGAAGTTTAGATCAACTTCCTTGGGTTTCTTTTTAGCCATTTTCTCTTGCATTGCAGCCAGAGATACAGAGCCAACAGCTGTTCCAGTTTCAGTGTCTGTGGTCTTCTTCCTACCCTTATGATGCACCACAACCGTCCATCCTTCTTCCGCAGCATGCGCCTCTCTTTCTTTCCTCTCCTGAATTAATCAAACTTGTGTCAGGACTCAGGCAACAAACAAAATGCAGTTTTTTTGGTACAGGAATACAGGTTTGCTATATCACAAACCCAAAAATGCAGAAGCAGTCTTCTGCTCTCTCAAATTTAATAAAAAAACAGAAGTACACACTATCTGTATGGTGGAAACGCATTCACCGAGGGAATTCTGATGAAACTTGTCTTAACTTGCACAGCACTGGTTTGGGTAATGTGCTGAACTGGATACTTTTAATTCTTGTTTGGAGAAGAAACTTGTTTAAAAGCAGTAGAGGTGTCTTTTGATACTTGAAAGAACGGGAAATACTCACCAGCTCTTGCTGTTCCTCATGAGCAATTATAAACTCATCTATTCTTTGCTGCAAAACTTTCAGGCCTGGTCTCTTTTGTTTGTACTCCAAGATCCATTCTGTCAATACATCACATATCAGTTTTGGACTTTAGTGCATCAAGTTAAAACAGAAAAAGAAAAAAACACACAATGGCATTTATGGGAGCAGAACATAACTAAACAAAAGCATTGCAAGTCTGCAACACACATAGCTGGATGTTACAACTGATTTCTTGCAGGAACCAACAAACCGGACATATCCTACATAGTCTTTCTAGTAATTAAGTCATTGAAATAAATACGCTGAGTATATCTTGGATACAATGCATTGATCTTTGCCTTTTGATCGTGAACACTGTCTTTTTTTCATCAACAAACTCCATGAATAAAATCATATCTCAGGGATCAAAAACTCGAAGTGAAGGCATTACTTTTCATTCCTCTGGAACTGTCTTCGTCAACAGATTGAATCTCATCAACGTTTGCAGTATCAACCTCAACACGCCTCTCCAGCTTGTTCTCTTTCCTTGACGCATGCTTATTTTTCTTGTTGTTTTTCCCTGATTTCTTTACTTTCTCTGCAGCCAATGAAAGGAATGCATGTCAACAATATGCCAGGGGCGGACCTAACGTGGGACATGGGGGTTCAGTTGAACCCCCAAAAATATGGAAAAATAAACTGCTACTGGCAGTGGCGGAACCACCAGATTTTTACCAAGATAGCATAAAGCCATAAACAGATAAACTGTTCGGCACTTCGGCAGTCGGCAGACTCGGCACCAACTGGCCGGGCGGCGCCGGGAGGCGGGGAGCAGGGGAGTCGCGCAGATCTGAGAAGTGAGACGGGACGGCGGAGGGCCAGAGGCGACGAGGCGGAGGCAGATCTGAGACGGCGGTCGGCGGAGGGCGGAGGCGATGAGACGGCGGAGGGCCCGAGGCGACGAGGCGGAGGCAGATCTGAGACGGCGGTCGGCGGAGGGCGGAGGCGATGAGACGGCGGAGGGCCCGAGGCGACGAGGCGGGTTGCGGTGCGGTGCGGTTCTGCCTTGTGCTGCTGCTCAGTGGCGCTGTATCGGTCTGGCGGACGAGGCGTTCGGCGGTTCGGCTAGGGTTTCTCGATCGGCGCCGCAGCCCGCAGGCAGCGCGTGAAGTCGTGCAGGCTTGGGCCGCGCGGAGACAGTGGTGGTCCGCGCGGAGACGGGTGGGCCGGTGGCTTAGTGCTGAACTGTGAAATATACATGGGCTACCTAGGCAGAATATTACTCTCTACTATATAAAAATAGGAGTTGGTGGTTGATACGGCCTCCACTCTACTGTCCATCTAAAAAAACTTGCGCCGACCCACCTCTACTGTCCGTCTAAAAAAATTTGCGCCGACCCACCTCTCCTAATCTCCCACCAGCCCACCTCGCGAAACCGTCGCCCGAGACACTACTCCCCCCACCACCCCGCGCCGCCGTGTCCCACCTCCCACTCCTCCTCTCCGCCCTCGCCTCTTCCTCCCCACCCCCGCCGCCGCCTCCTCCCCCACTCCTCCGCTCCACGGCTCCTCCTCCTCCCCACGCCGCGCCACCGCCTCCTCCTCCCCCCGCTCCTCCGCTTCGCCGCCGCCTCCTCTCACCGCCCATCTCCCGCTCCTAGGGCTTCCTCTCCTGTCCTAGGCGGCGCGGCGGCGAAGTCCAAGTCGAAGGCGTATCCCGCCATCACCCGCCCCGCCGCCGGGAGCGAGGAGAGAGAGCGAGAGGGGAAAAACTTTAGGAGGAGAAAATGCTTTCGGTGGAGGAGGCGCTATTGGCGGTGCTGTCGGCGGTGGCGCGCGTCGCGCCGCGCGCTGCCACGGCCGTGCCGCTGCCCGACGCGCTCGGCCTCGTCTTCGCGGAGGACGTCCGCGCGCCCGACCCCCTCCCTCCCTTCCGAGCCTCCATTAAGGTCACCTCCTTCTCCTAGCCGTCCCGTCCACCCCATCTCCGGCCGCTCCCTTCCCCTCGCAGAATGTTATGCTGGCACTAATCACGCTATGTTGCGGCGGCGCAGGATGGGTACGCGGTTGTGGCCTTCGACGGGCCCGGGGAGTACCCCGTGATTACGGAATCGAGGGCCGGCGACGACGCCCTCGGCGTGGTCGTCGCCCCTGGCACGGTCGCGTATGTCACGACCGGAGGTGAGGTGACCGCGCATGCTTCCCTGGTGCTGCTTGTTGCGCTGTAGTCAATCGTGTGACTGTGGTTAGTGGTCAGGGCTGATACCTGAGGGCGCTGACGCCGTGGTGCAAGTGGAGGACACCGAGCAGGTCGCCGGCGCAGCGGATATGCCCAAGAGGGTTAGGATCTTGGTGCGGGCAACGGAGGGACAGGACATACGCCCCGTGGTATGATATGCTGTTGCTTGCTCGTCTAACTCGCGTCTCTTCTTTTATTTTTCTGTTTAATGGAGTGTAGCAATCCATTCTCCGTTCTCTGTTATTTATCTCAGGTGCGTCCTAATTCAGCTAACTGATGGTTGTGTTTTGAGTGGATTTATTGTTTTATCCCATTTATAGTCCCATTCGAGAAAAATTTAGCTTTTAGCCTCCACTGTTACTAATTGAATAAGTTTTAGCTTTTAGGTGATGTGATTGAAACTTTATCCCTCTTTCTCCTGATCACTCAATACTATGAAAAGATTCACGTAATGTAGTGTGCACAATGTTAAATAACTGATTTGTGGTAATCCAAACATTTCTACAGGGATGTGACATAGAAAAAGATTCAGTAGTGTTGATGTCAGGTGAACACATAGGTCCTGCAGAAATAGGGCTACTTGCAACTGCAGAAGTAACTTCAGTCAAGGTAAATGCATCTTCCGGTTACTGTTACGAAAATGCGGCGTAGATAAGGAACACAAAAAATACAGTATTTTGCGTTTACATGTACAGGTGCACCATTGACCTACCATCGCTGTATTTTCCACAGGGGATGAATTAGTGCAGCCATCAACTGCAACTCTCGGTCGTGGTCAGGTTATTTCAACTATTCCACACCATTTGATGCCTTCACCATTTTTTCTATCCCATATTTACTAAATAACTAATAAATTGCAGATTCGTGATTTGAGGCTATGCTACTTGCTGCTGCTATTCAGCAGCAGTGCAAAGTGGTTGACTTGGGTATTGCAAAAGACACTGAATACAGCCTTAAGGGGCATATGGATGCGGCTTTACGTTCTAATGCTGATATAGTCTTGACTTCTGGTGGTGTTTCCATGGGTGATAGAGATCTTGTCAAACCTTGTTTGGCAAATATGGGTAAAATTCACTTTGAAAAGGTATCCTAGAAAGTCTTCTGCAATTATTCTTTACCAAGAGGTAGTTATGCAAGATGAACCAACAGTTGGGGGATAAAGAAAGGATGATAGAATTTTATTAAAGAGCATCCTATTACGGAATTAGTGCCTAATTTACTGCATTATCAATAAACCTGACTGGTCTTTTGCTTCGTAACTAAATAATATGTGTTTGCGCTAGATCAAACTTCAGATTGATTTATTTTCCTGTTAGCCAAAAAGAAGCTTTTGAACTTGACGCTACTATCCTTATCCAAATTTTCCAATAATTTTAATATTTTGCCGCATGTGCGCATACAGATCCTAATGAAACTTGGCAAGCCCTTGACATTTGCTGAAATCATCACGAAAGACACATCCAAGCCATCTAAAACCATTCTCACATTTGGTTTGCCTGGAAACCCAGTGAGCTGTATGGTTTGCTTCAGTCTCTTCGTTGTTCCTACAATACGTCTGCTCTCTGGTTGGTCCAATCCTCACTTGCAGAGGTAGTAACCCTTGTGTTGCTCATGCTGTTAGGTTTGTCCTATTAATATATTATTGAGAATCTGCTGTTTTGAGTGGATTTGCTGATTTTTATGTCTTGTAGTTGAGTGGATATGCTGGTTGAATGGCCAAAGGAAGAAAGCTCCAACACCAGAGGTAAGAGTGAGACCGCCCTTTTTGCATGATTTTCTGCAAATTGTGCACAGATTATTTATTCCTTCATCCTTAGTAAGGTAAGCAACTTGTTGGTTTCTTCTACTCCATTGTAGGAATTGGCTGAGATGGAAGCGAGGTGTGAACGTGTCAAGCAAAATGTTGAGTGTATGTATCTGATGATTCCAACTTCTAACCTCTCTTATGCCTTAAACCTCACTGCCTATTATGTGTACTGATAATAAAAAAGATGTATTGTGTGAGCAAGAGTTCAACATCTTTTCCTAGGTATATCATAGAGCAGCACATAAGTTTATTATCAATGCACTTAGTCTCACCACATTTACTCTTAGTTATTGTCTTTTTCTCTAAATTGGTTCTGATTGGTTCTGAACTTCTGATGAATTTTTACTGGTAGTGATGCCTGAATTTTTCCCATTATACAAAATACATATATATTTTCCATTCCTGGTAAGTTTGTACACAAACTTGCATTTGTTTAATGTATGAAAGTCTCATGAAGACAACAAAAATAGAGGGACTTGACATTAAAGCCCGCCTCAAGGCTCCAGTTAATGATCGCTTGATGTGAGCCCAACATCTCAGGATTACTTGGTTTCAGCTTGAATGCATTAAACTTGATGTAGATTAGGCCACCTGGTAATGTAGATTGGGCCACCTGATAATAGGTCTAAACCAGATCAGCCCATTTCGTAACCAATCCCAAGTAGGGGTTTGAACGCTGAACTCAATTGCCTTTGTTTTCTCTTACATGAGCTAGCCAATCACAGTTGTCAAATGCAATGTACCTGAGCAAACTAGCTCGACAGTGCTCCTCTTCCATAATGATTTCTAATTTTGGTTGGATCAGCCTGTTCCATAGGTGATGTTAATTTTACATTATAATGTCATTTGTCACCCTTTGCTGAGTACTGGGCAAATGCAACCAGACTGCTTCATGGATATTAGCCAAGGAACCCGCCTTCTAAGCAGAGAATAATTGGTTTTTTTCTTCTAAAGAAAGGAGAAAATCGTATCATGTACTTCTATTTGTTGGTTGGACATTTATTCAGCACAAAAAAGACACCAAGCAAAGAAAATTGTTGTTGTGTTTGTGAAATTCTCTTTCTTCCACCTTTTTGTTCACAATTCCATATTTTTTACTGTACATGTCATTTGCTATTATGAAGGCAATTTCTCACCTCCCTACATTAAGCACACCATCTTCAGCTGAGGCTGCATCAAGCGTTATTGGTGGCTCATTGTACATGCAGTTGATCCTTATAATATTTCACTTTGTTGTGTACTTGGAAATAGTTGTTTTTGATGAAGTGTCTATCTCTTTCCAAACATTAGTCTTTTAAATCTCTCTCTTAGTGTTCTTTTTTTAATCTTTATGTTGCAACTATGTTTTGGAGGAAAAGCATGAAACTGGCCCCTATATTGTCCCACAGAAATCCCAAGCGATGCGTAAAGATGTGCACTTTAATTAACTAAAACTTGTATCTTGTATGTATTTTTTTATTGAAGTGGGATTGGTGGCTGTGCTTTTAATATTCATGTTGGTTCTTGCAATGCTTGCAGATAATCATAATGCTCTTCCTATCCTTTGTTTATGGGCTCCAGTGGTGTCAGTAAGTGACCTTTTTTCTTCTAGCTTGGTTTGATGCGTGTGTATATATGTATATTTATATGTATGTATATGTATGTATATGTGTGTGTATGCGTGTATTATGCCATGTCCCTCTGTTGTCTCCTACTCTTTGAACTATTGGTAGTATGGCATATTGCATTGAAATAAGGGGGCACCGCATACTAATTTTGGAGAAATCACCTACTTAAGAAGCAGTAATAAACAATAATAATCTCTAAATGACTATGTAGTAAGGTTCTTCTGAAAGCATTATTTGATTATCTGTGCAGTGTTTGATTTCAATGGTTTATTGAAGCAGCACAAGTTGCTGGAGGAACAACTCTAGACGTGCTGAACTTGAAAGAATTACAAGTGTTGGGAATCAGCTCAAATGTGCCGATGTGGATTATGTTCCAGAGAACGGTTTGAATCCACTAACTGAGAGAGCAGTTTGAATCCACTAACTTAGAGAACGGTTTGAATCCACTAATTGAGAGAGAAACAGATCTGGTCCTAGATCTAGGCCATGAACTATTGAACAGAAGCTCAATAATTTGGTAGAAACTAGCTGAATGCCCGTGCGTTGCTATGGATTTTAAAAAATCCACTGTGGCACTTAATGGAGTCCTATTGTGCATTCTGAAATATCCTGTTCCAAGATTAACCTAATCTTCTGCTTATGTTCATGTATCTTGTGCATGCCTCCAGTGTTCCAATTGAACTGTGTTCTCAATTTTCCTCGGACGATACTTATAACAGTATGTAGGTGGGGGTGGTGTTTCTGATTTAGTTTGCCTATAGATGGGTCACTTGTTAGATATAGTAAGGTTTACTCGGTGTTGATACTGATATTGGTTCGGGATATGGTGAAACCTTTGTGATTGAAAGAAGTACTGACATTCATGGAAATCTCTACCAAGTTAATGAAATGCATGGAATTGTCTATTTAAGTAGATGATGTGTTTGCTTAATATCTCTCTAGACGTGCTCACAAGTCATAATTCCCCATCATATATTTCCTATGTACTTCAGAGATCCCTTCTGTAACCCGTGTTTAGGAAACGAAGACAAAGGCATGTTCGGGCTATAACAGTGTCTGTTATTTTTTGCAGGTCCTGCACAAGCTCAGAACTAGAGAGACTGACTTGTTGAGGCCAAGTCAGACATTGTTGTTAAGGTTAGGTCTTCTTTTTCCCTTGGCTGGTCCAGCGTATCTTAGCACTGCTAGCTAAGGTCAAAATTTCTCTCATGTTAAGTAAAAGCTCTTAACCTTAACTTGAATGAACCATCAAGTATTTCTTTGTTCCTTCTTAACGCACTTTCCATATGATGGCCAAAAGGGCAGAATAATGTCTTGTGGTCTTCCCCCCTTGAGAATGTGTATGTGTTTGTCTTTTTTCAACAGGTCTCTTAGCAGAATAGCAGTATCCTCTGACTGTAACATCCTACCTTTTGTTTTCAGATTGGTCTCCGAAAAGGTTCTAAATCTTTCCAAGAAGTGCGTGCAGCTGGATTCACTGAAGAGAATGGAACCTTGGGAGATATACGGGAGACTATCTCAAGTAGTGATCTTCTATTGTTGGTGATATCAGATGCTCACAAAGGATTTTGGTGAAGATGATTTTTCATCCAAACCAATCACAGAAAAGAAAAGAAGGTTGCAATTTTGTTGGGCCTTTTTAATATTGCCTATATTACAACACTCGAGTGTACTAAATAAAATTGTGTGCTTTTTTATTTGGTATGTATAACTTTTATTTGGTATTCCGTTGCAACGCACGGGCACCTTACTAGTTACTAATAATACCTCGGGCTGATCTGGGCTATACATTACAAATTTTCTCACGTCCCGGACTAAAGCCCACTTTGCTAGGGGCCCCATTCCGCCCCTGGCTACTGGTAATCCACAACGTAGCAAGCAAATCCACCACAAACTCCATGGACTGGACTATCCATCCCAGAAAGGAAGATTTGGATGAGATTGCTCACGGAAAAGAAAAGATCCTCAGGACAAAGCTCACTCTTAGAACAATCCAAGCAAGCTAGGGCTTCCTTACCAGCGAAAGAAGAGATCAATCCGGTAGAGCGGAGGACGACGACGACGCCTAAGAGAGAAGAATTCCTTCGCTTCAAGGGTTAAATAACGTTGGCGTGAGAATTTGAGACAAACGGCGAAGCAACAGCCGCCGCCGCCGTCGCGACGAGATATGGAGAAGGGTTCAAGGAAGAGGATGGGCTAGAACTAGAGACGAGAGAGGTTTAGGATTGGGCTGTGAGGATTGCGGATTTGGGGAGGAGGATAGAAATCTTGACGATGGGCTGTCTCTTGTGCTGAACATTGGCGATCGGGTTCGTGTTGAAGAAAAAGAGAGACCCATCGAAAGCCCACATGTCATGTATGTTCCTTGACGCTGGCCACTGCATCACTTGGTTATTGAGTTCGTCAGTTTCGTCTCGGTGTACGCACACGCAGATCGTGAGGGCCAACTGTTGATTGTTGGCGCAAGGGAGCATCGAGCAGGTTGAGGCTAGGGAAAATCAACGTCAATCAAGGAAAAAAAGGAGGAGTAGCGATGGGACAAGAGCCAAGGAAAAAGGCAGGAGGAGATCGTGGCTTTCTCGCTCCTCGCTTGGGAAAGAATTTGATTTTCTCTATATTTGTGAATTTAATTAGAGATTAGAGAGGAAGTAAAAAGTATTCGTTAGGGAAAAGACTAGTATATCGGCTAATCTGCTATATTGTTCTCCTGTAATTTTAGATACTGTATGAGAGTAATTGAAAAATATTATCTACTAGATAATTGTAGAGAAATTCGATAGTTTTCTGTACAATATTTATTTATGTTGATCAGATAAATAGATTTTAAGCTATGAATTTTGTAATCCGGCAATCTGGTAATTTACCATCTTCTAGTACCATATATTAATCTGTAGATTAAAATTACTGGATTGAATATTGTATGATTTATCTACATGAAAGATGTAGATAATTAAGGGTTCTAGAGATCCCACGAACATGATCTTAAATCCAGATAGTTTCCTAGAAATATCTAGATATTTTAGATGCTTTATTCAAAGGAATTTGATGGTGCCAATTGTCATAAATCTAGTGGTCACAAGAAATTATATAATCCTTTCAATCCAAAATATACATCATTTGGGAGAGTTGGTTTTGGTTTACAAATATTTATATTTTATTTTTCGGAAGCAATATGTTCGTCAAAGTGCCCATGTTAATTGTTATTCTTAGAGAGAGGTAAATCATAAATAGAGACAACGTTTGTAGAGACAATATATGTTAAAAACAAAAATATGTACTACATCTTTTATTGTGTGTGAAAAAACACCATTTAATATGCTAACATAAAAAATAAGAAAAGAGAAGTTGGTTAAAGTTAATATCTATTTAAAAACAAAGTGCATACTTATGTTGTCAACTAAAGTTATAATAGTTTTACTCTAAAAAGTTGTAATTGTGCTACCACCAAATAAAGTGTTAGTATTAGTTTATTATTTCAAATTTTTTTAGTGTTATTGACCTTCAATAGACTTAGAAATGTGACTTTTATCTTTATTTTTTATAAACCAATATAAGTATGTATTAAAAAATGTAGCACAATGTAATTAGTGAACACCCATTCATAAAATCCTAAATCCGCCATTGCAATATGCGCCACACTTAACTGAGACTTCAGAATAATTTTGATTAGGAGATAAATACAATGCTCCTACTGGTCTTATCCTTTCCTCTCTTTACTTCTTCAGGCTCCCCAATATCCATAACTTCACTTTGTGCTGCGAGTTGGTTGACATTAGCTGTATAAAATAGATCCAAAGCAACTGTTTAACGAAAGGAAAATGAAAAAACACAACTAAAATGAGAAAAATATGACAAGAAAAAGCGACAAGATATATGATATCATCTGGTTTCTTGCATGAAATCACTACTTAAAACAATTTGTTAACAAGAATGCAAAAAAAATCAAGAAGCATCCATGTGGAAAGGAAAATAGTTCAGCACCCAATCATGGTAATGCAAAGCAATCAAGATATATTACCGCTAGCTTCTTCATCTTGATTTCTACGCAGGATTTCCTCTTCATCACTAGACTCAACAAAGCTCTTTCCTTCCTTTAGCTTTTTTTTATTTTTCTTGTTCTTCATCTTAGGTGTTCCTGCCTCATTATTGTCAGACTGACTTTGCTGTACCTGGATAGAATTGCTGCCTTCCAATAGCTTCTTTTTGTTCTTCTTCAGCTTAAGTGTCGTCTCATCCTTATTGTCTAACAGGAGTTCCACCACATCATCAGCCTTGGTACGACTGCTTGTCACTTTGACATGCTTATTTTTCTTCCTCTGCTTCATCAATACTATTTTCTTGCTCCGTGCCAATTCTTTATCTAGCAATCAAAGTGAAGAGGTTAACAAACTTGACAACTATATATAGGGCCTAATGAACAACTTAAAGAACTAAAAGAAGTAAAGAAACCAGGGCATGAGATGGTTGTCATGCTACTTGTTTCGGGCACACAAGATGTTCATGATGATCATAAAAGTAGCAGCAATGAAAGCCGCTAATCAGATAATGCATCAGATTGGCATTTAGCAATGCGATCCCTCCTAAAGGTTTCGAACTGACAATATTTTTCATTTCCAAAATCAATACCCACTCTGATTAGTTGATTTACTGATACTAACTCAAGCTGTACCACTTTACTGATACTAACTCAAGCTATACCACTGAATCACTGCTTCCACCTTTGTGGGTGATCAAGGTGACATTTCTCAGGTCGTAGACTATTGTTCTAGGTTTAACCACAGATTCTGCAACACAGCCCAGAAAGAAATGGGAGGAAATAACAAGAAACAGTCACTAGGAATACCTTCCACGATACCATGTTCGGTAGCGCGCTCGCTCTCGACAGCACCATCCAAACCTCTATCCTTCTTCGTCTTCAGCTGCTTCCTCTTCACACCAAGCGCCAATTTCTTATCCGCCTTCGCTTCCCTCAAAGCCTTCTTGTCTATAAAAGAGCAAGTTTTTACCTTTGCCTCCCAATTCGAATAAATCCAATCAAGAAGCTACGAGATTCAGAAAGGCGGAAAGGCCGCACCTTCGGATTTGCCCATGCGAACAAATCAGTAACCAAGCCCACAAGAGGATGGCAGCGAAGAGGGCGGCGGAATAAAAGTGTCCATCGGTGAGCAACCGCGGGTAGTGGCGCCGCCAGCGAGGGGTGTCGCGGTGGTGGTTGTCGGCGTTGGAGCGCACCGATGTGTAGGGTTTGGAGATTTCTTTCGGTTACGCTGGGCCTAATTGCTTAAGAGCTCTTTTGACAGGTGGGCCTAAATGTAACTGCCCCCACATTCCAGAGGTCCAAACCCCTGCTTTAATAGCGATCAGCTTTTCGCCTCGAGTGCTGTGACTTGTGAGACCTCCGATTGTGATAAATAATTAATTTTTGGTTCAAAGAGTTTGCAGGATTTAAATTTGATATTTAAGAAGATTGGAAATCAAAGTTTGCAATTTGTCATATTTTTGGATAAACTGGTAGGCATGTGTAGTTTCGGCTGATGTTTGTATTTGAGATTTTGAGTTTTAGCGAGAGTTTGGTTTGACCTAGGTCATTGCTTTGCGTGCACAGGGGTTTATTATTTGATCCTAGGTTTAGAATTAATGATTTGGTTGCATACATTTTGCATAGTGTATTGTATGGACGAATTGTAACAATTAATGACTTTATGTATTATGCGGTGCTACTTGACGATTTGATTGTTTGTATTGGCTGTAGGATTCCAGAGCTATGTCGTGGTGAGGCGGACGGGGCTGGGACTAAGCTAGGAGAGCTTAGTTCCAAAACAATCAAGGGATTGGAATTACGCTTAAGGAGGAGCCAAGGTCCAGACAATCAAGGAGTCATCAAAGAGGCCAAGGCTTGTGGTGTAGTTACAAGCCGAAACGATGAGGAGCCGGAGCGGAAGCTACCGGTGGAGGACATGATGGGCAACGACAAGGTGAACCAAAACTAGGCTTAGAAAGGAGCCGAGGTCCTATGCTGTAAGGAAGCCGGGTGTCGTCATGTGCGAGGAGATACATATGGTGCACCAAGTGACTTGGATCGTTTGCAAGCGAGGACGTGATGTGGTTAAGGGTGCCATTACAACTTTGCTTTGTGCTACACCATTGCCAATTGAAGCTATAAAGTCTTGTAATGCCGAATTGTTGAGCAATGTACAGGAGAAAGAAGTGTTGGCCAAGAGGAAGGTTAGCGAAGCGGGGAGAGCATGGTGGCCGCATGAAGCCAAGGTGCATGATCCTAGGCAATGGAAACATGGGTTGTGTGGGGAAGGCTACAGTCGGCCAAGGAACAAAGCTTATAAGCATTCGACCGCATGGGAGTGGATCGGAACTACTGGGATTTCAACGGTGATAGTTTCATACCGACTTCCAACGGCTAGTTCAGAAGCTCCGAAATAGCCGTTACTGTTGTGTCAGAACAGGTGCGAAAGTACCGGCCATTGCACTGTGGTACTTCCGCTCACCCTGATTTTTCAGGGATTTGGCTCCAACGACTAGTTTTCTTGTGTAGGGTACAAATACCCCTTTATAGCCGATTGGAGATAGAGTTGCTGGATCCATTTCTATTCTCTTGAGCTAGTGTGAGACTCTCCACTCAATTGTGCATATGTTGCACTTTGTGAGCAAGGAGAAGGGATCTAGATTGCATGTGTTGCATCTAGAGGTGGACTTAGTGTCCATTTAAGTTTGTGCATTCATTGCACGTGATGAGAGAGTCAAGCGAGAGGCTGCCACATAAATTAGCTTAAGGAAGGGGATGCCAACTCTCAATTTTTCCATTCACAAGCTTCTCACTGGAGAAGGAAAACTTTCATTTCATCCATCTCGGTAGGGAATAAAATGCTCACTCATGCAGACCACAATAGCAGGCTGCTTTCGTGAATTCTATTCACAACTCTTGGGAAACTACTCGGTCAGAGAGCATACCCTCGATCTTTCCTTCCTTCAACTGCCTTCCTTGAGCTTACAACAACTGGTGGTGTCTTTCTCAGAAGAAGAGGTTTGGGGAGTGATCAAAGAGCTCCCGATTGCCAAATCTCCAAGCCCTGACGGGCTCACAAGAGCTTTTTTTAAAAATGCTTGGCTTGTCATCAAACCAAGCATCCTGGCAGCGTTTCAAGCCATTTTTGATCTAAATGGGAGGTTTCTTCATTGTTTGAACGATGCCCTCATAACTCTCCTACCGAAAAGATAAGATGCAACATGCGTTGCGGATTACAGACCAATCAACTTGCTGCACAACTTTGCAAAACTCCTGTCCAAAGTGCTAGCGAATAGGCTCAGGGTGTTTCTTCCATGCCTGGTCAGTCCGAACCAAAGCGCCTTCGTTACCAGCTGGAGTATCCATGACAACTTCCGCTTCATCCAATTGCCCGCCAAGAACTTGCAAGCAAAGCAAAATATTGATTTATTATTAAAAGTGGACACTTCTAAGGCTTTTGACTCCGTTTCTTGGCCATTTCTTCTAGAAATCCTTTTCCACATGGGTTTTGGTTCCAAGTGGCGAGAATGGATATCGCTCTTGCTATCCACTATGTCGTCCAGAATCCTGCTCAATGGTTTTCCGGGCAATATGATTGCCTTATGAAGGGGTCTTCGGCAGGGAGATCCGTTGTCACCAGTGCTTTCATCTTAGTCATGGAAGGGCTCAATGCTTTATTTCACAAAGCTAGCTCTTTGCAGATTCTCAACCCCCTTGGGATCCCAGGCCTTCAAGAGCACATGTCCTTATATGCCGACGATGTCATTTTCTTCATTGCTCCGTCCCACCAAGACATTCAAGCTGTCAAATATATTCTGCAGATCTTTGGATAGGTTTCAGGACTTCAAGCCAACTTTCACAAAAGCTCTGTCACCCAAATTGCATGCGACGACATGGAATTAGCAATTGCAAGCCAAGAGTTACCTTGTCAACTCTCCACCTTTCCTCTAAAATATATAGAATTGCCTTTATCCGTGTCTAAATTGACCAAAGCTCAATTATAGCCGCTGCTAGAAAGATTTGTCACTTGATGTCTCACTGACATATGGCCCTAGGACTCACATGTCAGTGAGACATTAAGTGGCATATCCTCAAATGAACATCTTTACAGTGGTAAATCCTCAATTATTCCTATAACTAGCAGGGTGATCTGCGTATTTGCGTGGTTATATTTGTTTCCAAGTTTGTAGTATCAAATGATATAACATTAAAAATGATAATTGAAGCTTGAAGAAAAATACAACTTGAGGAATGTAATTGAAGTATGAGTTTTGATGGAAAAAAACAATTGAGTATAATAAGTTGTTGAGATTCATAGAAATGTAACTACTCTACATCATGCATGGATCATGTAGCTGCATGCCCATATTCTTCATCCATTAGTTGCTCTTTTCCAAAATGTATACATTCAAATGTACCTCCATTTAATCTTAAGCAATGCATTAATTATGTGTGCCGAAATTGTCTTATTACTTTACATGTTATTTTAGCACCTTTCTCACACATGCACCAATGTACCATGTGTGGGCTACCTTGAACTTATCTCCCTGACACGCTGGTTGCCCCACCGAACAATGTGTATTCTATCTTTTCTCGTCACCATAGTTTTTCTGCTTCAACCTCCAACAGTAAACTCAATTCTTAGTCGATCTCTTTCAGCTGCTATCTCTTCCAAGGCAATACTCTACCACATAATTATCTTCTACTTCTCTTTAATTATTGCTAAAATGTTAACTGTTGCGACATCAAACACGCATACACATTCAAACATCGCCAATCTCTGCCGTGAACACCCGTCACACTTTCTCCAGTGTCCCCAAGCCTATTCCTTCTAGCTATGCCATATCTACTCTGAGCTCTTTGCTCCTATATGCTTGTGCTTCTATTCGTATGGATGCATACAAATATAAACACACATACATGATAATATACATACTCAATTTTCTCCTCTCTCGTGTCAATCACTCCTCTTCTTCAACATTGACCAACTCAATGCCGTGGTTTACCTCACTAACTACAATGACATCCCATCTTCACCGATGCATGCATATCTTCTTTAATCACTATTTAACGATGTGGGGAATCTTCTCACCATCGCCGATGACATTGTGCCCCTCACCAACGATGGCACGCTCCTAGCTACCCGATGGCCCCATATTATCCAAAGCTTGTCTTCAATGCAAAGCTTCATTTTCTCTCTATCAGAGCTGTCACATCATCGAGCTTCTTTGGCCACTGACTTCAACAACATCAACACTTATCACTCGTCATCGTGGCTCTTGGCTCCTTCGACTCTAGCTTTTTTCTTCAACAACTCTAGTGAACAGTATGATATTGTCCTCATCGAATGGCTAAGGTGAGCATCACAATGTTGTTGTCCTCATCTCGCTACCTTGATTCTTCATGATCATTTCCCTATAGGTTAATGTCTTGCAGGACAAATATACACAATTTCACTCTTTCATGGTCTCCTTTGACATTTTTCATGCTATCCTCGCTATAACTTTTATTTTTATTCAAAATCTCAATTATTTTTCATTGTAGTTCGTATACAAATCAAATCCCTAATTTTATTTATTCTATTCTAAATTTTAGTTGTTTTGGGATTTTACTTTGGAATCCATATGGAAATCAAATTGCAAAGTTTCTTTTATTTTTATTCTAAATTTTAATTTTTTTGTGGAATTCATATATAAATTCAATTGCTAATTTTTCTTTAGTTTTTTTTCTGAATTATAATTATTTAGTTATTTTACTTTGGAATTTGTATTGAAATCAAATTGCTTATTTTTATTTCATCTTTTATTTCTAATTTCACTTATTTTTGTTAGAATTCATATACAAATACAATTGCTAATTTTTAATCTTTATTCTGAATTATATTTATTTAGGGATTTCACTCAAATTGCTGATTTTCTTTTATGTTGTATTCCAAATTTTAATTTTTTTTGTTAAAATTCGAATACAAATTCAGTTGCTATTTTTAAATTTTATTCCAAATTATAATATTTATGGATTTTACTTTGGAATTAATGGAATACCTTCTAGAAAAATCATCTTGGAACCGCCGATTAGCGTTCCTAAACCTAATAAAGGAAGGGGTGGATTAGGGAAAGCGTGGTCTCACCCCACCCGTGGTGGAAAGAGCTCGAAGGAGAGATGATCGCAATGTCGGAGAACGCTGCGTCGGGGCTCCTCCCTATGCCACAATGTGCCTCCCTCTCTTGCTCGCTCTAGCTTTCCTCCACTCCCTCACACTGCGTCTGCGTGAGTCGGTGTGTGCCCGTGTCTGAACATATCGGAGGTGCAGCTTGCGGTGCACCATGCACCCCTGTAAAAAGTAAGGGCTCAAGGGATGCGAATGGGCGGCCCATAGTGGCCTAGGCACCTCGCAAGTCGCAAATGAGTTACGGGCCAGTGCATACAAATGAGCCGGTAGCACCATGGAGAGCTCGTCGATTTCGAACGCCTGGTTGACGGCGCACGGAGGCCCAGTGGGTGGTCGCTGAATGGCTCAAGTTCGACGACCGCGCCTGGCATCTTGCGGCTTCGGTGCTACGCGGGGAAGCCGGCCTGGTCGAGCTGATCGTGTCTTGTGTGCCTGGCAAGCGGGGCTTGTCAAAGTGGCGGAGGACCCGATAGGGCAAGGTAAGACTTGGGCCATACCATGATTTTTTGCAGCAGGCCCCCATATAGCCCCTATCCAGTCGAGGAGTCGGCGCCTCGGTGGGAGCCCAGGAGGCGGTCGCCAGGCCGCCGGGGAGCGCGGGAGGCAGGAGGCGGGGAGCCCGGCGGGAGGCGCGAGGCGGGGGCGGGGGCGGGGAGCCCGGCCGGAGGCGCGAGGCGGGGAGCCGGGAGGCGGGGAGCCCGGGACTGGAGGCGGGAGGCGGGGAGCCGGGGAGTGGGTCGGTCGGTCGGCCGTCGGGCGTCGCCGCGTCGGTGCCTCAGTCGCTCGGTGGACTGGACTGTCCGACCGTGGATTTGAGCCGGGGATTTGAGATTGAGGAGCAGTCGGCCTGAGGCAGTGAGACTTTGAGCTTTTCAGCTTTTGAGGCGCAGAGGAGCTGATCAGCTGAGGATTTCAGTTTCTATAGTTTCTATTTTATAAAGGTATAATAAATTCTATTTATTCTAGATTTTAGATTTGTGTATTTAAGTATTAGTTTTGATAGCTTGTAAAAAAATTATGTAGATTGTAGAATATGTAAACTAGCTTGTCAAAATGAGGGTACTTATATAGTTATATTTTTACCTCTCCAGAAACAGTGATCTGAGGCTTGTTTAAATTCAAGGCGGGCGGGCGGCAGCCACCGGTGGGCAGTGGCGTTTGGCGCTGCCGCGCTGGGCAGTGGCGTAGCCGGTGGCGGGCGGCGGGCGGGCGGCAGCCACCGGCGCATAAACTCCGGCATTGACAGGGTTGGAGGAGCTTGAATGGTATTGCTTTTGATCCGCCCCACCTCATTTTTTTACCGTCCTCCGCCACTGGCTTGTCATGTCGTTCAATCTTCCCAAACAAGTCGACGTTTTCTAGCAGGAGCTCTGCCGTGAGATTGTGCAACTGTTTTTTGGAATCCATGTGCAGACCACAGCCAGTATGTAGTGCGTGACTTTACCATGCGGCACCGTTCTTTGCTAACGTGGAATCATGCCGCTAGCGCCTAGGGTTGGCAACGGGGCTCATCCCCGACGGGACCCAATCCCCGTCCCCGATCCCCGCGAAATTTAAATTCCCCGAACCCCGGCCCCGGCCCCGGGCTCGGGGCCAAGTTGGGCCCGTCCCCGTTCCCCGACGGGCTTCGGGGGCCTGACGGGGCAAAATTCCCCGCCGACGTTTGTGAAAAGAACAACTTCGTCTAGTCAATAGCTTCAGTTAGTCTCATACAGCAACAGGGAGAGTGAACACCATGCTGGAATTGTTTTCCCAATATGATGACAAGTTCTGGTAAATCCTTCATTCAAACAATGTGATTTAAGGACTGCAAAACGAACTAGACCAACAACTCGTAGCTTAAACCAAACAAAAAACTGGGCGGCTGCTCTTTTTTTGCTGGAGGTTTTGTTCAACACAGGCAATAAAATGAAGCACTACCAAATTACCAATAGCAGGACTAGCACATGGAAGAATAAGAGGATAGCACGATAATAGCATATACAAGCAGCAATTCAGCATAACAGCAATTACAAGGTACTAAATTAGCAACTTGATGGTGATAAGAAACAAGTCGACATTGCAATGTTCACTTCACCGCGAGTGAGGAAGAGTAGAAGGGCCGGTGGGGTCACCTCGGTGGAGAAGAGGAACCGGTGGGGAAGGGCCGAAGGGGGAGCCGCCGCCGCGGGTGAGGAAGAGCCGCCGCCGCGAGTGAGGAAGAGTCGCCGCCTTGGGTGGATGCGCCGGCCGTCGCCGCCGTGGATGGCCGAGGCTCGAGGGCCACAGCGCCGCGGTGGTGGGTAAGGGCGTCGTCGGTCGTAGATCTGTGGAGGAGGGCGTCGCCGGTCTCAGATCTGTGGAGGAGGGCGTCGCCGGTCGCTGGGGAAGGGGAAGGGGAAGAGGGCGGCGGGGGAGGGGCGGTGGGGGGGGAGCCGGGCGCGGTGGGGGCGGTGGGGGAGGGGGCGGAGGCGCCGGGGGAGGGGCAGAGGCGCCGGGGAAGGGGAAGAGGGCGGCGGGGGAGCCGGGCGCGGTGGGGGCGGCGGGGGAGGGAGCGGAGGGGGAGGGGGGCGTCGCCGGTCGCAGATCTGTGGAGGAGGGCGTCGCCGGTCGCCGGGGAAGGGGAAGGGGAAGAGGGCGGCGGGGGAGGGGGCGGAGGCGCCGGGGAAGGGGAAGGGGAAGGGGAAGAGGGCGGCGGGGGAGCCGGGCGCGGTGGGGGCGGCGGGGGAGGGAGCGGAGGGGGAGGGGGGCGTCGCCGGTCGCAGATCTGTGGAGGAGGGCGTCGCCGGTCGCCGGGGAAGGGGAAGGGGAAGAGGGCGGCGGGGGAGGGGGCGGAGGCGCCGGGGAAGGGGAAGGGGAAGGGGAAGGGGAAGAGGGCGGCGGGGGAGGGGCGGCGGTGGAGGGGGCGGCGGGGGAGCCGGGCGCGGTGGGGGCGGCGGGGGAGGGGGCGGAGGGCCGGAGGCGCTGGGGGAGGGGGACTGGGGGGCGGCGGGGTAGAGGGTGTCGGGCGCAAGGGGTGTTGGCGGCGCTGGGCTGGGGAGAGGTCTGATCGTCTGAGGGTAGGGTTTTTTTGGCTGACTTTTATATGAAGTGTAGAGGACCCACATGTCAGTGATCCCCGACGGTTAACGGGGACGGTGATCACTTCCCCGGCCCCGGCCCTACCATCCCCGACGGGGACAGTATTTTGCCCACGAAAATCCCCGCGGGGAATAAAATTCGTCAGACCCATCCCCTAATAGGTGAATTCACCGTCGGGGATCGGGGATCGGGTCACCATTGCCAACCCTACTCGCGCCTTTCGTTTTCTTGATTTCTTCTCATTCGGCGGGCTCTCGGAGATCAGGATGCGTAACGATCTTGTCCTGATCCTTTTCTAGGCGGCTTGTTTTGGACTAATTTGGGGTAAAGTGTTGGGCATTGCAGCCTGTCACCGTCAAACGTGTTGGGGGTCTCGGGCACTAACGCATGTTGGCCGGTTGTCCCAGTAAAGTGAAGGAGAGGAATGGATGAATGGATCATTTGTATTGTTGCTCGAGGAGCTATATAATTAATATATGACACAACCCTAGACTAACACGCAATACCTCAAATACAAGTTATGTGCAATAGTATTGCATTTTGAAATAGTTGATATTAAAATAGGAAAAATCCAAGATCCGAATCTTGATAATATATATCGTCGTAGCATACAGCTTTTGAAAAGTATCTAGTATCAAATGATCTCCTCCTATTCGAGGTCGTGCGGCAGCATAGAAAGCATAAAGTGCAAGGGTTGAGAGAGCATAGGCAAGCGGGAGTAAAGTCAAACGCGACAACACTACCAAGAAGATGATGAAACTGACACAAATAAAAAGAGCTACCAAATCAAGCTGAAGAGGGATGGATAGAAGCATAGCGGCGCAAATCGAAGCGCTAGACGACGGCGGCGTGGAAGGGAAGCGCGACAGACTTAGAAGCTCGGGGCGAAGACTCATAAATAAGCGACGACATCATAATGACTTATACGATCTGCAGCGGCTCAAAGAGAAGAGCGGCGGCTGCTGCCATGTGAAAAGGAAAGAGAGGACCACACTAGATCCAATAGACGCACCGTGGCCAAAAAAACAATCGGCTAACTAACAAAAAAATTGTGGACTCACATGGCTTTGACGAACTGAAAGATATAAACTACGAACTTGGACGGACACAATGAAAGACTCAAAAAGAAAAAAGACTCGAGGATAACTAACAACATATACTAGCAGCAGTGAGGATGATAGCTAAACAACAAGCACCAGCTAGGCCAAGACTGTAGCACCTCAGCCTATATGTGTTGCCCAATCAGAGGCAGATCATAGCCCATGAGGCCCACACCACCGAGAGCTTAGCCAACAAGTGAGAGCCAGCTCCAAGCGAAGCAATGCTTCAAGTGAAAGAGCAAAGGCGGCAACGGTGGCTGCACACAATGGCAGCATGGCTGAAGTCAAGGAACGATGGCTGACGGTCACCCCAAGGGCGGCAACGACCTCCTCCGATAGATTTGTAGTAGCCCAGGGCAGGAGAGGCAGCGGTGGTGGTGGCCAGAGAGAGCCTAGGGTGATGACGACGAGGAGGAGATCCGGCTTGGAGAAGGGCGCTGCTGCAACCTCGGGTGATGGCATGGTTGTCAGGCAGTGGCTTGAAGCAAGGGAGGCCATGCAGGTTATGGTCCATATAGCACAAGCGACATTGATGGACCCTTGAAGGCGGCGGCATCCAAATCCAGATCGGATCTAGATTTCGGTGGTCGAGAGAACTGAGTGGCAGCCGTGATCCAATAAGAGGGTGGTGGCGGCGGCAACGGCTCTAGCGCTGGAATATCGACGTTGACGACTTGAGCAATGGAAGACCGACAACGAACGCATCAAATCTGACTGGGACCGAGTTGGAGAAGACGAGTTGCATTGGATCCAGTGGTGATGAAGCCTGACGACGGCAGCTCGAGCAGTGGAAGAATGACGACGGTGGCTCAAGTAGTGGAAGACCGACAAGTGACAACAATCGCGCTGGATCTGACTGGGACAGAGCTGGAGAAGATGAGTTGATCCGGTGGTGATGAAGTCTAACAACTATGGGGATGCACAGATCCAGTGTGGATCAAGACCAACGATGATGGAGAGAGCTCGATATGCTCGAATCTGAGGACAAAGATGACTGACGTCAATGGAAGCCCTAGATCCAGCTCAAGAAGAGACCAACGACCATGTGCAGATGTCGACGATGAGTCGCGTGGTCTAGGCATGAAGATGACGCGTGGTGATGAAGACGATGACCGGTGGCGATGGCTGGAGTCGATCCACTTAGATCCGGGTTGGAGGAAGAGGTGGCCGCTAGCGGACGAGCTGCAAGGTTCCCTACAACGACGTGCAGAGGTTGGCAGTGATGGGGTCGTCGGATCCTGGCCGGTGAAGATGGATCTAGCCGACAGATCCCACCAAATCCGACAACGAACAACTTTGGCGACGATGGATCTAAGCTCGACGATGAGGGAGCCGGCGACAACAAGCTTTGCGGAGGTTGGATCCGGGCGGTGCAAGGCTGGATTCAACGGCAGCAGCAGCGAGAGGGTGCGCGGGCACGGGTAGCGCGATGTGAGCTCGGAAGCCATCGACTTTGTCAAAGATGGCTTGCTGCAGCTGCTACTAGAAGATGAAGGCTGCTACGAGGTGGCCGCCCTGGAGCAAATATCGCTCCTCCCGAGGGTAGCAGTTGCGGAAGAAAGAGCAGAGGGCTAGGAGAAACCTTGCTCTGATACCATGTCAAGTGGAGAAGAGGAATGGATAAATGTATCATTTGTATTGAGAACTAAAGGGACATATATATTGTGAATACATGGACACAATCGTAGACTAACACACACAAATCAGAGTTATTAAAACCTCCCCCGGTCTGCTCGCGCGAGAGCGTTTCACGCGCCCGGGGAGGCCTTCGCGCGGCGACGCGTGGCGAGGCTCCCGCTGGCGACCTGCTCCCTCACGCGCTGGCGCCCGCCCGAACCCCGCCTTCCTCTCCCTCACACGCTGCCCATGCCGCCCGTGCCCCCATTCCGCCTCCCCCCTCCTCCCCCGCTCCCCCGCTGCCGCCCCCTCCTCCCCCGCCGTCTCCCCCGCTCACCCGCCGGCCGCCGCTTCCCCCCTCCCCCTTCCTACCCCGCCGCCTCCTCCTCCCCCGCCGCCCCCTCCTCCCCCGTTCCCCCCTCCTTCCCCGCTCCCCCGCCGCCTCCCCCCAACCCCCTCCTCCCCCTCTCCCTCGCCGCCTCCCCATCCCCCGCCGCCTCCCCCGCCGCCGCCGCGGGATGGGATGCTCACGGGGGTGGATGGACTCAGCTGCGGCCGGATCCGGTCGGCGCGGAGGCGGAGGGGGAGGCGCCGAGGCCGGAGGGGGAGGCCGGATCCGGTCGGCGCGGAGGCGGAGGGGGAGCCGCGGAGGCCGGAGGGGGAGGCCGGATCCGGTCGACGCCTCCCCCGGATTTTCCGTCGCCCCCTTGCGCTCCTGCTCTCTCTCTCTCCTCACGTCCCCGTCGCGTCGTCTCCCATACCCTGCCGCGCCCACTCCCTTCGGCCATTCCGGCCATGCGCCGTCCACTCCACCGCCGATGCCACGCTGAGCTCAGCCACAGCTCACCGCATGGCCTCTCTCTCCCTTCCACGGCTATAAAGGATTCCTGGTTTCTTCTTTCCTTTTGATTGCAGGGGTAAGGTGAAGGCTGTGACTTCCGGGGACTGCCTTCTCATCATGTTATGCTTGGGAACACTATATTTCAGGCACACAAAAGTAAATCCGACAAATTTTACTGTTACACGCTTTTCTTAGATAAACAATTCGCCATTCCTGTAGCCATATTAGTCCTTATATTAAAGATTTTTCCTTTTAACCGAAGTTGCCAATGGATTGTATGAATATTGATATTTGCCATCACTACATCTCAGGCACTCCTAGCTCCATATTGATATTTGCTTAAAATCCTTAGGAGATTTTTTGCTTTTTTTTGGCCTCTAGATTAGTGCAGCTGAAGGATTCCTTGAAAGTTTCAGCCTTTGGTTGGCCTTCCAACATGGAAACATCTTTGTTTCCTACAAGACAGGTTTGCAACTCTTCATGGTAAGAACTGCAGCTCTTCCAAGTTACTGATACGAGTTGCAGGTTAAGTGTTTATTTTGAAAGTACCTGTCAGTAAGAACAAAGCATGATATTAAGAATGTGTTTCCATGCTGCATAGATTGGTTATTAGATTGCAGGAAAACAAAAATAAGGTATTTCATGTATATGTCAATGGACGTGTTAAAAACTTAGAATACTAAAACTCCACACACTCCACCATATATGCTGAATTATTTTAGTTCAATCTTCAGAAAACTTCATCTCTGATTACCAATGAAAACTAGAAATATTGCTTATCAAACCACATTTACATGAAAATTTTAAAAGATTCTGACATTTCATGACCAGCAAAATGCAGTTCCTGTAATTCGGCGATTGCACATTTCAGGTTGGTGCTTAGATCGACTCATTTCTCATTGGGTGGTTTGCCTTCTTGGTAATGCAACCATCTAAAAAAGCTAGGTTGGGATGTCGGCCCCTGCACCGATAATGTATGATTAGTTGAAGGTTTCTTCAGGCAAGTAATACAATGTTCAAAGGAAGCTCCAGGTACTACCATATTGTCATATCTTGAGTATATCTTGTTGAGTAACAACCAAAGCATAGAAAGCCGATAGTGTGTTTTTCTACATAATATTGAATTACAACTTTCTGTGTTATTTACAGTATCGTGATATATCTTTGTTAAGCAAGAAACAAATTAAGCATAGAAATGCAAAATTGCCATATAGTTTGTTGCCAATGTATTACCATTTCATGCATGCTTGCTCAACGTAATGATTCAAGGCTTTTACATTGTATAGCCTTGAGGAACACCATTCTCGCTGTGGTATGCCGCAAGCCCACAAGCATGGACCAATGCAGCCAACCAATCAACTCCCTGTATATGCAAATTGTATGTAATGGGCTTGACCTGCATCAGTGGATGCAACTTCCCGCTTATTTGATTGCCTGGTCGAGCGGCTGGGCGCGTGCAAGATTCCCACCGGGGCATGGCCTCAACGCGTGGAGGCCCAGGTGCATGCATGGAATCAGCTCAATAGATGCTATTACACAGCATGAGACCAATGATGATGCATACATGGTTCAATTGTCGCCTTGGGCAACTAATGTGTTGTGAATGGTAAAGAACAAGGTCTGCCATATGTCAACACTGAGGCCACCCTGATGCTGTTTTGCCCACGGTTTTTAGTGAGTTCAAACATTTTTACACGGCTGCGATGTCTGAGGCCAACCAAGTTTCTTGGCTGCTGCTTGAAAGATTATTTTTGAGCCATGTCTTCTGCAATGCACTTGCTTTCTCCTGTCCAGCACGCTATTATGTTAGCATTGCTTTTGGTCAAGGCATTCCTTTGTTCAGTTTCAGTATTTTGCAACACCTCTTGCGTCAGGTTTGATTTTTGCCACAACTCTTGTAACAGTTAGCCTGATACTGCTCACGCTTTGTCCAGTGCTTTGTCCCATCAATCTTTGTCACCGAACATGGTTTATATAAGTTCCAAGGATAGACCTCTTGAGCTCTTAGCTCTTGTGTCAGTGTCTCTTTCAAAAAACAAGGGTCATTCACCAGATTAGCCTGTCCCTTAAAAGGCTCCACTATACACTGAAGCAACCATCTACATATTTGTACATTCTTAATCATGTCGAGTGGGGAAAATGGATTATGTTCATGGCAATTGAAGTCATGGCAAGACGCGCGAAGCGCGCCCAATGTTCTAGTACCCTTAACAGTTCCATGCCTGGGCAGCGCGCGCTTGGAGTTGGGACACCGGCGACGCCTGGGCCGCGCGCGATTAAACCACTACCCCTCGGCCGCATTGCCTCGCTGCCGTTGCGCGTTAGGTACTGGCCGTACTGCGCATAGTGTAGTACATGCATGCATCCGGCGTTCGGGACTTAGAAATTAGAATATCAAAGCCTTGATGCGACATGCAACCCCGAGTTGACTTCCTGAGTAGTCGCGACTACGTGCTGGATCAAGTAGCACATGTTCGTGCACGTTCGTGCAACAACAGCAAAGATTATTAGATCGATAGCCAAACTCCCAGTGGAAACTACATGAAAACATCAAATCAGCCTGCCTCCTTGTGGCTAGCGCCAAATTCTCTTTCCGAAATGAAGCCGAACAACCAGCAAATCGTCCGGAAGGCGGCTTCTACAACCGGGCTGCTCCTCATCCTTCTGCTCGTCGCCTTCACCGTGTCCAACTACTCCTTTCTGAGGCTGAACCCAGACCAATACATCGATGTACCCAATGAGGCCTCCGCATCTCATGCCACGGCGAGATCTTCCCGTGCGAGAAAAGCCACCAGCGCCGGCGCCGCGTGCGACGTCGCCAGAGGGTAGTGGGTGCCCGAACTCTGATCGACGGCCGCCAGGACTGCATGAAGTACGGCAAGCCGGGGCTCGAGTCCATCCTCAAGTGGCGGTGGCAGCCCCACGGCTGCGATCTCCCACGCTTCGACCCGGCTTCCTTCCTCCGTCTCGTGCGCGGCAAGTCCATGGCCTTCGTCGGGGACTCTGTCGCCCGCAACCACATGCAGTCGCTCATGTGCCTCCTCTCCAAGGTACATACTTACTTGGTTACTTATGCTCAATGCACGTATGTAGCAACAAAGCACATGTAGTGTTTCAGATCACAAGGTGATCGTCATGAACTCGATCGTGTTCTTGGTTACCGCGCAGGTGGAGTACCCGACGGAGATCGAGCCCAAGGACTGCATCCACTGCACGCGCAAGTACCACTACCGCGAGCACAACTTCACTCTGTGCGTGTTCTGGACGCCGTTCCTGGTCCGGTGGAACCTGACACGCGCCGGCGCCGGGCAGCAGTTCATGGACCCGCACAACGTGTACCTCGACGAGGCCGACCCCCAGTGGACGCGCGAAGTCGCCGGCTACGACTACGTCGTCCTCAACGGCGCCAAGTGGTTCACCCGGCCCACCATGCTCTACGAGCGCGGCCGCCTCGTCGGGTGCAGCAACGACTGCGGCGCGGCCAACCCCACCGCCGTGCCGCCGAGCTACATGGTGCGCATGTCGTTCCGGACCGCGCTCCGGGCGCTCGCTGGGTTCCACGGCAGGGTGGTCGTCCGGACGGTGGCGCCCCCGCACTACGAGAACGGCAAATGGTACGACGGCGGGAACTGCCTGAGGACGCGGCCCATGCGGAGCAACGAGACGAGCCTCACGGAGACCGAGGCCGCGTTCCACGCCGCGCAGGTGGAGGAGTTCCGGGCCAAGGCGAGCGCGGCGGCGGCGGGGCGGTTCGTGCTGCTGGACGTCAGCGAGATGATGCAGATGAGGGGCGACGGACACCCCGGCCAGTACGGGCACTGGCCGCACGAGAAGGTCGGCTTCGGCATCGACTGCGTCCACTGGTGCTTGCCCGGGCCGGTCGATGCTTGGAACGAGCTGCTGCTCCATTTGCTGAGTGGTTAAACACACATGATGCATGTAACTACAATTTAGTTTCTCTTCCCATTGTATTGTACAAGTGGCATCGATTTGGATGCAGGGTTGTAGTACATGTGGGCCGACGTGCCGTAGCTTTGTGTTTTGCTGTTTGCAACGTTCGAGCGCGTCAGGCTTGGAAGCATGCTTCAATCGAACTGCTACATATGCAGCGTCTGGCATTAAGCTGCAACATCGTAGCACCAGGCTGCCAGTCTACCAGAAATGCAAGGAATCTTTGTAGAAAATAGAAATGCCAGTTTCGTAGGTTTCCGGTGCAAATAATTACGCCTGTGAACCAACATATTCGGCTTCATCAAACTCTATAGTTCACTGCTGATTTCTCAAACGCAATCAGCTCTGAGCGCGATGGTTTTAACGTACACCACACACTGACACACCTCACTCAAGCCAATGAACAGGAAACTGTTCATATAAATGACATTATGGTAATTTTTTTAAAAAAATTGAGTCTTCGAACATCTATTGTTATAAATTTATTTTCTCTATAAATTTACCGAGGTCGGTAGAAATCTACAAGCCAAGGGGGCTCACAGCCGCCAGACCGTGTCAGCATCCCGGCTCCCCAGTGCTTGCCGCTAAGCATGGCCTTACTTAGCGCTAATTATCAGTAATTAGTGCTAATCAATGCCTGTGTGAACCTGCCAAGGTAGGTCTCTGCTAATTTTGATAGGTCCGAAAACTAAATTTATTAAAATAGGTGTTTAAAAGTTAAATTTAAAAAATTACCATAATGCCATTTTCGTGAACAGATCACGAACGGGAGCTGAACAGTTGACTTCGTCATGCCTGTCTAAAAAAAGAAAAAAGAAAGGAAAAGTACAAACTCTGATGCCAACCTAGCTCAGCATGTTATCAGGTCGAAGTCAACCACATGCCGCATGTGTTTATCAATCCTGGAGAGGCCGAGATAGGACTGGATCTCAGATGGAGATTAAACCGAGTATGTGGCATCTTAATTCTACTATATGGCGCAGTAGACGCTGCCGATCACCGGCCTCACCAATGAAAAGTTGACTGACTTCGACTTCGACTGCTGTTGGCTAGCCAGCAATGTCTTCAAAGTTGAGACTGCATGCAGTACTGAAGCTCTTCAGATAGCTCAAAATATAGCGAGTTTCTCTTACTCCACTCTCATCATCTGAAACACTGAAAAATTTTATAGCACCCATGAGAACATGTTCATGAATCTTAGAACAGTGAAACAGTGCAAAAAAATATACGTGATCGATAGTTTCGAAGAAACATACACATGATGCTTAAAATTTAGGTAGGCCTATATCAATTTAGCCAACGCAGAGATTGCCCTTCTATGCTTCTTAAACAGCTAAATTATCTAACGCAGTTTGCAGTTTGCACTAGCGGATGCACCTTTTCAGAAATAAACAACCCGCAGCATCTTCCTAGTCTGAATAGTGATTTGAATATTTGATTCCATTTCTATGAATGGATCTCAAAGTTTCAAAAGACAATTGACAGAACACTCGACTCATCTACTGCTAATGATCAGCCAACCAGCATCGGGAACAGCAAGTACCTAAACCTACAGTCCAAGCGAATCAAGTCGCATTTAGTCGTCACGTTCCACGTTGAACGAAATCTTGGCACGTAAACATATGAGGTTTTCCAGCGCGCTGTGGTACTCGGTATCAAAGGCGCCCAAGCCGCGGTCGCAGCGCCGGAACGGGCGCGTGCGGACGCAATCGCCGCCGGTGTTCCACTCCGTTCGCGAAGTGCGCGGCCGTCACTGTCCGGAGAACCACCTTGCCGCGGAACCCGGCCCTCGCGCACATGACCCCCTTGCCGTTTGTAGCGGGGCTGAAGTATCTAGTTATTTCTAATTTCTTGTTTTCCTAAAAGGACTTGTTACTCATGCAAGTAATAAGCATCTTCTCTCCTCGACCTCACTAAAAACTAATGTGACATAGTTTTAGTAACAAGCAAAAGAGGCCGTTGATAGTGCCTTAGACTAGCTATAGTAGCCTTTTTTAAGATAAAAGTAGATATACTTCTTTGTTTTCGAGAATATATAGGGTGTATTCTTTTGGACTGATGGTTTATAACTTATATCTTAAATATTTGAATTTTGGCTGTTCACAAGAGGTAGTATGTACAGGAAAATAGTCGCATGCGATTTTGGTCGGTACAACTGAACTCAGTACACTTTTTACTATAATCTTCCTATTGACTCTGTCTTGAAAAATGCACCGTTTAAAAGCTAATTACTGTAAACAGTACGAGCATAAACCGCGAATAAGCCAAAACGAACCCGCCCATACTTCTTGCTCAAACTCACTCACGTACATTTCAGCCCTCGTCATCCCTCCTCGGCTCCTCCCTGTCTCTCTAAGACTTCTCAAAGAAGGCGCCTTCCCTCTCCAATGCCTCATCAAACCCCTACTTATTTAATCCCATATCTCTCCTCCTTGCCCCTGTTTTTGCTCATTTCCTCCCCCCAACACTCCAATCCTGATTCATTTCGTACTTCGCTTTAGGTGATGGCGTCCCCGATGGTGGGCCGCAAGGCGGTGGTGCTCTATGTCTTCCCACTCGACAACAGCAACCCACGTGCCATGTACCGCCTCAAGCCAGCATGAATGTCTTTTTGGAGCTTCTCGCACGAGGCCCCAGTAGTACACCATGGCACCCTAAGGAATGGGCGTCTTACTGCATCCATCTCTCTTTAAGCAGCCAGCACGGTAGAGGAGCAATGTTCCTTAAGACCATGTTTAGGAGCCCAAAATCCCTGGCCTATCACACCCTGGTCCATCCATGAAGATGGGCTAGAGATTTTGGGCTTCCAAACATGGCCTAAAAAAGCCATCCTTTCCCTCTGCAGCCAACGAGGGGAGGCACAGGGAGAATCCTATAGTAACGACGTATTAGATCTCTTGGTTTGGCCTTCGTAGCATCAGGTCGTTACTAAACTGTACAAAGGCCTTCGCAGCATTGCATTTTAATGTAATTCATAGATCAGATGCTAGCTGAACCACCCCAAAATTTTCAACTATTTTTGAACTTTTTCTTGAATTCAGTTTAATTTGAAATCTTTCCCAATTTGGTAATCTTTGACCTTTTTACTCCTTCCTTACCTAGCTTTACGATTTCATTTGACCTTAGTGTCAACCCAAAACTCATCACTTGTCGTGCTCTGACACTTCCTTAATTGAGCCTTGACCACACGCTGGAGTAGCCAAGGCTGAGTTCACCGTCGTCCCCCCGCCCTCTCAAGCTGACAAGCCACGCATCGTACTTCTTTAACCGCTGATTGAGGAAGCACTGAGGTTGAGGTGCCACGGAGTCTGCCGACTACCCCACCACCACTGCCGAACCCCGTCGATGGCTCCCGTGCCATCTCTCGCTGGCCATGTGCCACTGCCCGAGCTGGCCTCCCCACTGCACAAACTGCCTTGCATCAGCTACAAAGCTCGCAAGCACCCCACTCCTCAGCATTGGTGCCCAACACAACCCTTAGCCTTTTCCGGCCACATTTTTGCCACTGCCACTATAACCTGCTAGTAAGTCCCATTTTTTTAATTCTTGTTAATGCCTTCGTTGTTCTTCAATTGCCTCCACTCCTAGCTTCATTGTGACCCTATGAACACCATCGAAGCCTCGCCTTAGCTTCTCTAGCCCCTACCTCACCAGCGACCAACTTCCTCGCCCGGACAAGCCACCTCAACATGGAAAGCTTTACACAAGCTCCAGAGCCCGAGCCATCAACGCCATAGCCTTCCACTTGTTCTGGAGATGCTCAAACATCCCTTGTCTTTGTCAATTAACCCTCTTGTAGCTCCTATGCCATGGTCGACCACCGTAAAGCTCACCTCACCGTTGGTCGTCCACAGTGACCTTCGAACTCTACTAAGCCTGAAAATAGGTTCCTTAGCGCTTGTAGACCCCAACTGTGCCCTTCGTTCCCATTGTTGACCATCGCCAACACCGTAATCGATCGACATCGCCATGCCCTATCCGGTCGGTACTGTAGCACCGAGAGGTTGAAGACAACTGTGCTGAGTGGGCCATGGGCCATACAATAGTAGGCCAGAACTAGAACCAGCTAAGCTGTCCCACGGGCCGAGATAGCACCATAGCAATACTGTTCACCAGCCCAACCCACTTCCATTTGGACTGAATCATTACTGTTTCAACCCCAATCCGTCGTGAATAATACAAATCCGTTACTGTTTAACCAAATCCGACCCCGTTACTATTGACCGAAACCCATTAAACATATATATGCCTCTTTCTATCGTTTAAAGCCCATTTAAACCATTCCTAACTCTATTTCACCAATCTAGACTCCAACAAAACCTAACCCTATCTTTATTTGGTTTTCTGAATTCTATTTATTTTTGTTTTATTTTTCCTAGCTCATATTCTTTTGAGCGCGGAGTTAATTACTTGCTTTTTATTTGTGCTAGCACATGATTTTGCTAAGCAGTATGTTCTAGAAGCATATCAAGCCCAGAAGATTTAGAGCAAGTCGAAGACTTTGACCAGCAGGGCAAGTCATATATTTTGATCATGTTGAACATACATCCTTTAATTATCTAATTATCATAACTTTCATTATTCTTTATTTATGCATTATTATTTATTTAAACAATTACTTAGAATGACATGATAATTTAGCTACGTCCTAACACTGGAAAAACCCTGTCTTACCTGATTGCCATATTCACTTTAACAAGCCTTAGTAATAATAAGCCATCTCATCAAAGTGCCGAATCTCTTACTAGTGTAAAGCATTGGAGTTTTTAGTCTATCATGGTATATTTTATAGTAATTTATTATTACTAAGGCTTGTTAAGGTGAATATGTTGATGTTATCATGCAGTACCACATATGTTGATGTTACCATGTCGAAGTCAACCTCATGCCGCGTGTATTATCCATTCCGGAAAGAGGATTGGATCCAAGATGGAGATTAAACAGGGTAGATGGCATCTTAGCTCACTTTATGGCGCAGTAGACGCTGCCGATCACAGGCCTCACCAACGAGGAGTTTAGGACTGACTTTGACTTCGACTGTTGTTTGCTAGCATTGTCTTACGAGTTAAGACTGCATGTAGTACTAGAGTTCTTTAGATAGCTGAAAATATATCCATTCTCGCCGAAGATTTTGTAGCGCCATGAGGACAGTTCATGAATCTTACCACAATGCAACGGTGAAACAAATGTACGTGGTGGATAGTTTCGAAGAAACAGTACTGATGCTCAGAAAGAACCATGCAAAAGTTAGGTAGCATATCATTAACTTACTAGTCAATGCAGAGATTCCCCTTTCTGTGCTTCACGGCTAAACTATCTAAAAGTAGTTTTCCCTGCGGATGCACCTTTTTCAGAAATAAACAACCTGCAGCATCTTCCAAGTCTGAATTGTGATTTGAATACTTGATTCCATTTCTATGAGTGGATCTCAAAAGACTGGATTATGGGGTACACGCCCTGACGTCCCTCGGCCTTGAGTTCCTGATTTGTCTCCGACGATAATGTCGGTAGATCGAGTTGTGGACCTCCACGTAGTCACCAAGCATGAGACTTAAGAGTAAGTCAAGGAGTTGACAGCTCGACATAATCTCCCTTAGCTAACTTGTCATCGTGATTGTGAAGCTGCATACTACAATGCATATATATGCTTTCGTTACACAACTCTAATATAATATCAGAAAACATAGATATGTTCATTATAGAACTTTAATATCTATATCCAATAAATTTATACTGTTATAATCTGAATCCACCAAATAAAACACTTATATTTTCCTTTAACATCTATATCCAATAAATTTGCAGACCGCGGTACGACTTGCATGGTTTAAGACTTAAAAAGTGTTCTCCTCCATGTTACGACGGTGTTCATTTCAGCGTCCTGAAACAAAACTAAAAATTAAAAAAATTAAACCTTTGTTTGATTTTGATCTCTTTTCACATCTTGGCTGTTCATGTCATGAATTCTCTGCCAAAACATCCCCTTCAATCATTTGTGCGCGGACACTATTTACGGTCTGAAAATATCACCGCCTCACCTTTCCGATTCCGCCGCACCGTTGCCACACCACTACAAATTAGTCAGTCCATACTCCCTTGACTTTCTCGCCCTAACACCCCTTAAATGCCTCTGGCCGCACATCGAGGAAGCCAAGCCAGAACTTGCCTGTCGCCACTTTGCTCCCTCTGCTTTGTCTCCCCTCTTGGCCGACTTCCCTCGCGCCACAAATTCCCTCACCTTAGAGCACGTCACTGCTAGCTAAAGTCACCGTACCATGTCTCTTAATTGCCACGACCCTCACCTGGACAAGCGTCGTAGCCGCCTCTCACCACCGCCACTGACCTCTCTGGTCTCTGCTCTCTCTGTGCCTCCCCCTTACAGCTGACATGACTTGCCCTACAACCTTTTGACCACCATTATGCCATGTCTGAGGAAGCGCAAAAATCTACACCGCTAGCCGCACCGTGCCCTCTCGCACCTTCCCGACCAAGCCACGTGCCGCCTCACCACCAAAGCCGCTCCTGTGCTGAACTACCATAGGATGGCTATAAAAGCTCGAGACCACCTCCTAGATATTGCATTGGCGTCTAGTGAGCCACCTCACACCCCCAATTGAGCCTTTGACCACAGCTTTGCCGGCGATCACCGAAAGACCCGAAGTAAGCTCAAATTATAATTTCCTCTATTCAGTCCATTCCAATTCAATTGCTTAAGCCTATAGCCTCTTCATGCCCTTAGTAACACCCCCGAAGCATGGCCCTAGCTTCCTGAGCCCCCTAGTGTGCCAACGCCTTTGATCGTCGCTCGACCATAAGATGCTGCCATGGACAGCTCAACCTGTTGATCTTCTACTCGAGCCACCACTCCCCTAAGCCTCCTTTAACCCTAGAGATGCTCAAACCTTAATGCTATTGTCCTCTTAACTCACCAATATCTCTGTGCCGTTCAAAAGACCTGAGGAGGAGAAGCCTCACCGCCAACCATTGCCTATTTTTTTAGCCACCCCTGACCCCAAAAATGGAACCCTCGTTGCTCCTAGGACCCATCCCTAGCCTCAAACCCCGTCACAAATCATCATAGCTGCACCAAATGCCATCGCTATCTTCCTTTGTTATCAGCTACTATAGTGCACACGCGGGGAAGAAGACGACATTGTTTTGGTTTGGGCTACATAGTGAAAGGCCGAAGAAAGCAGCTGATTGGGCTGGCCATATCACTGTAGATCACTGTAGCAGACCCGATATGAACAGTAGCCCGACCATTACTGTTCAAAAACTCTAAAACACATATATACATCCATTTCGATCATTTCGAACCCGTCTACCCATTTTCTAGCTTTGTTTTTCCATATCAGACATTGATAAAACCCAAAACCACTGAAACACTGTTCAAAACCCTACACCTAATACAGTCCGAACTCTTATCGTTCACTGAAACCAATTAAGTATAGATATACTAGTATAAACCATTTTGAGCCATGAAGTCCCTTTCAACACTACTTAGCCTAAATACGCTCTAATGAAATCCTAACCCATCTAGATATCATTCCGAATTTGTGTCTAATACTGTTTTCGTCATCACTATTCACCGAAACCCTAAAAACCTATATACACCTATTTTGATCATCTTGAGTTCGTCTACGGCATTCCCAACTCCATCTTGTCATCCTAGACTCTGGTAGATCTCTAAACCACTCAAATAATATTCCGATCACAAACCCAATATTGTCCATACCCGTAGCTATTCGTGGAAACCCATATAACACCTATGTCCTTCTTTGACCATCTCAACCCCATCTAGCCTAATCCCAACTTCATTCAACTAAATCAAACACCATCCAAACCCCTTTCTTTGTGCCTTTTGGTTATTTTATTTTGTTTCCAGCTTGCATTATGCAAAGTAAGAACTTATTTGCATTTATTTTCTCATGTTAGTATTCGAACCCAGAGAGTTTGTCAACCGAAAAACTACAAGAGCAATTGAAGCATGCCTGAAGCCTACGAGAAAAGACCAAAGATATCAAAAAAGGAGACAAGTCCTTATATTGATCATGTTGAACCTAGTTTTCAAATGTAATATTTTGATTTCAAATACAAATGCATGCATGCCTTTATTTTGTGTATAGATTGCCTAGCTACACCATACAATGATACTTTTTATCTTTACTTTTGATATTACCTTACTCTTGTCACCATATGATTATCACAATAGTAATGTTGCCAAACAATGGTTGTGCTTAGATATGTTTTAGAGATAATAGTAAAAATGACACAAATATTGCCAACTAAAATTTGAAACATGATAATAGTAGTGGTAACATGGGCTACCACTGGAAATGGGATTTTTATAAAATGATGGGAGACCCGGATGAGAGGTTGACTTGAGACCGGTACAGGTACTGCCCAAGGTCTAAATTGTTGGGTTTGTCTCGCCTGAGTCGATTAAGGACCGAATTCATGTGCGCTCATTTCTACACCCACTATACAACCACAAGTCTGGTATAGGATGGACCTGGCCGACTAATTTGTTTTGTTTCGACATAGTCTCCTGCGCCAGTTGGGGGTGACCTATGGGGCCATTACCCGGGGAAGGATATGTTTGGGGTGAACCTATAGGAGTCACTACCTGGGATAGACTCGAAAGGTTTCTACCCTAACAGAGAGTGCACTCGCAATAACCTAATAACCGAGTCCCTTAGCTCTGAGGAGATAGAACTCCGGAGCAGGAGAAAAATACCAAAACAAGCATTGTAAAGGCCTTGTTGTAATTACTCAATCGCACGCCTACGGAAACGTGTAATGGCCGACATTACAAGGTAATCATATCTTGTAGGTAAAGTTGTACACCTCTATAGAGTGTTAATAATCTATTCAAATAGCTATGCCCCTATCATGAGCAACGTGTTGAAATACCAGTGTGTAGTTTTCGCAAAATGGTTATTGGTATGGGAGTTTGGTAAAGGACATGGACTGAGATCCATAGACCGGATGTGAAATACTTGTGAGGAGAGTTGCTCCCACATAGTCAGATGCTTAAGGACATTTTACTTATTTATTTTATTTCAGTTAAAGTGGCTAAGTCATAGGATTGAAATCTAATTCCAATATAATATTGAAAATCTGGTTTTATGCAAAAGAAATATGAAACCATCATTTGATTTAACCTTGCATATAGATGATAGCCATATAAATGCATTCTGCTATAGGGACTTGCTGAGTACTGTTGGTTATACTCAATCTTACTATATTTTCACCATAACAGATACCAGAAGAAGAAAAAATACTTCAAGATTTTGTGTTAGGGTTACGACCGCACTCAACGTTCCTGTGGAAAGTTTCTTCAGTTCTTTTGAATGTAAGTTAAAAGTTTTGAGCTTGGTCGCCCTTATATTGTTAAAGTTGACCGCTAGATCATATTTTAATCAAATTAACCCTTTTAAATGTTCATGAGCAAGCATGATACTTCTTCTGTCCGTAACTGAACTCCTGAGCTATTACGGAAGGTAACGAAGTCCCTATTCCCAAATACAGAGACGTTACACATAACATTTCATCTTCTGGTGGTTTAGTATCATATCATACATTCTATGCACATCTTGATTGAAGTCAAATTCAGTTTACCATTTCGTCTGTCCAGTAATTTCATCTGTCCCGCAATGTAAGTCCAAACCCAATATATATACAGACTAATGAGGTGGTAAATCTAAAAACATTAATATCAATGGATCATACATATCTCTATTAAATAACATATCACAACTACTTAGCATTAAAGTATAGACATATAGTAAAAATAATGCACTAAATATGCTTTTGATTTCCTCAATAGACATGCATATGAAACTTCCCAATACAATGAACTTAGAGGTGTTCTATTGGTTGAGGTTGGTGGTGTTTGGCTGAAAATGAATAGTTTTAGGAGGGATGAGCAGAGGGAAAAAATGAGGAAGAGATACGTGCACGAGATGGGAGACAGAAGTGGGATGCGTGATACTCTTGTGACTCCATGTCTTATCTTCGGAGCGAGACGGGGGCGAGAGGAGTAGAGAAGTCGCTTCGAGAAGCCATATATTCATATTGCCTGTTCTTTTTGGCTGGAGTTTAGTCTGTTCTTTACCTCAAAAGCTGGTGGCTTTTGGCTTTTGCTACAGTACCTAACTTTTAAACAGAGTATTTTCTCAAGACGGGATCTACAAGTTAAACTATCTACACGTTAAAAGCTCAATATCTGTACCAGTCAAAATCGCACATGAGCATCTGTCTCTCCGTAATCTGTACCGTAAACAGCCAAAATTTAAAAATTTCAGCCAAAAGCCATAAGCCGTAGCCGAAAAGAACAGGCCCTATGGCTTTTGGCTGTGGCTTGTGACTTTTGGGCTGTTCGTGCGAGAGATTATAGAGTAACAGAAACTCATGTACGGTTTTTGTCGATATAAATGAAGTTTGTACAGTATGTACTACAATTAACTAGTAGACTCTATCTTGAAAAGATACTCTGTTTAAAAGCTAGTTACTGTAGGAAAACCAAAAAACAGTTTTTAAAAGCTGAAAAGAACAGGGCCAATACAAATACCCGCTTACTTTGCAGCACGTAGGGAGTATGTATACAGCGTGCGAATGACAGTCCAAATTGCATTTTTAAGTAGGTTCAGTGCTAAACAAGGTGCCCCTACCGTTATTTGTTTCAGACCAAAGATAAAGAATAGTAGAAATCCAACATGCAACAATCGAAGGTAAGAACAATAGAAATCTAGATCGGCAAATAATGGGGAAGTTCAGAGGACTCCTGAATGAAATTGGATTTGTTCCAGTCTTTCAGATCAGACCATTGCCATTTGCAGCTGTCTTGTAGCGCCCACTTTCTCGCTGGCATCAAAGTTGCTGAGCTTTTGCGAACCACTGGGCAAAACTAGAGGACTTGCAGTTCAAGTTCCAATAACTAGGCCATAAACTTGTGGACAGAGCTTCTGAGCTTCAAGGAGCCGATAGTACCGAATTTTTTCTATTTTAGCCTTTTTTTAAAAAAATATTCACATTTAGACCCCTGATAGTTTTAATTCCGTTTTTGGACCCGCCGTGACCCACGGCGCCAAGGTAACACGTCTCGGCGCCGTGGTCCATGGCGCCGAGGTCCCAGGCCCTCATCACTGTGGCGGCCTGCGTGGCTCCGACGTGGCAAGCACCTCGGCGCCACTAGTCACGGCGCCGAGCTCGGCGCCGTGGATCTTGGCGCCGAGCTCTGGCCAGCGGGCCCCACGCGGCCTTCTCCTTTCTCCCTCTGTCTCTCTTTCTCCCCACGCGAGCATTCGGTCATTTCTCCCCGCCTCCCCGCCGCCGCCCCGTGGTGCCGCCGCCTCCCCTCCCCGCCTGCCCGCGTCCCCGCCGGCGGCCGAGCCCCCACCGCCTCCCCGCAGCGGCCGCCCGCCTCCCTGGGCCCCAGCGCCTCCCCGCCGCAACCGCCGCCTCTCCGGCCGCCCGCCTCCCCGGCCGCCAGTGATTTTCTCATTTGTAAAATCTTCTCCATTTTGTGTTGATATGTTATACTTGAATTTATATTCTGATTGGAGGTTGTTAGATTTAGCTTTTTAAATTTCCATATTAGATCAGTCTTTAGTTGAATATTATTAAGTTGAGATCTTGCCAGTAAAACACACAAAACTGAAAGAAAACATTGATGAAGGAACCAATCCAAGTAAAACAGAAAGAAAGGCTCCTTGTCATCTTATTGTTTTAAATCACTACTGTATAGCTCCAAGTAAGGGTTTGCAACGCCTGCCATGATTCATAGCAGCATTAATGTGTATTGAAATTGTCGGGACCCCGGATTTCCGAACCCGGACCCTCTATGTATCACTGCACTAGTCCCAGATCAAAGCTAGTGCACACAGTTAAACAGAAATGAATACATAACCAGCAACGCTTTTATTACAATATTAAAGAGTACAGACCAAAAGGTCTCATTATTACAATTGAGGTTTCAAGACCTCGCACACACGAAACACAGCGTAAGCAAAAGATAAACTCGGTGAAGACCCATCAATACACCACAGGCAATTGACTGGGGAAGCGCGACCTAGAACTCCTGGAATCCTTCGTCGAATCCACCCGCGAAGAAGTCGTAGTCACCTTCTTAAGCTTCGTACTCCTCTGGATATTATTTTTGAATGTAGCATGTGAGTACATAAAGTACTCCGCAAGTCTTGGGAAAAATGCATAGATGCAAGGCTTGACAAAGGAAGGCTATATGGTTCTTTTGCACAAAGCAATATTTTAAAATTTTAATTACTACTAATTATTTTCGAAGGCATCCATTTAATAAAGTAAATGTTTTAACAGAAACTATCAATAACTTTCTAGTGAAGGTTCCATCCACCAACACTAGTTAATCAAGTCTAACTGACCAAGTTTAAAACTGCGGGTTACATCCACCCTCTCTGGCTCCAACTGCCAGGACACCCTTCCGAGAGTTCCCTCCACTCTCGGAATACAAAACTTTTGATTTTAAAACAAAACCAGAAATCTACCATGTGAATGCATTCCTTGCCCGCCCTTGACCGTGGGCACGGCTATTCGAATAGTTTGACACTCTGCAGAGGTTGTACAACTTTACCCACAAGAGATAATTTATCTTAAAAGTCAACACGCTTCCTTTGGCATGAGACTCAGATAAAATATCACAAAGCCTTTACCTTACTCTAATCTAGCTAGATACCACCCGCTGAGGTTTCACTGCAGGTAGGCTAACTGCCCGAACCGAAGCCCCCTTTTGCGCCATATGAGTACAGTAAATCCCTGTCCCTCACTGTGAATAACCAGTCCATCCCTGGCACCCACTTTCCACTGGTGGCACCTAAACTAGACTATCATAAGTTAGTCAGCTAGGTCGTACCCATATAGACTTGTGGTTGTACGGTTAATGCTCAGTCTGGACAAACACAAGCGTCGGTCCTTAATTGACTAGGGTGGAACATACACTTTACAAAATCTCGTGCTTCCTGCACCAAACCATACCAACCATCCACCCTAATCTAAACCAACTTTCACATTTTAGTTTATTTTAAAAGAACAGTGACAACTCCAATTACCACTACATTTCTAAACGCAAGGATATTTCAATAAATCATAATTTCCCAATTTTCAATATGTCCAAGGTAGTAATTAGCAAGGCTAAGCATTATACTACCAATCAACTATTCACAAAGAGTAATAATAATCTCATTATTGAGACAAGGAAGTTCTAGGGTGACAAAGGTACATAGCATTCAATTTCAATGGAGGGTATAACAAGATTGGAATAACTAATTCCTTAAGATTGAACTAAAGTTTTATGTAAATAGCAATGCACATAATTTGAAATAATTAAAACATTTCGAAATCATAGGTTGGAAGATGATCAAAGGAGACTTGCCTTCTTGAGCGCTAATTGGGTCTTCTTGCTGCGACTCGACGAATTCCTCGGCGACGGCGGAATCTACGCGCGAAAAGACAGACAAGCAAAACAAATAAATTCAAACAAAATTTAAATAAAATTTAAAAATAGTCCATAAATGGATAGCTTAGGATTTTAGAAAAAATTAGAAATTTGAACGGCTCAAATCAGAGTTAAAATGAGAAAGTTATGGCTTCCGAAAGATTTAAAGAGGAGGGAAAAAGGGAAAACCCGACTTCGGGAATTATTTTTGCACTGAAAAATAATATTTATGACGTCATCAATTTTCGAATTTTCTGAGCGGGAAATATTATTTGAATGACCGGTGGGTCCGGTCTACTGTGGACCGGATCCACGGACCACGGGGTTCACCGACGTGGCACACCGGCCACATGGCGCCATGCGGGCGCGAGGTGGCGGCCACGTGGCCGTCCACGCAGGCACATCCGGCCATGCGGGCGCACGCGCAGCCGCACCAAGAGATGGCCAGCGGGAGGGCGGCGAACGGCGGCGGCGCTTACCGGCGGCGGCGGCGGGGATTTGGATGGCCGGCGGCGGGGATTTGGGTGGCCGGCGGTGGGGTTTTTGGAGGTGGTGGCGGCGGGGTTTGGATGGCCGGTGGTGGGGCACCGCGAGGCGGCCGAGAAGAGGAGGAGGAGGGCGGTGGGAGGCGGGGTCAAGGAGGTCGTGGAGGGGGGTTTTATAGGCGGGGAGAGGAGGGGCGGCCGGTGGTTTTTGGAGCTCGCCGGAGTTATTGCTCCCGCAATTAGGGGACTTAAATTGAGGGGAAACGGCCGGAGGAATGGAAGGGAGTAATAAGGTATCCGTTTCCACTCTTTAATCGGGATTTTATGAGGGAGAAACGCGGGATTTTAAAGCTCCAAATTCGGTATTAATGGTGGAGGAGAGAGAGGGTGAGAGGAGGAAGAAGGTGAGGTTGAAGAAGGATATGACATATGGGTCCCATGTGTCATAGAAAGTAAGAGTTAGTGAAGGGGTACGGGCCGTCGGATTCGCGACACGTGGCAAGTGAATGGATGAGGGTCTTTGGATTTTATGAAGGGGTAAGTTATCATGTGTGGCTAGGATTAAAACGTGGAGAGAGATTGATTTAATCTGAGAGCGACATGTGGCGGAATAGGATTAATTTGATTTTTATTTTCGGAATAAATTTCAGCAATTACTAGAAACTTTATAAACACTTCAAAAAATAATATTTAATGTCTAAACATTCCAGAAAAATCATAAAATATTCCTGGAAGCATTTTAGACTTATTAAAAATATTTTTTAATTTCAGATTTTAATTTTAATAATTCTATAAAATACTTTTTAACTTTGAAAATTGAATTTAAATTTCAGAAAATTCTCAAATAATATTTAAAAATTTAGGAAAGGCTAGGAAAAATAAATTTTTTCCTTTTTGGCTTTAATAAAATATTTAAAATACATTTTCTTGCTTTAAATTTTGAAATAAAATCCAGAAAATCAAATAAAAGCCGAGTAAAATCCAATTACTTTAAAATAGTTAATTTGAATTTAAATTTTTCCAGAAAGCCAAATTTTGGGATGTTACAGAAATTTAATTACTGGATTAATCTTTTGTAAATAGCTAATCAAAACAGACTTGCGGGCTACAGCTTTTGGGCCTGGCATGAAAGCTTTGGACATTGGAGACTGGTCATGGAGTAAGATGGAGAGATGGTGAGACAACCAAGTCAGTAAATAAAAATGATCTTACACAAGAAACTGGATAATAACTTAGTATGGAAAAACATAATGGTTAATCAATTGCTTTGCAGTTTGCACCTCCAAGTATATTGCATGTCTTATTAAAAAAAATTAGTTATGCATAGACAGCTGAGGAAGTTCCATTAAGAGTGCATAATTATTTTGAGACCAGGTTTCTTCGGAAAGACAAGGGCATACCAACACGATGTTGTGAAGATATTCATTTGGTAATGCTTGTTATGAGCTCATAATTATTGATTGTATGCAGGAGGGAAGGAATTACTGTGTGACGATACCTTCTTGGATTGCCCGGTTTGTCCACTACCATCGTCGGACAGGTAAAATTGACTATGCAATTTAGTTAGTTAATTAGCATCAATTATAGTGTAGTAGTTGGTTAATTTAGGTACTTATGTAGTCAGCCAGTTAGTTAGGTAGCATTTAGTTAGTGACTAGGTACTTATTAGTTACTATCTAGTATCCAATTTCGATTAAAGGTATTAAGTTTGGTTTTCTGTATGAACTAGATGGACAACCTAGTCACCCTATATCATGGAGGCAGTGTGACAAGTGATGATTATGGAAATGTTCGATTTGTTGAAATGCAAAGGGTGCCTCTGATATTCAGTGAACGACCGTCGTTTAGTGAGTTGGTTGCTAGGGCCCGGGAGGAGCTACATTGTCATGCAAACGAGGAGAGCATCACAGTTGAGGGGTTACTTCGGTTCGAAAGACACAATTCTAAGGCGTTTGATCTTAATTGGTTGTGAGGATCAGTGGGACAAATATGTCAAATTGGTTATGAGGAATGAGTTCCAATGTTTGGACCTTGTTGTGCGGAAGGTGTCCATTGATCCCACCCCTCATGGTTATTCACCAGAACTAGGTGATCAGGCACCCTTTGACCCTCCGTTACCGGACCTTACGGTGGATGTGGAAGAAGTGCCTGAGGTGCCCGATGATGTATCTGCCCCAAACGAGGTTCAGATTTCTCAACCAGTTCGAGTTGAATGTCGGACTGATGATGTCGTGGCGGCCCCTCAGGAGATCCCTTTGACCCAGAATCATCCCAGTAAGTGTCGAGCAACACTTTAGCCTTTTCCCGTCATTCCATTCTTCTGTCTCAATCCCATTGTTTTCGTGCTTATGATGCAGGAGACATTCCTGATAATGTGGGTGTTCCTCCCGTTGCTCCATCTGGCAACGTTGAAGAAGTCCGCAGGGACTCCAACAGTGTGGATGTTCAAATTGTGGATGATCTGGAGCCTTACGAGATCGCAAGGGCCGTTGATTCTGATGATGACCGCCCTTTTGGAGAGCTGACCGAAAGTGATATTGAGCTGATCAGGCGTTATTGCCCTGGCCGGGATCCATCAGTTCATGAATTCAGTGATCTTAGGCATTCTCATGAGGCTTATGCAGAAGGAAGGGATGACGAGTTGCTAGATGCTTCTGAGGACGGGTCAAGCATGACAATTGAGAAGGGCATGGTGTTTGAGGACTTGTCAGCATTGAAAAGGTGGCTGCAGGAGTATTCAGTGATTCGTAAAAGGCCATTCAAGGTGAGGCATTCTTATGTGGAGCGGAGGTACACAGTTGTGTGCGAGAAGGAAACATGTGAATGGAGGGTTTGTGCTAGGAAACAGAAGGACACGGGAAAATTCAAGATCACAAGAATCGTTGGCCCACACACTTGTGCCGAAGCAGAGCTCAAACAGAAGCATCGGCAGTTGACCTCTACCATTATTGCCAAATCATTGTGGCACATAGTAAAGGGAGAACCCAATATGAAGGTGAAGACACTTGCTGGGATTGTTAAGGAGAAATTTGGATACGAGATAAGGTATGGAAAAGCATGGAGGGCAAAGCAACGCATCTGGAAGATGATATATGAGGACTGGGAAGATGGGTACTTGCAGTTGCCAACACTCTTCAATGCAATCAAAGCGGTTAATCCAGGCATGCATTATGAGTACGTCCTGAAACCGAACGAATGGGATGCAGATATTCTTCCGTGCTTTCTGGTGCTTTGCTCAGTCCATCGAGGCCTTTCGGCATTGTCGTCCCGTCTTCTCCATTGACGGTACGTTTCTTCTTGGCAAGTACCAGGGCACACTTCTGATAGCCATTTCCTGTGACGCAGACAACGCGTTGGTTCGTTTGGCGTTTGCTTTGGTTGAGAGGGAGAACAAAGACAGCTGGGGATGGTTCTTGCGGCTCGTTCGGAGGCACGTGGTCGGCCCTGGTAGGGAGGTTGGTGTCATATCTGATAGACACCAGGGCATACTTGCTGCCGTACAGGAGCAGATACCGGGGTATCCAGCTTTGCACCACCATTGGTGCACTCGGCATCTTGCCGAGAATCTACTCCGTAAGGATGGTACGAAGGATAACTTTCATCTGTTCGAGGAGGTCGCTCGAATGCTTGAGGTCAAGTTCTTCCAGGAGAAGTTGGAGCAGCTTAATACTGCAACAAATGCAGAAGGTAGACAGTGGTTGACGGGATTGATGAGAGATGTCGACAAATGGACAAGGGCTCATGACGATAGTGGCTGGAGATACGAGTTTCAGACAAGCAACATGGCCGAATCCTTCAATAATTTGCTTAGGGGTAAACGTGATATGCACGTCAATGCTATCGTATCCTTCACCTTTTACAAGCTTGTTGCCTGGTTCAACGAAAGACACGCACATGCAATGGCGCTACAGAGTAAACAAGTGAGATGGGCGCCAAAACCGAAGCGCCACCTTGAAAAGGCAAAGGCGAGGGCTGAGGTACATTGTTTTGACAACGTCACGGGCACTTATGAGGTTGTAGAAAGGGGTGGTACAACGACCGATGGAGAGCTCCGGCCGACGAGGAGGCATAAGGTTGTCCTTATTGCTTTCTCATGCACATGTGGTAAACCGAGGCAGTACCACTTTTCGTGTTCTCATTATGTGGCAGCAGCAAGGCATCGCAACTTTGACTACGAGAGCAAGATACCTCGGGGGTTCAGTGTTGACAACCTTGTGCTTACGTGGTCTCCCCGTTTCGAGACTTACCGGGATGAGGGAGAGTGGCCACCATACACCGGGCCCAAATACATTGCGGATCCGGGTGGCCGTTGGAACAAACGTGGAACCAGGAAGAGGACGAGACACAAGATGGTTATGGATCAGCTTCCAGGAAGAACGAGGCGAGGGAGAGCAACCCCCTTTCTTACTGACCCCGAGCAGAACCAATGTAGCAGATGTGGTAGACATGGCCACAATTCATGCACATGCCATTGGCCACTTAGTCAGGTGCGAGTACTTGTTGTTCGTTATGTTTCATAGTTCGTCTAGTTGTTTTCCCATATGCAATTTGCTATGTTTCTTGTTTAATTTCTTATTATTTCCATATTTTATGCATGTTCAATTTTTTGTTTACTTCTATGTTGGACTGACAAATTCAATTTTTTTGTAGGATGGCGCAATTGCACCTGCTAGACCCGTACTACGAGGAGAACCACCGAGGACGGCTCACCGCAGAGGGGAGGGTACTGCCTTCATAACTTCTTGTACAATTAATTATTTATGTTGATGCATTAACTAAAAAAATTGGTGTATTCTATACAAGAGCTGCCCATCCTTCGTCCTCGAACCCATGACGGGTTCCTGGACATGCGGTGCGACGAGAGGTACACTCCCTTCCTGGAGAGGGCTGGCCTAGACGCCATCTCTTACCAGGTTCGTCGTGGGTTGCCCACCTTCAACCCCCCGGCCATCACTGCACTGGTTGACAGGTATTCTCCTAAACCATTGCTCCACTTGCATGTTCATTGTTTATGGCTATGTGCGCCTCAAATTCTCTGACATGTAGTCCTCTTTTTTGTATCATGTAGGTGGAGGCCGGAGACTCACAGCTTCCACATCCCTTTCGGGGAGATGACTATTACGCTCGAGGACACTCAGAAGATACTTGGTGTCGCCATTCACGGCCGTCCAGTGATCGGACCGTGCGTGGCTGCTGGTTGGAGGGCCCAAGTAGAGGCCTTCCTCGGGAGAGAGCTTCCTCCTGAGACAGGCCATCGCACTTCTGGAGTTCCAATCACCTGGCTCCGGCAGACTTTCGCAATGTGTCCTGAAGGTGCGGACAAGCAGACAGTTGCCTACTACTACAGGTAGGGGTGGATATCGAGCCAACTCGTCGTCTTATCGAGCTTTTTCTAAAATTGACATAGTTTGATTTAATATCATTTTACATATAATTGCAGAGCATGGATCCTTCACTTGTTTGGCTGCGTTCTCTTCCCCGACGGAACGGGGGACAGCGCGTCGTGGATGTACATCCACTGCCTCACTGACTGGGACACTGCGGGGCAGTACAGCTGGGCTTCCGGGGTGTTGGCGTTCCTTTACCGCCACCTCTGCGAGGCGTGTCGTCGGACTTCAGCGAACTCGTCAGTAGGTGGTTGCCTCTACCTCCTCCAGCTGTGGATGTGGTGTCGTCTACCAGTTGGTCGTCCAACGGTTTTACCTCCTCGTCCATGGTTCGCAGAGGTTCCTCTTCGTCGACGTCCAACAGTTGCATATCTTTGGGACCAGGTTTCAGTTCCCTACGCCAGGACGAAGCGGGCCTACCTAGAGTACACGAACGAGCTAGATGCGCTCACGGCCTCCAATGTAAGTTAATTCCATTTGGTATCGTGATTTTCATTTGTTAGTACAGTACCTTACAAGTAAATTGTTGCTATGCAGGTTAAGTGGGAGCCGTATGCCGAGCAAGAGGTGGAGGCCATTCAGTTCAGCGCACTGTGCAGCATAGACGAGGCCCTCTACAGGATGAGGTGCCCCCTAATCTGTTTCTATGCTGTTGAGTATCACCTGCCACATAGAGTTGCACGCCAGTTTGGTATGAGGCAGCTGTTGCCAGTAGCGCCGTTCTTCACGTCTGTGGCCTTGCACAAGTAAGTGCCATGCAATTTCAATTCTAACCTTGTATTCCAATTGCACAGAGTTTCTACTAATTTTAACTATTGGTTTACGTGACATGCAGATTTGATCGTCAGTGACAGAAGAAGGTCACAGACTTCGAGCAGCACCACCACGTGTACGTTGAGGAGTGGGGACACTTTCAGGACCACATGGACGACAACGACGAGCCGCACAACAACGAGCACTTCCGGCGGTACCAAGTTTGGTACCAGGGTGCTACGCGGAGCAAGCTTAAGGGACAATGGACTCAAGATGACTATGCCGACATTGAGTTCTCCGACGACGAAGACAAGCCCTACGACCAGTCTACTCGACTTGGGACGCAGGTGGAGACGGCACCGATCCTGGACCGAGTGGTAATGTTCAATCTCATTGCTTATTTTCCAATAGACATAAATACCACTACATATAGCAAAATATCCATTCTTTTGCTTGTTTGCAGGGAAACACCCTGAAGCAGTCCGTACAGGACATAGAGCGTTTCTCCAGGACAGTCGGCAACGTCAGGACGCGTAGCTTCCTAGAGGTAAGCTTCGACAAAGCCACTCACAAAATTAGTACATAATATCTTCGTATCTTGTTGGTTAACAAAATGTTGGACGACAGAGGCTAGCAGGTCGGCTACGCCGTGCGGCTGGTCGTTGTGGTTGCAGGACAGGCGCGGCAAGGGACGTACACGTGCCTTCGACCAGACTTGCAGACCCGACGCGGCAAGGGTCCACAGTACAGAGCTCATCCCCCACGAGGAGCGACACTTTCCCAGCCCAGGGCGGTCAGGACGACGACGAGGACGAGGTGGAGCAGACTTACGATGAGATAGGCCCGTCTCAACTCGTAGACGCTCCTTCAACTCAGCCTCTACCACGCAGACGCCGCCGCGAGCCTAGCCGTTACACTCCAGGCACCGACGCACTTCGTAAGGGTAAGGCTAGGAGGCACTAACGGAGACTAGCGGTTTCATCTATATGGACTGTTATAACGTTATGGACTATTTGTACTTTGTTCGTATGGACTGAGATGGGTTTTGTAATGATCTACTTGTTGTATATATGTGTATATGTTATATTCATGTGATATTTGTGTTTAGAGTGGCTCCAAAAACAGGGGAACTTGCCGAAATTTTCTGACGTCCACGATAAAAATAGTTGATATGCCGACACGTTTGCAATGACACAACATGAGAGATAGACTAATGACGCAACAATTAGCTTTCTAGGCTTTTCAGGCTTCCGTCGCTTCAACAAAGTAATACCAGTACACATATAGGGGCGTAGGTCTTTAGCCTTTACAAGAATTATGATTACTGGCCTCTGAAAAGGCTACGATCTATGAATTTATTACGAGACTACAGACTCTGAAAAGCCTACATAGGAATTTTCATGATACAACGCGACAGCTTTGCGCAGAGACATGACAAAAGAGCCCAGTTTTGCTCAATGACATAGGCCTGTAGCAGAAAACGACAGAAAAGGCTATGTTGTACCAAATACATTGAATGGTCCAAGCTCTGAAAATGCTACGAACTATGAATTTATTACGAGACTATAGTCTCTGAAAAGCCTACATAGGGCCATTTATTGCTACACTGGAATTCAGGAAAAGCAAAAAGATCCTCTCCATGGACTATGCCCACTGCACCAGATAACCTGCCTACATAAAGGATCTCCTCCTCAAGACATCACAATACTACTACACAACAATGTCTTCCTGGAGGTCCGACCCATTTGGAGTGCCGGAGTGGCATGAGCGCCCAAAGTGCCATTGCGGCTTTCGGACGATGTTGTGCGTCCGGACGGAACCAGTACAACGAGCCAACTACGGCCGTAGGTTCTTCAAGTGTCCAAACCTGGATGACGACTTCGTGGTAACGACGACAACTAAATCATTTGTTTCTCGTTATCGTTTCTCAACTTGATCCAGGACATCTACCACGCCACACATAGCCTTGTGGGTTCATGCAATGGGTGGATCGGGTGCTGCCGGCATGGCCACGGAACTGGCCAATGGAGGTGGAAAACAAAGGACAATATTTTGTCAAGATGACTCAGGCTCGCGAGGTGGAACGACAGATGCGGCTTGAGCAAGAGCGCCGCGTGAGGGTGGACCAAATCCGTCTGAAGGGTAAGGAGGATGAGCTGCAAAGGAGGCAGGAGCAGTTAAGTCTGCGTGAAGCAGCCATCAAGCGTAAGGAGGAAGAGCTTCAAGCTCGTGAGGCAGCTCTCAAGACCAAGAGTGACAAGAAGAAGGATGCAGCGGAGCCATCTTCAGGGCACGACAAAAAGGGGAAACAACCACGCTACACCCAGTAGACAAGATGTAATAGACCCGGTCCACACGAGAGGTCGTACGAGCAGTTGGGTCGGTTAGTCGGATATCATGCTATATGCTATGCATGTAATAAAAATGTACGCGCCATGTTCGTCCCAACTTTATAAGCTTATTATCTCGGCTTTTCGCATGCAATGATTCCCACGTGTCTTATTATCACTTCCCCTCCTTTCGTCCAATTGTTCCTATCACAGTTGTCCTCAAAAAAAATTCAATAAATTTTTTCCAATAAAACAACATAACATGATCGAAAAATGTTATTGCCAGTTCAACATATTTTTCACGATCAGCATTGTACAAAAATCACAAATACACTAATTGTTACTTCACACAACTAGTAATTTCCTACATGTATCATCTGCAATACATAACGAATTTTCAAAACACGTGTCGTATTTTTTTGCTCTCTATAAATAAATAAATATATTACATAATATTACTATAATTAAATAAATATATTACATAATATTACTATAGTTAAATAATCCAAATAAAAAATACAACTAGTAATTCATTTTGCGAAAAAAGGCTGATCGGTGCAAACCCTAAACAACCGAGTGTCTACAGACGTGGCAGGGAGCTCGGCACCACGCCGGCCGCCACGCTGGAGCGGGCCTGCGATCTCGGCGCCGTGGACCAGGGCGCCGAGACGTGTTACCTCGGCGCCGTGACCCACGGCGCCGGCCCCCTGGGTCCAAAAACGGAATTAAAACTACCAGGGGTCTAAATGTGAATATTTTTCAAAAAAAAGAGCTAAAATAGAAAAAAATTCAGCCGATAGTATAGTCAAAGCAGGGGCAGCAATTTTTTTTTAACTCAATGGGCAACATTGATGGATTGAAAGAACAGAAAAAGGTTGTTGGAAAATTTTGACGTTTGTTTCCCTATAGAAAAGAAAGGATGGGGACGGCTGGGCTTGTTTGTTCCAACAAAAAATTCATCCATCCAAGCCCAAAGAGAGTTAGGATTGAGCTAATCCTGATTCCTGATGAGTAGCTGGCCTAAACCTTGAACGGCCCAAAGGATCATGCCAAGATGGGCTCTTCTAGGGCAACCTGCAGCCTGAGTCTGCTTGAAATTACCAGTTACAATCACATGATCAAAGTCTATCTGAAGAGATCTACCAAACATGAGCATCAACTGAACCATGCCATCGACTTCACTACTACATAAACTTCGTAGTTGCATACAATGCCGAGCAAATTTTACATCAGTTCTGTACTGTACCTGACAAATAAAAAAACAGAAACATACCCAACGCAAAACTACACTGAATTCTGAAACCAGCCAGGCCCCCATGAATGAACGATCAGTAACGGCCGTAGCCACCGCGGCGGCGCCGGTCGTTGTTGCGCATGGCGCAGCAGCCGAGGGAGTAGGCGAAGATTAGGAGCGCGAGGACGGCGACGTTGAGGGCGGCCATGGCCTTCCAGTTGTTCTTGGCGGTGGCCAGCATGCCGGCCTTGCACGCGTTGCACCGGAAGCACAGCACTCTCTGGTCGTTGCTCCACGCCCGGCAGTCGACGTCCGACGTGTCCAGGCCCGCCGCGGGGGCCACCCAGAACGTCGCGTTCACGGGTTGGTACCCGCAGTACGCCGGCGGCTTGCAGCAACCGGACTGCACGATTTTTTTTTTCAGAGGAGACACTGCTGTTGATATATTTGATACCACAATTCTCTTCAAATGAACAAGAGCCTTATGAAATGCATGCATCTGTAGAGCTAGTGTTGAAATTTTTTTACAATGTGTTGCAACTTGCAAATGTGTCAATGCATTCAGTGGCAGTGAACAGTGTAAACTCTCGAGTCTCGAGATGTACTATCAGTGGAAGCGGAAATTTTGATTAATTGTAAATGATGCATGCATATTTAGATATCGATACATGACAAAAAAATGTTACATATATGAAGAAAAAAAAATCTAAATGCTTCGAGTCAAAAAAAACACTGTTAGCAATTCTAAAAAAAAGAGGTGTCTAGGTGATCCTTACTTAACAGCTTATAAATTAAGGAATAGATTTCTTATGCAACATTCAATCTCCATTAAAAAGGGCATTGATCGCTTCACTCGAAACGATACTAAAATCACTCTCTGGCGAGTGGGCCAATGCATGATGCACGCCATGCAACCGATGAATCCATGCGTACCTGGACGAGCGGCAGATGCAGCCGGTAGAACTCGCCGGCGTTGATCCCGGCGGCGACGCCGCCGAGCCGGCCGCCGCACACGCCCGCGTCGGCCATGCAGCTCTCTATCCGCCGCCACGTCTCGTAGTCCCTGATCCTGTTCTTCAGCCAGTCCGAGTAGTCCCCGATCCGGTACTCCCCATAGCCGCGCCCGGACACGGCGGTGGCGGCGCCCTTGTTGGTGACGGCGAACGTGAAGGCGGTGACGAGGAACATGCCGACGACGAGCAGGAACATGACGACCACGTAGGCCCAGAGGAGAGGTGTGGCGCGGCAGCACGCGCCGGCTATCGCCATGAGGGAGAGGAGGAGGAGCGCGCAGCCCAGCGCGACGGCGGGGAGCCACAGCAGGCGCTGGCACTCGGTGGCCGGGTGCGCGAGGAGGTAGGCGCCCGCGCCGATGAGCGGGACGGACGCGAGTAGGGCGACGGCGCTCAGGGCGCCCAGGACGCCATTGGAGAGCCTCACCATCGTCGATGCCCACGTACCTACGTCCCTTCTCCTACGTGTGTGTTACCTACGTTCACAAATGGCTGCGTTTGCCGCGCTATCTGCACGCGCGCGTATCCAAGGCCAACTAACTACGAGAAGGTTTTGGTTGGAATGGATGTTTGCCAGCTCTTGTTCGTTTCGGCTGATGTTTGTTGGTGAATTCTTGACTCTTCTTTGGAACGAGGGATGGAATGATCGATGGGGGAAAATGTGGCTACGGCAATGAGTCACTTGGCAGAGTAGAGAGTTTGCAGCTGTTTGGGGGATCTCTGCAGGAATTTACAGTTTGTTTTGCGCGTGCGTGACATTGCTGTTTGGCAGTTTGGGGTTCAGGTAAGTCGAGAGATCCAGAGAAGCGATTCAGAACTCAGGACGCTGGCCTTAAAGCGCGGAGATACGTTAGTTGTTCGATTGACTTAGTACGAACTCAGCTGGCTGACCGAGCGGCCAGGCCGGCCTGAGATAGAACCGAACGAGCAGAGGCACGCCGTTTCTGGACCGGAAGGAGGCCTGCATCGCGGTGACCGCTCGTGCCCAGCCATCAAACCCCGAACCCAAGCGCCCGCCGGCCGGACTGCATCCCCCCTCTCGTCCACACACCATCCAAAGGCTCCATCGCTCATCTCCTCGGCGTCAAGGCAACTGCCGCGCCCAACTCCGTCGCCTCAGCCAAGGAGGGCCAGTCGCCTCGTGGACTCTGCAAACACGTTACGAGAGGCAGAGCACAGCATAGATTGGCCCACGAAAGGCACCAGACGGCATGATTTAACCAAACACATTGGCACAGCAAACGCAGGCCATGGTACACAGCTGATATTGTTTTGAAATAAATATGCAGCTGACAATGTTTCAGTTAAAGAGCATGCATCCTAACGAATGTCCAGCAAAGCAACATTTTCTGCCAAAAAAAAAAGAATACAGTGTACGACCAAGAGCAACCAGACGTTCGATGGCAATGGCTGCTCTTGAGTCATGTGGTATGAGCACTGCATCTCTGTGGAGGAACCCCTTCAAATTTGAGCAGCATTAGTAAGGTTTGAACTTCCTTTGAGCCCGAAGCTGCTGTATCCGTTTCTTGTCCTGCTCAAACTTGCTCTGCAACATCGCGAGTTCTGTGCAAGAGATGAAGAGTTCCAAGTTAGCTCCAAGAAGTTTCTGTAGCCTATTAAGTTGCACAAGATAAAAGGGAAAAAAAAACAAAGCTCATCATTTGCAGTCACATAAGTCAAATTTTCCAGAGTTAATTCATGCTTATGAAACAACGGTGGAACGACCAACTTGACATACAAAAAAGGAGCATTCTTTGCAATTGCTGAACCAAACAAAACCTTCTGATATATCATCTCAGACAAGAAAATAACTTCTGGCATATACGGGTTTACTTTGAATACAAACAATTAAGGAAATGACTGGAATTGTAATTCCAACCAAGCTGCAAATGCCAAATGATGACCTTTTTTTAAAGTCAAATGTAACCAGAAAAGACAACACCAAGCTCAGTCACCCAGACTGGCATGGCGAACACATGAGCAGATTAACTGATCATGGGTTGTTGAACTGGACAAAAACATATGTGCCAGTTGTCTATGCTGTGCCCAAAACTATTTAGTGTTGAACATAATCTAGGTTCTATTCTATCATATGTGTACAGAGCACTGAGTAATTAAAACTGCATAAAATAAGGAAACCTTCAAAAAAACGTTGAAGCATACCATTGATGTGAGCTTCTCGTTTCTGAAATCTGTAGAAGTTTAGATCAACTTCCTTGGGTTTCTTTTTACCCATTTTCTCTTGCATTGCAGCCAGAGATACAGAGCCAACAGCTGTTCCAGTTTCAGTGTCTGTGGTCTTCTTCCTACCCTTAAGATGCACCACAACCGTCCATCCTTCTTCCGCGGCACGTGCCTCTCTTTCTTTCCTCTCCTGAATTAATCAAACATGTGTCAGGACTCAGGCAACAAACAAAATGCAGTTTTTTTGGTAAAAGAGTATAGGTTTGCTATATCACAAACCCAAACACGCAGAAGCAGTCTTCTGCTCTCTCAAATTTAATAAAAAAACAGAAGTACACGCTATCAGTATGGTGGAAACGCATTCACCGAGGGAATTCTGATGAAACTTGTCTTAACTTGCACAGCACTGGATTGGATAATGTGCTGAACTGGATACTTTTAATTCTTGTTTGGAGAAGTAACTTGTTTAAAAGCAGTAGAGGTGTCTTTTGATACTTGAAATAATGGGAGATACTCACCCGCTCTTGCTGTTCCTCATGAACAATTATAAACTCATCTATTCTTTGCTGCAAAACTTTGAGGCCTGGTCTCTTTTGTTTGTACTCCAAGATCCATTCTGTCAATACATCACAGATCAGTTTTGGACTTTAGTGCATCAAGTTAAAACAGAAAAAGAAAAAACACACAATGGCATTTATGGGAGCAGAACATAACTAAACAAAAGCATTACAAGTCTGCAACACACATAGCTGGATGTTAGAACTGATTTCTTGCAGGAACCAACAAACTGGACATACCCTACATAGCTTTCTAGTAATTAAGTCATTGAAATAAATACGCTGAGAGTATATCTTGGATATAGTGCATTGATCTTTGCCTTTTGATTGTGAACACTGTCTTTTTTTTTCATCAACAAACTCCATGAATAAAATCATATCTCAGGGATAAAAAACTCAAAATTGAAGATTTGAAGGCATTACTTTTCATTCCTCTGGAACTGTCTTCGTCAACAGATTGAATCTCATCAACGTTTGCAGTATCAACCTCAACACGCCTCTCCAGCTTGTTCTCTTTCCTTGATGCATGCTTATCTTTCTTGTTGTTTTTCCCTGATTTCTTTACTTTCTCTGCAGCCAATGAAAGGAATGCATGTCAACAATATGCGCCACACTTAACTGAGATTTCAGAATAATTTTGATTAGGAGATAAATACAATGCTCCTACTGGTCTTATCCTTTCCTCTCTTTACTTCTTCAGGCTCCCCAATATCCATAACTTCACTATGTGCTGCGAGTTGGTTGCCATTAGCTGTATAAAATAGATCTAAAGCAACTGTCTAACAAAAGGAAAATGAAAAAACACAACTAGAATGAGAAAAATATGACAAGAAAAAAGGGACAAGATATATGATATCATCTGGTTTCTTGCATGAAATCACTACTTAAAACAATCTGTTAACAAGAATGCAAAAAAAAAACAAGCATCCATGTGGAAAGGAAAATAGTTCAGCACCCAATCATAGTAATGCAAAGCAATCAAGATATATTACCACTAGTTTCTTCATCTTGATTTCTATGCAGGATTTCCTCTTCATCACTAGACTCAACAAAGCTCTTCCCTTCCTTTAGCTTCTTCTTATTTTTCTTGTTCTTCATCTTAGGTGTTCCTGCCTCATTATTGTCAGACTGACTTTGCTGTACCTTGACAGAATTGCTGCCTTCTAATAGCTTCTTTTTGTTCTTCTTCAGCTTAGGCATCATCTCATCCTTATTGTCTAACAGGAGTTCCACCACATCATCAGCCTTGGTACGACTGCTTGTCACTTTGACATGCTTATTTTTCTTCTTCTGCTTCATCAATACTATTTTCTTGCTCCGTGCCAATTCTTTATCTAGCAATCAAAGTGAAGAGGTTAAAAAACTTGACAACTATTATATAGGGCCTAATGAACAACTTAAAGAACCAAAAGAAGTAAAGAAACCAGGGCATGAGGTGGTTGTCATGCTACTTGTTTCAGGCACACAAGATGTTCATGATGATCATAAAAGTAGCAGCAATGAAAGCCGTTAATCAGATAATGCATCAGATTGGCATTCAGCAATGCAATCCCTCCTAAAGGTTTCGAACTGACAATATTTTTCATTTTCAAAATCAATACCCACTCTGATTAGTTGATTTACTGATACTAACTCAAGCTGTACCACTGAATCACTGCTTCCACCTTTGTGGGGGTGATCAAGGTGACATTTCTGAGATCACAGACTATTGTTCTAGGTTTAACCACAGATTCTGCAACACAACCCAGAAAGAAATGGGAGGAAATAACAAGAAACAATCACTAGGAATACCTTCCACGATACCATGTTCGGCAGCGCGCTCGCTCTCGACGGCACCATCCAAACCTCTATCCTTCTTTCTCTTCAGCTGCTTCCTCTTCACTCCAAGCGCCAATTTCTTATCCGCATTCGCTTCCCTCAAAGCCTTCTTGTCTATAAAAGAGCAAGCTTTTACCTTTGCCTCCCAATTCGAATAAATCCAATCAAGAAGCTACGCAGATTCAGAAAGGCGAAAAGGCCGCACCTTTGGATTTGCCCATGCGAACAAATCAGTAACCAAGCCCACAAGAGGATGGTAGCGAAGAGGGCGGCGGAGTAAAAGTCTCCGTCGGTGAGCAACCGCAGGTAGTGGCGTCGCCAGCGAGGGGTGTTGCGGTGGTGGTTGTCGGCGTCGGAGCGCTCCGATGTGTAGGGTTTGGGAATTTCTTCCGGTTACGCTGGGCCTAATTGCTTAAGAGCTATTTTGACAGGTGGGCCTAAATATAACTGCCCCCGCATTCCAGAGGGCCAAACCCCTGCTTCAGTAGCAAGCAGCTTTTCGCCTCGAGTGCTGTGAGACCGCCAGTCACCATCTGGATCAACATATGGTTGTGATGAGTAATTAATTTTTAGTTGAAAAAGTTTGTAGAATTTGAGTTTAGTATTTAAGAAAATTAGGAATCAAAGTTTGCAATTTGTCAGATTTTTAGATAGACTGGCAGGCATGTGTAGTTTCGGCTGATGTTTGTATTTAGGATTTTGAGTTTTAGCGAGAGTTTGGTTTGACCTAGGTCATTGCTTTGCATGCACAAAGGTTTATTATTTGGTCCTAAGTTTAGGATTAATGATTTGGTTGTATACATTTTGCATAGTGTATTGTATGGACAAATTGTAACAATTAATGACTTTGTGTATTATGCGGTGCTACTTGACAATTTGATTGTTTGTATTGGTTGTAAGATTCTAGAGCTATGTTATGGTGAGACGGACGGGACTAGTACTAAGCTAGGAGAGCTTAGTTCCAAAACAATCAAGGGATTACAACAACGCTTAAGGAGGAGCCAATATCCAAACAACAAGGAGCCATCGAAAATGACTGAGGCTTGTGGCGTAGTTATAAGCCGAGATGGTGAGGAGCCAGAGCAGAAGCTACTGGTGGAAGACATAACGGGCAACAGCAATGTGGACCAAGACTAGGCTTAAAAAGGAGCTGAGGTCATGTGCTGTAAGGAAGCCAGGTGTCGTCATGTACGAGGAGAGATATGTGGTGCGCCAAGTGACTTGGATCATTTGCAAGAGAAGACATGATGTGGTTAAGGGTGCCATTACAACTTTGCTTTGTGCTACACCATTGCCAACCGAAGCGATAAAGTCTTGTAATGCTGAATTGTTGAGCAATGTACAGGAGAAAGAAGTGTTGGCCAAGAGGGAGGTGAGGGAGGTTAGCGAAGTGGGGAGAGCATGGTGGCCACATGAAGCCAAGGTGCATGATCCTAGGTAATGGAAGCATGGGTTGTGTGGGGAAGGCTACAGTCGACCAAGGAAGAAAGCTTCTAAGCATTCGGCCACATGGGAGTGGAATCCATATGGGCTTGGGGCATAAGAAGGCCATGTATGGGAAAGGCCCTGGTACACATGATCCAAGAATCAAGGAGCCACATGGGCTTGGGGCCATGATGCCACATTAGCTTGAGGGGCCACATCCGTGTGAGGGAAAAGCACTCGGATAGTATGCGATTGAAGAAAGAAAGGGAGGCACTCTTTTTTGTGCGTGAAGAAAGAGAGGAGCCAGGTATAATGCAAGCCAAGCCACAAGAATTATTTTTTGTGCACAAAGAAAGAAAGCTCCATCCGAGAAGGGTTCTCAATCCGAGTGGGATTCATTCTTGCCGTATGTAACCAAGCAGTGAGGGGAAGTCAGCTCATCCAACCGTGTGCAAGAATCCAACTAGGGGTGAAAACGAATCGGATACGAACGGATAATGCCTCTACCATATTTGTTTTCATATTTTTTTCGGATACGGATACGGATACGGATAACTCGAATATGAATACAAATACGAATAATATCGAATACAGATACGGATCGAATACGAATCGAAACGAATACGGTTACGAATATTTATCGGAACATGAAAACCCCTTAAACTATACATCCAAAATTAACGAAAATACGTAAATTGTTCATCTTGTCAAAACAAATACAAAGGGCACATTTTGTATGACAGAATACACAATCAATTTTAGGGTCCACATTTTGTTCTTCAGCAATTCAACATGCTTGTGCTAGTGCTGTAGACCATTGGAGTTCATACTAATAAAGTTGATATGAAGTTTTAGAATGCCCTTAGGCCACATCATCAGAAAAAAATCCTAGCTGTTCAACCTGATTAATAATCAATCATGGCCATCAAGTTTTGTTTACTGCACATCCAGATAGAAATTAAAATATACAGGTTACTACTTACTACCAAACACCAAAACCTAACGAGTCCCCTAAATCAAACTAAACCAGTATAATCGGCACCGTGGTGCCATAAATCTACTAAATCTACTTACAAAGACGAACAAAAGAAGCTACGCTCAGAACAACAACTAGATCTCATCTAGGATAAGAACGGAATCTAAGGATACGACCCAAAAATATGGCCAAAGAGCGGCAAATGCACCAAGTTAGCGCATTGACCCTAGATACAAAGCGAAAAGCAGCATGCAAGGGGGTAAGCCCGAATGAACTTCTAAATCGAAGCCGCTATAGGAGGAAACCAACCACACCATTCCGATAGGATTAAGCAGCAGCATCTTGCACTAAACCATCGCTAAGTGAAACTCTAGCCGTAATTCAGCAAAATCCACCGCTGCTCCCCCCTCAAAAACCCTACAAATCTAACAAATCTACTAGAGCACCAGCAACCCACCAACCAACTGCAACGACTAAAATTAGAAGAAAAAACAACAAGCGGCACTGACCAACTGACGCCACGGCTCGGATCGAGCAAATCGAGAGCGGAAGGCGGCGAAGCGCCCAGATCAAGACGGGGCTGGGGATCGGGGGCCGACCTGTTGCGGGCGAGGGGAGGAAGCGAGGCGGGTTGGAGTCCAATCGGCGGGAGGTGGGTGTCGCGAGAAGCCCTAGAGGAGCTGAGCAGGGAGGCGAGGCGAGGGAGATAAGAGGGGGAAATTTAACTTTTTGCCACTCATATGAACGCCACCTATCCAAATGCCACTCATATCGTTGCACTCAACAATTTGCCACTCTTAAGATGGGTTGACTCATTTTTTTGCCACTTTTGAGCCCACCAGCGCCAACTCCACTGCCATGTCAGCGCCCGCGCCATGTCAGCACCCGCGTCGCCGCCCGCGCGCGCGCCCGCGCCGCCGCCGGCCTCCCCGCGCCCGCACGCGCGCCCGCGCCGCCGCCGGCCTCCCCGCGCCCGCGCCTGCGCCGCCCGGCCTCCCCGCGCCCGCGCCTGCGTCGCCCCGGCTTCCCCGCGCCGCCGCCCGGCCTCCCCGCGCCCGCGCCTGCGCCGCGCCGCCCGCGCCTCCCCGCGCCGCCGCGCGGGGAGCCCGCGCCCGCGCTTGCGCCGCCCGGCCTCCCCGCGCCCGCGCCTGCGTCGCCCCGGCTTCCCCGCGCCGCCGCCCGGCCTCCCCGCGCCCGCGCCGCCGCCGGCCTCCCCGCGCCCGCGCCTGCGTCGCCCCGGCTTCCCCGCGCCGCCGCCCGGCCTCCCCGCTCGCCCGCGCCCGCGCAGCCCGTGAGGCCGGGCGGCGGCGTGGGGAGGCGCGGGGAGGCCGGCGGCGGCGCGGGGAAGCCGGGGCGACGCAGGCGCGGGCGCGGGGAGGCCGGGCGGCGCAGGCGCGGGCGCGAGGAGGCCGGCGGCGGCGCGGGCGCGGGGAGGCCGGGCGGCGGCGCGGGGAAGCCGGGCGACGCAGGCGCGGGCGCGGGGAGGCCGGGCGGCGCAGGCGCGGGCGCGGGCTCCCCGCGCGGCGGCGCGGCGCAGGCGCGGGCGCGGGGAGGCCGGGCGGCGGCGCGGGGAAGCCGGGGCGACGCAGGCGCGGGCGCGGGGAGGCCGGGCGGCGCAGGCGCGGGCGCGGGGAGGCCGGCGGCGGCGCGGGCGCGCGTGCGGGCGCGGGGAGGCCGGCGGCGGCGCGGGCGCGCGCGCGGGCGGCGACGCGGGTGCTGACATGGCGCGGGCGCTGACATGGCAGTGGAGTTGGCGCTGGTGGGCTCAAAAGTGGCAAAAAAATGAGTCAACCCATCTTAAGAGTGGCAAATTGTTGAGTGCAACGATATGAGTGGCATTTGGATAGGTGGCGTTCATATGAGTGGCAAAAAGTTAAATTTCCCGATAAGAGGAGGAAGCGAAGGGAGTCAGGGACGGAGCGCAGACTGCGCAGTGGAGACTGGGGGACTGCGGCGGCCGGCGCCCAGGGGCAACCAAGCAAACCCTAAAGGCCTAAACCGGCGCCAACGCCGCCCAGTGCCTGCCGACGGTTGGATCGCATGGGGTGGGTGAGGATGGACGGCTGGATGGCGCGTAGAGTTGGAATGTGCCGTCAGGGCTTCTAGCATTATGGGCTGGCTGGTTATAGGCTAAAATCCCGGATATCTAGTTTCGTATTATCCAGATTATCCGTATTCGTATCCGTTCGACGGATACTGGGCTTACTGTATTCGTATCCGTATCCGTATCCGATCCGAGAACTATCCGAAAAAAATCCGATCCGACACAATCCGTATCCGTCCGGATCCGGCGAAAACTATCCGATCTGTTTTCACCCCTAAATCCAACCATGCGCAAGGTGGAGCCAAGAGTTGAGCTAAATAAAGAGGTGAGCCAGGAGTCAAGCCGTGAGGGATCAAGCCAGGAAACAAGCCGAACACAAGGTTTCTACATCAGCATTGTTTTGGTTTGAGCCAACTATAATAGCCGAGCTGTTTATTTCAAATTTTTAATAAGAAAAAAATAATTTTATTTGAAATAAAACTTGTATTTTGGTTGCTTGAATTTTTTTAAATTCGGTTTGCCCTGTATTTTGCTTTTTAAACAGCCTTTATTTTGAAAAGTAATTTAAGTAAAAGTCTAAAAAATATAAAGGGTATTTTGAATTTATGTAAAAATATCACTTCAAATTAATTATTTGGTCTTATTTTCTATGAATTTTCTGGAGTTTAAAATCTAATTTTAAAACTAAAAAATATTTTTCACTGTTAAGACCAATTAAGTTAGAAATACTTTTTCTAAGTTAAAATTGGTTCAAGGAATTTTTTGAATTTTTATGGAATGTATTTGCTATTTTTTGAGCCTTTAATGGATTTCTCGGGTTTTCTGTAAATTAAAAATAAAATTTTAATTTTAACTCCCCTTCCCTCCTCCCTGGGCCGACAAGTGCCTGGTCCAGCTCATGCCACTTCACTCCATTCCAAAATCCCCACCGCCCACTCCCTTTCCTTCCCCAATCTCCCACCGACGCGCGAACCCCGCCTATCATCCCTACCGCGCCACCCCCTTCCTCTTTCCTTCTTCTTCTTCCTTCCCTTCCCTTTTCCGCCGCGCGATCACTCAAATCACCCCCCCCCCCCCCACCCTTACTTCTCTGCTCCCTCTCTGGATTCAAAAGTCACACGCCACATGGGTCAAATCCCCTTAATCTCACGCCTTCTTTCCTTTCGCCCCCCTCTCTTCCCTTTCTTCTCCAACCAAATCAGCATCGGCATAAAATCTTGTGAGCAATTGCTGTTGATGAGCTCACCCCTGAGGCTATAAATAGGACCCCTGAGCACCCCCTCCTCACACCACCCCAAACCCTTCCTTCAATCATCTCCCTCGTGTGCCCAAGTGCTCCCTCGCCGTGCGCCCTTCGCTTCTGAGCTCGGTCCATCGCCGGTGAGCAATTATGACAGTCCGGAGCCCAGTCACGCCCTATAGTTGGTGCCATCTTCTTCCCCCACGCCAATGCCAACCTTGTCCACCCCTTTGCCATGCAAAGACAACACTGGAGTGCCGTCCTTGGCAGGAGCTGAACGCCAACACCTCCAAGTTTCACTGCCAGTCCTCCTTGTCGACAGCAGAGCCTCGTGCGAGGTATAGCCGAGACCACCGTGACCCTCTCTCTCTCTCTCCCCCCTCCCCTCGCCAGTCACCGCCGACATGGAAATGTCGGCAACCATCTGTTCCTATGCACAGCCATCGCTGGCGAAGCCAGGTCAAATGGCACAGCTGACGTGTCACACCACGGGGTGACACGTAGGATGCCACATCAACATAAAACAGCTCTGTCCGCAGCCATGCCAGCTTCCTGAACCATAGCCATTGTACCCCACATATGCGCCATCTGACCTCCAGGTCAGCACACTAAGCCTAGTCAGCTGCCACACAAATGCCACATCATCCCCTGCCACCTTAGTCAAGAGCCCACCCATGGACCCGGTCCATAAACCAGGGTCCACGAGTCAAACGCCGAGCCATCTATGACGTCATAATCCTGTATTTTTCCTTTAAAAGAATAATTCAGCCAAACATTATTGACGTCATAAATTCTTTTCCTTTAGAAAAATAATTCTAGATATTCTCATTTATCAATTTCTTTAGAATTCCAAACTTCCAGAAGCTCGTTCTTCTTCATCCTAACTCCGATTGAGCCTATTCAAATTTCTAAATTTATTAAAAATTCCAATATATCAATTTATACACCCATTTTTAATATTTAGATTTCATGTAAATTTATTTAAATTTTATTTGAGTTTGCCCCAGAGTATCTCTCCACGGGCCAATCATCTGAGAAAACCGATGCCTTCGGCTTCGGAATCCTGCTGCTCGAGCTAATCACCGGTTAGACTGCACTTGAGTTTGGAAAGACATCAAATCAGAAGGGAGCCATGCTGGACTGGGTAAGTTCATTGTCATTCTCACATGGCGGACACGGCTTGAGGCATATGATCATATCATACCTAAGGTTTTGACACGGTACTGGCTTCTGCACAGGTGAAGAAGATGCACCCGGAGAAGAAGCTCGATGTGCTTGTTGACAAGGGCCTGAGGAGCAACTACGACCGCATTGAGCTGGAGGAGATGGTACAGGTGGCACTGCTGTGCACCCAGTATCTCCCGGCAACAGGCCCAAGATGTCGGAGGTGGTCAGGATGCTCGAGGGCGACGGGCTCGCGGAGCTGTGGGAGGCGTCGCAGCGCGCAGACTCCCACAAATTCAAGGTGCCCGGGTTCACCTTCAGCCGCTGCTACTCCGACCTGACAGACGACTCGTCATTGCTGGTGCAGGCAGTCGAGCTCTCTGGGCCGAGATGACACCATGGCAGAGAATGGAAGGTCAGAGGCATCATCAGTTGATTCCAGCAGGATCTGCACAGCAAGAAGCCCCTGTGTGAAATGGCAAATAACATAGTGAAGTAAGAAACTGGGGATGCATCCTATTCCTGTCTGGAAGTGAAGCAGATCTCAGATGAACTGTACAAAGATCAAAGAATAGCACAACATAGTTACCTAGGCATGATATATTACATTTACAGGTTTTGTAAACTGTTGGTAGAATAAAGATGGCAGAGCAATATTTTTTAAGCTGTAAGGTTTGGTTCTCCTTTTCCCCCTGTCTTCTTTAACTGAAGTAGTTTTAGTTTGTAAAACTGTTGCCGCTGGATCGCAAAGACCTGGCAGTGTCATGTTGTTTGTACATTGATGCAGATCTCCAAAATTATTGTTGAATTGATTCAATTTGTAACGTACAATACAACAAATCTTTGTCAAAAAATAGTAGCAAACATGTTGTGCACAGCCAACTCCATGGAACTGAACATCGTAACTTAATAACAAAGATCTCCATCAAATACAATAGGCTAAACAACATGCATTCTTATTTTCAGACAACCAAGAAAGAACAAACACAAAACACCACAGCAAACCGAAGAAGACTCTTGAGTCTTGAGTGCTTCGATGCAGTTCTTCCTTCACTACCAGCAGGGCTGGTGATGTTGCCCATCTTGGCCATAGAATCCGATAACTGCTTGAAGAATGCCGTAGGGCCAGTCCAGTATTTGTTGACAGTATCGGTGGTTGAGTATACGACAACACTGGACCACATCTCCTGGTCAGAGTTCAAGTGGCCCTCACCATTTATGGGAGTTTGAAGTAGGCATTGTCAAAGGTTGAGGCGTGCAGTTGTCCATGGCACTGATGTCGTCACCACCATCAAAGGGGCATGCCTCCTCCAGCTTGCTGAGGTATGTCTCGGAAGAAGGGTGGATGTCATCTCGAAGTCGCTGTAGATCCTGTCCCGGAATTTTGCCATCGAGCAAATCCAGTTGTGTGAGAGCCTGCGAGTGTTAATCAATGTTAGCATGTAGTCACTATACCATGAAAATAGCTAATGGTGTACAAGGAGAAATTATCTAATAGGATAGCTATGCAGCCTGAATATGATATCAGGTCTGTAGGGATTGGTCCCATCAAACAAACCACCGGTTTTGGCACTGGAACAAAAGGATTCAAAAGAACTATCTTCTCTGATTGATTGCCGGTGAAGAATCCTTTCTGTTTAAATATTGTAACACCCCCATTTCTGGGAGCGCATGAAACCCTCGCAACTGCCCAGGATTGTTCAGTTGCGAGTACATCCATCGAGTGTATAACATTGCCAATACATGCTTAAGATAAAAATCAACTTTATTGCAATATAGAGGCATAGAAGCCAAGTTTTACAGAAGGGCAAGCGGCCCTTAGATACCTTACAAACAAAAGAACGCAACAGGCACGCCTGAACGGAGGACGACCCTAATTCCACGTATCCTTGACCTCGTAGTGTTCCACTCCTTTGCCTTCATCTGCCTCCTTATTGCTGGTTATTTCTGTTAATGTTTTAGCAAGCATGAGTACAACTACCGTACTCAACAAGCCACACGGAGCTTAACAATAACTACATGCAAGGTATAACAAATAAAGGGAAACAGGTCTGTTAATTTGTGTGGATGCAGTTTTAGTTGTAAACAGGTTTTAAACATAAAATCATAACTTTCTATAAACTTTAGGGGATTTTCAAGGTTCAATTACCAGACCACCAACATTACCAAATCCTTTCCAATTCTACTTATGCCTTGTTGCTGGAATCACCCATTAAACATAGCTTCATTTACCGGAAGCACGACGTATTCGAATACTATTAATCATGACTTTGCAAAGTTGCCCTGCTTTACCTACAAGATTCCTTAACTCCCGCTAAAGAGTAAAGGAAACAAAATTGTTCACTGCTTAATTCTTTATATAGCCTCTACCTAGTAGGTTTCCTCGATAAGCCCAGGCTACAACCTCTGACTCATCTCGGCCTACTATTGTGTGGACATCTGATAATCAAATCAATAATAAAAACAACAACGGCGCCAACTTCCATACGACCCTTCTCAACTCCCTTCCGTATGGACTCATACTTTGCCTTCTCCTTGCGTTTGTAGAGGTTCAATCGAACTTGAGCAGTTACTAGACCAGGTTTAACGTATCAACGCTTGTGGTTGGGCGATCTCTATGTTCTTTACTCAGCATAAGGGTCTAGTCCTTATGTTTTCACCGGTGGCAATTTCCCTCTACAAATCTGTCAAGTGCTTTAACACTCCCATTGATTTGTAACATTTGCCTTCACCCTAGGTCACGGGATCCAACGATCCTCGCTTACCCTAGAACCACTTTCCCAAACAAATACCAAATCTTTTAGTAACAGTAGATGATGATTCTCTAAGCTATCATATTCACATTATTACTATACTTAATATTACTATGTCTTGTCAAGATGAATATGGTCATCAAATTAGACTGGGATTTTTCGGGTGGTAGGACATAACTAGTATCATGTCATTCTAAGCATTTATTGTATATAAAATAACAGTGCGCAAATAACGTAATGAAAATACTAATAAATAAATAAATAGCGGAAATGTAGGTTCAACATGATCAAAATATGTGTGGCTTGCCTTGCAGCCTACGATTTCGATAACTTCGGATTCTTGAACTTGAGCTTGACCTTCTCCTTCCTGCTCCAGGTGGTCTTCGATGTCGAGAGCTAACGCAAAATTAAAATAAATTAATTCCATGCCCGAAGGAATGAGTGAGGAATAAAGAAAATAGAAGAATAAAGAAAATACGGAAAACTCCATTAAATTGAGATTTTGGGCTTATAGGAGGGTTGTATGGAGAATTGGGCCTAAGATTTGGGTTGGCGGGCTCGAGACGAATCTAGAGAGTACCAACATGTATTTTTGGGCTCGGACCCGACACTGTTCATTGGGCTCGATCGCATTGTTCATTGGACTCGAACCGGACTCGGCGAGTGGACTCGGTCTAACCGCATCACTCGGGTCCGGTCGGTGGGCGCGGCCGAGTTGGTTGGACTCAGCCGAAACCGGGGTGGCTCGGTCGGGTGTGACCAGTGCGGGCAAGTTGGTTTGGCTCAACCAAGTCCGGTTGGGTTCGGTTAGAGGAACAGTGCTAAGCACTGTTCTTCTTCCTCCCGCAGCCCGCATGCGCGCAAAGAGCAGAGGAAGGGGCGGCGGCTGCCGGCGGCGGTGGGGTGAAGCGCGACGGCGGTGGAGGGTATGGACGGACTCAGTGAAGCATGGGGATTCCATTTTTGGCGGTTGGATGGCCGGCGGAGGCGGCAATCGCCGGCGGTGGGATCTCCCCTTTTGCGGCCGTTTTTGAAAATTAGGGTGACCGGGAGCTCCTCTAGTCGATTGGGCTGGCCTTTGGGCAACTCTAGGGCTTGGGTAAGCTCGGGGAACAGTTGATTTAGGCTGAGGGGGACGGAGGTGGGCTAGCCACGGCGAGGTAGTTGCAGCCGGCGGTGGCTCTCGGTGCCGGGGAAGAGGGGTGGCGGAGGAGCTATGGCGACGGTTCGGAGGTGTTTCTAGGGGCTTGGGGAGGGTGTAGCCGAGATTAATTTGGAAATGGTTGGCCGGAGAGGATACATTGCATTGGGGCTTGCCTTCGGGGATTTTTGCAATCGGCGGCAGTGGGGAGGAAGGCAGGGCTTTGGGGTTGTCGCGCAGGTGGTGGGGGTTGATGTCTGAGGCTAGGGGCGCTTGGTCGCTCAAATAGCGGCTGGAGGCGATTTGGCCCCGGGCTTATCCATGGCGGCGACGGCGCGTGGCGGCCGTCGGCATTGCCACGCCTTGGGGTCGGTTCAGGAGTGCCAGGGTGGTAGGGGAAAGGCTGCAGGGGGCTTTGTCCAAGCGGTAGAGGTGGCACGATCAAATGGCGCGGGAAATGCGGTGGCGCGCGTAGAGGAGGTGGGCGGCGGTAAAGCTGAGCCATGGCGGCGATGGGATGGGTTGGCGTGGCCTACTACGGCTCTGGGGCGGCCGACCAACAGACGAAGCTGGCGGGAGAGGCGCAGGAGCGGTCGGTCACGAAGAGGGCGTGAGCGGCAGCGGGATTGGTATGGCGGTGAACTTTTTCAGACATGAACAGTGCTAGCACTTGTCCCCTCTCCAATCCGACTGAGATGGCAAGGATTAGGGCAGCTGGGTGTTGAGATTGGTGGGAGATAGGATGATGGATCAAGAGAACAAAACAAAAACGAAAATCAAATCCACATTCAGCTTTTGAACTTTTCAAGTTTTGGTTTTGTTTCAAATATAATCCAAATTATTTTCAGGACAATACTCAACTTTTTTTTCCAGAAATATGCACTAGAGTGCAGCTTCATTTTCAGTAAGGAGGATAAAAGTGCAAACAAGCTACATCCAAGGGAAAAAAGGAACAACAAAGAGAGTATTTAACAGAGGACAGAAGACACCTATAGCATGATATCAGATTAGCAGCAAAGCCAATGTTCAACCTGACAATACTTTGTTTTTTTTTACAGATAACAATACTGTATCTGAACAAGTCAAATCGGTAGCTTAGATGTTTTCTTTTTTAAAAAATATTTCTAAGCTATATTACAAATGTTCCCCTACAAAAACCTATGTTGTACTCACTCCATTGATTAATGTAGGAAATATTTTGATCTTTTTGAACAAGATTAACGAAGTGATAAAACTGAGAAAGTTATGAGAGGAAATGACTCTGAAAGATGAGAGGAGATACTTTGTGTTGGTGGTAATGAATAAATGCATGAGAGAAAATAAATAAGGGCATGATAGGAAAACATCATTAAATTTACATGCACGCCCTACATTTATCAACAAAGGTTCAAAATTTATATGCTAATCACTGGAGGGAGTAAATGATTTGTCCAACTAAAATAATGATTACAAACTCAGAATGTTTTGTAACTTGAGTACGTTGACGTTTACATGAACTAAGTAACTTACCAGGAATTTTTTTCAGGCTGAGTTAGCCTACAACAATAAGCCAAATCTTCGTGGTAAGAGTATATATGCTGGACCACACATTAGCATAAGGTTGCAACTCTCAACTAATGGTCTGAGTGTTCCAGTGAAGCAGCTGATAGAGGAGCATACGGACAAGGGCTACCATGTCAGTAGCATCAAGGCCTTTCAGCCAGAACTTGGCAATAAGAGTGAGGAGGCCCTGATGAGCAGTTAGGATATTGCTATTGGCTTGGTCCAGGCTTACCTCTTGGAGTCCAATTTGTTATGTATATTGCGTGTATATTCATAAGGCCTAATGGATAATATGTAGAGAGAGTACAGGACTATATGGAAAAACTATTCTACACAATGAACTAAACACAGTAGAGATAAGCCTACTCTAACACCCCTCTTCAAATTCATAGTGGATCACAAATACTGAGTTTGGAGAGAAAATACAAATGTTGCACCTAGTCTGGGGCTTCGTGAAGAATTCAGCAGTTTGTAGCTCTGATGGCACAAACTGAAGAGTAAGTACTCTCTCCTGCACCTATGAATGAGTGTATAAAGTATTCACACCAATATACTTAGTGAGCTCATACTTCATTAGGTTGTGAGTAATACTGATAGCACATGTACTGTCAGACAAAATAGTCGTAGGTCCCATCACAATCACTCCAAAATCTGTAAGTAGCCACCTCAAACAAGTAACCTCTGTTGTAACCACTATCATATCTCTCAACTCAGCCTCAGCACTCGAACAAAAAACTGCAATATGCTTCTTTATCTTCCAGGTAATCAGAGAGCAGCCAACAAAAACACAGTAAGCAGAAAAAGAATGATGATCGGAAGGATGGCTAGCCCAGGTTGCATCGGAGTAGGCCTGAAGCTATAATGAGTTGGAGCTAGAAAAAACAAATGACGAGAGATAGTCCCACACAAATAGCAAAGAATACGAAGAAGGTAACTATAGCGAAGATGGACAGGACGAGCCATAAACTGACTCAAGATATAAACAATATGAGCAATATCAGGATAAGTGCTCACAAGATACACCAAACTTCCCACAAAATGGCGATATGGAGTAGGATCTTCAAGAAGATCATCATTAGTTGCACGAAACTAAAAGGGTAGTTCTATGAGAATCTCAACAGTGTGAGTGTCAATCAGACCAGAACGGTCAAGAAGATTCTGAACGTTGCGGGGGTGGCCCAACCCTAAATGACTGGGTTTTGCAACAGGCCTAATAGTATAAGGAAATGCACCAATGTATCCTCACCTTTTATAATTATTAAGGGGTAGGATGGGGGTTTCCCATCCTACCCTATTCATGTATATATAAACCCCCCTAACAGGGGCGAGGGGACCAGAGCCATTCATTTCTACTAGCCCCTTTTCTCTCTGTTAGTTGTCTTTCTAGCCCTCAGTCCATGTCCCCCAAGGGGAAAATAGGTACTCTGTACCTACTATTGTGCTCATACGATAACACTGGAGATGCTTTTAGTGGGAGAGGTAGTAGACTTCAGAATTATTTTTTCTATTTTTGTTAGGGATTTTTAAGAAGATGCAAGGAGGAGTTCGCAAGAATAGATGAACTATCATTATCAACTCTCTCTTTTAAATAGTAGAGAGATATTTCATCCTCCTCGTCCATGTCTAGAACTCCAGATAATCCAGGGAGTTTCAAAAAGTGCTAGGGGCCTCTTTTGTTAGCTTCTAAAATCTGTTTTTGATTTTTTAATAACTAACTTTTAAACATAGTGTCTTTTTAAAGCGAGACTATAAGTTAATTGTAGTATACACTATAACAACTTTATTTACATCGACTAAAATTATACGTAAATTTTTATTAATTTATATTCTCTTTTATAAAACCCTAAAAATTATAAGACGCCGTCTTAAACCGCAGACCCAAACAACAGCTCCGTAGCTCCGTTATCCTTTTCTTTCGGTCTCACCTGGCGCTCAACGTGGCGCCAATTCAACCGCCCCAGACCTATCCCCCGCCCCCTCTACTCCCGACCCCACAACCCCTAGACCCGGTCCACCATACCCCCAACACAATCTTCCCCTTCCGCCCCGCTCCCTTTCCCTCCCCCCACTCCACCACTCCACCACTCCATCCCCTACTCCCCGACCCCGCGACGAGGGCTTGGCTCGGCTCCCCGCCCTTCTTTCCCGAAGCTTGCCGAACAATGGCGAGGCTCCTCGTGCTGCGCTGGGCGCCGTACCACCGCTCCCACCTCTCCGCCACCACCACCCTCCTCCTTTCCCCCTCCATGCACCGCCACTCCGCCTCCTTCCCCTCCCCCGCCCGCCGCCTCCTCCCGTCGCCTCTCCGCTTCCCGGCCCGCGCAATCGAGTCCTCCCCCGGTCCCACCAAGCAGGAGCCGCCTCCGGCCGCCGGCGAGGCCCAGGAGCTGCCCCCCGCGGTGCCGGCGTTCGAGGTGGAGGAGGTCGGGTGGGGGGGCCAGCTCGCGGTGAAGCTCCGCATGCTCGTGGAGCCGCCGTGGAAGCGCATCCGCAAGGGTAGCGTCCTCAACATGAAGCTTCGGGGCGAGGTGCGATTCGCTCATTTCGTGCGTTTTGGAAGTCTTATCCTCGTAGACGCCTTGATTTTTCTATGCTAGTAATTTTTTTGCTTTTGCTATTCTAGATAATTTTTTAGTGTTCGCTTCACTCACGCGTGCTTGTCACTATTTTTTTTTGTCATTCTGTTGTAATCTAAACTTGTTTTGATTTTTCCAACATTTCTCAATTTTGCTATTGCAATATGCAACTCTGGTTTTTCATCGTGTGTATTTTTGGCCGCAGATATCCGATCAGCTGAAGACGCGCTTCTCGTCAGGGCTGTCGTTGCCACAAATCTGCGAGAATTTTGTGAAGGCAGCGTATGACCCACGAATATCGGGGATCTATCTGCACATAGAACCGCTGAGATGTGGGTGGGGAAAGGTAGATGAGATCAGGCGGCACATTGTGGATTTCAAGAAGTCTGGTAATCGGAAGCTATGCAGAATTTGGTGTCTTATCTATGTACATGCCTGTCGGATGATGAACATTTGTTGGATGCTTTTGTAGGTAAATTTGTTGTTGGTTATATGCCTGTTTGTGGAGAGAAAGAGTACTACCTTGCTTGTGCGTGTGGTGAGCTGTATGCACCGCCAAGTGCATATGTTGCTTTGTTTGGTCTAACTGTTCAGCAAACATTTCTCAGAGGTAAGTGCATGTGCGACAATGACATGAAACTTTTGCTTTGTTGATATGTTTATTGGTTAAATGCATCGTGAACAAGAAGTACTGTTTTATGCTGATCCTCAAACCTGCTTGAAAATTTCACTTGTTAGCAGTAGAAAGGGTGTTGTTGATTTCTAGTGGTTTTATGGTGCAACAGAAGTACATATGTTATTCTGCTGATTAGATGGATATGGACAGCAACAATCCTTCATTCTGTTATAATGTTTAATGCATTTCTGATAGCTTCGCTTCTCATTGTGAACCAAGTTTAGTAAACCTGGTCATATCCTACGTGTTATTGTTCCATGAAATGAAACAACCTGAATGCAGCTAAGTTCCTTTCAGGGTAGCTAATACTTTGTAATTTGATCGGTAAGGTGTTCTTGAGAAAGTTGGAATAGAACCAGAAATTCAACGAATTGGTCGCTACAAAAGTGCCGGGGACCAACTTGCACGGAAGAGCATGTCAAATGAAGTTAGGGAGATGCTGGCCACCCTGCTTGACAATATTTATGGAAACTGGCTGGATACAATATCTTCCATACATGGTAATTTCAATAAATCTGTTTCGCATATTTAAAGGAAAAGTTGTCATTAGATATTTTCTTCTATAGGAAAGAAAAAAGAAGAAATCGAGGAATTTATTAATTCAGGAGTCTATCAGGTTGCCAGACTTAAGGAAGAAGGTTGGATAACAAATTTACTGTATGATGATGAGGTACAGTTTCCTTCACTAGCTGTTTACTAAGGTAACAAGTAAATTGCACAAAAACTTAACTGAGATAAGTACTGTATAGTTACTAATACATCTTTTGCCCACATCCATGGTTAATTCGTATTAGGAAAGTAAAGTGATTTTCAGGTTTCAACAATGGGTATGGGTTCGTCTTGTGTACAATAAAATCTAAGTAAGCAACAAATTATTTGCAGTCTCTGTGTTTCATGGCTCCAAAAATAGTTACATGTACCTGAAGAGATGATGCAAAGCATTTTTGTTCCTGAGGCAAATCTTCCATCTTAAGGGGGTGTTTGCATGATGGGGACTTTTGGGATTTATTTAGAATTTGAGCTAAATCCTGAGGATTAAGAAAATCCTCATATCCAAACAGGCGCGAAGAGTCATGCTATAATACGTGTGAGGGCGAAATTCTGAAGCTTAAGGAAGGAGCTGTTGCATCGCAATTACTTTCTTTCTTCCATTGAAATTATCTTAAGCATTTTGTTTGTTCAAGTCTTAACCCAAATGTGTTTATGGGGAGTAAAAATACAAATATGATATGTCTGTTATGAATATTGTGTATATATTCATAAGGCCCAGAGGGCAATATAGATAGAAAATACAAGGAGATATACAAAGAAATATGCCATAGACAGATAAGAAAATCAAAGAATATAAGGAAACAAATAAATCAATCATATTCTATCCTTAACACCCCTTCAAACTCATGGTGGATCACACACGCTGAGTTTGGAGAGAAAATACAAATGTTATACCCTTGTTTGTGGTTTCGTGAAAAAGTCAGCAAGTTGTAACTCTGAAGGCACAAATTGTAGAGCAAGTGCTCCCCCTGCACCTGTGAGCGAGTGTATGAAGCATCAACACCAATGTGCTTGGTGAACTCATGCTTCATTGGATCACGAGCAATACTGATAGCACATGTACTGTCAGACAAGGGTCGTAGGTCCTCTTACAGGTACTCCAAAGTCTACAAATAGCCACCTCAATCAAGTAATCTCAGTTGTCACTGCTGCCGTAGCTCTCAATTCAGCCTCTGCACTCGAATAGAAAACTGCATTTTGCTTCTTTGTCTTCCAAGCAATCAAGGAGAAGCCAAGAAAACACAGTAAGCAGAAAGAGAACGACGATCAAAAGGATCAATAGCTCAGGTCGCATTGGAGTACGCCTGAAGCTGTAGTGAGGTGGAGCTAGGGAAAAACAAATGACGAGAGATGGTTCCACGCAAGTAGCGAAAAACATGAAGAAGGTGGCTGCAGTGAAGATGAGTAAGATGAGCCATAAACTGACTCAAGATATGGACAACATGAGCAATATCAGGACGAGTGCTCATAAGGTACACCAAAGTCCCAACAAGATGGCGATATCGGGTAGGATACTCAAGAAGATCACCATCAGTAGCGCAAAGGTGAAGAGAAAGCTCCATGGGAGTCGCAACAGTGCGAGTATCAATCAGACTAGACCGATTAAGTAGATCCTGAACATATTTCTGCTGGGAGAGGTAGTAGCCCTCAGGCGTGGAAGAAACCTCAATCCCAAGGAAGTACATAAGTAAACCAAGTTCAGTCATCAGAAACTGCTCATTGAGATGCTTCTTCACATATGTGATAAATGAGGAATCTCCACATAGAGAAGAAGCAATGCCCTACCCCGAGGTGAGATATGGATAAAAAGAGCAGGATCGTGGTCACTGATAGTGAAACCGACAGCAGTAATCACTTAGGTAAAACGCGCAAACCAGGCATAAAGAGCCTGTTTGAGGCCATAAAGAGTACGACGAAGATGACATACGTGTCCATCTGGAACAGAATATTCAAGTGGTGGCTACATGTAAACTTCCTCATGTAAAACGCCATTAAGAAAGGTATTCTTAACATCCAACTGAGAGATAGACTACCAGCGAACAGAAGCAACCGCAACAAGAGTGCAAACAGTGGTCATATGAGCAACAGGGGCAAACGTCTCATCATAATCACGATCATACTCCAGTTAGGAGCCGCAAACCATAAGACAAGCCTTGTAGCGCTCGATAGTACCATTAGACCTGGTCTTAATCTTGTACACCCACTTACACATGATAGGATGGGCAACCCTGACAAAACATGGTCATGTCAATAGTAACACGTTTAAGAACACCCTGACGAACTAATGAAGAAAGACGGGACCCACACAAGAGACCTAAACAGTGATGCCACTGCACGAAAGCTCTAGAGGTAGTGACAGCAGTGACGGTGGAGGTAGACGTGGTAGGAGCACCTGAAGTGGACGGAAAATGGAGGCAGTCAAGAATGTAGAGACCCTGACGATCCCTACGGCGCCGGCCAGTCCCAAGTACCGTCCCTGTCTGTCGATCTTGAATGAAATAGGTGTGAGAGTCAAAACTAACCCTACAATTGAGATCAGTGAGCTTTCTCACCGAAAGAAGCTGCATGGTAAGCTGGGGAACATGGGAAACAACTGGAACAGAAAAACCAGTGGACAAAAAGGTGCCTTGACAGCTGACGGATAAGGGAATATCGTCAGTTGTTTGAACAGAGATAGGAAAAGCAGGAGGTCCTACTGAAGTGAGAGATGTGTAGTCCGATGCTATATGGAAAGAGGTACCAGAATCTAGAACCCAAGAGGTACCTGGAGGAGATGTCTGAGCTAGGCTGTCAGAACCCGCTGAGCTGTGAGAGAGCTGAAGTAGATTCTAGCAGAGCTACTGAACAGTTACCTCGCTGAGAACCTGACGAGCTGGTCTGTCCTCCTGTGAATGAAGGGCCTCCCTGCCCCCCTTGGATCGTACACTCCCACATGTCTTGTTCCGCTTTTTCCGCACCGCACAATTCTGGTGGTCGTGCCCGAAGTTCTTGCAGTAGTTGCATTGAAGTCTAGTTAGTGCGAAAACAGGAGCGGAAACAGGCACCTGGGGAGGGACTGTAGTCAGAGTAGAAAACGTCGGTGTAGTCGAAGAAGCAACAAGCATAGTCGGAACGGGCCTCGCTGACGGTCTGTCGTGGCGAGCAGCTCAATAGTTGAGCCCTGACAGGCTCAAACCCTGGACGAAGACGGCAGACAAAATCATAAAGGCGAAGGCGATCATGATCCTTCTTCTGCACTTTATGACACTCCTGACAAAGTGGAGAGGCCAGGTCGTCCAGCTAGCGCCAGAAACTGGCCAGGGCTCAGAAGAAGTCATCGACGGAAGAATCTTCCTAGTGAAACGTCACCAATTCACGCTAAAGTGTAAAGAACTAAGTATCACGGTTTTACTGGTATCGCTCACGCAAGTACTCCCATATCTGTCAAGTAAACTGCATACCAACAATGTCTGGTTAGATAGAGTCGTTGACGCTGACTACCAGAATGGCGCAAATACAGGCCTCATCAGCACACCAGCGCTCGAAAGCGTCAATGGCATACTGAAAGGCCTCATCAGCAGCGTCAGCAACAGCAGCAGCCTCTGCCTCCATCTTGGCGACCTCATCTTCTGCGGGTGGTGCAGAAGTGGATGGTCTAGGAGGGGGCTGAACCGGTGGTGGCGGAGAAGGTCATGCACCGGTGACATGTCCCCAGAGGCGAAGACCATCGAACGTGATCTTCATGAGAGAAACCACAACCTGTAGTTCGTCCCATGAAACTTTGTTCCCGAGAATGAGATCGCATCTAATGGAACGGAAGCCATCAGTAGGTGGCGCTGGACGACGCGGTGACCAAGGCATTGAAGTCTAACAAGCGGCGTTGGACGGCGTGGCGGTTAGATCAACATTATATTTTTTTTTAATTTTTATTTAATACAAAAGATTCGGCCGAAGCTTCTCAACTGAAGAGATAGCAGATGGCTTCGGCTCGGGCGTTGCCGAGGCGACGAGTGAGCGAACGGCGGCAAAGCGGCGGTCGACATAGTGGCTGCTGGCGACTCAGGCAGCCGGTGGAGCGGCGGCCAGTGGCTCGTGCGGTCAGCAAACTGAGGCAGTGTTGGGTGGCCGGTCGGTCAGCGAATCAAGACGGTGTCGATCGGGCGACGGCGACATGGGATTGGGCAGGCAACGACGGCTGAAGACAACGGCGGTGGCCTGGACGGCGCCGAATCGAGTGGGCAACGATGGATCGGGCGGCCGGCAGCGCCGAATTGGGTGGAGACGATGGCGGCATGGGCTTCGACGGCTTGGGCAGCGGCAGCGCAGCCTGGGCGGCGTCAAAGGCAGCGGAAGAACAAGGTTAGAGTTAGGGCTCTGATACCAGGCCCAGAGAGCAATATATATAGAGGGTACAAAGAGATATATAAAGGAATATGCCATACACAGATAAGGAAACAAATAAATCAATCCTATCACATCCTTAACAATGTCCCCCTTTATAATTAGCTTTATTTTTCTTCTGCATATGGTAAAGTGCTAACTCAAGCTTATTTGGAATTTCTTTATGCATACATGAGCATACTTGACAGACTGAGAAAGTAGATATGAAATTTCCATTCTGAATTATTTATTTGAATTTGCATACTGAAATATTTACTTTCTTCACTTTTTTGAAAAAAATATCGGCTGCTATTGTCTTTTTGGTATTGTCTTATTCAATAGGTAATGACAATGTTGAAGGAGAGAGTAGGACAGAAAGACAAGAAAAGCCTGCGTATGGTTGACTACAGGTAACTTAGACATTTATAGTTCCAGAAAATCAGTGGAAACAAACCAGTTTTCAGGATTTTCCTGGTCCCTTTTTTGTTTGATTTTTTCTTGCTTTTTTTAATATGGATATTTCAAACATACACAATAAACACTGTTACACACATTGTGGACAAAATAGCCTTAAATGGAGGTCCTCTTTGGATCAAACTGGTCAAACTGTACCTAGGCTGGTTACGGGAAACCAGGAAACAAACCAGTTTTCAGGATTTTCCTGGTCCCTTTTTTGTTTGATTTTTTCTTGCTTTTTTTAATATGGATATTTCAAATATACACAATAAACACTGTTACACACATTGTGGACAAAATAGCCTTAAATGGACGTCCTCTTTGGATCAAACTGGTCAAACTGTACCTAGGCTGGTTACGGGAAACTAGACAATAACCGTTGAACTATGGTCATGTTGTATATCAAATGTTGCAGTTTCCCTTTCTTCAGTTTCTTGTACCATGAAGTGCTTGTTGATTTTTTTTGGCACACTTGCTTTCTTAGTTATTATTTGATGTTGCTTGATTAATCTGGAAAGTCAACACCTATGTACTCATTGTTTCATTTAATGAACTGACGTTGGTTGTCTTTACCAGTAAATATTCTCGTGTAAGTAAATGGACTCTTGGGTTACAAGGAGGAGGAGAACAAATTGCAGTTATCAGAGCATCTGGAAGCATAACACGTACTCGCAGCCCATTGAGTGTTCCTAGCTCGGGCATTATTGCTGAGCAGTTAATCGAGAAGATACGTACTGTTAGAGGTAATTTTGATATGTCATATCAGCAGTCAGTTGGTACTCTGTCAGATGTAAATTTGATTCGAAGTATATGAGTAGGGTTATTGTCTTTGATTTGATATCCCTAAAGTCTTACTGTCCTATCTCAAAATTATTTTAATACCAACTAGCACTCAGGTATTCTGCAATTTTGAAACAGATTAGATGTGGATTCCGAATTTCCACGTAGCACACAATCTGTGCTTACCTTCCTGTAACTCTCTTTTGTTAACAGCCTGTTGAGCCAAAATATTTAATAAAATTCATTGGGAGAAAGACATTCGGATGCATTTTGCTTAGTGATTCGGTACACCTCTTTTTAAAAGGGTTTGCGAATCTTAAAGCAAAGTAGTTAATATTAGATGGGGACAAAGATGCATAAGCTAAAAAGTAAATCAAATTGATGATTTGATCCTACCTAATATTCAAGACTATATCTATATCTAATATTCAATTTGATTTGTTTTTTATAGGTTGGTACAGATTTGCCATCACCTAATATTAGCTATTTTGCTTTAATATCTGTAAACTTATATAAAAGAGGTGTATTGTAGCAAACCCCCAGTTATAAAGGGAAAGGAGGTTAAAAAACAAGACATGGTTGGTTATTGGATTTCAAGGACATTTGTAGGAATCAATTACTCAGCTTCTTAAACCATTGTGGTTCTGGAAAAACTGGAGTTGAACAATGAGCCAGAAAGTTGAGTGGGAATGCAAAGCTAAACAGTGTTTTCTCTGTGAAGCCATACTCTTTTTTTAACTAACTGAACTCAATCTGCATAAAGAATTAAAAAAAGATTAATAACACCTGAAAAATATTTATTAAGCTCTGCTAGCTAGCTTTCTTTTTTAAAAAAAAAACACTTGTCAAGAGAAACCTAGATAAGTCATTGTATGGAAACTTCCCACCCTTATTACCTTATATTTGAGGCTTTGAGCAAACCTAAGAGGAATTCTCAAACCCGAGAAGCCGAGACTTGTTACAAAAAATATAATACATCCGAACATTCTTTGAACTGGACTCAGTTCCCTATTTTATTTATAGATGAAATTTCCCTCTTCCATTTGCACAGAGCATGAACTGTACAAGCACTTGTTATAGCTTATATGAGCATTTACATATAGTGCAAACTTCTGTTAGCTCATCTGTTTCATAAAAGAATAATTCTATTCTTTTTTTAAGAAGAAATTTATTACCCTTTTCCAGAGTCAGAAAAGTATAAAGCTGTTATCCTCCGCATAGACAGCCCTGGCGGTGATGCTCTTGCTTCTGATCTGTAAGTTATGCCTCAGGTTTTAATCTGTCCAGTAGCCGCAGCAGAATTTTAGTCATGTATTGATTATTCTTATTTGAACTAGGATGTGGAGGGAAATTCGACTTTTAGCTGGCTCCAAGCCTGTGGTTGCTTCCATGTCTGATGTTGCTGCAAGTGGTGGATACTATATGGCAATGGCTGCACCAGTTATTGTTGCTGAGAAACTTACTCTAACAGGATCAATTGGAGTTGTTACAGGTGATTCTTATTATCTTGTGTTGTTGCGGTCTTGCTAGACTAGCAATAAGTCTTCCACATCGAATCTAAGTTGATTCTCCTGTAGTGGTCTCAACTTTGAACTTGGATCTACTCTACTCTATTTCGGAGTTTAGAAAGTTAATTTAGCTGTTGTTTTGTGTTTATTTCTATTTTAATGTTGGTGTATTGGAAGAACAGGGAAGTTCTGCCTTCAGAAGCTGTATGAGAGGATTGACTTCAATAAAGAAATTCTCTCTAAGGGTAGATATGCGGAGATTAATGCTGCTGACCAACGCCCTTTAAGGTATGATTGACACGTCGTTCATCGAAATGTTGTTGGACAATATGTTAAGTAATAATAATAACATGAAAGCAGTCATTGGAATTGTGGTATAATTTGAATGATTCAATGTGTATGCGCTATGCCATTTTTAGACAAGTGAAGAACTGGTTTTATGATGTGAATTCTGTTAAGGATAGAATAGGAAATAGATTAGGACAGTTATTTGTTTCCTAATAAGTCTTGTATTCCTTTTGTATATCCCCCTTGTATCTCTATATATAGTGCCCTTTGGGCCTCATGAATATATACACAATATTCATAACATGGTATCAGAGCTTAGGTTAAAACCCTAACCTTGATCTACTTCCGCTCCGGCCGCCGCCGGTCACCGCCGGCCGCCGCCGTCGGCGCCCCCGGGAGGAATGTGCTCCACTCCCGGGGGGCGGCCACCTCCTTCCGCTTCTCGCCGACGCACGCGTCTCCGGTCACTGCCTCCCGGACGTAGCCCTAGATCTGGCCGCGCCCTGCTCAGATCCGGTCGTCTTCGCGTCGGATCCGTCCACCGTCGGCTCGTGCTAGTCGACGCCACCGCCGCCATCGTCTCCTCGGCCTCCTCCGGTGCCTCCCCGTCCTGCTCCCGTGGCGGCCGCCGCCGCATCGGATCTGGCCGCCTCCGACACCGTGAAGCCCAGATCCGACCGCCTCCCGACCGGATCTGGCCTCTTTCGACGCCGCCGGGCCGGATCCCTTGCCACGCCGCTTCGCCCTCCCGACCGCCGTCGCCATCCAGATCCGATCTGGATTGGGCCGCTGCACAGAGGGAAAGCGAGATGGACGCCGCCGTCCCCAAGCTCGAGCTCCACCCGGTCGCCTCCGCTCCAGATTCAGGCCGTCGCGCTTCGTCACCCCCGGATTTGGCCTCTACGCCCCGCTCGGATTCACCGCCGCCTCCGCGCCCCCGCGCCTCTGCGCCCGTGCCGCCGCATTCGGACGGCGCCTCCCGGCCTGCGCCGGCCTCTGCTCCCGACTCCGCTTCGCCGTGCGCCCTCGAGCCCCCGTACCGCCTCCCGCGTCTTGCGCGGGCGTGAAGAGCGAGAGGGGGACGGGAGAGTGAGAGGGTGAGGAGGGAATGAGGGCGGAAGAGTGAGGGGGAAAGGGGTGAGACAGAGGGAAGAGTGAGGGGGAGAGGTCAGAGGAGGATTTTAAGGATTTTTTTCTGCTTAGAGTAAAAAAACAGTCAGTTTTTGAGTTTTTCATTGCGTCTATCCAAAAGTCCGTAGTTCTAATCTTTCGTTCGTCCAAGCCATGCAAGTCCACAAATTTATTGTCAGTCATAGAAGTGTAGGAATTTTCTTTTGCATGGCAGCAGCCGCCGCTCTACTCTCTGAGCCGCGTGCAGATCGTAGAAGTCGTTATGATGCCGCCGCTTCTCTAGCCGCCGCCCCGAGCTTCAAAAGGCCGCCGCGCGTCCTCTGTGCACTGCGCCGCCGCCTCTTGGGCTTCGATCTGCGCCGTCATACATCTATCTATTCCTCTTCGGCTTGATTTGACAGTTTATTCAAAAACTTCACGCAACGACGACATCATCAAGACTCGGACTTCGGATTTATCTTGTTTTAGTGTTAACCCCTTTTTCAAATGCAATGCTATTGCATACGCCTTGCATTTGAGGGGGGGTGTTAAGGAGATAAAGTTGTATTAGGAGATAGAGTTGTATTCTATTCCATATATGACCGGGCAACCATTCGGCCTCCTACTCGTCTTGGTTTTGCTTCGCCTGCTCATGCTCTCTCTGTCACTGAGCCTAGTTCTTACCGTGAGGCTGCTTCTCATTCTGAGTTGCAGCTCGCTATGGCAGAGGAGCTTGATGCGCTTCGTCGTACGGAGACTTGGGATATTGTCCCGACACCTGTGCACGCTCGTCCTATCACGTGCAAGTGGGTGTACAAGATTAAGACCAGGTCTGATGGTACCATTGAGCGCTACAAGGCTCGTCTTGTGGCTCGTGGTTTTCAGCAGGAGTATGGTCGAGATTATGATGAGACATTTGCTCCTGTTGCTCATATGACCACTGTTCGCACTCTTGTTGCGGTTGCTTCTGTTCGCCGGTGGTCTATATCTCAGCTGGATGTTAAGAATGTCTTTCTTAATGGCGTTTTGCATGAGGAGGTTTACATGCAGCCACCACCCGGGTATTCTGTTCCAGCTGGTCATGTCTATCGTCTTCGTCGTGCTCTTTATGGTCTCAAATAGGCCCCTCGTGCCTGGTTTGCGCGTTTTACCTCAGTGATTACCGCTGTCGGTTTCACTGTCAGTGCTCATGATCCTGCTCTATTTATCCATGTCTCACCTCGAGGTAAGACATTGCTTCTTCTATATGTGGATGATATGCTCATTACTGGTGACGATCCCTTGTTCATTGTATATGTGAAGAAGCATCTCAGTGAGCAGTTTCTGATGACTGATCTTGGCTTGCTTACATACTTTCTTGGGATTGAGGTTTCTGTCACGCCTGAGGGTTACTACCTCTCCCAAGGATCTTCTTGATCGATCTGGTCTGACTGATACTCGCACTGCTGAGACTCCTATGGAGCTCTCTCTTCAGCTTCGTGCTACTGATGGTGATCCTCTTGAGGATCCTACTCGGTATCGTCATCTTGTTGGCAGTTTGGTATATCTTGTGAGCACTCGTCCTAATATTGCTCATGTTGTTCATATCTTAAGTCAGTTTATGGCTTGTCCTACTCATCTTCACTACAGTCATCTTCTTCGTGTTCTTCGCTACTTGCGTGGGACCATCTCTTGTCGCTTGTTTTTCCCTAGCTCCACTTCACTACAGCTTCAGGCGTACTCTGATGCCACCTGGGCTAGTGATCCTTCTGATCGTCGTTCTCTTTCTGCTTACTGTGTTTTTCTTGACTCTTCCCTGATTGCCTGGAAGACAAAGAAGCAGACTGCAGTTTCTCGTTCGAGTGCAGAGGCTGAGTTGAGAGCTATGGCAGCTGTGACAGCAGAGATTACTTGGTTGAGATGGCTACTTGTAGATTTTGGTGTACCTGTGAGGGGACCTACAACTCTTATGACTGACAGTACAGGAGCTATCAGTATTGCCCGTGATCCAGTGAAGCATGAGCTCAGCACATTGGTGTGGATGCTTCCTACACTCGTTCTCAGGTGCAGGAGGGTGTCCTTGCTCTTCAGTTTGTGTCCTCAGAGTTACAGATTGCTGACTTTTTCACGAAGCCACAGACTAGGGCACAACATTTGTATTTTCTCTCCAAACTCAGTGTGTGTGATCCACCATGAGTTTGAGGGGGGTGTTAAGGATAGAATAGGAAATAGATTAGGACAGTTATTTGTTTCCTAATAAGCCGTGTATTCCTTTTGTATATCCCCCTTGTATCTCTATATATATTGCCCATTGAGCCTCATGAATATATACACAATATTCATAACAAATTCATCATAGATCGAGTAGATTGTTCCTTCTTAATCTTTTTGTTTAGTTTTATCATCATCAGATTTTAATTTCAAAATATAATTAAGTGAATATTGACTTTTATACTGTCGTTTGTTAGGTCACTTGTCATTTTGTAATTAACCGCTTTGCTTAATAGACTATGTCATCTTTGTTTTTAGAATTGACTGTTAAGTTCATGAACATCTATGCTCTGTTTAGTTGGAAACAGAAAAAAAGAAAGAGAACTTTCCGTCTAGCATGTTTTTTTAGAGAAAAGCCGAGAGCTTTATTGCTGTTGCATTAACAAAGAATCCCCATGAAGGGAGGTTACAAGAAACTGAGGGCATGACACTTTCCACATGGTAGGAAAGAAGAAAACTGCAATTTGCAGTATCTTTTAGCTAACAAGTTTAAACTCTTTTGCCTAAATTTATTTGGAGAAAATAATTTCCGTCCAGCATTTGCACATTTCCCTCCCACTAAAATGGAGCACCAGTGCAGCTAGATAACTATTTTACTACGAGTGGGCCTGGCTGTCTGTGCTACTTCCTACTAGCCTACGACTATTGTGATGGGCTCTAGATTTCTTGTTTTATGCTTTACGCTTCACTATTATGTGAACCATTTTGTGTTTGAAGAATGTAATATATTTTCACAGGCCAGATGAGGCAGAACTTTTTGAGAAGTCAGCACAAAATGCTTATGCATTGTTTCGAGATAAAGCAGCCATGTCACGCTCAATGAGTGTAAGGATTGACCTCAAATACTGAGCAGCTCATATTTCTTCAAGCGTGTGCTGAGTTCTTGTGCCACCAGGTTGATCAGATGGAGACTGTTGCACAAGGTCGGGTGTGGAGTGGCCAGGATGCGGCTTCAAGAGGGTTGGTTGATTCACTAGGTGGATTCTCACAAGCTCTTGCTATTGCAAAGCAGAAAGCTAATATACCACAGGATAAAAAGGTTGGTTCTTCTATAAATAATGAGTATGTATTGAATAAAGTCCCCCGTGCACATATATGTCAGTTTATTTAGGTTTCATGAATGGGTTGAATGATCACAGAATTACATTTTCAATTCTGTAATTCTATGGTTCTAGCAATTGCCTTAAGTTGTCTTTATCATTTTTCAATGGTTAACTTTCTGATGAAGTAATCAAGGGCAGTGTAGTTCAGCAAATAGCAATGTTTTGCATGCTTCATTCAGCTGTTTCAGTTTGGATTCCCAATAGATTCTGCTCTCCTAGTTTTGAAATTTTCACTTCTCTGCAAATGTTGCAAGCTTGCAGTATTCATGGAGTTTTTTCAAGTGAAAGAAATACATAATTGGAGTTCACCTTCCAGATAATTCAGATGCTGATTGTTTGCTGAACCATGCAGGTCCAGCTAGTTGAGGTCTCAAAACCCTCACCAACATTACCGGAGATCTTGTCAGGCATTGGGGGTTCATTGCTTGGAGTTGACAGGGCAGTGAAGGGGGTGCTTCAGGACATCACCTCCCTAAATGGAGTCCAAGCTAGAATGGACGGAATCTTGTTTGAAAGATTGGAAAATATGTCAGGAGAAAACCAGCTCTTCTTGATCATAAAAGACATCGTAAACTATTTTGATTGATTCTACCAGAGTTCCAGTCAGTAGCCTATGTTTTACAAACAGTTATAGATAGAAGGGGGAAAAAATCAACATGTCAATACACATCCACCTTACCTAGAAGCAGGTAGGCCTGGGATTAATACAACGCATTTGGCATTGTATCATTCTATTTTTTTTCCTTTTGTACTGACGCCTATCAAAAATGTTGTAATTGCCATTCTGAAAATGCAAGCAATCTTGTTCCTTTTGGGCTTGTTCTTGCCCCTAATAGCCCCCATTTACTCTTTGTTGCTGATATTTTATGTATGTTGAACTATGTACCATATTCTGGTTGGTTTCATGTTTTTGAAGGGCTTGAAGGATGACTTCCAAGTCCAAGAGGAGGTGTCTTATGAATGGAGCCCCAGTAACAAATAGCGTTATGATTGGAGCTCTAGTAATCTAATCCACACCATTTACGTACGCTGATCATTTGTCAGATTTGGCAGGTTGGGATTGGAATGCCACCGATTCAGGAACTAAAACTGTGCGGGCAATTGATTTTGCTGAGAAAGATGGGTAACTAATTTTGCACTTAGTAGTGCTTGGACAGCAGTCTTTCTTTTCTTTTTATGGAAATGCTCCACTACCAGCTATTGTGACTCTGTGAGTAACGGTACCATAGCTTTCTCTAGAGTTGAGCAGGGCATATGTGATATTTATCTGATTTATGTCAATTACCACTTCACATTACTGTTTTGAGAAACCTACTCTTACTGCACTGGTTCCGTTTTGTATAGTTTGTCAAAATTTCACCATCCTGTATGATCACTCTTGGTAAAAAAAGAGAATATTCTAAAAATTTTCCCTTTTCTTGTACCCTTCATTTTCCAACAGCGAAAAGAGATTTTTTTTTACTCATGCATTTCCCTATAAGATATTCAACGTGGTTGATATTTTTTTTATTATAGGGAGTTTCTTGAATTTATTTTGTCCATGTCTAGTCACATACTCCATTTGTGAAATTAAGTGGCTCATCGGTCAGTTTTAGCTAGATATTAACTGTTCTAATAACTTTATTGTATAGGCTTTTTCTAAGTAATATTTTTTGTCATTTTTCAAAAAAGTAATATTTTTGTCAAGTTCCTTGGTACTCCATCCTTTTTTTTGTGATATCTAACAGAAGATAATGAAAGAAACAGGAGAACTCACCACTACATGCTAACATTGATATCCAACATAGAGCAAAGATACAAAAATGAAAGCCTTAGAATAAAATGAAGAAGCCTCTTAATTTAAGTACTCATATTATAGCATCTAATCTTGTAATCCTGGACACCTAAGTGTCAGGACCCATGATGCTACTCTCTGTGTTCTCTACAGGGAGCTTCTCAAGCTGCTTCTGCAGTTTGGCTTGCTCGTCTCTCAGCTGAGAGTTCTCATGGAGAATGTGATCACAGTCCCTGATGACATGGTTCAGCTGATCAAGGAGTTGACGATTGGTGCTGCGGAGGTGGACAACCTGCGCCCAGAGCTCACTCAACTGCTTCTGCTTCCTCATGCGTGATCGCCGAGCAGACTCCCTATTGGATATCATCCTTCTCTTCCTGCGCTCTTCTGCAAGGCTGCGTTGATAGTCATCTGACTCATCTGAATTGGATTTATTTCCAACTGGAAGACTAGTTTCATGGACCAGGTGGGCAACATGTTGGTAGCATGTAGCTTGAGGCACCAGAAGGCTGTTATACTGGAAGAGGAAGTCATTTGTAGCTAAATGGTAATGAGGTTTGAAAGAAGCTGCACTTGCAGGCGACAAGTATGGAACGCTAGCAATCTCAGCAGGGTACATGCTCACTCGAGCTATGAAATGGAAGGGGAGAGGCTTGTGAAAGAAAACAAGCGGGTAGTGGGCTGCATTTATAGCATGCAAGGATTATGGAAATGTTCACATTGCTTTTTTGCGCGTCTTGGATGTACAGAAGCCAGGGACAGCAACAGAGCTCGCACGTACATGAGACTGAGATTACCAAAGGTCTTGAGGGACATCATGTAATGCTTTATTACTATGCCGGCTTTTCTAGATGTATTGGTCCCAGTATGCTTCCAAAAGGGCCTCCATCAAGACTGTCCATTTGCGATCAAACAAAAGGCCATGAGGTGCGGCCGTGCGTAACATCACTAGCACCAGGTGCTCAAGCCATTTAAAGAGATGGTGGTTGGCTAGCAGTGACAGGCATTTGCGGTGAATTGTGGAAGGGAAATGGGTTGTAAAGTTAAGGTGTATGGCTTGCAAGATCAATACTGTATTATGGATCGGATACTCTACTCAGTATGTTACATCATCAAGTTATCATTTTCAAGAGAGAGTTGTATTTGAACATGCACGATCTAGTTCTGGCCTTCTGGGGTTTCAATCGATTTTCGAAGGAGAACAGTGTGGCAAGATGATGCTGAAAGCGGTTGTTGTGAGGATGTTTGGATGGTATTTTATTCTGCAACAGCTGCTATCATTTTCTGGTAGAACTCAAGCAACGGGAGTATCTTTCAGAAAGGAAAAAAGAGAGGTACTAAGGTTGGTGTCTTATGGCCACTACTGTGGCCCCCAGTGGAATTTTGCTTGGATAAAGAGAACATGCACTTCTGCAGTTGGCAACCTGACATTAATTTTCTCATCAACTCAAAAAAACCATATCCACTAGCTAGCATGCCACACCTCTGAAATATTTCGATTTTTCTAGTTGTTTCATCGTTTTTTATTGACTTGTCTGTTGAGTTCTTTAAACTAAAATTTCCGATAGCCTACAATCTGACATGTTTTTCGTAGGAACAAACATTGGTTTTGTCAGGTGTTCAGGAGCATTTTTAATATATTATGGCAGTAGGGCTCTCCCCTACTGTTTTTCCTTCAAAAAAGGCATTCAGGAGAATAGTCTTTCATAATCCTAACTGGCTGATCCAGAATTCTGGACACATGTGGACTCCTAAACACCCCAAATTCCGTTTTTGGCCCCCAAACCAAAAAAATTCCATTTCTGGACCCCTCCCGACCGCGCGTTTTCGTCCGACCGCGCGACCGCCCGCCCTCAGCGCCGGCCGCGCGACCGCGCCGCCCGAGCGCGCGACCCCCGCCGGACCGCGCGACCGCGCCGCCCGCCCGCGCGTCCGCCCGCCTGACCGCGCGACCGCGCCGCCCGAGCGCGCGTCCGGGACACGTGGCACCAGCTCGCGAACGCGCGGTCGGGAGGGGTCCAGAAACGGAATTTTTTTGATTTGGGGGCTAAAAGTGGAATTTGGGATGTTTAGGGGTCCAAATATGTCCAGAATTCGCTGATCCATGATGTTGGTTTCATTTTTAATTAGCTACCAATTGAACCGAATGTTAGACGATCTCGATCCATTTTTAAATAGCTACCCTCTGAAGTTGCTTGGTGTCAGGATTTTATAAAACATACATACAACTTTCCCACATTCTTTACTTCTGAGTGATTATGGAAGTCTTTCAGAACAATCCTGCTCTTCTATGTACTTATTTTTACTTGATGGGGGAGTTGGCACTAGAGGTGGCCAAATAGGCAGCCGGAACAGCACGGGCCCATCCGGGCACGGCTCATTTAAGCACGGGCTCATTTGGTCTGATACTTAAATAGGTTGTGTCGTGTCGGCTAATGGGCTGAGGCACTGGACCAAGCATGGTCCGATAGCCTCATGGGCTGGGCCAGGCTTGGCATGATTAGTCTATCGGGCTAGCCGAGGCATGATTAGCCCATTTGGTATGATTTTTTAAAAAAGTTAAAATCCTAGAAAATATAAAAAAAATTAAAATACGAAATAAAATTATCTATACTTATAAAATGAACTAAACAAAATTCAAAACTACAAAATAAAATCATATAAATATTAAAAAAATAGATAGGCCTAACGGGCTCGATCATGCTTGGGCTGAGCCGGTATGCCGGGCCGAAGTGGTGGCCCAAGCACAGCCCGACGAATTGTGTTGGGCTAGTCCAACACGATTATATCGTGGGCCGTGCCCTGTTTAGGTCAGATCAACAGTGTTATGCTTCGGGCCAGCCTAGCTGGTACAACCTATTTGGCCACCTCTAATTGGCACGTATACTTTACATCTAGCAACTCAAGAAAGAAAATTATGTTTATTATCTGATGTTATTTTCATGGCTCCTTTCTTCGGAAAGATATATTTGCTGCCAAAGACCTCAGGATGAGTTGACATGTGGTCTAGACATACAGTAATGGTCCTTTTCTTTTTAGTTTTTTTTTTGTTTTTTGGCTTCGACTTTTCCAGACGCCGAAACAAACGGGTAGCTTCTCAAAACCGCTTCTCTAAACCGTTTCCCGAGTTCAAAATCGTGTACACCGTCCATCACCGTCTCGAAAAGCGCAAACAAAAACCATTAGCCACAACCCACCTTTGAGGTAATTTGCACTCTTATAATTTGCCGGCATTAATACTGCATGTTGTCACATTCTTAGCGGTTCATATGATACATGCGCTAATAGTTGCTCGAGATAGTTATGACTAGCCACGTAGGCGTGGCGCCACGCCACGCCAGCCACCGTGTGTACCGAAGTAAAAGAGACGACAATTTACAGGGGTTTAACAAAAAAATCGAGGACACATGCGTAATTTAGGAAAAACCGAAGGACTTTTTCGTAAAAAACCGAGGACCTGTAAGGACCTGTACGTAAGTAAATAAGGACCTATACGTAATTCTGGAAACCCGCAGGGCGCAATCTAAAATTTTTTTAGGAAAAAAACTTGCAGGGACTTTTCCGAAAAAATCCAGGGACCTTTTCGCGAGAAAAAAGGACCTATACGTAATTTTCGGAAAATCGGAGGGAATTGCCTCCCCCGGCCGTACGCCAAAACGGGCGACACGCGCCGGCCGGGGGGAGCGCGGGGGGGGGGGGGACGTGGCCTCGCCTCGTCGCCGGAACCCTTCCGGGTTTGTTTGGGGTATGATATGCTATTGGATTTCCAACTTTCCAATCGCTTGGGCATAGTTTAACATTGAAACGTTTTGTTGGCTCCAGGTACAAGCTCCTTGAGTTCAGAATATGGAGGTGTATTATGCTAGTGTAAATAAATAAACAAAAAGAGGTGCAGTAGATCACAGTAAAGCAATTCATCATCTGAAGTTTACTAGGCTGTTGATACAAACCATGCACTTGAGCTCTTGGCTGAAAATCTGCAGCCTTCACTTCCCCTGTGGAATAGAGTCTGTAATGGCCATCCCAGGATTCAACCGGAGGCAAGGAGAATGCCTATGCAAAAGAAAGAGCTCCGGGAGTTACGGGAGAGGTCAAATTTGATTGGATTCGATTTGAAGTTCCAGACGCCATTAATATCATTTCGTACCTAGCGCAATCCACTTCATTCTGGACTCATTCCATGGCCTAGTCCTGTCCTGGCTATGAGGCCGTCGTCTTTCGAGGACAGGGAAATCTTATTGCCGTTCTTTCTTTGGATCTTGAACACAAGATTGAAGGGAAACCTTGCAAGAGAATGTCATGATCAGAGGAAAAGAAGATGGCCGCCTGGTTTTACTTTGTTTCCTTTGCTTTCGCGAATAGTTCACCTTTCCGGCCGGTAGAAAACAGACATCAAAGATCGAGGCAATCCAACAAGTGGTGCCGTCATCAGGCATGAAGTAAGAGGTAAGATAAACTCCTGCTATCTTCTCTCTGTTATCGATATTTCCCCCTTGTCAGCTGAACTTGTCAATTCTTCTAGTGCAATACTCCATAATATCACAATCTGGAAAACAATGGCAACAGTTGGATAATGGCGCTAAGTGGTCAGACCGACTGCGACAAGCACGGATTAAAGGGGGGCGATTTTGACTGGATTAGACCTGGTTTACTGCTCTTCTGAGCCGATCTCCGGACTCAGGAGAACAAGTGAACAACGCTGGCAATGGCCTACCCTGATCAATAATGTCAACGAGAAAACCATGTGAAAGGCAAAGACCCATTGGCCTACACAAAGATTGGTTTCTTTCTTTTCGTATACGACGGCGAGATTCGTGTCCGGCAGCTCCCATCAGCCGCACCTATCCTGCCCTCAAAGCCACCGACCCGGACACAGAATCTTTCAGCCGTTGGATCGCCCGATCACGCGTCCTATCACCGTCGAAGCTCTCGTTGCCTGCTGAGGACAAGAATCACTGTGTGTATCTAGCTCTCTGGAAGTGTCTGGACCCATGTGCTTACCTACTTAGGGATACAGGAGGTGTGGCGGTACGGGCCTACGGAAACGAGGCAAAATCTTTCGGGATGAGCTGGTAGTGGTGCTAGGCCAGGGTGATGTCTGCGCGCGCGCGCGCGCGCACGGTGATGTTATGCAAGGCGCACCTGGGTTGGGCTGGCAGCACGGTCACGTACAAGTCGACATGATGACGATGATGAGCACCGAAGAATAAGGCAGGTCTAGCTGGGTGCTTTTGGGAAAGATCTGGCGGAAGAGGTGCTCCCCTGTTCACGTACCAGTGTACCTGGAGTCCTGAACCGACGATGTGTAGATTTATATTGGACCTTACAACTAAAGGCTCAGGTTTGTGGGTTTTTTTTTTGTTTTTAAGATAAGAGTGTTTTTTATATTTTTTATTTAAAATAGAGTGTTTTCACAGCTGCGAGGGTGTGTCGTCTGGATTAAGCCTAGATCCTCACAGGTCACACTCCACCACCCGGAACGTACGCAGCTTTATGTTAGACTTTTCAGCCATAATCTGCCTCTTTGCACTAATAAACCCTACTAAAGCCCCATAGAAATAAAACGACTTTCACATAGTGTATTGTAGCATTTTATACAACAGGGGCAGATCTAGGTCTCAGGCTAGATAGGCTATAACCTAAGTCTTGAAAAATTAATAGTGATACTACCCCAATATAGGCCCAAGAAAAGTTAAATACCAGTGGCCTAGCTCGAGCCGCATAGCCCAGCGTGAGGCTAAGTGGCCAGTGCGCCTCCTCCCTACTGTAGGGGCCTCACTCTTCCCTCATCAGCCCAACTAGCCAAAGCCTATTAGCACTCGGCAGTGCACATCACATAGCACCACACGAACCCTTCTGCCCCAAATCGCTCGACTTCAACGCTTGCTACTACTCTCTTGACGCCGTCTCAAGCCCTCGATCCAACGCTTCACACCACCCACCTCCTCTGCCCCACATGCCCCATGCGCAGCTTCGATGTAACGTGCTGCTGTCCACGCCACACGTAGCCATGTTACTACCTCCCCCTACACGCCGCCACGCATGGCGACGACCGATGGCCGACAGGCGACCAGGTGAGAGACGACCAACAGTCCAGTATAGAGGTGCGGGGGCAGGGACGCAATCACGTAGGGTCCGCTACTCCTACTCCTCAGTCCTCCCTCCCGCCTTTGATCCTTAATCCTTTACCCTTCTGCTAAAATGAATGATATGTGCTTTGCAATTTCTATTTAGAAACTATCGAATTAGCGATTTAAAAATGAAGAGGACCATATTTACAAGCGTTAACATTTTACAGCATTTTCAGAAGATGAGGTCACGTAAGAAACAACTATCTCTTGCTAGTGGTAAGTTTTGTTCTTACAATTGTAAACCTTTTTATTTACTTTCCAAGCCATGTTTGATTTATTTTTTATGTTATCTTTATAGATTTTTGTTCTTGTTCTACTATTGACAAACAAATGGTGAGCTAGGTTGAGACAAATCTTTATTACTTAGGCACTTAAATTATATCCCTATTATGCTATATTATTTATATTTTTCATGCTTTTCTTATCATGTTGTATGTTGAAGCATTGAGCTAAATTTATATTTGCGTTGGACTTCTATTATGTCATGGTGTTGATATAAATTCACATTCGTTCTTTGACTATTGGCCTATTAAAATTTAGTCTAAAGTGTAATAAAATCCTATATCTGCCAGTGTATATGACCAACCAGCGACATCGTTAATGTGGCTATAGAATAGGCTAGTTGCTAATTCATGCATATCCAGAGCCACAACAAAACAAGGCCGTAAGTTGCAGAGAGCAAATCGCCGAGGTGAAATGAAATAAAGTGAGGTCGATAGACAGCCCCCGCCCTCAGAATCGAAAAACGTCAGCGTCCCACCCACCATGCATCCTACTACAAATTAGACGAAAGCTAGCCAGCCCCGGGCCCTTGCGTGTCACTGTCCGTGTGTGTGCACAGTGGATGCACCGAGCTGAGCCAATCCATGGCAAGATGATTGCGACCACTTACCACCTTTGGCAAACTACACATGGACCCTGGCAATGTCCTTGTTCTTTTAGGCCATACCTAATGATTTTAGCTGCAGCAGTTGATATTTTTGTTTATGTTTTTGATATAGTAGTGGACAATAGAGAGACGTGACGTATATGATTTCAAACTTAAGAAATTATTTGAAAAAAGGGCTTTAAACAACCGTATTATTTATTTTGACTTCTAGGAAAACTAAAGCTAAAAGCTATAAAAAAAAAATAAAGCCAACAAGTGGCGCCGGGGCGGGCCGGGTAGGTCAACACCCCCACCCGTAGAGCCCTCAACGACGCGCACGAAAGGTGGGGGAGGAAGAAAAAGGGCGCTCGGCAAAGCCAAAATTGCGGGGTGGCACACGAACCGCACGAACGCACGGGCGCGCGAGTGCATGACCGCGTCGAGGCACGGGGTCGGCTCGCCGGCCCGGCTCTGCCTGCCACGGAGGGGCACGGCCGGCGTACGTGGCGGGCCCCCGCGCGTGTCTCGCCCGCGCTGGTGCCCACTCGTGCCGCTCCCGCGCGCGCCACTGCTAGCTCGCACGCGCCTCCGGACATTTTGATCCATGTTGGCTGCCTGTATCTGTACGCACGCACGAATGCTCACGCGTGGGGCTCGTATCGTATTCGGCACACAGCATGGCTCACGCAGGGCTGATAATTAAGAAACTATAAACATCTCGCAACTGGCGAAGAAGTTTTAACTGATGCATAAACTGATAAACTGGCATGGACGGCATGATAACACGGTTGATGTGGTGTGGCTATTTGAGCTAACGAGTAACGAGTGGATGGGTACTGTTGCTGTGTGGACTGGGTGTTAGCAGGGACTGACGGGGGTGTGGGTACGTGCAACGTTGCACGCGTGGCTTTGTATGTGCCTACAGCCTACTTGTCGGTTCTTACCGGCTGCTGTGATATGCTAACAAGCCATCTCCTTTACAACGTGCCCCATCTCATCTATACCTTGCTCTCCTGCATGCGGATTCCCACGATTTACGCCTTATTTTAAAGTGCTACAGTTTTTTTTCAAAATTTTTTTGGCTGAAATGGCATTCGATCTAACCGCCATTAATTGTTTTTGAGATATTAAATTAAAAATATGAAAGAATATAAAAATAAAATCATTGTTATATCTCCAAGGGTAATAAAAAGAAAAAACAGAGAAAAAGAAAAAATTAATACGTTTCAAACGAATTTCTACTCCTAAAAAGAAGCCATCTCTTTTAACGGGGCTTATGCTAAGAAAATAATGAGTAGTAGAGGATGAGCCCTTAATAGATGCCAACAAGTAGTTCCGGGAAGCAAGCACTGTCAACAAATCAGAGTGGCGCAGCGGAAGCGTGGTGGGCCCATAACCCACAGGTCCCAGGATCGAAACCTGGCTCTGATAATGAGTGCTTTTGCACTTCTTTTTTTGTTTTTGGCCATCGTGTCCACAAACTTATTAAAACGTTATATTGCTCTTCAAGTCTGCAAAAATATTAGACTTAATATTCTTGGAACTAACCTTTCCTAAATGCAGGACAATTGTGCACTGCGACTAAGCACCAAACTCCGGAGAGGTCCAAAGAGAGAGAGAACGATTTACCTATCAAATTTACACCGGCACAGCCAAGACCTTTCTTTCACCTTTGTGCTATCATGATTCGTGAGCGCCTACGCCCAACCCTTTTTACGAGCCATGAAACCTAGAACTTCCTTTGTTTGGTTGGACGTAAAGCAGCGTCGCTTTACCCGAATTTTTCTATTTTAGCTTTTTTTTTTGAAAAATATTCACATTTAGACCCCTGGTAGTTTTAATTCCGTTTTTGGACCCAAGGGGTCGGAGCCGTGACCCACGGCGCCGAGATATCACGTCTCGGCGCCGTGGTCCACGGCGCCGAGGTGGAGTGTGGCGGGCCGCGTGGCGCCGACGTGGCAGGCACCTCGGAGCCGTGGATCACGGCGCCGAGCTGCCTGCCACGTGGCGCCTAGCTGCCTGCCACGTCTGCAGACACTCGGCTGTTTAGGGTTTGCACCGATCAGCCTTTTTTCGCAAAATGAATTACTAGTTGTATTTTTTATTTGGATTATTTAATTATAGTAATATTATGTAATATATTTATTTATTTATTTATAGAGAGCAAAAAATATGACATATGTTTTGAAAATTCGTTATGTATTGCAGATGATACATGTTGGAAATTTTTTGTAGATTGACATAGTTTGACAATGTCGCCTGCGCTCCTCCCCTCGCTCAGCGAGACGGCGCCTGCGCGCAGCTCCGCCACCGCTACAGCTCACCTCCTTCTCGCGACCTCTCTTCTCGGGGAGTCCACCAACCGTACCATGGGGCAGAGGGGAGATGCCAGCTCCCTCTCACAGCTTCTGCACCTCTTCAGTGCATCTCCTCTCTCCCTGCTTCGCGTGAGCCGAACGCAGCCGGGGAAATATCTCCCGGGGAACCCACCTTGCGCTGGCTATAAGAGCCTAATTCCACCTCCCAGCAACTTCTGGCATCCTCACAAATCCCCTCCTCGAGTTAATCGAGCTTCCGTCGCCCGAGTCGCCGGCAATCGCCATTCCTGCGCCGGTGAGCCCTAGAGCCATTCTCCCGATTTAATCGATTATTTTCTAATTCAATGCACTGACATAATCCTCGTTATCTCTGGAACACAATGGCGCACCCGTCGGAGCTCGAGCGTCTTCCTAGGCCCGGGGCAACGGAGGTCGCCGTCGGCCGAAGAGCCCTCACCGTGGCCAGCCCAGTCGAGCTGTCCCCGAGGTCAATCGCCTTCTCCAGTACACTCCTTAGAGTCCGTAGATGGTGAAAATGCCTTCAATTTAGCCGATGAGCCTCTAGGTGTTAATGGCGCCACCGCGAACACCACCTCCTTTCCGGCCACCGCCAGCCATGGCCATTTCTCCACTCATTTCCCAAAAAGCCAAAATGGAAACTCTACTTACAATCGCACCTTTTGGTAAAAGCTATCCCCTGTGAGCGTCCCTGTCCTCGTCGCGCCACCACCGGTGAAGAACTCTGTTCTGCCGCCACGGTCGGGGGTCGGGAGGAAGACGACGACGCTCCGCCGTCGATCTCGTTCCATCCGAGCATCGGTTCGGGATTAAATCCCGCTATAATTAAATAATCTACAAAACTATGACAATCTACAAAAAATTTCCAACATGTATCATCTGCAATACATAACGAATTTTCAAAACATATGTCGTATTTTTTGCTCTCTATAAATAAATAAATAAATATATTACATAATATTACTATAATTAAATAATCCAAATAAAAAATACAACTAGTAATTCATTTTGCGAAAAAAGGCTGATCAGTGCAAACCCTAAACAGCCGAATGTCTGCAGACGTGGCAGGCAGCTAGGCGCCACGTGGTAGGCAGCTCGGAGCCGTGATCCACGGCTCCGAGGTGCCTGCCACGTCGGCGCCACGCGGGCCGCCACGCTGGTGCGGGCGTGCCACCTCGGCGCCGTGGGTCACGGCTCTGACCCCTGGGTCCAAAAACGGAATTAAAACTACCAGGGGTCTAAATATGAATATTTTTCAAAAAAAAGGTTAAAATAGAAAAAATTCGGTCGCTTTACTTGGCTAAGCAACCGGTATCATTATCATTAGTTAATCATGCGCGCTAATGCTAGTTGAGTCGAAAGGCGACGCGGACAGACGTGCACGCATCGTCGAGGCGCTTGCCGACGCCCGCGCGCCTCGCAAAAAAGGGCCACCGATTCGCTCGCGGATAGCAAAGGGATTTCCTTGGATCCCCGGCCGTCACTCCGGTCCCAACCAACCAACCGGCAATGCATTTTTGTTTTATTAACACGAGCGACCGGTGGCCTTTTTTGCGAGGCGCGCGGGCGTCAGCAAGCGCCTCGACGATGCGTGAGGTGAGGCCACCGATTCGCTCGTGGATAGCAAAGGGATTTCCTTGAATCCCCGGCCGTCACACCGGTCCCAACCAACCGGCAACGCATTTTTGTTTAAATTAACACGAGCGACCGGACAAGAGTGGGCGGGGACGCCTCTCACTCGTAACGTCGGGCAGTGCCGGTGCCGGTGCCGGTGCCGATGCCGGTATTGCCCGCCGCTTTCAGGTGACGCTCGCGCGCGCGCGCCGCGCGGTGCGGTGTCGAGTTTGTCGCGCCTCCCGCGTCGCTTTCGGTCTCACCGGACTAGTCGTTCATGCACGCTCCACTTCGCCTCCCGCGCGATGTGAGGGGGATTTTGCGCGCGCCTTTCGTGTGGTGCCGTGCGGCCGCGACTCGTCGTTTTCGTCCGCGTCGTACGTGGTCGTCCCTATCCGTTCGGCCGTGCCGCGGGCGGGTTTGGTCGCGCGCGGGAGGCACTTTTTGGCGCTGATGAGTGGACCCTGTCCCGTGCGGTGTGCTGTGCCGAACCTAATTCCTTGGGGCCCGCGTGTCAGCCAGCAAGCGCGTGCACCGACAGCGACGGACATGGAGCACAGTAATGCAAGCGATGTAGGCATGGTGCTCATTTCGGTTTTTGCTTCTAGGTTTTAGCCTTTTATTTTTTTTATCTTTTTCTGGTAATATGGTTTCTTAGACTTTTTATCTTTTTATCTCCTTAGGCCTGTTCTTTTGTGACTGTGGCTTATGATTTTTGGCTGTGGTTTGTGCCTTTTGGCTGTTCGTGTGAGAGATTACAGAGGGCCTGTTTGGATCCACCCAGATTTTAAGAATCTGGCTTTTGGAAACTGGGTGGGATCCAAACAGACCAGTTTTTGGGGCAGTTTTTAAAATCTACATACCTAGATTCTTAAAAACCAAGAAGCTGTTGATACCCAGCTTTTGCCAGTTTTTTGCACAAATACCCATTTACCCTCATTAAAGACCACGCATGGCTGTTTAATGTGCTGTTCAAGAGCAATAAATGTAAGGGTATAATAGTCTATTAGCACCAATCATAAATGAAACCAGCTTTTAAAAACTAGGGGATCCAAACACCCCATCAGTTTTTGCTTAGAAACCAGCTTTTAAAAACTAGAAGTAATAGCTGGTTTTTAAGAATCTGAAACTGATCCAAACAGGGCCAGAGTAGCTGAAATTCAGGTGCGGCTTTTGCCGATATAAATGAAGTTGGTATAGTATGTACTACAATTAATTAGTAGACTCCATCTTGAAAAGATACCCCGTTTAAAAGCTAGTTAATGTAGAAAAGCCAAAAGCCACAAAAAACATGTCCCTTATTTCTTTTTATTGTTCGTGATGGTATAATTTTATATTTTTTAAATTTAATTACGTTGAAAAAGTTACTGGTAGTTACAATATATTTTTAGTCGTTACAGCATAAAATAAAGACATAAATTAAGAATTTTAAACTCAAATGAGCACTATCTATATGTGATCTCTCCATTACCAAGTGTGGTCCTACTCGATTCACAGCTGTTTTGGATCGTAGTCTACTTGTGATTTAGATCACGATACAACGGTTGTGATGAGGGGCTTAGGCAGGTAGAAATAATGTTCTTCCACTAGTCGGCCGGCCCACGTCGTCGTCCTGCCTCGTCTCACGGCGAATTTAATTTGCGGTCGCCACGGCAACACCCGTGCCCGTCTTTGAGCGCATGTCATTAAAGTAAACAAAATTTCACCATCGTGTTTTTTGCTTGCTTTTGCTTTGCTAATAGTACTACATTCTTTTATTTATTCTTGTGGATCGATGATGATTGTTGTGCTCTTTTGAGTTAATCTGCATGCTAGATCCTAAAGTTGTCTACATTTGTCCTTCGTGTGCAAAGTGTAGACGCCAAGCTGGAAATGTTTATTGTATTTCCTTTTTGTATTTTTATACAAAAAAGGAAAGGGCACTTGGAAATGTTAAGTGTTTTTAAGTCGAGCTAGAAAGTTGGTCCAATCCTTTTAGAACAACTCATTTGTGTCATTGTCTGGACAGGAAGTTTCTTCTATCAATAGCCAGAGCCACGCACGACACGAACTCCTTTTTTAGACGAAGTACCACTTCATTTGTATAACTAATCATATCATAATCAACAACAATACGACGACTAGACCTGTAAAAGATGCAAAAAAAATCATCATAAATCTCAAGTAAATATACGATATCATTGTATAATGTTAAGATCTAATGTTCAAGGGTCCATTTATCGTGTACTTATCGAGTCCCCCGACGGAAACCTTCGACGGAGATTGATTTCTATTTCCCCGTCCCCGGTGGCCGGTGGGGAACAGAGAATGGGCTACCATCATATGATCAAGTGGTCTTAGAAATGAGATATCTCTTCTATCAAAAGTACGGCGTTGTAGGAAGGCAACGCACCCTTTGAACCCACCAGCCTGTAGAAGGTGGGCTTGGGTCTGCGAACTTCATAGTATGGACCTTTAGAGGCAAAGGCCCTTTCCCTTTTCCTTCGGCTCCGAAGAGCAATTGACTATCTTGAGCTTGTCCAGGTCCAACCAAAAAAAATCACTAAAAAATAGTCCACCAAGATTTTAGATTTTGAAAAGAGTTCAACGAAAACTATGAAAATCAAAGGCCGTGGCCAGACCGTCTCAAACCGACCTGCGTTTTATGGTCGTCACATTTTTGGCAGAAAGGGGAAAACAGCGTACTCGCTCGTTCAGCTTTGCAGGGTGAGGAGAAGACGCCAAGCACACTGAAAACACACGCAAGGGCAAGATAAATCTGGTCAAAACGAGTCGAACAGCTCGCAACAATAGCAGCACGCGACGTGCCCACCATGACCGATTTACTCACCCGGCAAAAACGTGTACGCAAGGGACACGATAAAAGAGCACAAATTCCGAGCAAACGAATCACGATGATTCCCGATCCGCGAGAAATACATACATATACAATAGGTTATCTCTTAATATTACCTCTAAAATTTTTATACCATCTAAAGATAGCACTAAAGATAATCTCTTTAACAGTACATCATTCCTTTAGTTATTTTATACTTTTTTTTTATTATAATTTCTTGCCTCATATTTTCTCCTTATTTACGTTGATTTACGGGCTTAAATCATTTTTTGTATAAGAGATAGTATATTATCTTATTTCATCTTCTTTTTTCTTTATATAAATATTTTACTTATTTAATATAGTTAAAAAATAACTAAAATAGTACTGTTAGAGATACCTTCGTAATCAGTTCCACGAGTCGCAGCACTCAGTAAACAATGTAGGCGAGCAAAAGCTACACGAGATGATGGGTCCGTGGGATCGATGCCATTCTTCGTACTTGGAATCCTTTTCGACGCAGGGACTACCACGGCTGCCCGCCATGTGCCGACGAAGAACCCCTGCTTCCAAGCTACGAAAACTCGCGAGGACTGTGCTTGTGCAGGTTGCATTCACAAAGCACGTATAACCAATCACCTTTATAGAATACAACTGTAATTTTATGACACCCATCATCATCAAGCTAGCTGCTACAAAAGCACCATTTTTATATAATAGATAGGTTCTTTTAAATTTATAGTTTAATTTTTTATATTAACTAGTTTTTAAAAGGAGTGTTTTTTCGAGATAGGATCTATAAGTCGATTGTAGTCGACACTGTTCTGACTAATCTATATTGGCTAAAATCGCAGGCGAATATCTCTCCATACTTTTTCTCGCGAATAGTCAGAATTCAAAAATTTAGACCAAAAACTATAAACCACAACCGCCTGAAATAACTCACCCAATACATTTGCTTCAGCGAGATATGATGGGTTGCTTACGAGCACTCCATGAAATCAGATTTGGGCCGAGGAACACTGCAAACCCTCCAGTGGAGCAGCGATCGTTGACACATCCTGCCCAGTTTGCATTGGTGAAGACACTAAGAAGTGTGGACTTTGAACGTCGTATACTCAGCCCAGTAGAGTCTGAACCTTTAACATACCATAAGATTCTTTTGACTGCCTCCAAGTGCACATCAGTTGGCTTTGATAAGTATTGGTAGACTTTATTCACGGTAAATGAGATGTCTAGCCTTGTTAAGGTGAGATACTGCAGACCACCCACCATGGTACATACTAAGCATCATCCTCACTGAGCAAACGCCCAAGTTCAAGCTCACTTGACAACTTATCTTGTACAGACATCGAAGTAGAGGCAGCTTTGCAATTCTCAATATGCGCACGATGAAGAAGCTCCGTGGCATATTTCTTTTGTGTCAAACACATTCCCCCTGAATTGAAAGCAGCTTCTATTCCAAGGAAATAACTCAACTGAAAATGAAAATATAAATGAATAAATAAATGGTGATACCTTCGTGACAGCAAATGAACAAAGATGTATCTGCTTTGGAAGGACAAAACCAAGTTGTTGAAGTTTATTACTGAGATGGGGCTACGGAGAGGTCACAAAGAGGCTATCTAGAGACTAAAACATAGTGGGAGTAGATTATACACTATATCTGAGCTATTATGTATCCTTTTTCTAAAAAATGAATCCTCTATCCTCTATGATGTCCTAAGGAACGTATTTATAACTATGAAAAGGTTGATTATATAAATACCGCTATTAAGGTCTACAATACTGGGGACAAACATGCCTTTTCTCTTATCATAGCCATTTTAGACCTATCACACGGGTACATACTTAATGGGTCTTTTAGCGTAGTGGACCGATTAAGCTAAGGTGAAGCCCTCTCCTCCATCAGATTACAACAACTGCACAGGGTATAGATGGTGGCACGGTGCATCTAGCCTAAGTTGTGTCGTGTGACCGACAATGTGCTTAACTTCACGCAAATCGTTTGTTAAGAAATTACCACGTATCACAAGAAGGTTACACAGCATATAAGTAGCCGCATAAATTGCTTGTTAAGCAACAGCAACCGTGCTTAAAGCAAACGGAACATGCATGGAATCCTTCAAAATGTAAACATGGCTGTAATGTCTGATAAGTTGCTCTGAAAGCAAGGCTTAACTTCGAGTGAAAAAAGGTAGCATTGACTTCGGGAGTAACTAAACCACACTATCGTTTCAAGGTCGACACTCTGAATATGAAATGATCTCATTCAGTTTAAATCCCAGCTAATCATTCATTACGCAGATGAAGAAACAGATGACACAAAACATGAATGTTTGCCTCTATGTTAATGTTTCTCTCTCTCTCTCTCTCATGTTCTAGCTTTTTCTTCAAATTTATTTATGTTCTTATTGCATATTTTGTCAGAATCAACTAATAATGAGCGAATAACAACTGCATGGAATATTTTTGGGATAAGATAACTGTCAAATCAAGTGAGCAAATTGCAATGCGACGAACTTGCATTGCCCATACCTACTTTCTAGAAACAAGTAGTACAGATTGGAACTGTATACTGAATTGGGGTTGACCAGGTACAAATACAAATGCATGCTTAAAAAGGCTCCAAAACAGGAGAAATTTTGTTATACAACAGGGAAGAAATCAGTTTGTGTCACAAACTAATACAGTATTGACACATGGCAAGCACTACTGTACTAACCATTAAAAAATATTTTTTACTGTTCTGTACTGTAGACGGTAAAAAAAATTATTGTAATCTGCTTGCTACAGTACGAAACAGTAAAAAAATAAAAAATTTTATTATTCACTACAGTACTACATACCATGTGTCAGCGCTGGATTTATTTGTGGCACAAACCGATCTGTGTCGCGTTGTATAACAAAATTTCTCCCAAAACAGAGGGCACATGAGACATGACCCCCCCCCGCGGGAGTATTCCAATCCATTGTAAAGAAACAGCAAACTCATTAATTCCCATCGAGATACACCATTAGCAAATTAAAATGCACCGTATTTTTATCACGCTATAGTGAAAACACCACCAATTCACATTGATTTGATCACCTCCCTCCATCCTGATTAAAAAGAGTTTTTTTTGTTTTTTTGCAACAAATTGCGCTAATGCAGAAGCATTAACAGCAACACCACACCACCTAATCCGTGAAGCAAATTAATCTCTTCCTGTTTCATCTATCCAATGGTCAAGGTAGCCTGATGACGCCGTACCTGTCGCCGTTGGCGTCGGCATTGCCACCGCCGGCGGAGGCCCGCCTCGCCTTCCACTTCTCGTACTCGTGGTCATCGGTGGGCAGCTCGTGGCGGCACAGCGGGCACGTGTTGCGGATGGCGAGCCACGGCAGGATGCAGGCGTCGTGGTAGAGGTGCGCGCACGGCAGCCTCCTGGCCCCCTCCCCGGCCTCGATGCCGTCCTTGCACACCGCGCACTGCGCGTCGCCGCGGGCCGCGTCGGCCTCCGCGACGACCACGGTCGGGAGGCCCTCCACGGCGGCCTTCGCCGCCGGCCGCCCGCCCTTGGCCGGCGGCTCGTGCTCCGCCTCCGCGGCGAGCTGCCCGAACAGCACGTCGTCGGCGTCGTCGAGGAAGTATGTCTCGATGCCCCCGTCGTCGTCGCCGTCGTCGACGACGAGGCTCCCGAGGTTGTTCGCGGCCAGGAGCACCTCCCACTCCAGGCTCCGCACCGCATCGGCCGCCTCCTCCTCCCTGCCGGCGACCTGCTCCCACTCGTCGGCGTCGTTCACGCCGAGGTCCCACCGCTGGTGGTCGTGGTCCTCCAGCTGCAAGCAGTCCCAACAGAGAGGCAGCGCCACCTCCCCGTCCTCGTCCGGCGGCGCCCACTCCGCGTCATCGTCGTCGTCGTGGAAACCGAAACCAAAGAGCGCCGAAGCTGTTTCCTGCTGAGCCGCGGGGCGGCGGTCCATGCGGGGAGGGAGGGGGGCGTCGGAATCAGAATCGGAGAGGATGGAGGGGAAGGGCGGCCAGAAGGAGGGGAACGAGACGGCTGCGGAGGCGGTGGCGGGGTCCTCCTCGTCGTCGGAGCAGACGCCAGCGAGGGGGAGGAGGAGGTGGTGGGAGAGGGAATTGCTCGACATCCGTCGCCTCCCAACGCCCAAGGTTTTTTTTTTGAGCTCTCCCAACGCCCAAGGTGGGGAAACGTTTACGCTGTTATCTTTTCCTTTCCTCCGCTCGCTTCTCTTTCCTCTTCTTTTCTCCTCAAATTTTTGTGGGTTTGGGTTGGGTTGGTGTACCGGACGCCCGGCGCCGGCGAGGGTAAGGAAACGAGATGGACGGGCGTGCCAAATCAAATCGACGATGCTGGTGAGCAATGGACCATCCCTTGTGCTGGTTTCTGGGCCGAAGAGAAGAACGCTGAGACCAACAAGGCCCAGCCCATCTCCATGCTCTGCGTCTTCTTCGCCGCGCATCTTCCATTTTCCATATGCCATATATGGTGCATGCAATCTTCACGTGATTTAGTGATTAGCCTCGATATTAATGCACATTAATAGCTTTCCATCACCGCTATCCTCATTGTCCCCCTCCTCCTCCCTAGCCACAGCATCTTTGCCCTCGCTCAATTCCTTCAGCGAGCCTCAGAGCGCGCGGGGGGGGGGGGGGGGGGGGGGGGGGCTATGATACCAAAATCATGGTGATAGGGGAGGCGAGTCACTTCCCCGCGAACTGCGTCCAATCACCCCAACGGCAGACACGGGGTGTTTAGGCACGGGAAGCCTGAGAGCCTCACAAACACGTTTGATGTGTGGGCCGTCTGACATCACAGTTGTCCAAAGGCTTTGCTCCTTTGGGATATAGGGACTGAGGAATACAACCACGATCTTCTAGACCACCTCTAGTGATAGCACTGCAACACGTCCACAAAGGAGAAATCAGAGGTCGCCAACGTGGAAGTGTCGAAGCACAGGGAAAAGGTACATAGCCTACCCAGACCTGAAGGCCTTTCCAGCTAGGTCAGGGGGGCTCCGATGCCCGTCCTCTTGGGCGGACCCAATCTTCAATGCCTAGCTTCATGCTAGAGGGGCCACGTGAAGCATGCTAAACTCCATTGCGAGATCACGCATATTCATCTACCACGCAAGAGTGCGGAGCCACCCTTGTACGTGCCTCGTCGTCTCAGTCCTTCATGCGCAGGAAAGGTACGAAGTCCATGCTATGCCAGGTCCAGCGAAGGCGGCTTCCCGGCTCAACAACATGGTAGAACCACCTCCGGACCTGATTTGACTACCACTTCATCCACATCGAGTTGGAGGGGAAGTCCCATGAGTAGCCAGAATGAACTTGGAAGTTGACGCACACCTAGTTCGAATATTGGCCATTGCGCACCCGCTTCGGTTAGCACTAGACGTCGCGTAGAGGGTTGCACTCGGAATGGTTACCTGCGACCGAGTGACTTAGGAGAAGACCGCAAGTCGTGCAATAGTGTTAGCAGTCAGTTGCAGAATCTCCAAGTCGTATGCCCGGAGCACCTCGTTCATGAAGCATGCAAAAGGGAGGCAAAGCCTAGCAACAAAGTATGTCGTGAAGACCAATGTCTCGCCCTCCTGTGGCCAGATGATAACTTCATCGGCGGCTGGCCGACAAACGAGTTGGCGGTCCAAAACCTTCCTGTAGCGCATAAACATATCCAGGAGCTCGTTGTTAGCAAAGGACCGGCCCAACATGTTGATGAAGGAGCCCACCACTTTCTCTGATCCTTTCCATTGCTTACTGGTAGTGAACTCTGACCGTGTATCCTCACTAGATGCACCGTCGTGGCCGCCACCACCATGGCTCGATGATGTTGCGGACATGCTACCTTGGCCAGTGCTTGTACTTCCTCGAGTCATCCTAGAACAACAATGGGAGCATGCCTAGGCAGGCCAGAGGCTAGGTGAATGAACAGGTGAGTGGCTAAGAGCAAAATGTAGCGCTAGGTGGTGAGGAGCATGAGCAAAAATGGTGACGTGAATAGGAATATGTAGGGATGAAATGGAAGGAAGTGAAGCACCATAGACCGTAATATCAACGGGACAGGGCCTTAATGGCAAAGAGATAGGTGTGTCTTTTCAGGGAGCATGCACGTCCCTGTAACTAGTGCAGCCGCCCACATCCTGCGGCTTGATCGATGACACATGTACGACCCCACCCGCTCATGCTCACAGGAACGATACAAGGCGAGCATGGGAGCCCAGGAGGTGTGACACACAAAAGGAGCTGAAGCCCATGGAACTGGCAAGAGGAGTGTGTACAGCTGCGTAGACATCAAACCGGTGGGCCGAAGGGATGGAGTGGGGCCAAAGCCCAACCAACATGGTTTCAGCCTAACGGTTGTAAAGCTCTTGATCATAAGAGGCTACTGTTGGGGGAATAACCCTCACCTAGACCTAGTCGGCCCACTAGAGCAAAAGCCTATTATATATGTACCTACATGGCAAGTCCATTTAGGCTATGCTAAAGAAAGAACATATTTGCCCTCACTAGTAAAGTTCCCAAGGGGACATTTATGTAAACAATTTCTCCCATGGCTGTAAATATAACTCCTAGCGCATCACAAAGAGAGATAACATTCTTTAAGAAAAGTGTAGTAACCAAGGCCTAAACACAAATTTTACATCTTTCCCCACTTTAAGTTATAGGCTCTGAGTACTACATGGTCTTTCCATAGACAAAATATCTATTATTTAGTGTGTAACTGCAATAATACAAACTTATAAAATGAACTATATAGAATTTAAAAACTACAAAATAAAATCACGAGTAGTTGCTGCTTGTGATCGACTCCTCACAGATGGTGTCGACAAATTTGGAGTAGATGTCGTCAATGCCAATGTGTTCGTCATTTGTGTACGTGCATCGAGTATAGATCAAATTTTGATTAGAACTAAGAACATAAATTGATCTTTTGAGAGCCTCCGAAGCTGATAACGTGTTGAGATTTCGATAGTCGTCGTAGCATGAAAATACATCAATAATAAAGAATAACACAATCACGTCGACACAAGTGAGTGAGGGAGAAAGAGGTAGAGCTCTTTTATTCATCAACTCTTTTTTTACAATGGTAACGCTCTATTTATAGACTTAGACATCAGAGGTAAATTCGGTATTTGCCCACTAACACCGTGAGATAAGGGTTTCCTAACACGTCGCAACTGCCTCGGAAATGAAATTATCCAGCCCAACACGTGGTGATTAACAAGCCGTTGCTAAATCAGGAGGCGCTCTAATTATAAGACGCCTCGTCTCCGCTTCACTCCCTCCCTTGTTCCTCGCCTTCTGCTCTGGTCCGATCGCGAATTCGCGAGGTGAAAGGGGAGGGACGGAGGAAAGTCGGGACAGAGAGACACCATCTCCTCCTCGAATCCGGATTCTCCACACAGATCCCAAACTGTTGCGCTATTTTGATCTGTGTCCGCGTGAAGAATTCGTACTTTTTTTTTGTGCAATAAGGGATCAAAAGAAGCTATTTAAAACTGGAATTCCGTCCGCGCAAATCACACCATCCTAGGAAGGAGCCTCCCTTTGGCGCCATCTTTACTTGCAGCTCCGAGAGGATGGTGATGCCAATGGCGAGCGCCGGTGACCACGACGCGGAAGGCAGAGAGCCTCTCCTCCCCGGGAAGCACAAGGACGGGGACGACTTCGACGGCGCCTCCTTCGCCGGCGCGGTGTTCAACCTGTCCACCACCATCGTCGGCGCCGGCATCATGGCGCTCCCGGCCACCATGAAGGTGCTGGGCCTCGCGCCGGGTCTCGCCCTGGTCGTGCTCACCGCGCTGCTCACGGACGCCTCCATCGAGCTCCTCGTGCGGTTCAGCCGCGCCGTGGGCGCCGCGTCGTACGGCGAGGTCATGGGCGACGCCTTCGGGGCGCTCGGCAGGGGGTTCCTCCAGGTCTGCGTCGTCGTCAACAACGTCGGCGTCATGGTCGTCTACATGATCATCATCGGTATGGTGTTCTTGGAGCATCTCCTCTCTCCTTTGTTGCTTGATTTAGAATGTTCGCGTTACGAACTGTTCGGAACGTATGGACGAATCCTCCTTACACAAGGTGATGTGCTCTCTGGAACTTCCTCGAGCGGCGTGCACCATCACGGTGTGCTAGAAGGATGGTTCGGCGCGTGCCGGTGGAACGGCCGCTTCTCCATCCTCCTCATCACCACTCTCGCTGTGTTCACTCCACTGGCATGTTTCAAGCGCGTCGGTACGTGCGTGATCGCGCGGCTTTCGGTATCGAAAAAATGGCCATCTTTTCTTGAACATTTTGCTGTCTCTCAAGCCTGATGGTTTGGCTTTTCTTGGTCTACTTCAGATTCACTGAGATACACATCTGCCGTATCGGTTGCCCTGGCTGTCGTGTTCGTCGTGATCACTGCCGGAATCGCCATCATCAAGCTGATGAGGGGACAGATCCCGATGCCCAAGCTGTTTCCTGACGTTCATGACTGGCCATCAATCTGGAGACTCTTCACAACGGCTCCAGTTCTTGTCACTGCTTACATTTGTCATTACAATGGTATGAACTAGTTAACTCCAGCTAGTTCAGCCTACATTAATTTGTCATTATCTAAGGATATCTGATTTGACATTTTGCTGCAGTGCACCCTATTCACAACGAGCTCAAGGATTCTTCGCAGATCAAGCCGATAGTTCGCGCGTCGCTGCTGCTGTGCTCGGCCGTCTACCTCACCACCAGCTTCTTCGGCTTCCTCCTCTTCGGCGAATCGACGCTCGACGACGTCCTCGCCAACTTCGACTCCAACCTCGGCATCCCGTACAGCTCGGTCTTCAACGACGCCGTCAGGGTGAGCTACGTGCTCCACCTCATGCTCGTCTTCCCCATCGTATTCCACGCGCTGCGGCTCAACATGGACGGGCTTCTCTTCCCCTCGGCGAGGCCCTTGTCATGCGACAACCAAAGATTCGGGGTGCTGACGGCGGCGCTCCTTGCGGTGATCTTCCTTGCTGCGAACTTCATTCCGAACATCTGGGACGCCTTCCAGTTCACAGGGGCAACCGTTGCCGTCTCCATTGCCTACATTTTCCCCGCGGCCATCACGCTGAGGTGAGCTTGTACGGAAGTGATGCTCAATTGCTCATTTTTGCTTAGCTCGGTAGCATGCTACATCGAAGAACAGAAAGAAAAGAAGCTTAATTTGCTGTCACTCTCATTACAACTAATCTAGCCGCATCTGTGACTGATTGATCTCGTTTGTTTTGATCTAGCAGGGATCGTCAGAGCATAGCGAAGAAGGGGGACAAGTTCCTAGCAGTGTTCATGATTGTTATTGCGGTGGTGTCAAATGCAGTGGCCGTGTACAGCGACGCTTGCTCGTGAGCCGCGATTTTAGTGGCAGTCAGCCCAAGTGCCAAATGTTCAACTCCATGGTGATCTTGTTACTCTTGTATATTAGATTAATGCTACTCTTATTAAAGAGAAAAATATAGAAACACTGCTCAATACTTAAAAGCTCTTTGTTTGCATGAAACCTCCGCTGATTGACTCAACCATGTTGATTTCCATTGTATGTATATATCTGCAGGATCTGCATAGTTAGGTAGAGCCGTAGAGATTAGAATGCAGTGTTGCAAAAAAAGAAAGAAAAAGCAAAATTATATTGGTTTTTGTTTTTGACAAATGGTTGTTCTATAGACGTCCAAGAGCTATCGAACCGAAGATGAGACTTCAATGTGTAGATTTTACAGTACCATATGATAAACAAGTGTTTTATGCAGTTCTTGACTTGATCGTATGGCTGGCATTTTTACATGGTTGAACTCGCACTCAGGGTTTTGATAACCGGTTTGGAATTTTTACCGGAGAGTCAAGGCACCACCAATTTTTAAAAAATTTGGATAGTTTTCGAACCGAAAATTTCAAATGAAATTCTAATTTAAAATAAAAACCAGTCTAAATCGGTGTAAATATGAGTAAATCGCTTTTAATCCGAAATATTTGAGACCGGTTTGTACTTTAAGCAGGGGTGCCCAGTAAAGCCGATTTTCGGCAAGTTTTGACCGATTATCAAATACTACTAGAAATGTTATGCTGACTATATGGTCCTATTCAATTTAGCTTTTTTGATGGCTTTTGACTAAAATAGCACTGTAGCGTCTGTTAACTTTTCTAAGACATTCAATTAAAAGAAAATGAAGAAAAAGAAAAAAAATATCGTTATATTTCTATGGATAATGCAAAGGGAAAAGGAAGAAAAGAAAAGGAAAGGAAAGGAAAGGAAAGGAAAAAGCCGTTTTAAGAAAGCCAACGTATTCCAAATGACTTTAGAAGTTAGAAGCCCGAAGTAAAAAGCTGTTTGGAATGGGGCCATTATTATTTTTGCAAATGTTGGTTCTTTTTTTTATGATCTGTTTTCTAGTTTTTATTTGATCTACATTGTGGTGTCATTGCAATTTGCAGTAGTTAATGGAAAAAATGGTAGCCTCCGATTGTATGATCAACGGCTCAGACGAAGGCAACCATAACAAAGAGAAAGAAAAGCCGCCGCACTCGCCACTCAGCCTCGTGGCTCGAACGCTCCACTGCTAAAGCCCTCCTCCCATTCCTGTCCCACGCGCCTCCCTTGCTGCGGAGCCGAAGGCCAAAATTTAGGATTGAATACTGTAATAAAAAAGGATGAATGATTGCCGCCGTTTTTTTGAATTTGAAATAAATTAGTACCAAAAGAAAACAACATAAATAATAGATTAAAACTATTGAAAACCGAAGAAGCAAATCCTAAACAAATTAACAACAAAAATCAAAAGCAAAAGCTTCTGGCCGAAAAGACCGCAATAGTGAGGGCAGTCTGACTGCTATGTAGTTAGCGGTCTGACCACTAGCAAGATTCACTGTCTGAAATCAGCACGACCGGCACAAACAAAAATTGATCTAATATGATGCTAAGGATATCTATAATCTATTCCAACAAGAACTTGCAAAAATCGTCAACTAGTGTTAGACCATATGGTTAGGTCTTGTATTTTTATGATGATGAATAATTGACAACGTTGCTTAGTATTGTTATTCGAGGTGTGTGCGTGTGTGCGAGGATTAATGTTGGTCAAGTTGCAAAGAACTTGTGCCAGAAAAATGTTCTTTGGTCTTTGCATATGTAAGTTGGACGTGGAGATGGTCATGATCGGTGACGAGGAAGACCGGATTAGGAGGGGGAAATCTGAGTTCCAGGCGGTCGAGAATGTCACGAGATGATCGGGCTCACGCTGGAGCATATGGAGATCAAAGGTGGATGATGCATGGAGAAGCTACGGGGGGTGCGGTCCTAGAGGTTTCGACACGAGACGAGTTAGAAAGGTTAGAATTTTAGAAAACCCGTGTTAGGAAGGGTTTCGAGTCCCTTGAAAATTAATGAGCCAAAAGCCTAGTTAAGCTAAAAAGGTTCAGACCTAATTGAACAAGTTGTATTAGGATTTTAAGTATATACTTATTGAATAATAGGTGAGAGTTTAGGGGTATAAAAACTTGATACATGTGTGCGGCAGTGGGTGGTATCCATCGGGAAGAAAAAAAACAGAAAATAGGAGCATTGATGGTGGTGGCGGGATGTCTTGATCTGATGGATATTTGTTAAGTTGTAACCATCAGCGAGACTAGTTAATGGAAGTTGTGATCGGCGACTTGTTTTGATTGAAAAAAGGTGAGCGGCGGCCGAGAGTTTTGCTGGTAATTTTTGGTACGGTAGCCGTGTCGATTTCGTGCATCACTCGAAGAGAGGATCGAGCGCTGGATTGGAAAAGAAAAAAAAAAGAAATTGTGAGCGGCGGCTGCATGCTCTAATGGATAATTTGGAAGCGTCTCGCATGCATGTATACTGGATGGATGTCCATGTCCTGATGGAAATTGAGGCGTGAAGTCGGTTTCGACTCAGATTGCTTTGCGTCGTTCTTGTTCGATCTCGTGTGGCATCTCCTCTCGCCGATTGGTCTGCGTCTTTTTCTTTTACTCGGTGCGTGGAGCAGGCACGGCAAAGGATTGGGAAGGCCGAAGGAAGACACGAACAGAAGCAAGGTCCTAGAGCATCACGTGAAGAAGGCGTTGCTCGCTGTGTTCGCACAGGAAGCGTTCCACCTTGCCAGATTAAACAATTCGAAGAAAGAAAATCTGAGAAAAAAAACTTTCATTGAAAATTACAATCATTCATCCCCATCTGATTGTCATTGGCGTTCCTACAAGTGGTATCAGAGCAGGTTGCTATGGCGTTAGAGAGGTATGTGAACCGTCCCTCCATGCTAAATGGTACGGATTTTGCTTTTTGGAAGTGTCGTATGCAAGCTTATATTGAGGCTCAAGTTAGTGAAGTTTCGAAAAAAGTTTCTACACCATATTAGGTTCCTGCTCCTGTTACAAATTTAAATAAAGCAGATGTTGATTTAAATGCTCAAGCTCGTAACTTACTATTTCAAGGAATTTCTCGCAAAGAATTTGATCGTATAGCCCATATTAATTCTGCGTATTTAATTTGGAAAACTCTTTGCAATTATCATGAAGGAACCACTAAAATCAAGAAAGTACGTAAAAATCTTTATCAAAAAGAATATTCTGATTTTTCTATAAAACCTGTTGAATCCATTGATGATCTCTTTGCTCGTTTTGAGAAAATATTGAGTGATTTGCGTGGTGTTGGTGTTATTCCTGCTGATAAAGATAATGCAACTAAAATTTGAGATATTTAGGTTCTGAGTGGTTGATAATTGTCACAACTATTAATCAAACTGTCGATCTAGATATTTTAACTATGGATGATCTTTATTCTAAATTGAAAACCTATGAGATGGAAGGTTTGTCATCCAAGATTGATAAATCTTCATCTTTAGTACTTATGACTAACCTCGTGTAGGCTGTTTCGTCGAGTGCTTTGTTTTATGTTTCTTTATCTGCCTTGTCTTCTTTTTCAAAAAATAGTTCGAGCAGCTTCCTGAAGAGGACTTGGTGTTGATCTCCTCACGAGCATACAAAGCACTCAACAATGTGAGGATGAGGAAGCGAGGTGGCATGTCAGGTCCGATCAGATGCTATGAGTGTGGCGAGCCAGATCACATTAAGATGGATTGTCCCAAGCTTAAGGAGAAGGTGATCAAGGAAAACAAGAATTATCGCCGTCGGCCATCCACGAACAACAACACCAAGGGTGGCAATTTCCGTCGTAAGTTTGCTGAAAAGATCATATCGGCTATTGAGCGTCTTGATTTGAGCAATGCGGATTATGAGAGTTGCAATGACAATGATGATGCTAAAGGTAAGAAGAAGAACAACGATGACTTCATGAGCATGTGTTTCATGACATGCAACAACAATGATGACAACGACAGTGATCTTGATGAGGTAAGACCATCATATGATGAGTTTGAAGATGGTTTGATTAAACTTGCTATTGAATTAAAAAAATAAAACAGAAATTAAAATAATTGTGTTATTGAAAGATTAAATTCTGAAATTAATAGACTTAGAGATTTAATTCCTGATGATGAATCATGTGAGTTTTATCAAATTTTACATTCTGAGTTGGAGGCTGCTAGATCGTGCGATAACCTCGTGGTCGTAACTTCGTCGATGCTCGTCTCACCACCTCGCAGTTATGACTTTGTCAATGCTCGTCCGATCACCTCGCAGTCATGACTTCGTCAACGCTCATTTGACTGCCTTGGGGTACAGACTTCACCAACGCGTGTCAAACCGCATCACGGTCGTGACTTCGTTGACGCTCGTCTGACCCCCTTGTACAGCTTTACCTACAAGACATAATCATCTCATATTGCCACCAGATAAGTACACTTCCTTTGATATGCGATGAGGAGATCATAACAAGACTTTTATAATGCAAAGCCATCAACCTGACCAAGCCAACACTAAGGTTTTATCCACCAGACCGGAATCCCCTCTGGAGCTGAGTGAGACTTCACATAGCCTACGCCACGTTCACTTTCGACCTACAGCGACACTTAGGTTGGGACCTGCAAAATAGTCAGGCAGGACTGTCCCATACTAGCCGTGTGGTAGTACGATAGGGCTTTGTAGCAGTAGCTCACAGACCGGTCCTTAACTTGACTTAGGCACAACCACATACCCCTCGTGCCTAGTAATCAACATTGTGTGAATGAACAATAATGCATGCCAGGAAGCACCCACCACCTAACTATATGTCTAAGTCTAAACCAAGTTTTTATATTTTGTTTGAAAAACCAAGTCTTGAAAACCAAAGTTAAGAATATATTTGAAAACTTTATCATTTTATATGAAAAAGATATCCCAAAACAAAAACTATGTCTAAACAGGTCAAAGCATTTGATAAAAAATTTCTTTAGTTCATAGTAGTGTATTGATCAGAGTTTTATTCTAGGATGACAAGGTATCTAGGAATCAAATATTAAAGGAGGTATTAACAAGTAGGCAATAACTAAGTTTAAAACTAGATTGAAATACGTTGAATAAAAATATGCGTGCGGAATAACTTAAAACAATATAAATTTATTTGTAAACTGACATCAACATGATCAAGGAGTATAACTTGCCTTGCTTCATGAATTGGTGAGAATTGTCGCCGAAGAAATCCTCGGAATTATCATAGTCTACACATGAAAACAACCCACCAAACTCAAATAAAATTCAAAAACTATAAAATATATACTGGGAGATAGATTATGAATTTAGATGAATTTAGGAATTTCAATAACCAGATTCAGAGTCAGATAGAGGAGAATGAGTCATTTGAAGTTTGAATGGAAGATAAAATGTTGAAATTGGGAATATTCCACTTGGTGGGAACAAAAAACAGCCTAGAGTTGACTTGTGGGGCCATCTTGTAAGAGAGAGAGGAGGGAAATGAGGCAAAGCTTTAGGCAAAATAGAGTAGACTTAGGAGGGCTTACAGGTGCAAGGAAAAAGACCATGGCGTCCACGAGGGAAGTCACAGGAGTCATGGGGAACTAGCACAATGGAACGCTGAGGACCCAAGGAACACGTGGGTGGTGGTGGCATGGCGGGTGACGCGGTGTGGCAACGGTGACGACGCAAGGGGCGGCGGCCAGGCGTGTGCTCTCATGGGCGTCGACATTCCATCGAAGAATGCGGCAAAGTAGAATGAACATGGGTTTGGCCTCGACCCATGGAACGCATAGGTGAGCTCGTCTTGGCCAGAGGATGACCAGGGAAGCATGGTGATGGTGAACGGCGGCTGACATGGGGTGGTAATGGTGGCATTTCTCCACGGCGAAGCATTGGGTAAAGTGAGACTTGGAATATATAGAGGAGATGTTGGTGATGGTGTAGTCAGAAGAAATCGAAGAATGGCTCACCGGAGACGATGAATCAGCGATGAGAAGTGAAATCAGCTGGTTTTGGAAAAAGCTTTATTCTCGTCAATGGGTTCAATCAAAACCAAATTAAATTAGTGGTAGGTTTGTAAGATGCTGGAAACAATGTGACACAAAAAAATAAAAAAAGATCACTAGAGCAAAAGATGGCATGGTGGAAGGAGGAGGCCAATGCACGGGGCAGGCAACGACTTCACTGGACCTTTTCACGGTGTGAGGGGATGGCTAATGGTTTGTTGAAGGTAGAACATGGGGTGAAGCCCCTATTTATAGGGCAAGATCGAGAGGAACAAGTTAATTCGGCTGAGTGGAGATTAATGTCGGTTTTTAAAGTTTGAGTGCAATAAACTAAAAACGGATGAGTTTAATGGCTAGAAACTGAAAAGGAGTTGATGCTCAGTAGTGAATGAAGACATTTTGCTGCTTTTAATTTCTTTAGTGGGAAAGAATTGGTTTTTAGTTGCATGCATGGCTCACTAACTGTATTTGGCCAAGAGGAAGAAATAGGAGGAAAGAGAGTAGCAGAATTAGTCAGCTCAGCTGAAGGAGAAGACGACCAGGGAGAAGAGAATAAGTGAAGTGGTGCTTAGTCAAAAAAAAGAATGAGGCTAGTTGGTACATGATTTCATGGCAAATTGAGGCTTAAGTGAGCCTGAGCGTGGAGTAAAATTAGATGGGTGAACAACAGGAATTTTATTATTTTATGTTATTTTTTCTATAAAAGGGTAGAAAGACCAAGAAAATTTTGGTTCAACCAAGTAAAATAGAACGAATATTTTTCTGGCAATTTGTATTTTTTAGAGGTTTGAATTTGAATTTTGAACTGAGAATTGGAAATTGAACGAGGAATTGGAATTTAATGCCTTGATTTTGCAAGGACCAAATGAAGTCTAAATATTCAAAGGATGGCAGAAATAGATAGATTGGATTTTTGATGAATTTAGAAATTTGAAGTGGCTCAATCAGAGTTAGGATGAAGGAGAACGAGATTCTAGAAGTTTAAAATTAGAGAAAAAAAGAAAAAGGAATTTTTGAAATTATTTTTGTGAAGGAAAAGTGATCGGTAGCTACAGAGTTTTTCTGTGTGGTTGAAAGATATGTATGGTAGTGGTTGAAAGTGACAGAGGTCGAAAGCAAGAGTGGTCGGAGGTTTCATAGTTTTGAGAGTGGTGGGGGGCTTTAGAGTATTTAGAATGGTTAGCGGCTTACAGCGGTCGGAGGTAGTCGGAGTGGTCGTAGACGGCAGTGGTCGGGAGCGACTGTGGTCATGAGCAACCGTGGTTGTGAGTAGGTGTGGTCGAAAGCGGCAGTGGTCGAAAGCGAAACCGGCAGAGGTCAGAAGCGACTGTGGTCGAATGGAGTGGTCGAAAGCAGTGATCGATAACAATGGTCAAAAGGATTGAAGTGGTCAAACGGGTCGCCGTGGTCGTGGGACTACATTGGTCGGATATGGTAGTGGTCATAAGAATCGGAGGGTTCTGAGGGGTCGGAGGGATCGGATGGTGCGGAGTGGTCGAAGGAATTGGATGGTGCAGAGTGGTCGAAGGAATCAGCTACCGTAGTCAGAGAATTAGAGAGGTTAGGAACCTCGGCATAGCCTTTCGGTGGTCGGAATCAGTCGGTGGTGAAGAAGAAGCGGCGGAGGTGGCTCGGTCGTCATCGGCGGTGGTGCTCCGGTGGTTGACAATGTCGGAGCCGGGCTGAGAAGGTATTGGTGTCAACTTCGAGACTCGAAAGGGGGTCTTTCATTGTCAGTTGTTCACCGGAGGAGCTCATCAACGTGCAAACAAGGGAGAGATGGTGCGGAAGGTACTCGAGCGCTGAGAAGTGTGATTGAGAGGGGAGTGAGGTGCGGTGTGTCGAGAAGATGCTCGAGGAGGATTTATATAGGAGCGGGGTTGGTTACTCGCCGAAGTACATTATCATAACATCAATGTTTGATTTAGTATTAAAAACAAATAATTCATACTCAAATAATTTTTATTTTCAGATTCACAATTCATTGATTGTTAAATAGTGTCTAATGACTAGTTATCATGTCTTCTCGCATTTGATCTCTCCCGAACCTTCTCTACATGCATTGATCTCATCATTTGGTGCACTATATACACCAACTAGCCTCTTCATAATCCTTGCCTTCCCTGTATTTCCTACTTGAACCACGTAGTCTCACTCAAATTTACACAACTGCTTGGACCTCAGCTCCCCCGTCCAATCCCAATCCATTGCCATCAATTGGTAACATCTCTAAGCCACCTACACATCCAAAGACCAAGCAACCATCTCGAGCACAAGTTCTATGTACTTGATTCATATTAGTCAAAATTATGTATTATGCAACACACCATAACTAAGCAATGACACACATACCGTGCACACGCTCAAGCCACTCAATACCACAATGTTCGGACTACGCTGGCCAGCTACATAGTTTCAAAAATGTTATGCAATCTCCCTATTATGAGCCCTTTTGTTTACACCACCGCATTCGTTCGACTACATTATATCGACCACGATGTTTCAATCACCATGTTTCGACCACAATTGTTTTGACAAAGATTGTTTTGACATCGATGCTTCGACCACTTCGGTCGACCATGTTGTTTCTACCACCTTAGTTCCACCACGTTAGGTCTACTATGCTGTTTTGATCATTATGTTTCGACCACTTGGGTCGACCAACTATCCCTGTACTCTAACCACAACCACCGATTTGATCACTCTTCCCACGCCGGTTGGACTACCCCGGTCGGACTACTTAACCGCTGGCCTATCTGATCGGCCACCCAGTCTAACTGCAGTTTCAATACCGGTCACACCAGCAAACTCACCCTGGTCTAACCGCCAACTATGGCCAGTCCGACTACACGTGACCAAACCAAAACACGCTATCTAGAAAACAAATAGCCGTCAACTAGAAATTTGTCACACTATGACACCAACTGGACCACCAACTAAATTCCAGTCACATCAAATTGACGGTCAGATCATTGTCCACAAGCCAGTCGGACCGCTTTACTCAATCCGTTCTGACCGCAACTTATAAGCCGGTATGACCGGCTAGGGCAGACAACAACTCTAAAATTGTAATTCCTAGAAACCAAACAAAAACTACAACACCATTTATACAACATATGCAAATACTCATTATACATAAGGGGTAACATCCACATAATCTCACATATGCGCACCTAAGGACATTCAGGAGGTGCAATCGTTGTACTAATAGAGATGTTCGGCCTTTTTTTTTTGGGCAATCAGGGAGATGTTACGTCTTGGAAGGATTAATTTGCGGTATCCTCCTACGTAAGGTTGGGACTTAGCAGTAAAAATTGGCATATTTTTTTACAATCTTTAACTCTCTGCTCATTTTGGCTTTTTCATTAGGGTTTTGGCTTCTAGTTTCTTAATTTCGTCTTTTTCTTATTTTTTTGAGTTTTTTCCTTTTCTTTTTGCCATCGGTAACTACAGTGCAAAATAAATAAATTACAGTGCCAAATAATAAAAAATAAATCATAAGTTATAAAAAAAGTCCAAATAAATAGGTAGGCATTTGATTTCCTCGTGCTACCCCAACACAATCGTCTGCTAGATAGCTCGGCTTCATGTAGGAAGCGAATTGAGATCCTCTGCCTTCAACGTCAGTGACGTTGGGTCACTGACACGTGAGCCCCACAAGCCGTGGGGTCTACGTGTCAGTGACCCAACGTCACTGACGTTGAAGGCAGAGGATACGCATCCGTAGGAAGCTGCACTGCGCACTCGACTGTGCCGTGCCAAATGATAATATTTACTTTTACGCTTGTTTGACCTTGACCAGAAGAGTCTCCAAGCCAATCGAAAATTTCACACCTTGCGATTTGATCAACAAGTAACATAACACATTATTATCTTCTTTTCGCTTATACTTTACAGTTTTTGTTTATCTACAATAAATAACTTTTAAGTTATGTGCTTTTTCAAGGTGTAATCTATAAGTTAATTTTAGTAGATACTATAGCAACTTAAGTTGATTGTAGTAAATACTGTGCTGACTTCATCTATATCGGCCAAAATCTCGCGTGAGTCTCTCTGCGTACGCTTTCTCGTGAACAGTCAAAATTTAAACCAGAAACCATAACCTAAAAAAACTTATTTCTTCCGGATATATATAAGGCGTATACAGGTAACAGGTGTAACCAGTGGCGGAGCTGGGCCTCGGGCCGCCGGGGCAGTGGCCCGAGGCCCAGCCAAAAATTCTTCATTATGCAATACTGTAGCTAACAGGCCATAATATGATTTCTTGGGTTGTCTATAGACTGGGCCTGAGGCCCAGCTCATTCCTAGCTACGCCCCTGGGTGTAACCAAAGCACAGCAGTTAGCCAAATTTAGCTTCATTTCCAGTCCAGCACAGATCAAATTAAGTGTTTCCAGATCTAAAATTCTGGGAGGTGATCAGCGAACTTCTCCTAGACGGCGGCGCTGGCGTCGTGGTTGGCGCGTTTCTACTCGGGTTTTAACAACGAACCGGTCGGCGGCGACCCGAGGAGACAGATGGCTGCAGTTGCCAAACACTTCTACAGCGCTCACAAGCTAAAGTTCACCTATGTTCTAACCGCTTTTTTCTTCCAATCATAATTGCCTAACTAGTTAGTATCTCTAATGTACGTACGTACGTATGAGATGGAAAATGTAACTCTATGTGTGGTGATTGGTGAACTTAATCGGTGGCGATCACAATCCAAAATCCCAAATGATAGGCCCAGGCTTTCCTGGTCTCACGTGCCGGCACCCATGGCCATGAAGGCGACAACTCACTCCCAAAGCCCCAAACTCACATGCTTCTCCCCTAAAAACCAGATCCATGTTCCATAATCTAACCGAAAAGCAGCCCAAATCCCAGAGCGCGCGGACATCTCGGCTAGCTAGCTCTTCCCTTGTTACTGCACAGCGAACACAACAAACAAAGCAAGTGCGAAATTTGGACACTGTTGGACCCCTAAACAATTCAATTTCCATTTTTGGCCCCCTTCTGAAATAAATTCCAAATCTATACCCCTCCTCACCGCGCGTCGCTCCGCTGCCGCCACGTCGCCCGGTCGTGCGGTCGGGGACCGCACGACCGCCCTGGCGCGGCGCTGGAGCGCGCGACCGCCCCGCCAGCGCGCGTCCCTCGCCCGAGCGCGCGTCCCGCCCCGCCGACCGCGCGTCTGACGCCCCGAGCGCGCGTGTGCCACCGCGAGCGCGCGTTTGCCCGGCTGCCCCGCCCGAGCGCGCGTCTTGACGCCCGACCGCGCGTCCTGTGCAGCCGACCGACAAAATTTGTATTGACTGTGTATATATATTTATACATATATAAAGTTATTATTTAAAAAATTTATTTGTATATATAAAATGAGTGGAAAAATATGAATTTGAAGTGGAGTCCACTGTACTGCTTTTGTAATTTTTTGTGCAAATTTGAAAATTTAAAATATTGTTTCGTAGATTACGAAAGAAATTTGTGTGAAGTAACGATTAGCGTATTTGTGATTTTCATATATTGCTGACCGTGAAAAATGTGTTGAACTGACAATAACAAATTTCGATCATGGTATGTTGTTTTATTGGAAGTAATTTAAAGAAAAATTTTTTGAGCACAAATGTGATATGAACAATTGAAGGAAATGAAGGAAAGTGATATTGAACACGTATGATTATAAGTTTTGTTAATTTTGTAGTTGTGAATCAGAAAAAATTTTGCAAAAATTGTAAAACAAGTTTATGTTGATTATATGTTGTAGATGCATAAAAAATTTGGGTAAAATTTTTTTAGGAACGATTGTGCGTAGAACGATCGATATATAAAGTGGTAAGTGATGTTTGTATGTTTTGTTAATTTTGTAGTTATAAACGAACTGCGTAAAAATCAGATAAAGTTGCAATAGAAGTTTATGTTCAATGTAAGTTGTAGATGCATAAAAATATTTGGTAAATTTTTTTAGGAACGATTGACCGTAGAACGGTCGATACATAAAGTGGTAAGTGAATTTTAGGGTTTGGTCTGTTTTTAGGGTTTGCAATCTCCGTGATTGTTTTCAGTTTTGGCAATTTTGTAGTTATAAACTGGATAAAAATCAGATAAAGTTGTAATAAAAGATTATGTTCATTGTAAGTTGTAGATGCATAAAAACTTTTGGTAAATTTTTTTAGGAAAGATTGACCGTAGAACGGTCCATACATAAAGTGGTAAGTGATATTTTGAAGGTGAGGACCGCTATGTTAATATTGTTAAATGAGGTGCTACGTGAATCATGGAATGCGAAAATACGAGATATTAAACTTCATAATACAGTTGGGAGTAACATGCCGCGTAGATTTTTATTACATGCATAACATATAGCATGATTGCGACTAACCCACCCAACTGCTCGTACGACCTACTGTGTGGACCGGGGCCACTTTCCCTTCCTTGCCCGCTCGGCGTTGAACTCCTCCGCGGCCTCTTTTGCCTTAGCCGCAATTTCCCTCTTTCTCTCGCGCTCCATCTCGCGAGCCTCCCGCTCCCTACGCGTGCACGCTTCAAGATGAGCTTGCGTCTCGCGCTGTATACGCAGGGTGTGCTCGTGCTTGCGGCGCTCCTCCTCCAACAACTCCTTCTCCTTTGTGACATTCCACTCCTCGAAGTCGAGGGTCCATTGGTCCTGAGGGTGGATCTCAAGATCGATCCATTTGCGGTAGGCACATAGGGGCTCCGGAGACTGTAAATAAAAGAGAGATATTGTTAGTGCGTGTTGTGAAGGAGAAAAGGTAGGGGAAAATGGTGCATGTGGTCGTTACCGGCTGCCGATAGGTTGCGGTGTCAAAACGGCGGTTGGGGTAGTCACTGGAGTAGTTTGCGCAACCCCAGTACCGCATACCTAGACTGATGCGGTGCTTAGACTTGAAGAACTTGCACACGTCCCCGCACCAACAAAGGGGAGGTGTCTCCCCCTCAGGTGGTAGTTGTGGGGTTGTTGCTACGCGGGCGCTCTGGGGGGGGACCTTTCATCGTAGCACGATGGGCTTGTTCTACCCGGGCCTGTATCGCCCTTATTTTCTCATCGCGGGCGGCATCGCGGGCTGCAGCTGACCGTGCTATGTCACGGGTCTCCTCCCAATCCTTCACCATCTTGTCCCATTGCTTCTTCTTGCCTTTGTCCATCCCGGTTGGGTGAGGGAAGCGCGATGTAGTATGGGGTTTGGATGTGCAATGTTCGCTGGGAAATGGAATGCATACCAATTTATAGGGGCCGTTTTGTCTCTACTCGTACGTGTAAAGATGGTCCGCGTGGTCGTAGCAGTGAGTAAAGATGGGAGTGCTGCGATATCACTGAAAAAAGGCCCCTGTTTTGTCATGTCACTGCCCAAAGCTGGCATCTTTTGTCATCCCACTGAGCAAAGCTGACCTCTTGTTGTCTTGTCACTGAGCACAGCTGCCCTCTTTAGTACTGTCCCTGCCCAAAGCTGGCATCTTTTGTCATCCCACTGAGCAAAGCTGACCTCTTTTGTCATATCACTGAGCAAAGCTGCCCCGTTTTATCATGTCACTGCGCAAAGCTGGCATGTGTTGTCATCTCCCTGAGCAAAGCTGCCTCGTTTTGTCATGTCTGTGACCACAGCTGCCATGTATTGTCATCTCACTGAGCAAAGCTTGCCTCTTTTTGTCATTTGACTGAGGACAACTGCTCTCTTTAGTAATGTCACTGCCCAAAGCTGGCATATTTTGGCATCCCACGGAGGACAACTGCTCTCTTTAGTAATCACGAATTGGCTATACTCATGCCTTTTGGCATTGTTTAGGTGTTTAGCTCTCGCCAATGGCCTCTTATCTCTAAATACAGAGCATCAGTGCACACTCAGTCACCCAAGCTAGAAATGATGTCCTCCTTATTCAAGCCACGGGGAACCGAAGATGATGGCCTCATTCGGTAAGAGGTGTTATTTGATCCAATATTAAAATTTATTTCATTGTCAATATTATGTACATCTGTCCCGGTATGCATTTTATGCTTTCTTATGTAATGCCTTTTGAATGTGATGTGTATCATTGCACTTGGGACTTTCAGGGAATGACTTATTGACTTTGACACTAGCTCAGGGACTGAAAATGGATAATTGATGAGATAGGCTCGTCCCCTGAAGACCTGCAGGAATTTGTGCATTCACTCTCTTACGTGTACGTAGAAAATTGTACCACACGTCATTCTTCCAAGTTAAAGTATTAGCCTACTATGTATATGTCGTAATGGCCTAGCCAGAGTCATCAAGCAGCTCGGTAGGCGGTAGCTCAACAGCAGCCCGTTTTGTCTAGTCACTGAGCAAAAGCTGACCTGTTTTGTCTAGTCACTGAGCAAAAGCTGACCTCTTTTGTCATGTCACTGAGCAAAGCTGGCCCTTTTTGTGAGGTCACCTCAAAAGCTGGCATGTTTTGTCTCCTCACTGAGCATGGTGTGGGGTCAAGATTTGTGTTGTCTGTGGTCTTTGTGCGTGAGGCTACCCCCCACACAGCCTATAAAACGGAGCCATCCCTCACATACTCCCTGGCCATGTTATCAGTCACCTCCTGAGTTAGTTGTTCACAATCTTTGTAGTTTTATTTCGTGCTCACTCCCCCAGACTAGGCAATGAGTCAGCTCAGCACGTCTTCATGGGCACCCACGGTGATGTGCCCAAATTGCAACTTGGTGGTTAGACGTAGGACATCACAGACGGCCAAGAATCCCGGGCGACACTACTACAAGTGCCCCAATCACTCGGTGAGTCATATTGTTTCGGGTTCATTCAAATCGTGGTGGTATGTTTAAAAATCTTCTTGTCATGGAATCGCAGGAAGCTCATGGTGGTTGCCGATTCTGGGTGTGGGAGGATGAAATGGGAAATAGGAATGACAGTGTTCGCCGTGAGAGAGTTGTCGTGGGGGGTTGCGACCCCGTCGGGATGCAGCATCGTTTCGACAGACTAGAGTGGAAGATAAATTTAATGTTGTGTGCTATTTTGTTTCTTGTGTTTATTGTTATCCTCAAGTTGTAGTGCTGGAGGTTATCCTCGTGTATGTTCGCAATGTTTTATGCTATCTTGTCGCAATGTACTAGAGTGGTAATGTTTTATGTACGGTTGTGTTGTATTTTAGTTCTTGTGTTCGTTGGTGTGTTGGTGGTTGTACTACTTGCTACATGTCATGTACGTGAAATGTATGAGTTGTTCGTGTTGTCTTTGCCTGATGCCTTCTCCTCGTATATGATGGTAATTTTTTATGGAATTTTTTGTACGGATAATCCCTTTTTTATTTGATATATACATCGGTAAGTGATATTTTTATGTTACTAAGAATTAGTGTACCAAGAGTATGTTAATATTGTTAAATGACTTGCTATCTGAATCATTGAATGCGAACACACGAGATAATAACCTTATGTGAATAGAAATAAACTTCATAACATGCTGCGTACAATTTTATTACATGCATAACATATAGCATGATATGCGACTAACCCACCCAACTGCTCGTAACATTGTGTCTACTGGGTGTAGCGTGGTTGTTTCCCCTTTTTATCGCGCCTTGAAGATGGCTCCGCTGCATCCTTTTTCCTGTCATTCTTGGACTTGAGAGCTGCCTCCCGAGCTTGAAGCTCTTCCTCCTGACGCTTGATGACTGCTTCACGCAGACTTAGCTGCTCCCGCCTCCTTTGCAGCTCATCCTCCTTGCCCTTCAGACGGATTTGGTCCACCCTCACGCGGCGCTCTTGCTCACGCCGCAGCTGTCGTTCCACCTCGCGAGCCTGAGTCATCTTGACAAAGTATTGTCCTTTGTTTTCCACCTCCACTGCCTGGTTATGTGGCCATGTCGGCGACACCCGATCCACCCATTCGATGAACCTGCAAGCCTATGTGTGGCATGGTAGATGTCATGGATCAAGTTGAAAAACGACAACGAGAAACAAATGATTTAGTTGTCGTCGTTACCATGAAATCGTCATCCAGGTTTGGACACTTGAAGAACCTACGACCGTATTTGGCTCGCTCTTCTTGATCCGTCCAGACTCCCAACATCGTCCTAAAGCCGCAGCGGCACTTGGGGCGCTCATGCCACTCCGGCACTCCAAATGGGTCGGACCTCCAGGAAGACATTGTTGTGTAGTAGTATTGTGAAGGCTTGAGGAGGAGATGTGGTATGGAAGACATAGGAGGCCTTTATGTAGGCAGGTTATCTGGTGCAGTGGGCATAGTCCATGGAAATGTCCCTATGTAGGCTTTTCAGAGCGTGTATCCTGTATTTATGAAACAACAACGAAAGGTGACATGAAAACTCACTGGAAAGGATACATGCCTATGACGTGAACACTTACTGTAAAGGCTACAGCCTACGCACCTATTTTGTTGGTTTATGTAGCGATAGGCTTTTCAGAGTAGCAATAAATGTTCGTATGTAGGCTTTTCAGAGTAGCAATAAATATTCGTATGAAGGCTTTTCAGATCGTAGTCTTTATGTAGGCAGTTTAGCTGGCATGTGTTGTCATCTAACTGAGCAAAGCTGCCCCGATTTGTCATATCACTGCATAAAGCTGGCATGTGTTGTCATCTCACCGAGTAAAGCTGAGCGCTTTTGTCTTGTCTCTGGGCAAAGTAGCCATCTTTTGTCCCGCCATTCGATATAAATAGCACGGTAGAGGTCCCATGAAGTTGTAGCTAGAAAACCCTGTAAATCGAACAAAGAACATACCATGGCGGAAGATGAGGGGCCAGTCGGATATGGGTCACCGAAGGAAGACCTTCCCTTGGAAAGGAGGGAGATGTTCGGACCACAGTACCGCTTGCTACCAAGCCGGCGTGCGCAACCAGCGTGGCCGAAATGCAGACACAATGAGTACGTGGTCGTGCAGGTCCTGGAAGGGCCGAACGATGGCGGGCGCCGTTTCTTCCGATGCCCACGCTCCGGGGTACAAATTACTAATAGTACATTTTTTATTGCTTATGGACCCTCCATGTTTACTGTCATTTTTCGCAGATGGCGAAATGCGACTTCTCCCGCTGGATCGACCCTCCTCATGAACGGTATATTGACCGTTATGTGGGTACTTTATGGGACCGAATAATGGACTTGGAGTACCGAATGGAGACTCTCAATGAGGAGAACAATGAGCTCCGCCAACAGATGCAACGCGAGAGGGGAAACGAGGAGGTTGTCAACATAGGAAGCTCTTATGATCCCACATGTTGCTGCGCGAACCCGAGCTGCATATGTGCGTGCCACTACCACGATGGCCAGCCCCGTCCGAGGCGGCCCCCTCAGCAGTTCTCCATGTGGGTGCCACGAGGCTCGTTTGGCATGTAGGCCACGAGGGTACGGAATGTGTTGATGCTGTGCCAGTAGGACTGTTGTGTTGATGTTTTGGGTGTAGAAGTTTGCATAAATTCTGTCTGTATGTGCAATGTATGTGTTGTTTCGTGTTGTAAGTGCATGACGCCTTCATTTTCTGTGACCTTCATATTCTGTGCCCTCTTTCCATAACGTGGAGTTGTTATCACAAGCCTCGATGTCGATACGATGTATCCGGTCCACCTGCAGTGAAACACACAGTCAGTTCAAATGTAATCCTGCATTGCGTAATGACACAGTACTCTCGTACCGCCTCGTCGACCCGTGCCGCTAGATGACGGTCTGGACCTTCCTGTATAGCCGCCCCGTGAACAGCATGAGGTGGAGGCTGTGGGGGCTCCCCTGTAGTAAGCCTACAGCGGGTGCGTGCAGCGTACCAGTCAAGGTATGCCCTGTACGGCGCGGGGTCGTCAGGGTCGTACGGCCGTGTCTCATCCACAACCATCGTATGCGCATGGTCAGACCACATGTCTGTCCACGTCCGCTGTGTGACTCTCCAGTCTTCGGTCGCTCGCCCTCTCCTCGATTGCCTGCAAGTCCATTGAGACATTACACAATCAGTACGGTACTGACATTGACACTAATGCAGTAATTAAATGTGGGGTGTACTGACATACCGGTGGTACTCCTCCGCAAGAGGGCGTCCTGGCATGGGAGGGACATGCTGGTACAGCCCGAACTGTCTCATGACTCGGTGTGGGCTGTACGGCTCGACGCAGTGCGCGAACACCAAGTGGCAGGTCGTCATCCAGTACCTCTGATCTCGCCCGCACTGGTATGACAACCCGTGGGGGGCCGTGTTCGCAATTAACTGTGGAGACCATGGCCACCAGTCTACGTCGGCAAACGCCAGAAGCTCGAACCTCTGGTGGAAATCCGAGTACGCACGTCTCGGTCTATCCCTGGCCCACCTCAACTGACCATGCGTCCAACGTGTACCCATTGTGGGCGCATCAATGGGGTCGTCACCACCATACAACTGCGGGATGAGGTCATAAGGGTGCACACGACGACCAAAGTCAGGCCTGCCAACGGGTAAGTGTTCCCATGACCACAACTGAAGGAGAAGGTAGCAGGCGGCTAGGATCGGCTCGCTGGCCGCGGTACGCTGCGAGGCGTCACACAAGCCTCGGTATGTGGAGCTAAGGACTGCTGATCCCCAGCTATACTGTGGCTGCTGACCAGGCCAGCCATCCGCCAAGGACTCCGCTAGCGGTATGTAGCTAGGCTGCACGGAGTCTCCAGTCGTGCTAGGGAACAAGACGTACCCGAACAGATATAGCAGGTATGCAACGAAGTGCGTCCGCACCGCGACCTCATCTGCGTCTGCAGGACAGGTCATGAAGCGACGAAGCCATCCATGTGGCACCCCAGCTGCGTTGTCTCGGATCGCATGACCGAACCGGTGACCCAGACGGACCTTCCAATCTGCTGCCTTCGGGAGTGGCACCAAAGCAGCACCACGGAGGGGTAGACCTGTAATCATCGTGACGTCCTGCAGCGTAACCGTCATCTCCCCCCACCGGAAGTGGAAGGTGTGAGTCTCCGGCCTCCATCGATCAACGAGAGCTGACAACAGTGGCGCATCGTACTGGAACCCATGCGGTAGATCCAACATGCGGGCAATGGGCAGCAGACCGGTGTCCCGTAGTAGTGGGATGTACCGAGGGTCGAGACGCCAGTTCTCTCGGGGGCCCCTAAGGACGAAGCAAGGAGGCCCCTGTGCGGGTGCCGACAACCACACATGGCATCGGTGGTGCTCGTCCCAACGGGGCTCTAGCAGCTCGAACGCCATGTCCTGCCAAAGAAGGATAACAAGTTAGTGTACATTACAACAAAATGTGCAACAAATAACAACATAACTCACAACAAATGTTATGACAGGGAAACGTACGGAATGTACAAAAACATACGTAAAATGTGCACACGAATATGACCCACACGACAATTAAGCGCACACCTCCTGAATAATACATTACATATGGATTGTGGTTGGTACTACGGAGCGTTGCTTGATGCCGGCCTGTTTGGGCATTGACTGAGGGAGTGGCCAAAGGTCTTGCATAGCCTACACTTCGGGCGCCGAACACGATCCCCTCGCTGGCTCTCATCCATGTCGTTGCGGATGCGACGGCTTTGTCGTCTTCCACGCCCGATATGCTTCAGTGCATCGTTGGGCACCCACTTTATCTCCCCCGGCCATAATTCCCTGTAGTGCATGTCTACCCCGTAGGAATGGAACTCTGCACTCCAGGTTGCATACAAGTGCTGCATGGCGTAGTACTTGGAGATGTACTGTGTCGACGCCTGGTTCCATACAGCGCATGCCGCGTACACATGGGAGCATGGCTTGTGCAGAAGCTGGGGCTTGTTGCAGCTGCAAGATGCTTCATCACCAATCGTGCATACCTGCTTGCGCTCCCCTCTAATTTGACCCATGACATACTTCTGCCTTAGGCGGACCTCAAACTTCCTCCTTAAGCCATCAATGGGCTGAGCAATGTGGGTTCGAGCCTTCTCCATCTTCCTGTCCATGAAGGTCTGCATGACCTCAGAGTATTGCTTGTTTTCCTCAACGTGCTTCTGCGCCATCCTGGCTCTATTCACAAAGTACCCGACGGTACGGTTCCAGGTCTCAGCCACAATTGCCGTGATCGGCAGGGATCTGACGCCCTTCAATACACCATTGTAAACCTCGGACATGTTGGTTGTCATGATCCCATACCTCGCCCCACCGGTGTCGTGCAACAAAGACCACATTTCCAAGTCAGGTGCATTGGACTGAACCCATTGTGAGAATACCCCGACTCTTGAGGAGCCCCCCTCCACGGCCCCTGCTGCTGCATGCACATGCTTCGTAGCCTCCTGATCGAGCTGCCTCCGCAAGGCGTCGAACTTCCGCTTCTGGTTCTGCATGCATAGCTTCTTGAACATCTTCATGAGGTCCTTGCTACGGAACCTTCTGTGGAAGTTCGCTGCAATATGCCTCATGCACCAGCGGTTCTTCACATCAGTCCACGGGACGGGGGCCTGCGTCCCATCCTGCAACGTTCGCAACGCAGACATCAAGCCTGCATTGCGGTCGGAGATAAGGCACACTTCGGGCCTGTCTTGCACAACGGCATTCTTCAAATTGCAAAGAAACCAAAGCCAGCTATCTGTATTCTCGCTCTCCACAATTGCAAATGCCACTGGGAGTAACTGGTCATTTGCATCGGCTGCAACTGCGGTAAGGATAGTGCCCTTGTACTTGCCGGATAGGAACGTCCCATCTACGGTTAGCACTGGACGGCACCACCTGAACCCTTGTATCGCCTGCTGGAAGTCCCAGAACACTCTGTCAAGAATGAAACAGTTCGGGCCCTCCGTAGGATGGACCCTCTCCTGCCTGTTTATGTAAGTGCCTGGGTTTGATTGTGCAATTTGATCCAGCATTCTTGGGACCAGGTCGTACGCCTCCTCGTACGTCCCATACATACCGTGCAGCACCTTTCGCTTCGCCCGCCACACCTTCTTGTAGCTCACTTCGTAGCCCGCCTCGTTCGCTACTGCTGCCATCAGAACCTTCGGGGTAATTGACACATCCGCCTGGACGAGGTGCGTGACCACCTCCGCAACATAACGTGATGTCATGTTGCGGTGTCTATGTACTGGCCCCGCAAGCTCGCAACTGTGATCTTGCAGCACCGTTATCCGGAACTCCGTGCCAACGCCCTTGTACCGTTGTGCACGGACTTTGCCACCACATGACCCGTCCACACACTTCACAACGTACGTGTCCGGCTTTGACTTGTGGACCCGATACGTCCGGTTTATGTTGACGGCATGTCTAGCAATAGCCTGCTGGACAGCACTCTTATTACGGAAGCACTGCCCCAGAAAGAGTACGCCCTCGCTGAACCCCCATTCTCCCTCCTCCGCCTGTGGCAGAACTAGGGCTGCCGCTGCGATGTCGTCCAGTCTGGACGACACGTACGCACCGTCCGTGGTCACAACACGACCTACCACCCCTCCAGTTGCACCTTCGCCATCCTCGTCCTCTCCAGAGCTGTCTGTGTCAACCTCCTCATCCTCCTCGCTGTCCTCTTCTTCCACCCGGTCCCCAAGATACTCATGACAGTCAATACGGGCGGCCCACCACCTGTCGTGCACACCTTCGTTGGGCTGGAAATTCTGCGCACGCCTCCTGTCGTCTTCATCACCCACTTCCTCGCCCACATGTTCTCCCGCAGAAGGGTCTTCATGACCGCCGGCCACTTCATCTCCACCAGCGGCATCTGAACCAACCATGCCTGATGATTCTGCCCTCTCCACGAACTCGACATACACCATTGGCCTCCCATATATGGCAGCATCAGGGTTGCGCACGACCTCCATGTAGTTCGCCCATGAGGCGTCATTGGTCACCTTCAGAAGTTGCCATATGCTCCCCCTTCCGTCATCCACCATTGAGGTATAGACTGCCTCGATCCGTAACTTCTTCCTTGCGGTCTGTCGATCGAACGCTGAACGGACACACCTCCGTAGCTCAGACAAGCTCATGGCGCTCAGACCGGGTGCCCGGATCACGATCCGCTCGCAATTTGACAGGTCCGCCCCATACGGCCCATCACGTACGAGACCACTCCCATAAAACACCACCAATTGTTCAATGCCAGCCATTGCGTACCTAACATAAGTGCATAATCAACCATTTTAGTACACAGCATGCCAAATTTAATTTCCCATTAAATTAACAATACCTACCCATTTTAGTACCTAGCATTACTAGTATATGTTTTGTATGTGTAAATCTAAAGTTTATTTCTAACTATTTTACTTATAAATCGATTAATGCCAAATTCCCATTACATAGTTTTCTTCCATTCTTTCCTATAATGCGGCTTTCACTTCCGAAATTATACATAAATCAAAAAATTCTAATTTGTAATTTCATGTCCTAAGTTTATTTCATTTTACAGTACCTTCGTAATTTCATGTCCTAATTTCATGCACTAAGCCTACTAATTATACAAATTGTTTCTAATCTAACTGCTGTTGCTATCACCTACAAATGTTCGAACATAAATATTTACTTCTTCAACACCTACACATGTAAGCACAAATGTTCAACAAAAACTCACTACATTACAATACGTAACTTCAACAAAAAATACGATATTATTTACACTACAATAAATCATGCACCATGTGTGCATGTTTACCTACACATACACGGTTTTGCTAATTACGGGCTAATGACATTCCCAGAAAATTACTTGCACGGGGGCAAAATTTACCTCTTCTTGAAGCTCGCGAGACGATCTACAACTTTTGTATTTGCAAAATCTGTTGATTCCACTCTCTCTTTTTTTCCTCCCTTCACTTCAACTCCACCGTAAACTGCAAATACATCATGTAAGCACATATGTTCATCAAAAAATTACTACATTACACTACGTAACTACAACAAAAACATACGACATTTTCTACACTACAATACATCATGCATCACATATGGATGTTTGCCTACAAAATACACACCGTATTGGCTGATATGAACAATAACGAAAGAAGATTTGCCTAATTACGGGCTAATGACAATCACAGAAAAATACTTGCACGGAGCCAAAAATTACCTCTTCTTGATGCTCACAAGACGATCTACAACTTTCGTATTTGCAAAATCTGCTGACTCCAAACAAAAGCTACTAAAAATTTCGCGTTTCTACTCTCTCTTTTCCTCCCTTCACTCCCTCTCTCGCTCTGGCTTTCCTTCAACTGCAAATGAGAAGACTCCTGAGCCGTGCGCTCATTTTATTGCGAACACTCCTCAGCCATTCCGCAAAAATTGGGGGCCATATCACATAGTGCTTACGCGTGTATGAGTTGCATGCAAAAAGGTGCACGAAACAGCCTCTTTCGGCGGATGGATTGGACTGGAGTAAAGCGCATGGTCGGGTAGGGAATCTCGCCCGTGAACTCGCTCTCTCCGCTGATAATTGCCGCTACAGTCAGCTCCTTCGCGCGCTGGTTTTTTAAGTCACGCGGCGGCGAAGCAGTCACGCGGCGGCGAAGCACACGCGCGGTCGGGCGGGGCGGGACGCGCGCTCGGGCGGCGCGCGACGCGCGCTCGGGCGGCGCGCGCACGGACGCGCGGTCGGCGGGCCGCAACGCGCGGTCGGGGCCGGTCGCGCGGACAGGTGGCGGCCGCAGATGATCACGCGGTGGAGAGGGGTCCAGTTTTGGAATTTTTTTGCACAGGGGGCCAAAAGCGGAATTTTCGGGGTCCAAGGGTCCAACAGTGTCCAAATTTCGCAAGTGCTACCACTGCTGCAGTAACGAACCTGGCGGTGGCTCTCTCGATGGGTAGATCGATGCGTTGGCCACGTGATGTTCCATCCAAAGCTTAATCAGGGCTCAGATCTGACTGACGAGCACCATGCATATCTTAATCGGGAGCTTATTGATTAATCGATCGGATGGGAGTTGTTTACTGATCCCTAAACGAATTCCTCAGCTTGGAGTTGCAGAGGGAATGTTCTGATCAGAGGCACGTCGGCCACTGACCTGTCAATGATGGGATCAAATCATTTCGGGAGCGATTGATACAAACGACCGCTCTAACCGTGGTTGGTTATGGCTTTTAATTTAGAATTAAAATGTACTGTAGCGATTATTAGATTTATCTGATTCATTCAATTAAAAAATAAAAATGGCAAAACATATATCATTACAGACAATGAAAAAGAAAAAAGCAAAAGTAAATAAGCAAAAAAAAAATAAAAGACGGTATGTTCTAAATGATTTTTAATTTAAAAAAAGTGAAAGCAAGAAAACAGAATTCAAAGCCAATCAGAGCAAAGCATCTGAATAATCAGCCATGTACGTTTTCTTATGTCTTAGCAGGAAACGCCCGCGAAGCTTCGTGGGTTACGCGGGACACATGTGCCTTGTCGTTTTTGGGCGCAACGACTTTGAGCTTGAGCTAGCGATCGAGCTCCTAATAATTTTAATTCCTGCCCCACCTCACCTACTTGGGTTCATGAACCCTAGCTTAATTGTGATATAGCTACAAGGTCATCGTCGATCGCTTCCCCCAGATTTGCCAAACAGGTGATTTGATACTCGCCATACTGCCTGCTTGCGAGGCACCCGTGATTTCACTTTTTTTTAACCTAGGTAAGAGAGTTGTCATGTATTAATTCACAAGAAAAAGAAAAACAAAAATTAGTTTGACGAGAGACGGAGGAGAAAGGCGAGGGAGGCCGTGGAAAAGCTAAAAACAAGATATTTGTTTAATATGTTACAAGACGATTGATAGCTCCGCTAGCCTATTGACTCCTGTTAGGATCTAGACTCCAATCTTCTCTTTAATGGCAACGATCAAGTGCCCCGGTGGAATCGGTATGAATCTAAAAACTCGAGCGTTTCACTCCTTCCATATTTATCAAGCGACAAGTATTACTAGTGTTATCATTGCTTTGCGCGGTGCTCCAGGTATGAAGATAACTAATTCTCACAAGTCACGAACCGAAGAGAAGGTACGCCAAGTAATCGGATTACTAGAATCACAAGCCGTCCACTGAACAATAGATCACTCCCAATGCAGAAACTATGAGATAGTTTCTATACTTGCCAATTAATGTAGACACTACCCATAGAAACTATACTCCCAATGGATAGTTTCTACAAATAAAATTTTCATCCAATCATCTATCTTCTCTCTCCTATCATCTACCTATCACAGCTCTTTCTATCTTGGTTCCTGTGTAGACATGGTTTCTATATAAGAAACAATTTCCTTATCTCTCCTTCTTAACTCCAATGACACATCAGCATTTTGCTTACTTGGCACCTTATTTAATGCCATAGAAACCATCCATAGTTTCTGCATTAGAGCAAGTTTAATAGTACAGATAGCTGCTACCTCCAATACATTTCCATGTCATTAAAAGATAATGATGCAGTCAACTCATACAATAAGCTGGCTATAAGTTGTCTCCACAAGAGCTCTCAATCATTTAATACATACATGGATATTGATAATTTAATACATGTATGGGTATGGCAATTAGAGCAAGTCCAATAATAGAGCCAAGTGTTTGGCTATAAGCCAAGTTATAAGAGCCAAGTTATACAATAATCTGTCTTCTATTTGTCTACAAAAGATTTTTTTTATTATTATGTGGTACTATGTCTCACATTCTCTTTCCTACTCCTCCTCACATACATTTATTATCTGGACCCACCACTGCATAGGCTCCCGTGTGCAGCTTGTTGCTTGCATGAGAGCCAAGCTCTCCTCTCTCTCCTCTCTTCTCTCCTCCACATCAGCAAAAATGCTGACTAGCTTGGCTATAAGACCATTGTTGTACTTGCTCTTAGTTCTATTGGTACATGCATGGATAATGCATCTTTTCCTGTGCTATAGCCTGAGCATGGGAGTCGGCTTGGCTCTCTCTCTCCTTTTCTCTCCCCTCCACATAGGACTATGCTGACATGGATTCCCTTGTAGCTAGCACAGTCAACCTTATTAAACTTGCTCTTAGGAGTGCTCTAAATCGTCTTCGTGTAACAGCACTTATTTAATAGATGGCTGGCGGACTCCGGCAACTGTGTACGCAGGCGACAAGAACTCGTGGTGCGGAAGTAATATCGGAACCGTGTCCGTGTTTGGTTCATGCACCGCCTGATAGATCGATCACTGATGGACCCATGGGGGCATGAGCCCCACTGTTGGCACGTGCACCGTGGTACGCGCGAGGCACGGCTGACAGGGACAGGGGCATGCATGCAGATGCGCCGGGTACACGCACAATCTCGATCGATCTCCCGGCCGGCCGGCAGGCCATTTGACGGTTTGCGCGGCAGGCAGGTCTAAACGTGCCGTGTCGATCGATAGATCTCGGCCTCCTCTTCCCATGCTCTGCCTACATCGTCGTCGACGTGCGCCTTTTTCACTCGCTCGAGGCTGTAAAGGCCACGCCTAGTGAACGCGACATCACAGCGACGCGCGCTGATCTGGCTAGCGCGGCATGGATCGTGCATGCACGCTGATGCCGTGCCGGCGTCGATCGATCTCGCTGCCTCGTTCGCTCGGTACATGGGCGAGCGGGCAGGGGCATGCGCCGGCTGCTTGCCTGGCTAGCTGCCGGGAAGCCCGGGTGTCGCGCGCGCCTCGGCATGTGCGCGCAACGGATGGGAGGCGGTGGAAACAGGGGAAAAGGGGGCGGGGGATCCCACCGGCGGAGCACGTGAGCTAGCCCCTTTTCTTTCGTTTCTCCGGTGCGCGACACCGCTTAGGGCATCGGTTAATGATACCCCCTGTGCCGCGATCAGCGGTGAATCATCTCCGCTGTCCCATCAAAACTACCGGACATAGTACTTTGCCGACATGTAACCTCTGTGTTTCTGCAGCTGACACGATGATGTCTTCGCATTCGCTTGCTGTTTAGTACGTTGCAAGGGAGACGTGGAGGAGAGGGAGAGAGAGTGTATAAACTTTTGAAGATACAACCAGGCAGGCAGGCAGGCAGGCTACTGTCCATCTCCACTCCTCCCTGACTCTCTATCCGACTATAATAGGCTCTGGGACAGTCGAATTCGCTACATTCCATCAGTACCAGCTGCAAGATCCAGGCACCATCTTTCTGCTGCAACGGCAGGCTTGGCAGTCGCGACTCGCAAGAGATCTCCTTAGTCCCGCGTGCCAATGCATCTCTTCCAAGGTAACAACAACATGTCGAGAGAAACTTCACCGTTGCTCGTCCCTCTTGCTGCTCAACCTCTTCTCTCTTTTCCTCTCTTCCGTTGATGCTCATGGCTGGGCTGGGCTGTGCCTGTCCGTAATTCACAGGAGAAGAGACTCATGATTTCCTCTCGCTCAACACCGGAGGTTCTTCGTCGCCGTTCCAGCACCGGGACACCCAGCATCCCTCCCAAGGTGAGCATCGTATATCTGGCCAGCAATCTCATCACCTCTCTTTGCCTTCAAAATAGAAACGCGACCTATGTCCATGTAATTTCACTACAGGTGAGGGATATCGTCTTGGGGCGCACAATTCCGTGAAGCCCCTGAAGCTGGCCAAGCAGCGCAACGGCAACAATGGCGCTGCGGGGAATGCCGTCAACGGAGCGATCGGCGTGGCATCGTCAGGACTGGAGGCGGACTCGGAGGAGCATGTGCTACCGGGTGGTGTCGGGACGTTCAGCATCAGGCAAGCGTCTGATACCCCGTTGAGAGAAGAAGCTGGTGGCCATGGCATCGTCAGGGGTGCGTTTTTACCTGTTCTTCATGGCTCCCGGATGGAGAATACACATGAACCAGGCTCTGGAAGCAGGGCCCATCGTGCACCGTCTATGATGTGGCAAGATTCTGGCACTGACCAGAGATCCCTAGGTAAGACAATATATGCAGGTTTTGCAAACTACAGTGGCATTGTTATCTAGTGTTATTAGATTTCACTCTGATTGCTCTGCATGTTCAGCGACGAGAGCAGAGGGAAGAAGCAGCGCCAGCAGCGGTGATCAGGGGCCCAGCACTCCGAGATCAAAGCATTCAGCTACTGAGCAGCGACGGAGGACCAAGATAAATGACAGGCAAGCTAGTTGAGGTCAAAATTCCATTTTGAATCACATTGTGCAGAACAGAAACTGGCAGACTAACCATGAAGATTGTGGATATATGTGTGCCAGCTCAACAAGTTATCATCATATCCAGACATTGACCTGAAGACACAAATGCTACATACTTTCTATTCCAGAACAATTTATACATAAAAATATGTTTTAAGAGGTATCTCTCTCCTTCAGGCTTGAAATACTACGGGAGCTTCTGCCACACTGTGATCAGACGAGGGACAAAGCGTCTTTCCTTCTCGAGGTAAATAGAAAATCAACTTTAGCACAGCAGTCGGCAGGGTACAGTACAATTTTTCACATTGTGAAACATTTTATTTGCAGGTTATTGAATACATAAGGTTCTTGCAAGAGAAGGTCCAAAAGTATGAGTCAGCCGATCCAGAAAGGAATCACGAGGATTCCAAATCCATGCCATGGGTACTAACATAGCCATGTTACCATGTTCATAACAAAATTGCACAATAATCACGCATTGCTTTTACCAGAAATGCAAACAAGGTTACGTTCACGTTTTTAACTTTCCTTTCCCCTTTATTTTTTTCTTGGTAGGCAAAAGTGTACTACAGATCATGTTGGAGAAACACACAGGTAATTCTGTTAAAAAAAATAGCACATGAAAACTTAATGCGCAATACACTTTACCCATGATATTTCATTTAGTACCTTTCTTTGTTCCTTTTTCATGGTCTTACAGAACAGCAGTCACGTCCTGGGAGGAGATTTATCAGCTTCTGCACAAGATATGAACAAAGAACAGTGTGGCTCCAAACGCAATACAGTGGCACCTGCTGCTCTCTTCAGCACACAAAGTGTAAGAGAAACCTGTACAACTACCAGTTACCCCCACATGGCAACAGGCACAGCACAAAATTGGGCAAGTAAGCTACCTTTCCCCCTTTTATTGCTTAGTCACCTTTCAGTAGTCAGAGTTCTTGGTAAGAGCTAGATCCACCAAGTCTAATGTCTTTAAAATGCAGAGAACAGCACACCTAGCAATCAGCCACCATGGCTGAGCATGTCAACAATGCGCCCAGACCCTGATTCAAGCAACAGAATGCTAAGCAAGCATGAGAAACAAACCCTTCACGATGACACTCATAGTCTTTCTAGTGCTTACTCTCAAGGGTCTGTTCCTGAACCATTTTCACTTCGAGATTAAGTTCAGCAATGTCTGTAAGTAACAGAACACAATTTCAATTGGCAACAGGTTATTAAACAGACTGACAGAAGCTCTAAAAAGTTCGGGAGTAGACACGTCTCAAGCTAATATATCTGTAGAGATCAACATGGACAGAAGATCAAGAGAAGAAACTAGGGACAATTCAAAGGTATAATGATTTATAGTACATCAGCAAGTTAAGCTTTAGAAAGTTAACTTATTCACGATGTCCAGACACCATAGATCATCCGCTTACAAATTATTTTGCCACACTTCACATCACAGGTCAATGAAGGTGAAGAGTCTATCCACATAACCAAGAGGCCCCGGTGCGATAAAAGCTAGACCTCTATTCCAAACAAGAAAATTCAAACATCGCCAAGTTCAGTCAAGGGCTTCGCAGTGGCGCACCACACCTGATGCAATTCTTTTATTTATATTGCAATCACAATTTACTAACCTAAGCTTCCATCCATACACCAAAGAATTTGCTTCGGGGGAGAGAGTGAGAAACCTCCCCCAAATTGCTCATTCGTTATTTGTAAATGCAGTTCAGATTCTAGAATGTGTATGTGTATTGCTCTTTCTAAAGTTCTCGATTCAATTCATTTGGTCATACACTGGATTGTAATGTCATTGTATCAACCTTCCATAACTCCATCCATTAAATTGATGGCTAAAACTGTAAACAACCGCTGCACTACTATACTAAACTTGTGAATTGTGATTCACAAACGTGAATGAACCATCCAGATGTTTGCGTATATCAGATTCCTTTTACCTTTTCATCAGCAAGATTCGAGCAAGCTCACATCACCTGGCGCTCGGCTGCAGCCTGCATCTGCGAGCAGGCACGCGCCCCCGCCGTAGACCAGGCAGAAGAGCAGGAAGAGGAAGACGGTGCTCTCCATGCTCTGGAAGAGCTCGAACCCAATCCCGCCGCCGGAACCCAATCCATTAAATTAAGTCCTAACGTGTGTGTATCAATAGAAAGCACATTCATGTGTGCATGTGGTGTGGGCTTGTATCGTGCTCTCGTAGAGATCTTTTCTGAAAGCCACTCTTGGAGGATAGTTGTTTCACCTGCATGGTGTTGGTGGGTTTTGCTCCGCTCGGGCTTAGATGCATGTGTGTGGTCTGCAATGACCAGATGTGCTCAAATGGGCTGGACGAAGCCTAATTGCAGCCATTAGGATGTGTGAGGTACCGAGGTTGAAATTGAAGAATGAGTGACGGGGCCGAAACGGAAAGAATGGCCGGACCAATATTTAACTAAACAGTGGATAATTATGACATCAAAAGTTCAACAGCAATACAGAATGGCATCGGCTACAAGGCTCCACCAGAAATCTAATCATGCTCCATGCGCTACTGCGATAACTGCATAGAATCACTGCTGTCCAATGACAACACAGAAAAGCCAAGATACTTGATTGATGGTTCCAACATAGATATTACATGAATGTAAATTGCAAGACACTTAAATTGCAAGGTGAACAGTGGCTTACAGACAAGATGAAAGTCTGCAAGGAAGGAGAAGCATCAAGAAAAGAAAACAGAGAGATAACCATAATATTGGGGAGAAGACCACTGCCATAAAAGAAATATGCAACTACTTCAGGTGGAGGAATTTGCCAGGCACCATTGGTGTATTGACCATCTGCACAAAGATGAGTCAGATTAATTCTATACCAAGGTATGCCTATTGCTATATACTTATATGCATATATAGCTAGTCTATTATGATCAAAAGTTTCAGAGTATAACTCACTACATGACGATAAGGCAAGTGTCTCAACATTTGGCACATTGGACAGAAGCTTGGTATAAGCAAACTATTTGTAGGTTCTTCACTTGTGAATTCTCAAATGAGATCTGTCCTGGGAAATCATCAAGCGAAAAATGGAAAGATTTGGAGCATAGCACTCTATCAGTTGCAGCCTATCACATGGACCCACCTACAGGAAGCTGAGCTGCTGCAGCAGACAGGGTATCTTCAGGCAAATTATCTCACCACAATACGCGAGTTTCAACCACTCCAAAGCGAATGGTGAGGAAAGAAGGCACTCTAACTCATCCCCAGTTATCCACACGAAACACAGATGCAACCTCGTCAGGCTTCTCAGGCAGCCAAGGCCTACTGTTGGACGGAAGACACAGTCAAAGAGGAGGTGAAGATGCCGATCTGAGTTTCCACTCCCATCAGATAAGAGTGAGCATGGGAAGTTGTATTCTGCCCTGGTGCAGCCAGGCAGCATTAGGGTGAGTTCTTCAATCCCTGGTGTAACAGCAATGTGAAGCCATCTATCGATGTAACCGGAGTTGACATTGCTACAACCGCGGAGATCAAGCTTTAGTGTCTTCACGCCAATGCCTGTGTGATTTTGCAGGATGTGCTCAACTTTGCTGATGAAATCTCTTGTTATTGCGTCCTCTGTATTTCCTCACTGAAGGTAAGAAGATTGGGATGGTATCTCCAGGATTGTAGAAATCCGTGAGACACGCAAGCAGCACGAGCAGCATCTCACAGTGGCATTAGGGCATGAATATGTCGTAAGATGCCCTGCATGCACAAGCATGGGAGAATCGTAACATTAGAATTATAAAAGCAAATGGTTTATTCAATGGGGAGAAACAATTAGGACCATATGGAGTAGCATTCTATCTCAGGTGCTCTGCACATGATTGCGCTAGTGTGCTGCATTGCATATTACAGAGGAAGATAATGCATTGGTATGTAGCTATGGTCGGTGGATTGGGAACTATATAGGAGCTTTTGGGTAAGATTTCCCCTAGTAGTGGTTATTACTTATCACTCCCTCTGTTTATGGCCCTTTTTCAGCTTTTAAAAGCTGTTTTTCAGTTTTTTTTACAGTAACTCACTTTTAAACGAAGTATCTTTTTAAGATAGAGTCTACTAGTTAATTGTAGTACATACTGTACTGATTTCATTTATATCAACAAAAACCGCATGTAAGTTTTTATTACTCTATAATCTCTCATACGAACAATCCAAAAGTCATAAACCGCAGTCAAAAAGAATATGCCCTATATTTGTTAGACGTTTTAGGTTGATGAACAGGAATTAAGGCTTGGCTTGAAATGATCAATGTAGCCCTATTTATTTCCTGGTCTGTTAGTGTTATTTAATTTACTAAAGAGGAATGTCTCTGGTTTAATGCAGCTGCCCAACTAAGGCCCTGCTTGTTTGGGCTTAGGCTTCTGGCTTGCGGCTTATTTTTCACTATTCCTAAATTTCGTTTTTTTTCTTCTGACTTTTTGAGCTTTTTTGTTGGTTCTTTTTTTCCCTATTCGTTTGCATGATACGTGCTAAGCTAACCCTTTTTTATTTTTAAATTTCTTAAAATTTAATTATGCTAAATAAATTACCATTAGCTACAATGTAATTTCAGCCAGTTACAATAAAAATTCAGTCATAAGCCACAAAAAATCAGCCAAACCGAGCACCACCTAACTCACATCTCGGCATGTAGCTTTTATGCAGCCATGCATGCTTGCATGCGCAATGGATTCACTAGAAATCTGTAGAGTGTGTTTACCATGGTTAGTTACTTTTTGGCTGACTTATGGAAAGGAAGTGCATAATGGGAAACAATATGAGACATTCCCCTCGAAAATGTAGGATGGCATACATTTGTAAGAAAGAAGTCTAAAACGACATATATCTATAAACGGAGTGAGGAGCACTTATTAATTAGTATGTTTATCTTACTTGAATTAGGCATTTGGCAAGCAACAAGAATGATTTATGTGCATTTGTGTCAACCAGGATTCATGAAATGATGTTATACTGTACAATATGATGCAATAAGTGAGTCAGTGTAGCAAATAACTGGAAATAAACATGTAACTTCTGCAATATGTATATGGTATATGTAGTTTATCTGAGCGCGGCGCCGAGAGCCTTGGAATCGTGAATAATCCCACATCGGGGAGGCAACGAGAGATGCGGGCAGGGCAAGGATTGAGCCACTGTTCAATTAGCTTGGCCTTTTTCCCCCGGATCTATGACTCTTGACTATGTCTTATTATTTTTGAGCTATTTATAAGAAAGTATACAGAATAATATAAAGTCGCGTACGATTTTATTTAATATAAATGAAGTCACCGCAGTACGTACTACACTCAACTTATAAACTCTGTCTTTAAAAGACACTTCGTTTGAAAGCTAGTTACTATAGAAAAGCCAAACAAGAAATTTTAGAAAGCTGAAAAGAAGAGTCCCTTCAGCTGTGGCTTTTGTTTTTTTGTCGAAATAGCATTCTAGCGGCAGCTAGTTTTTTTAGATATTTAATTAAACAAAAATAAATAAAAATAGAATAAATGAAAAACACAATTATATTTCTATGGATAATAGAAAGAAAAAAAGAGAGAAAAAAGCCAGGATAAAGCTAAAGCATTGTAAACAGCTTTGCCAAAAATAGGAGCAGGAGGGTAGATACAACTCAAAAAAAAGGTCAATTGGCTATAGCTCCCTTTCTTTTCAGTTTTTTAGCCAGTTTATAGCTTCAACCTCTTTCAATCATCACTATAGATAAAAAAACCATAAATTACAGCTTACAAATATGCTGTATGCCTGCCACGTCCATCCTTGGCCGATGGGTGCTGTACGGTTATCATATGACATGGCCAACATAATTTGTGGGAATCGCGTTGGCTCGCCACGGCCGACCCTCCATGCCAAAATTCGAAACAGCAGAAGGCGTCCATGGATTTTAGCCATTTGCACCTTCAGATTTAGGTTTAGAGCGGAACTTCGTTGAGCTGGTGGTATCTACCCACAAACCAACCTGGTGCAGCGGTGCAACAATACATTTTGGCCCACTCCAGTCTACAGTTTATGAGTGCACCTGAGAAGACAATGCTGGCAATGACATACATGGAATAGGCATTTTATTTCACATGAGAAGTCAATCCGGGCTAAAAATAGTTCACCAGACCCCGAAGAATATCAGCATTGGCAGAGCACCCCACAAAAAAAAAACACAGCAGGAATACCAGATTTCTAGAATTTAGTCGAATAAAAAATTGCAATAACAAAAATAACACTGCTTCGTCGGGAGATAACAAGATGTAACCATCTAATATACATTGGCAGCTGGACTTCGGTAGCTGTGCTAGCGCCTTCGCCGTCATATTGTAACTCTCTGTATAGAGTTGGGAAAGCACAGCATATGGTCAAGCTACTCCTTTGCACTTTCTGCCTTGCCTGCTGCTGGCGGCTCCTCATCACCACTCTCCAAGCCCTGCAAAATCAAGAAGCCGTGCTGCATGAACCATACAGCTGCTAAGAAAACCAATAAGATCTTATATGTCTTGAGCACATTAAACTCTCGAGTGCTACACCACAACGTAAGAGGGGCCACCCATAGCCTAGTGGTAGAGCACTAAGTTGTAGCGGTTAAGGTCATAGATTCAAGCCCCAACTCTCGTGAAAATCAAAGATATGCAGTTCCTCATGCGCATGCTTGTTTTTTTACACCAAAACATGATAACCATATACAGATTACATAATAATTACCACACCTCATATTGGTAGCAAAGGAACAACGAGGACTTCCAAATGTACAATGTCTTAATTATCCAAGACTGTAACCGCACATCAAAATCTACATTCTAGAAGGTACGAAATACCAGAATGCACACCATCTTATATACTGTGGCCAAATTATAACGACAATATTTATTTTAAGGGAACAGGTGTACTTACTGAGGTATCATCTATCTTATCGAAGTCATCATCTAGCCCTTCATCACCACCATCTGTTAAGTAATTAAATTAAAACAGGTCATACACAAGAATTGCAGCATATAGCAATTCATGAGATGGATCAGGTGAAGGAAAGGAATAGTGTACCAGGACCCTCATCATCACTGCCCAGATCTCCCAGAAGAAATACATCCAGATCAAGCTCTGGATTTGTTGAAGTAGATGTCTTGCTTTGCACCTTTGTGTCTTTCTGTTCTGCAGTTGTAGCTTGTGAGGTCTGTGATATTTCCTTCTGGGAATCCTTTTCTTCCTCCTCTGCTTTCACTTTCAGCTCCTCAAAATATTTGTTTTCAAAGCTATTTGGGTTACATCAAAGTCAGTAAGCTATCAACATTAGTGTGCAAGAAAATTATGCTGAAACTAATTATAGAACATAAGTAGCATTTTAGCGCTTGCAAAGCAACCGTTTAATTTAACTAGAAAAATATTCAGCCTGATAACTAATTATTTAATTAAGTATTACACTGAAGACTATAAGATCCATTCTTGGTCCCGTCTGGAGCTTTTGTGCAGTGGCACTGTTTAGGTCACCTGTGTGGGTCCCGTCTTTCTTCATTAGTTTATCAGGGTGTTCTTGGACGTGTTATTGTTGACACGTCCATGTTTTGTCAGGGTTATAAACTAGGCAAGCACTACAACTTCCTTATCATTCTAGTGAGTCATTGTCTTCTCGTCTTTTTGATTTAGTTCATTCAGATGCATGGGGACCTGCGCCTATTATCTTCAAAGGCAGACATAAATTCTATGTGATTTTTATTGATGATTATTCACGTTTTTATTTGGCTTTTCCCTATGTCTAATCGTGGTCAGTTTCTTGCAATCTATTGTATGTTTGTTACGATGGTTTGTACTCAGTTTGAGTCCGCTATCTGTACTTTTCGCTGTGATTCTGCTGCGAATACAGTTCTGGCGCTTTCAAACAATTTCTTTCTAAGCAGAGCACTCTTTACCAGTCTTCTTGCCCTGGTGCCCATGCTTAGAACAGGGTTGCTGAGCGCAAGCATCGTTATCTGATTGAGATTACACGCACTCTTCTCCTTGCCTCTCACGTTCTACCACAGTTCTGGGCTGAAACTGTTTCTACGGCTGTATATCTCATCAATATGTAGCCTTCCACTGCTCTTAAGGATGTCAGTCCTATAGAGCATCTCTACTCTCGAACCCCACAGTACAATCATCTTCGTGTTTTTGGCTGCACCTATTTTGTCCTACTGCAGCCTCGTGAGCGCACCAAATTGCTAGCCTAGTCAGTTGAGTGTGTGTTTCTTGGTTACAGTTCCGAGCATAAGGGCTATCGCTGCTACGATCCTTCTGCTCGACAAATCAGGATCTTATCAGACGTTGTCTTTGACGAATCTCGCCCTTTCTTCTATCGAGATTTGGCTCCTCGCCCTGTTTCCACCATTGAGATGATCTCTCAATTGTCTCTCCCGGACTCTTCACCCATTTCTCCCATTTTACAGCCTTCGTCTACTCTATCTCCAATGGTTCCTTCTATGGCCCCACCTTCTGTGCTATCTCCTGCAGCACCGCCTTTTGTTCCTTTAGCACCATCGTCTCGTTTTTCTCGGGTACACTACTCCAGACGTCCTCGTCCTTCATCAGATTCATCTTCTGGTATCTTACCGATACCGATGCCTGATTCCTCTGATGATGCTCCTCGTTATGCCTTTCGTGACCGGACATCCCATTCAGCCTCCTGATAGTCTTGGTTTTTCTTCGACAGCTCATGCTCTCTCTGTCACTGAGCCAAGCTCTTATCGTGAGGCTGCTTCTCATTCTGAGTGGCAACTTGCTATGGCAGAGGAGCTTGATACTCTTCGACGTACGGAGATTTGGGATATTGTACCAACACCTGTGCATACTCGCCCTATCACGTGTCAGTGGGTGTACAAGATTAAGACCAAGTTTGATGGTACTATCGAGCACTACAAGACTCGTCTTGTGGCTTCCAGCAGGAGTACGGTCGTCATTACGATGAAACGTTTGCCCATGTTGTTCATATAACCACTATTCGCACTCTTGTTGCAGTGGCTTCTGTTCACTGGTGGTCTATCTCTCGGCTAAATATTAAGAATGCCTTTCTTAATGGTGTTTTGCATAAGGTTTACATGCAGCCACCACCTAGGTATTCTGTTCCAGATGGACATATCTTTCGTCTTCATCGTGCTCTTTATGGCCTCAAACGGGCTCCTTATGTCTGGTTTACGCGTTTTACCTCAATGATTACTGCTGTCGGTTTCACTATCAGTGATCACGATCCTGCTCTTTTTATCCATGTCTCACCTCAGGGTAGGACACTGCTTCTTCTCTATGTGGATGATATGCTTATCACCGGTGACGATTTCTTATTTATCACATATATGAAGAAGCATCTCAGTGAGCAATTTCTGATGACTGATCTTGGTTTACTTACGTACTTTCTTGAGATTGAGGTTTCTTCCACATCTGAGGGCTACTACCTCTCTCAGCAGAAGTATGCTCAGGATCTACTTGATTGGTCTGGTCTGACTGATACCACACTGTTGCGACTCCCATGGAGTTTTCTCTTCAGTTTCGCTACTGATGGTGACCTTCTTGAGGATCCTATCCGATATCACCATCTTGTTGGGAGTTTGGTGTATCTTTTGAGCACTCGTTCTGACATTGCTCATACTGTCTGTATCTTGAGTCAGTTCATGACTTGTCCTACTCATCTTCACTACAGTCACCCTCGTGTTCTTCGCTACTTGCATGGAACCGTCTCTCATCATTTGTTTTTTCCTAGCTCCACCTCACTATAACTTCAGGTGTACTCTGATGTGACTTGGGCTAATGATCCTTCTGATTGTCGTTCTTTTTCTGCTTACTGTATTTTCTTGGCACCTCCTTGATTGCCTGGAAGACAAAGAAGCAGACTGCAGTTTCTCGTTCGAGTGCAGAGGTTGAGCTGAGAGCTATGGCAGCAGTGACAACAGAGATTACTTAGTTAAGGTGGCTACTTGCAAATTTTGGAGTACCTGTGAGGGGACCTACGACACTTATGTCTGACAGTACAAGTGCTATCAGTATTGCTCGTGATCCAGTGAAACATGAGCTCACCAAGCACATTGATATGGATGCTTCATAACTCACAGGTGTAGTAGGGAGTATTTGCTCTACAGTTTGTACCTTCAGAGTTACACCTTGCTGACTTCTTCACGAAGCCACAGACAAGGGCACAACATTTGTATTTTCTCTTCAAACTCAGTGTGTGTAATCCACCATGAGTTTAAGGGGGGTGTTAAGAATAGAATATGATTGTGTTATTTGTTTTATTATATGCCTCGGTTTTCTTATCTGTACATGGCATATTCCTTTGTATATCTTATTTTACTCTCTATATATATTGCCCTTTGGGCCTCATGAATACACACACAATATTTATAACAGTATACACAGGCAAGTATGTGATTAAGCCCAAAACAAGAGCGGCAGAGCCAAAGATAAGACATCATAAAATATGCCATTAACCAATGCTTGCAACACAATTCAGTTATCACTATGCAATTGTTCCATTGAGTTGTCATCAAGCATTTGAATGCAAACAGGCGGAACCTCACAAATTAAAGAGTCATGACTAGAGCAATAAAAATAAAGATTATGAACTCCTTCAACAAGTGTGAACCAAGGATAAAAGGCGAACCATCCCGGATCTAGAAACGACAAGATTATTCCAATTCTAATATGCAAGGTTTTATGGGTAGGATTAGGAACAAAATACTTTAGAAAATAAGCTTACTTAAACTGCCGTCTGCAATAAACCATTTTGGTAGGATATTTATTATGTGTATTTTGAACAATGAGTCTGTCCAAAGTCCAAACTATCTATAATATTCATGATGTACTTTGATGAAACAATTTATTCTGTAAAATTCTAAAAGTCAGATAACAAGTGGCCTCCATTCTCTCAAACTTATAATGCTGAAGCCTGATTCATGTTGACCAATGACCACAAAAATGTATTAGGATTACACAGCATGAGGTAACAAGAAAACTTACGGGGCTATGTAGTTGTTTACTAGCAAGAAATAAATCCGCCAGAATTTACGTTCTTTCATGTATCGTGGGCACAGCTCATATCTGAACTTTGAAATTTCCTGGAAATAAGATAATACTATTCAATAAAATCTTAACAAAATACAAAATTAGGCACTTGGAGAATAACTTGAGAGATCTTTTTGATGGTTAACAACGAGCCAGTGACCAATAATGTTTAACACCAAAAACTAGTATGAAGGTTAAGAGAATAATGAATTACTGGCCCAATAGAAGCTCAGCGAACTGGAGTGGCACTTAACTCATAAATGCAAGATCAGAACATAAATCAAACTATTGTCCTAAAGAAGACAAGGGTGACTAACAAACCATTTAGCTTTCTGACAGGATAGCCTGATTCAAGTAACTCAACAGAAGGCAGATCACTGATTATATAGGTAGGTCAGTATCTCCTTAATTCAGCCTTTATAGCAAACAGTCTGCAGTGCTTAACAGCACTTTGCTAACTAGAAGCACCTCACTAGAAAATGACACACTGGGGGCATGTACTTAACGGCTTTTAAAAACAGCTTTTGGTTTTTGCTATAGTACCTAAATTTCAAACGGAGTATTTTCTCAAGATGAGGTCCATAAGTTAAACGATATACACGTTAAAAACCCAACATCCATACCATCCAAAATCGCAAATGAGTATCTCTCTCTCCGTAATCTGTATCGTAAACAGCTAAAATTCAAAAATTTCAGCCAAAAGTCATAAGCCGCAGCCATAAAGAACAGGCCCTAGAAAACATCAGCTCGCAGCAATATGGTTACCAATACAATTTGAACCAACATAGTTTTACAACATATTGGTGTAGAATTATGCCTCTCTATATGCTCCAATTCCCAACTTCTAATCATTTCCAAAACTGGTGCATCAATGTCGGGACTCATATTTAGGTTTGACATCTAGGTTACACTCATCATAAAGATGTTAAAGTATAGCCTATGTAGATGAGCCAATTTTACAACTTATCAATTTGGCAACTTTGGGCTGTTAATATATACAGCTATTTGTCATCAACATCACATAGCAAAATACCTACCAAACTTATCCTGATTACATCTTCATTCATGCAAAATATGAAACCTAAATACCATAGTTTGACATTTCCTAGGTGTCAACAAAAGCCAGCATTCACTTAAATCTAACCACCATAATAACATTAAAATCAATATACTGTTCAGAATGAAATTTACTCTAGATTTTCCAAAACTACAAGCTTATCTTCTAAATCTTTTTTTGAATTCAATATACACATCTAATCAGAATATCAGATTTGCAAACCAAACAGACCTATGCTTACAGTGTGGCTGTTCATATGCGAATTCATCAACATTCTATTAATCGTGCCACAGAATCCTAATCCCCCACGGACACAAATGCAACAAACAATCATCGACAAAATGGTTAATGGAGACTAAACCTTGACGGCCGAGAGGACGAGTGTGGCGTGCCTGGCCTGCCATTCGTTCAGATCCTGACGCACGTTCGACACCGTGGGCACATCCGACATCTCCGGCTCATCTGCGCCGGCCAAAAATCCGATCAGAGAATCCAGCCTCTCTAATTCCCTAAACCCAACCATGACCAAACCGCACCTTGCAAGGGGAAGTCGCGGAAGGTGCTAATGGTCATGCCCTTGACGAACTCCGGGAGGTCCTCGGTGATTCCGTATCGCTCGAGCTCAGCGGCGTCGGGCTCCGGCACGACGGCGGAGGGGATGGGCGGGACCGCGGGGATGGGTGGGATGGAGGGGACGGGGAGGTCGGAGGCGAGGTGTTTGATCTGGCCGGCAAGGAGGTCCGCCTGCTTGGTGGCCTCGGCGGCGATCTCGCGAGATTTGGTGGCGGTCTCCGAAAAGATCTCCTTAGACTTCTTCGCGGTCTCCGACACCAGAGCCGAGGAACGCTTGGCTGCCTCCATCGACAGCTCCTGCGACCGCTTCGCCGCCTCGCCGGCGAAGGCCCGGGCCCTCTCCCAGAGATCCATTGCGTCTGGAAATTTCTAGAAGGTTCTGGGTCGTCTCACCGCCGGTGCCTCCTCGTCGCCTTCGTTGACGTCGGTGCGGGAAGGGGGTGTATTAGCGGTATATTACCGTTCTTTATGTAGGTAGGGTTGCTTCAGACATGGAAAGATAGGGAGTTTTTGCGAAGTTGTCCTTGTATGTTGCGTTATTTGGGTATGGGTTAACATAGTTCCCACAATTTTTAGATGTGCGATGTTATGGATATGCTTATGGCTGCATACTCCCTCCGGACAACAATATTCATTCTAGCTCATTATACTCATAGACTAATTAAAAAATTAATAAAAAATGATCATTATTTTATTAAATGATATATCACATCTATTTTATCTCTTTCGAAGCATTTAAGCAGGAGTAGAGAGTAAAAAAGTTGTAACAACTATATTCTATATTCCTTCAATAGACAAATTTATTTAGACGGATACTCTCGGAACCGTGAGCAAATACAGCGAAATATAGGAAGTAACATATATGTGCTTAAATTGTTTACACTCTATAACATCCAAAGAGCCTATTCAATTAATACAGTGTATTATTGTGTTAATCAAGACCACTCGTGATACATCCTAAAAAAATGTTAGCATTAAAACGCATATCGGTACACTTGTTGAAAACTTAAAATTGCAAATACTAATCAAAATGATGGCTTGCAAAATCAAACACACGTATCAGACGTGGAATAGCACCACGACAATCGCGTACTCAATGCGGTGCCATGGATAGAGAAAAACACGTTATGGGCAGGGGGTGTGAACCGGATTTTGGGGACAAGGTGGTGGGCGAACTGTAAACCATCGAAGAAAACGAAAGCGAGTTAGGCGTGGATGGGGCCGTTCTATTGCCGTGCTGATTTGAGTCCTGACCCACGGCATCTTGACCGCGAGGACGCAAAAGGGAAGCAGGCCGCGCGTGCCTCTGGCCCATACGACAAATTGAGCCTTTTAGCCGGTGTGGCTGGGCGGCACGTCGGCCTTCCTCTGTGGGAATTCAGCCCGGAAGGAGTTGGGGCCATCCGTACCGGGCCAGTGCTAACAGTCGAAGTGGCCATCGAGAGGCTGTGCCCAAGCTTCTGAACGTTTCTGATCTACGGGAAAACTCTGAATTATATAGCTCACAGTTCATTTAGAGCACGGTAGTCTGTAGCATTCGCCCGTTCAAATATTGGGTTTCTGGAAGAAGAAAACTAGTGCGTGGGGTAGTGATTATTAGTAATAGTGTGTGCACATCTTTGGCTATACCTTAAGTGAGTTCAGGGACATGCATATAGTTCATTTTCTAACAGAGATGCGTCAATTGCCATCAGACCGCATGCGCCTGATGGAACTGAGGAGCGTCAATTAGAGGGGCTAACTCGACCAGCCAAAGCCCCCGAAGATAAGGTCGGCACTTGTTTTGTCTCCACGCCCACAGAAACCTACATTTCTCCCCCATGAATTCCGGTTCAGACGCAGAGACAAGTCGGGGAATCAAACAACAGTGTAAGACAACAAGCGCAAAAGGCCACACCCTCAAGCCTGTTTTGTTCTGCGCGCAACCGTGCGTTCCATCACGGCATTCATACAAAAGCGCAAGTTGTTCTTGGCATTAGGACTCTCTGATAAGCCCTCCATATTGTCCTCCGTCCACTCACAGTCACAGGTCATGAGCGCGTGCACTGGGCAGGATCCCAAGGATCTCTAGGCTTACGAGAAAGCAGCGCCTAACGCCAATTAGGGTCTTAAGTAGCCTCCAAGAACCGGTCGTTTTGGCAATTGTCTTTATTCTCTCCGTCCCTTCGACGCTATATCTCATCACCTATGTATGCCCTATGGTGGAGACGTGCAGTCACACTAGGCAGGGTGAGCCGAGCCGTGACAAATGAATCCCTCGGCGCCAGGGATGTGCCAATTTGGTGGCTTGCAGTCACACCTGCCTGTTTGGAACAGAGGAATTTCACAGGAATTTTGCAGTAATTTTGCAAGAAACAGTTCAATTCCCGCAGGAATCGGGAAAAATTCCCGCATTCCAAACAGGGCCTAACAAAGTTCAGTTTTGCAATCCAATCTACATGTAACTAGTCACTGCCCCTGTGGCTAAGGGCGTCATTGAGCTCTGACGAGGGCACTGTGCATTATCTGAAATCTAATCCATATGTTCCCCCTTAATGCCTCACTTTGACGGGTTTTTGAATGTGTGGGGATCTCAGCCTGGGCCAATCCATATAGAGGGGGGACAAGAACTCTCATGACTCAAACCCGTGATCGCGCTGTTTTCGGCTCGTCCAAACAAAACCTCAGTCTAATGTTTTTTTTATCAAACTTTGCTTTAGCACAAATCAGTTGGAGTCCGATAACGCCCGTCGATAGAGTGCGTTAATTAGTCTTGTTCTGTTGGGAAGGGGTCGAAATGGAATTACTGTAGCTAGATAAGCAGTGAGGACCTCCACGGCACGCCGGTGGGTTAGGGGCGACCATAAGGGTAGCTTTTAGGCTGCCCAAGACAAGCAAAGAAGCAGCAACGCAAGAGGACCATATGCATCGATCGCCATTGAATTCCAAAAGGCCTTCGTTCACCTTATCTCCTCGTGACCATCTCCGTCTTTAGGACCTCACCTCACCAGCGACCTGCCCAGGGGTTTATTCTTTTTGGCTAAGACTTATAACTTTTAACTGTAGCTTATGACTTTTGGGTTGTTTGTACGAGAAATTACAAAATAACAGAAACTCACATACGGTTTTTATCGATATAGTATATACTACAATTAACTAGTAGACACCATCTTGAAAAGACACTCCGTTTAAAAGCTAGTTACTGTAGAAAAGCTAAAAACAAAAACCAAAAACTGAAAAAGAACAAGCCTGCCTGCGAGCATACACATCGGCCAGTGTCCCGTCCTCCTCGTCCGGATCAGGGTTTTCAATACCGGTCTATTTTTTTACCGGAGGGGCTGATACAAGAGATAATCTTGATAATCAAAAAATTTTGGCCAAAAAATTCCAAATAAAAGTTGAATTTCAAACAAATTTCAGCCGAAAATTGGTTCAAAATATCGGCCAATTTTTTGAAAACCAATTTCAACAAAAATTCTTCTGCATTTGATAAAATTCATACGGAATAATTTTCAGAGCCGATTTACAAGTTTACTGGGACCGGTATAGCTGACAAAACCGATAATCGACCGATTATCAAAATCATAGTCCATATATGTACAGCTGCAAGTGGCCATGTATCGCTTGCACAATATATATAGCTGGCTGGCTCGAGCTGTAGTACGGCCGGAGATGACGAGCACATGGAATTATTGTGCGTGTTTTAAGGTCCTGTTGGAATGCGGGAATTTTTTCCGATTCCTGCGGGAATTGAACTGTTTCCTGCAAAATTCCTGTAAAATTCCTGTGAAATTCCTCTGTTCCAAACAGGCCCTAAATGGGCAGGCATCTTTGAGCGCCCAACAGGAGGCACTAGCGTCCGGGAACGCACCGTCGCTGGGCATCCAATCCGTGGTGCCTTCGGAAGCCAAGCATTAAGGCGAGCCAACAATAGAAGTTTGTTAGGCTCGACAGCTAGGGCGGCACATGGGCACACGCAGCATATTTGCCGGTGTGGATTTTAGTAGTACTAGCTACTATAGCTATCCCTCTCGATCTCTCGTGCAAGCTACACGGGATCACGCCTAATTACCTAGTTATTATGTATGCTGATAGATTCCTGTATGTATACGTCCGTGAAAACAGCCCCCTAAGATGGTCAAAGTGATTGATCGACGAGATAATTGAGCGTCTGTAAAAAGGAAATTGCTTCGATCGGAGCCGAGGTGACGGCCGGCCGGCTCCAGTGCCGGCCGTGGCGTCGCTTTCGGCTATCCCACAGCGATCCATGTCTCGGGGATCACCGAAAGCAACGGATGGGGATCCACGCTGCGCCCTACTGCTGCCTGTCTCTTGTCATGCTGTCTTGTTTGCCTGGCTCGCCCTGTGGCTACCGTTGCTCCTTCGCACTAGCTAGCAGCTAGCTAGGCGGATGCCGTCAGTACAGTATTGCATCTCTGTCTCGTCAGGTCTCCACCCCATGACGTGGTATGCATGTACCCGCAGGCCAACTCCAACATTGACAGTAATTATAGCTTCACAGGTTTCAACCTAGTTGGCAACTGGCATGCGTCAGAAGAAGCGCGACTCGGTCCTTGCTAGCTTGGGGCTCTAGGTGTTCTGCTACGCTGGCTCATCGAGTGGCCGTCGCTGTTCATCGATCGATGGAGCATATGCATCACCTCGAGCGATCTGACACGATGGATGGATCGACAAGTACACGGTGTAGCTACTTGACCTAACAAAACAAGAAGTACAGTGATCCTCTAATCCATGTGGATCGAGCTCTCGGTAATTTTTCTTGGAGAAGAATCATTGTATCGGTCGATCGTTCCATCAGTTCAAATTAATTATCTTATAAATAAACGTGCTCTCCAATTCATAACGTTTAGTCAGATCGAAGCCAAGCAGGGCGACGTCAAGGCTGGGCCGTAGAAGTAAACGCGACCGAGACACGACGACAACTGGGCACGTGCCGTACGTCCTGATTCCTGCTCCTCACACCGGCCGGACTACCCCCAAAGCTACATGTTAACCACCAATGGACCGAGCCACTCGAAGTCATTGCCTAATCCGTACGTATCTGCTACACGACAAGAGCCTTACCGAGACCAGAGTTGCCATTGTCCGCTAGTGAGGAGTTAGCTCGCTAAGCTGTGCTCATTTGGGCTTTTTTTTGAATGGTTTATGGCTGAAAAGCACTGTAGCTGATTGAAAAATACTGTAGCTGATAGAGACTTATTTAGCATAATTAAATTTAAAAAAATTAAAAATATGTTAGCTCATTCCGTATAGTACAAACAAATACGGAAAAAAAGAACCGGTAAAAAAAACTCAACAAAAAGATAAAAGCTTAAAAAAACGAAATTTATTAATAGTAAAAAATAAGTCGGAAGCTAAAAGCTGAAGTCCAGATGAGCACAGCCATGTGTGTAACGCACGTACTGTCGGAGTATTGTGGCTATTGGTGTTTCCGTGATCAATTTGCCAGTGCCACCACTGTCCAACACGTACGTACGTACGCACGCCTGCAAAAACTTGAAGTTTCTACACTGACAACAAAATGACGAAGCGCTGGGGCAGGCAGGCCATCCGATGTAGCTTGGCCCTTGACTGTCGTGGCTCCACAGGATCGATCCATGCCGATGGGATCCACCGCGTACGTACGTACATACCACGTATGTATGTACGAAGTGCTGCAGCCATGTCATCGACGCTCGTCAGGTGGGTCCACGGCGTGGACTGGAGACGATCAGACGAGGGAACTGAACGGCAACGCGCTGCGCCGAGCCTCGGAGGACAAACAGCGGACCGCAGCGTGGCGCAAGCACGTCCGTGCGCTGCGCTGCGCTGCACGCACGCCGAGGACGGCCGTGTGCCTGATGCAAGCACACCATCAGTCGTGCAAGGCCGGCAAGGGACCCGCCGGGGCAGCCCTACCAGTCTGTGCACCTGCCATCTACTTATTGGTTTGTGCCCCAAGCGGCTAGCTATTATACGTGCAACAAAAAACCTTTTGTTACGGTCAAATATGTAAGTGTGCTAGGAAGCCTCTTTTCTACATCCGAGTATAATTACACTCTATATTATATCTCGCAACGTAGAGAGTATCTCGCGTAACGAGGGGTTTGTACGTGTAGTATACGAGTATTTAAGATCATATAGGTGGTATGAACAATTTTTCAGAGGTGGTATGTACATTTTTTTTCAACATACTCCTTTTTATATACGTATATAAAGGTATTTACAAAATACGCTAAAAACTATGGGCTCCCTTGCAATTTTTTTGTGTGGTTCACACTAGAATATCTTATAATTAGTATACAAGTATATCTAAAATGATAAAGGAGTATTTCAAGTTTGTTTAGGTGGTATATTAGAGGTGGGTGTAATTACATCCGGGAGTAAAAAGTATTTTTCATATATATATATATATATATATATATATATATATATATATATATATATATATATATATATATATATATATATATATATATATGTATGTATGTATGTATGTATGTATGTATGTATGTATGTATGTATGTGTGTGTACATGAAGTTGGTAACTGAAATTTGGATAGTCCGACCGAAAGAGAAAGAACCATGTCATTTGGGTCAGTTCTTTTTAGCTGAGTCTTATGTCTTTTGGTTACGACTTGTGGCTTTAGACTGTTCATACGAGAGATTACAGAGTAATAGAAACTCGTGTACGATTTTTGCCAATATAAATGAAATCGGTATAGTATGTATTGCAATTAACTAGTAGACAAAAAACACTTCATTTAAAAATTAATTACTGAAAAAAAAAGTCAAAAGCTGAAAAAGATTAGAGCCAAAATTTGGTGCTCGCTTTGGCTAAAGCTGCTAAATGTTCACAGGAACTGAAATACAAAACATCAGGCATGAATGCCATGCAGGGCAAAAGAAAAGCACTCCTACATGTACGTGCTCTGCGTTGTGGACAATGTCACGCTCGTACCCCAGAAACGCACGCAAACGGACGTGCGAGCTAAAGCCCGCGCGCACGGCCGGAGACGGGGCAGGACACAGCAGGGTAGGCGGGAGAAAACGACCGCGCCTTCAAGGAGCGACGCGACGATAGGCGGATGTGTGCGGACGGACCCGCCCAGTTACTTGACGCAGTGGATCCCACCTTGTTAGTTGTTACACTCAATAGAAGTGGCGAGGCCACGACGAAAGTGGTAGGTGGATTCAGAGGATTAATCTAAATTTATATATATAGTATTTTATATTTTTATTAAGTTGTGCTCTTATCGATGTTTATGAAATAGTTACATAAATATTATTTCTCCATTATCGTAAATCTATAAATAAAAATAATTAAACAAATATTGAGGTATCAAATATACAACTAAATTACCAAGAGTATACCTGTTATAGGCTAAGTAGTAAAAGGGAAAGAACGAAGAAAAATAAGAAATCAAGATTCAAAAAATGTATACCTGTATATATTATACAAGTGCATGGTCTGCATTAGGCCATAAGGCAGTCAAGCACTAGCCGCATGGGCACATGACCGCACCATGAAATCAGTCCAGTGAAGCACCCTAGCAGCAGGTCCGCAGCAAGCGCGTCACCCACTCCTCGGCCTCGGCTCTCAACATTACTTCATTATTGCAAATCTATCAACAAATTGTAAAATCCATTATTACACAAAATATAACTAAAACATAATATAAATAATTTGAAATATAAGATTCAACATGATCAATGGTGTAGCCTATCTTGCTCTACGTACTGGTCGTGAGAAACGTCGGTGAAGTCGTACTCCTCAGAAACGTCGTAGTCCGCACGTGAAAAACGGTCAAAATAAAATAAACTCAAATAAAATAAAAAAAGTTATAAAATAGATACTGGGAGGTAGATTATGAATTTAGATAAATTTAGGAATTTGAATCACTTGATTTGGAGTTTGCACATCGAAGAGCGGGTCATCGGAAGGTTTACCAAAGGAGAACATACAAAAAGATAAAGGAGAGAATATTCAGAATGAATATTCCTTTCAGATGAAAATTTCAAAAATGAAACTGACAAATGGGTCATTCATATAAGTGGTTGAGAGAGGAAATGAGAGGGAAGTAGAGGGGAAATAGAGCAGGCGTCGGTGAGAGACGGTGCGGGAGGCAGGGCGAACGGCAAAATAGGTTGGAGAGGTCCCGGGGAAGCAACGACGCGGGCGGCAGTGCACGACGGCGACGCGGGCGGTGGTCGAGGCAGCGACACAGCTGTAGGATCAAGGATAACCGACTAGATGGGGGTGAATAGGATATTCTAAAATTATCTTGCATTCTAAAATAATTACCACAATTTAGTCTAGTAAGATTTTAAAGCAATTCAGATCTATTTCTGCAAAGCATTTTTAGGGATTCCACTAAACTAGATGCTCCTTAGATATTTGTACAAGACAACAAAGTCAAGAAAATTAGCAGCGTCACCCAGAGATTGCACTTTGCATCTCCATGATGGGAAGGCTGAAGAATACATTGAAATGTATTCTAAATCTTTGTGGTCATCATGGAATAAGATGTGGTTCTACATAACACTCAGCAAGGACGATGGCCTTTCCTTCATCGGTTGGGTGCCTATTGAGAACTCAAGATTGCGATTCTCCTTGAAGGAGGGAAAGGTGGTGTGATGGGTTGATGCCATCCACCATCTTAGAATAAGAGGTCTTAGTTCATGGCACATAATGAAAGATTTCTCCATACGCTGGATAAGTCCTCTAAAAGCGCGCAACCGTACCATGCTTTGGTACGTGGGCAGGGATAACCCAACCAGGGGTTATCCGGAACATAATTATCAAAAGATTCAGGCTAGTCAAGTTTGATTTTTGTTTGGTTAAATCTTTTTAGCCCCAAAGTCTTTTCTGATTTCATAGCCTTATCCTCTGAGGAGGTAAGTGGATCAAGATGATCTGCATATGGGAGCCTAGCCAAAAGGTAGAGGTAACGCTAATCTTGGCAGCTACCTCTTAAGAAGAGATGATTAAAAGACTCAAGGTAAAATGATAACCCTTTACATCACTTGTATATTTTTCCGATCGATATTCCGCAACACTCTTATGATATGCAGTTGGTCAGATCGGAGAGTGGCAAGCTGTCTGAGAGTTCGGGAAGTGCACCTCCAAGCCCTAAGAGGCAGAAGAGCATGTGGAAGTATCATCGACCACTTGGCTATTCGCCCAGTTGCTACTCTGATCACTTCTGCTTTCATGACCATGTAGAGAACCAAGAGCAGAGCCCCCTAGGAGGTAGGTTTTTACTATGACTCTGGAAGCTTTTCCTTTAAGCCTACTCCTTCTCTTATAAGGAGGACAGAGAAATAACCAGAAGGGAATATATTTTCTGGATGAAGAACTTTATTGCTGAGATAACCTCAGTTAGTAACTAAGCGGAAGAGATGGAGGAGCCACTGATCGGAGTCACTATGACCACAGAACAAAGTTCACCGGTCGTAGGCTCTGGAGTGGTCGTGATCAATCAGGTGGTTGTTCCTCAAGTGCTGGAGGAGGCGACTACACGGGCGGTCGAAGGAGCCACAATCTCCAATCAGGTGGTCAGAGAAATTGCTTTCGACATCCCTGTGGAGAATCTGACTAAAGATACATTTATCCGGTCGAAGAGCTTAAAGGGTTCGACCAGTCCTACCAGTTCAAAGCTGGTAAAGTCGGTCTGGAAGAAGAGGAAAGCAAACGCTCTGGACTATGTTACAAGGTGTTTTGACTTCAAAGCAAAGAAGTCCAAATATGTGCTGATAAAAAATATGTAATTTTATACCTTTAGGTTTTCTATGTTTTGAAATCTTCATTTTTCTTTTTCCCTTCTTCTTCCCTTGTAGTGCCTCTAGTACTCCGATCAGCCCAGATCCAAGTACTCCTCATGAAGAAACTCCCAAGGAGTGGTCGAGGCAGCCCCTGAGCGGGTAGAGGAACCATCACCTACTGCAACTACTCGGGATTCTTTGATGGCTCTGACCCAATCCAAGGATGTAGAGGTAGAAGAGAAGTCTCGGTAGGATTCAACCACTACCGGGACTCAAATGCTCAAACAGGAGGGAGCAAGTATGCTTCCTCCTTTCTTTGAAGGTCCTAAGGAGGAGAGTTCTTCCTTGGTTAGGAAGTCTTCTCACCCAAAGAACATCCCTGGCTGACTCCTAATCTTTAATAACAAGAGATTCGAGGAGGTCTGGTGGAGGAAAATCTCAGACTGTCAATCAAAGAAAGGTCCTGAGATGCTTTACTCTGCCAATACTGACAAAGTAATCCAGGTAAGTTTTCATGCCTACTTTATGACGTTTTTTTTGGAGTTTTGTGTAAACTTAGAAAAGCTTCATTTTTGTTTTTTGTAGCCTATGGTGGAGGGCATTGCTGTGGTCGAAGAACTGACCAGGCGAGCGTTTTCCTTGGAAAAAGTGAATCTCCAATTGAAAAATAAGTATCCTCTTTAAACATAATCTTTTTCTTAACTCTTTCCTTATTATGGTTGACAGAAGTGCAGAGTTTTGAAAAAGTGCTTAAGGCTAAAGAAGCCATCATATTGTAGCTTAAGGAAATATGCAAGACTCAAGACCGGTCGATCGAAAGTTGGTCGGCCAGGTTCAATGAAAACACCCTCAAGAACAAGGAAGCCATCGAAGTTTATGACATGAAGAATCAAAGTAACTGATCGTTAATCTGACTAATTTATTATATGTTTATTTTATCTAACTTTGAGCTACTCGTGTAGAGCAAGCCCAAAAGTTGAAAAGATTAGAAAAACTCCTGATTTTGAAAAAAGACAAGGAGAAGGAGCTTGGAAGGAGTTTTCAAGAGAAGATTCTTACATTCAACAAAATGCTTGCCAACATAGGAGAAAGCATTTGAGTCCCCTTCAAGGGAGCTGGCCGAGAAGGTAAACTACCTTGGCATACAACTCAAAATCCTTCAAGGCTTGCTTGCTACTTCTCGGAGCAATCATACACAAACAATGAGAGACGCAGTAGATGGAGTTAACTTTGGCTTATCAAAGCTTAAAGCTTCTAACCCATCTCTTATCCTCCAAGTGCTCGAGACAGATTTCAACTGCTCGGAGCAGAATGTAGCTAGGTTCTTCGAAAAGGTGAAGCCCTTAGAAAATAATGTTACTGAGGAGATGAAGGTCGGGTCTCCATCAAACAACAACCAATCTGGTGGTTTTGATGAGTAGATAAATTATTTATGTAATATGAAAAAATTTCATGTAAAAAACTTACCTTTATTATCAGTAAAGTTTATGTCAATTTCTCAATTCGTTGAGTACTCATATATTTCTTATCCCCCGACTACTTGTTTGGTAGAAATACTTACTAAGAAAACAGTGGACCAAGAGTAAAAGAGGAATTTGCTCCGACCAATGGGCTAAGTACATGTTGATTATGTTGTAGAAAAGATCAAGTTGTCACTAGGAAATCACTTTGGTTGGAACTAGTAGATGATTTTGATCAATCTCAGATACCAGTTCATATATTTCTCTGAGCAACCATCTGATCGAGCAATATACAAAGTGTTTATCAGACCAGGGTACTCGGGAAGCAACCTCTGGAGGTTTACGACCATGGGGTCCATGACCACGGGATCACTTAGCTTTAATTTAATATTAAAGTTGTATTTAAGGTTTTATTTAATCATCATCATGTGTGCAATAATCAGCAACAAATGTTGCAATATTGAGATTTTTGGCAACCATGTTGTAGCCCATTTCTTCGTTTGTTGCAGGATCTGTTCCGATTTGTTGTGGATTTATTTCTCGGTTATTATATTTTTTGTTACAATATTTTGATTTCACATATGCAACAATTAGCATAACAACTGCGACATCGCGATTTTTAACCTATAAATATATTGTTTTTTTTGTTGCATTTGTTAGATGCAATGTGTGGTCTCCGAGTTATTTTTGTTGCAAGTGTCATCCCAAATTGTTACATATGTGTTTTCAAGATGTTGCAAAGGTTTGATTAATGTTTTTCAAACTTCCGTGCTAGTTTTTAGGTGTGTATATGTACACAAACGAGATCTATAATTTCTAAGTGAATTTTGACAAGAAACTGAATTACCCCTCCATATTTTTCGAGATCAAAGTACTTATATTGCGTATGTTGAAATTACTTGTTGTATTACTATCAAACTAGTAGTGTGCCCGTGCTAACGCTACGGTAAAATACAAAACAAGATAAAATTTGTAAAAAATAAAATGAACAATCAGATTCATTAAGATTCACGTCTCATATATTGTATAACCAAATATTTTTGTCACATAATGAATGTCACATAACGACTGATCCTTTGAGGAGGCGACAACATCATTGGACTCACCCACCGACGACTTTCTCCATCCCCACATTGTTTAAACTTGAGGCTACAAAGAAAACAAACATTTTTGTCACATAAAGAAATACGAAACACAGTAAGGAAAGTTTCTTTACTTACAGTAATAGGCTAGACAGTGTAGCGCTTCCGGCAATAGGGTGCTCAAATGATTTGCAGTAATCCACATTGCAGTACAGGTCAATGGAAGCACAAACCAAATTTGCAGTACAGTAGGCAATTTATTTGCATGACACTGTGATGAGATTTTTCTTAAGACGGCAAAATAGTATGAACTGAAAAGAGGAGGCGTCCTGCTGCTCATCGTCGGGCAGTATGGTCGACGTACCTGGGTGAAGCAGGCGGAACAGGTTCTGTTGGACGAACTGGTTCCTAATCTAATGATCTCATTAGTCTCCTTAAAACACAAAAATAAATCACTCATAAATAACTAAATAAGAGTATTTAAGTACAAAAGTTTTTTAGAAATAGAAGAAGATTAATCTTAAACCTGGAAGCAAACTATCCGTCGGTCGCTAGCGCCTAGCGGCCAGTTGCCCTTGCCTGCCTTGGCGTGGACGGGCGGACGTAGAGGCGAGAGGAGTCGAGGATCAGACGTCAGAAGTCGAGGCCGGCGTAACCGATCGAGAACTCTACGCGGCCAAAAGATCCTGCCTGAAAAGCCTTTGGAATAGATCTGCATAGTGAAATTAGCATCATGAAAGGACTACCCCACTGACATTAATTTTTAACATAAATGACGTTTGTACCATGAGGAAGAACATTCCATGCAATAGTATCTGTAATAGCAGTGAAAATCCAGTTCAACTCCCCCAGAAGAGTTTTACGGTCATTTTGCCTTCTAGGAATTTTGTCAATGTGAGTGTGGCCCAGAGAACCAAGGAGTAATGATCGCTTACAAAACCTGCATAGTTTATAGATATGTCCACAGGCCAGGACAAATTGTCAGGTTAAATAAAAAAGGAAATATACGAGATCGGTAGCATACAGATACAACAGGAGAAACTCTATAAAAAATCACACCCACAAATACGAGAGAGAGAGAGAGGACCAGTGCAACGCCATTTTGATGGGTGTGGTGAGGCAAGCTGTAAACACATCAGCAGGAAATTCTGCACTCTATGGAAGAGTTTGATGTGCCTCGCAGGCAGCAAGGAGAATGCAATCCTTCAATGAAGATACAGAAGAGCTAGAACTCCAGTCTAGGCGCTAAAGTAACATAGGATTAATAATGAATATTATAACAGTCCAAGAATGGAAACATATAGAAAATGCATAAATTATATTAACCTTCAAGTATCAGACGAACATACAAGAATTAGAAGGAACTGTAGCATACCTCTAGAAAAGCTTTTACAATCATTCCAGCTGTTGAGCAGTCAAAAACATAAATAGAAGGTGTTTTCAGCCATGAGTCGAGATCAGTGATAGGAAGCGGAATATACTGCGTGTAACTCTGCACCAAAATACAAAAAGGCCAGTTCATTAAAAACAAATAGATACATAATGCAACAACCTATGCAGTGACCAAATAACATTCACCTTGTTAAACAGCCAAATCTCTCCATTAGCTGTAGGCTTTGGTACACCGTGACCATTGTAATGAAAAAGGACTCTCTCAGATCTAGCATATTTCCGGCAAGTATCACAAAGCTTCTTAACTTCCTCCACTGTTGGATCCAACTGAAGCTTGTAACGAGCCTGCAAGCATCATTAGGACATGAAGATGCAAGCAACTACCATCACAATACTATCTAAGTTAAACAGGAAAATAAGTGGCTCGCCTTTGGTTGCCATCGCTCATATTGTGAGTGTAATGCTTTTCCAATATTTTCAAGGGCTTTTGGAGGTGCCATAAGAAATGGTTCTGCAAATGAAGCAATGAAAGTGCTATGAGCAGATATCAAGGCTAAGAGTACTAAAGTACTATCCTATCAACAAATATGAATCATCATGCTTCTCTAAATCTGGTACGCTTTCACACTTAACAAACCAACAAATAATTATCACAAATATCAATAAATTAAGTTCATATCCTCCACGACCTAGAAATAAAGAATCTTATAGTGTAGCCTAGGAAACTTTAATTCCTCAACCAAACACCAATTGTTTAACTTTAAACTCGCTGCTCAAATATTTGAGATGCACAGAATCAGCTAAAAATTATAGTGCAAATTTACCTCTCGATTGGGTAAAATGGAATGGAAAGAGAATTCAACGGTAGTTTCTTAAAATAGGTGTCAGACAATTTCTTTGTTGCAATCACACCTGATTAAAAATATACCCGTGTATGGCATTCAGAAATGCAAAAGTAAAAGCAGTTTCATTGAAATGGTGAAAATAGTTAACAAAAAATAATAGTTCAAATGTGTTCTAAGTTCTAACTTGTAAGACATGTACAGAAAGAAAATACAAGTATGGAGCTGCATCCCATAAACACGAAAGAGAATTATCAACTGCAGGCCGTTGTATTGTTTTCTCAAATCTCAACTGCTTAGAAATTTGGATAAGCATATACATTAATACATATGACCGAATGTTTACCTATCCAGCACTCCTTTCTTGCACAAGGGGAAATTTTAATTACATTTGGTGGATCAACACTAACGTTTAAACATAATACAAGTGCAACACATCCAGTCTTCATCTGCAATAAAAAAACCAATATTAGTAAATAGCATATGAAAAAGGTGAACAACTTATAAAAATAATGTCATCCAATGGTTAGACAAAAAAGAATAAAAAAATAGCTAAGACAACCAAAATAAGCAATCAGAAAGGTACGACAGACCAATACTCTGACCGAAGCATATTAGAATAGTAAAGCTATTTATTGATTAGCTACTACCAGTGAAAATAAAGAAACCACAACTGTGGCCCGAGTTATATAATACACAGGTCTCAGTCAGATTATAATAATTAATAACTTAGCATACATCTTTTTCACAAAGCCCATGGAATACACTGAATTACTAAAACATAATGCTCTAGTTAAATAAACATGAGCTGCAAACCTTTTAGTGGCTTAAGTTGTTGAAGGGAAAAGGGATAGCTTATTCTACATGAGTTTCTATTGAAACAAGTGCTTCTACTATTGAACCAAGTGCCTCTAGCCCTCTACAGAGTTCCAAACAAAATCTAGGAAGATGGAACATCTGCATTATACATAAAATGTACTTTCCATTGCCCAAAATCAATCAAACAATCACAACTCCTAAAATTAACCCAGACGAGATTTCAAGGCTCATAATGTTTAATTGTTTTCCAGTCCAAGTACGGCAACCTAATTTTTATCATCAAAACCTCCCCATTCCCATCGATCATGTATCTCCATTGTCATGAATCGAAACACCATACACTTCTTATTTGCTAATTCATGCCACTGCAACACGCACAATGTGACATGCCCCAAACCACTGCATGCTCATATACCAGATTTGTAACAGTGGAGTTTCTTAAGCCTCCAGCGACACCAATACCTTCGGTAGCCAACTTTGCTTACTTTGCCTTGACAACCTACTACCTTGATCCAGGTTTTGTCAATTGCTCCAATCCTCGTTTTACTACATTCCATATGTAGGATTGTAGGTATGTAAAAGCCACCATAATCATAACAATAACGATAGGCCTTGTTAGGAAAGGCCAGAGTATACTGTTTTCTCGCTTATTTCAATTTTTATCTAAAAAATACTGATAGACAAGTTGGTGATTACCATGGCGCATTTAATTAACCAACAATATAACGAAAAAGTGCAATAACATAGCAACACCATTGACAATACTATTTCCCTTTTGTATTAATTAATTAATAAAGCAATGAGCAGCATGATGTGGTATATTGGCAATTTATTCGAGCCCTGCTCATCAACAAATTCATAAATTTAAGCCAAAAGACATAACCTCTAGCCCAAAAGAACCCACCTATGCATATGTCAAAATGGCAATCGAATATTTCATCAACATATTCCTAATATATAGATTAGATTTCCTAAATATTGCTGTCAGGAGAAAGGCAGTCAATATAATGCAGTGAAAGATAATACTGCCAGTCTGACTAAAAATTACAAACCCCATGAGGCAGCGCTACAATAGTACAGGACTAATAAAACCAATATATGCTAACCAAATTAACATAGTGTTTTCTGTGCATGTATGCATATTAACCTTTTAACTGAGAAATATCAAATCTTATTGTCGTTTATTTATTTATTTTAAGTATCAAAATGGCATATGCCCTATAACGTGCAGTGCTGTTAGAATCAAGATACACATGTAACAGATGAAGTTATTTATCCACACATCACCTGCTTGCATAGGTCTTCCAAAAACTCTGAATAAGCAACTGGCTTTATCTCATTAAGAATGCTTAATAGCATCAATAAGTACTTCGCACATAAATACCAAGGAGGCATTCTGCAGTGAGAAAAATAATAATGTGATATTGCTTCTGAAAATAATAAGACTGACTAAGAGAAGAAAGATCAAGAAATAAATGTTGAACTTACAACAAGAAAACTATCAAACCATGGTCCCTCTGCTTCCAAGATAGTTTGAGCAAGTACAAACAGTAGAAAGGTTGTGATGTGAAATCTCTCAATGATATCTGCAAATTTTAATACTAAAACAATTGAGCAGCGGTTTCATATCAACAATTATCAAGAATTAAGCATTGTAAAAAGAGTAACTGGGGCATGTTAGATGTACTGTGCAATGCTAATTGAACACTACAACATAAATACAGAGTAGTTATTTTGCCATCAATGAATTACTTGGAACCAATCAACCAAGGCTCATAGTTTCTTGCCAGAACAACATGAATGGGTCATTGAACCTTTCACTTCTAAAATGGCCCACAAGTTGTTTCTAGAATACGAATAAATATCCAACATGTCCGCAGGGTGCCGAGCTCCTGGTGCCGGGTCGTGAACACGGCGGCGGAGGCTGGCGGCGAGGAGGTAGGGTTGGAGGCATCGGAGGTGGTAGGATTGGGCCCGTCGGAGGAGGTGACGAGGGAGCGGTCGAGGTGGGCGAACACGAAGCGGCGGGAGGGGCGGGGGTAGGGCAGGATGACCTTGCAGATGCCGTAGGCCGCCGCCTCCCGCTCCACGCGGGAGAGGAACGCGATGGGGTCGGCGAACTCCGACTCCGTGGGGCGGTACTCCGGGGCGCGCGGGAGGCCGCGGAGCCACGCCGGCACGGGGGGATCCGGCGTACTGGCCACCGGCGGCTGCGGCTGCGGAGGCGACATTTGGGGCGGCAAGGCGAGGGGCTAGAGATGGGTAGCGGAGGGGAGAATTTGCGGGGTTTGAGGCGGAGGGGAATGGTGGGGGTGGGGGTGGAGCTTGCGGAGACGGTGTGTGGGGGAGGCGGTGGCGGCGTAGATCTAGCGGCTAAAGGGAGGCAGTGGGGGCAAGTGAGGAGGAGTAGGCGGCGGCGCGAGGTGGGGAGGAGGAGGCGGTGTGGATCTAGCAGCTAAAGGTGGGAGGGAGGGGAGGAGGCGGCGGCGCGGGGTGGGAAGGAGGAGGTGGCGGCGGCGGCGCGGGGTGGAGGGAGGAGGAGGCTGCGATGGAGCGGAGGAGGAGGCGGCGGCGCAGGGTGGGGAGGGCGCGGGGTGGGAAGGAGGAGGTGGCGGCGGCGGTGCGGGGTGGGGGGAGGAGGAGGCGGCGATGGAGCGGAGGAGGAGGAGGCGGCGCGGGGTGGGAGGGAGGGGAGGAGGCGACGGCGGCGCGGGGTGGGGAGGAGGGGAAGAGGCGGCGGCGCGGGGTGGGGAGGAGGCGGCGGGGCGAGGTGGGAGCGGGGGAGGACGCGGTGGCGCGGGGTGGGAGGGAGGCGTCGGCGGAAGATTCGGGGGGGTGGAGGCAGAGACGCACGCGTTTAGGGAGGAGGGTGGGGGCGTCGGGGGCGTGTGCATGGGTGCGGGGTGGGTTCTGGGTTCAATGATGTGCATGATCCGGATGATTTTGGCCTTAGGATCTTCAATGAGTAAGAGAAGAAGACTTGAAGAGAGATCCAGGCCATTCATTTGTATGAAGTTGGATTACTTTGGTACACAAATCTAGTGGACTTAGATTAGACATGACTGTGGGGGTGGTTGAGGGGGGTGAATTTAGTAAAGAAAATTTTGGTGTATTATAGAGGGGTAGAGAAGACATGTTACACCGACGTGTACAATGAGAAAGCTTTCCATCGTACTTCCGGGTGCTAGTAGACCACTTTAACTTTTGACTTTTGGCTTCTTCAAAAGTCAAAATAAATGAGATGATTTTTTAAGCCAATTTTTCAAATGGTTTTCTAAATCTAAAACCATATATGTTCTCTACGTTAACATCTTCACCTATCACATAAAACACAAATAAAACTATCAACTATAACTAAAAGTCGTTAGCGATCGCTTAAAAGAACAAGGTATCAAGACAGTAGTATGTATATCGGGGATATTATCGCGGCCATATGTGCCAGCGATGCCGGGCAGCGCCCAGAGCGAGCGCGACGTGCCGGATGCAACAACACACCCAATCGGTTGTTGCCATTACTCACCCTCGCCTAGCTAGCTTGCCCCGCGCGCGCGCAGGCGAGAGGCACGGACAGGGGCGCGCGCACGGCCGCCGACGTGGCCGGGGCATGCCGCGCCATCGTTGATGTGAGCGCGCCCGCGCCGTGGTCCTCGCGACGCTGACCGCGCGCGGCTCCATCGGGGGATCGACGACGGGCCGGGAGACGTACGACGTCCACCGTTCGCCCAATTAATGGAGCATGGACTCCACCACTGTTGATACCCTCTGGAGTCCATCTCTCCACAGCCCGTGCCTTGGCAGCTTCTATCTCCCTGTGCCCAGACGTTAATGGCTTATGGCGAAGTTTGATTGGGAAAATATCTGTTGATAAGATAATCAAACCACTAGGCCACTACAAAATTGTGCGATGGCTTGGGAAATGAACTTCTGGGCAGGTCAGATTCGTTAGTTAAGAATGTTTGCCACGATATCGTGACAGGCAGCATTCCAAGATGGAAAGCCAAAATGGTCGGTTGTACATGACCATATTGAAAGAAAGCCGAAAACGTCAACTAAACCCAAGAGGCGCAGGCTCATCCACGGCGCGCCCACTCCACTTGCCTTTGCCTCTTCCGGGCAACATATCTGTTGAGGAACCGACGCTGGAGACCAGTCCGAGCGATTCCTCTGCTTAGAACAAGAACGAATCAATCACAGAATCACAGAATAATAGATTGAACACAGAGAGGTAGAGAGAACTCTTGGTCTTTCTTTATTGCTTTAGATTGCATCAGGGTACATAATGAGGGGGGTCTAGGTCCCTATTTATAGTCTACGGTGGGGATGCCCAATTAGATAAGGACTCCAGATAGAGTCCTGGTTTCCTAACACTCCCCCTTGGACACTCACCCAACATGCTCATGCCTCGTCAAAACTCCATAAAAACCCAGTGGGAAAAATTTGGAGAAAGAGTACATGATACATGTGATGCTGCGATGCACGAATTGCCTCGTTAAAAACCTTGGTCGAGAAACTTCATGGAAAACTCGTCAAGGGAAAAAGAGTACAATTCACCCAAATTCATTTAGTCTGCAAGACTTTATTTTTGGGTACTTAATCTTCATGATCAAGATTTATTAGCGGGCTTGTGAGAATTCTCCCCCTGAATTCTGCACTTCTCTAAGTCTCATCATTCCAATTCCACGCACGCACCTTTCAAAGCTAGATGCGGGGAGTGACTTAGTGAATAAATCTGCGAGATTTTCACATGACTTAGTATGCAGTACTTTAATTTCGTCCATCGTTTGCAATTCATGTGCATAGAAGAACTTGGAGTTGATATGCTTTGTGAGATGACTCTTCACATAGCCCGTTTGCACTTGTGCAACGCAAGCGGCATTATCTTCATAGATAATTGTGGGGGTTTGCACAATGTTCATCCCACATGACTGCTGGATATGGTGAACCATTCGGCGGAGCCAATCGCACTCTCGTGCGGCTTCATACAGTGCTATAATTTCTGAGTGGTTCGTCGAAGTAGCTATCAGGCTTTGCTTAGACGATTTCCATGAAATTGCAGTTCCACCACACAGGAATACATAGCCTGTTTGTGACTTAGCGGTATGCGGGTCTGACAGATACCCAGCATCTGCATAGCCAATCAAGTTCAGATCTTGATTCTTTCTGTAAAACAATCCGAGGTCTTTGCTACCTTGGAGGTATCGGAAAATGTCCTTTATGCCCTGCCAATGCCTTTTGGTGAGCTCTGCACTATACCTTGCTAAGAGGTTCACGGCAAATGCAATGTCCGGTCTAGTGCAGTTTGCTAAATACATGAGTGCTCCCACTGCACTCAAGTATGGGAATTCCGATCCCAGGACTTCCTCCCCCTCTTCCCTTGGTCGGAAAGGATCTTTTTCTTGCTGTAAAGACCTACCGATCATCGGTACTTTCGAGGGAAATGCCTTCTCAAAGCCAAACCTTTCAAGCACCTTCTGGGTGTAGGTCGACTGATGTACCAAGACTCCTTCAGGGACATGCTCAAGCTGCAGGCCTAAGCAAAACTTGGTCTTGCCCAAATCTTTCATTTCAAATTCTGACTCCAAGTAGGAGCTTGCTTCTTTTATGTCTTCGGCTGTCCCGATGATATTCAGATCATCTACATACACAGAGATTATACAGAATCCATTCTGGGATCGCCGTATAAATACACAAGGACAGTCTTCATTGTTCGTGTAGCCTTTCTTGCTGAGAAAGTCGCTCAAGCGATTATACCACATTCTTCCAGATTGTTTCAGTCCATACAGTGACTTTCTGAGTTTCACACTGTACAGATTTCTATTTGCTCTGTCTTGGTTCGGGAGAGATATTCCTTCAGGGACTTTCATATAAATCTCCGAATCTAAGTTACCGTAGAGGTATGCAATTACAACATCCATCAATTTCATTTCTAAGTTCAAGTTCACTGCCATTGAGATCAAGTATCTAAAGGTAATTCCACTCATGACTGGGGAGTAGCTTTCTTCATAATCAACTCCAGGACGTTGAGTGAAACCTTGGGCTACCAGCCTTGCTTTGTATCTCACTACTTCATTTCTTTCATTTCTCTTTCGAACAAATACCCACTTGTGCCCAACGGGGTGTATGTGGGGAGGTGTGCGGCATACGGGCCCAAACACCTCTCTTTTATTCAGAGATAGCAATTCAGTTGCTATTGCCTTCTTCCAATCTTCCCAATCTGATCTTTTCTTACATTCAGCAAGCGATGCAGGCTCGAGATCAAGATCGATGATGGTGACAATTTTCTTTGCGAAGTAGATATCGATATTAGTTGTTGTCCTATTCAGGGACTCTCCCGTGTGCACATAATTTATAGCTATTTCTTCATGAGTTGCTCCTTCTGGAGCGATTGTTTCTGCTAGAGCTTTACCTTGCACATCAGTTCTTTCAATTGCGGTGGCAAGTCCCTTTAGTTTTTCGGCTCCGATGTGTGCGCACACATCCATGCCGATGAGGATATTCAGATCCGGTATGCCCTTTTCTGAAGGTGTCATACTTGTGCCAGGTCTCAACTGGCTCCCCTTCTCATTCTGGGGGACTTCAATGATCGGCTGTGATAAATCCCTCTTATCCTTTTTCACCAGGCGTCCCCGGTTACTAAGGATTTGAGGAACCGGAGTTCTCGTCCTCTTTTTTTTATTTTTCTGAGGCCTCTGGACGAGATTAGGGATACCTTCTGCTTTCTTTGGTATTTCAACCCTCTCCGGTGCAGTGTGTGCAGGCACATGCGACTTAGTCACGCTCTTCAAATCACTAAAGTGATCAGGCAGTTGATTTGCTAATGCTTGCAAATCTATTGTCTTCTAGACTTCTCTTGTCTTCTGGACTTCTCTATTCGCTTCACTAGTGCGCGGGTCATCTGCATGGGTTACCGTGGCTTGCCACGTAATTTCCCGACATTCTTCACCAAAGGGTTGATTTCCTCCCCCTAATGTTGGGAAATTTTCGGTGCTGACCCTTGCGCTAGTTGCATAGGTGAATGGATGTTGTAGGCCGAAGGTCTAAGGTTGATGAGATTCGCTGCATGAAGGACTGCGTGTCCCCAACATGTAGCTGGCAAATTACTTTTATGCAAGAGGGGTTGGGCAATAAATTTAATTCTTTTGATTAAAGCCTCTGCCAAACCGTTCTGGGTATGGACATGCGGTACCAAATGCTCAACTGCAATTCCCATCGCCATGCATTAATCATCAAATGCCTTTGAAGTAAATTCTCCGGCGTTTGTCCATTCGGATGGACTTGATATGATGATCTGGAAACACATTTCTGATGCGAATGATCTGCGAGATCAATTTTTCAAAGGCGAGGTTCCTTGTGGACAACAAAACCCACATATGACAACTTCGAGGAAGCGTCAATGAGCACCATGAAATTCTTAAATAACCCTAAGATGGGCTGAATGAGACCGCAAATGTCTCCCTGGATACGTTCCAGGAATGCAGGGACTTCATCCTTCACTTACAGAGTGGAGGGTCTAGTAATTAGTTTCCCGGTGGCACATGCAGGGCACACAAAAACTTCATGATTCGGGAAATTCTTCACATTAATATTATGCCCATGCGAGTTATTATGTTTCTCATCATCCTAAGACTTGGGTGGCCTAATTTGGCATGCCAGAGACAGAAGAGTTAAGAGCTTCTAAACACTGTTTTCAGAACAGTGTACGCTGCAGGCGCTTTAATGTTGATATAATATAGCCTAGTGAAGGAAGTTTTTTTCTAATATTCTTTTGCCATTCTCTTCGCGCTTCATAATGAGCAGGTATTTCTTACCGTACTCTTCTTCAGTCTCAACGTGGAAACCATTTGCGCGGATATTCTTAAAACGTAGGAGAGTTCTAGTCGATTCTGGGTACAATAAGGCTTCTTCAATAACCAAAGTTGTGCCCATTATGGCTCTTCCTGAACCAATTATACATCCATCGCTTCTGGCGATTGTCGTAAGGCTGCCAGTGCTCTTACAAATCGACTGAAAATACATAATCTCTCTTAAGATGGTATGTGTTGTGCCGCTGCTAGCTAAGCACATTTCCTTCATAGGGTGCTACACGTGTTCTAATATAGGGTATTTTATTAATATGCATGAGAAGACAATCAACACATAAATAAGATACACCAATACCAGAACTTATCATGCCATCATAAACTGAATAAATGAATGAATTCATCAAATATCATCCAACCATCACGAGAAAATAACAATTCTTAAGTACCATCCATGCAAATTCTAACATATTCTTCCACACAAAATAAATGACAATTAAAGTCAAAATGCATTCAGTGCACTAGACTTCTTCTGCTATTTTCTCAGGGGTGACATTCTCTTCAAGTGAAATCATGGCGTTGGCTGCTGCTAGGTCGAGAGGGATTACTGCTGTCGTGATGGTTTCAACTTCCATCGGTGCAGGCAGCTACTCAGAATTCTCCCCCTCAGCCGATGCAGAGTGGGCTTCATACTGCCCTTGACCATCCCGCTTTGGCTTGCTGGCCTTATTCTCTCGTGGAGCATCTGATTCGCCTTTCTGGGCTGCGGCCTTACCCTTCCTTCCCCTTCTCTCGTTAAGAGCTTTTCGCACCTTGTAGCTCCCGGCGTTGGCTTCACGACCAGCGGAGCTCCCAGGTGGCTGAGTGACGTAGTTCTTACGGAGAACTTTGTCCTGAGCCTCCGCAACTTGCATCATATCCGTCAATTCGGCGTATTCCTCATAGCCATCTTGACGATAGTTGCGTGCGGATTGTGCTATATTGGGGTGGAGGGTTTTTCTCAATTTTCTGTATTGGGGTACAAATCCTGTGCAAGGCAGAATTGTATTCCCTGACCGTCTTAAAGTCGGCAAAACCTCAGTCTGATCCACTCTCGCTATGCTTGAGGAAGAATGGTGTACTTTAGCCTCTCAAACCGCTTCTGGAGTGCGGTCCAGAGTGCCAGCGCGCTCTTCTCCGTCATATACTCATTCTTGAGAGTGAGGCAGAGGTGGTGCCTGAGAAAATGAAGTGCCTGATCATTCTCCTCAGGTTTGGGTTGAGCGTTATTCAGTCCGCCAATCCCAATAGCAGCGCGGAGCTTCCTGGCTCCAAGCACAATCTCGACATCGGATGCCTACGTCAGATAGTTTTGGCCATGCTGGGCCAGCTCCTCGAACTTCCAGTTCGTTATGCTAGTCATCTAAATGTGTATAAGTCTACTGCTGGTAGACATGCACGGAATAATTCACTACAGGTAAATAAATGGTACAATAGATTCTCGTAATGTTTCATAATTTCCTGTGCATTTTCTATAATTTTACTGCTAATTTCGGTGATTAAAAGCAATTTAAACAATTACAATTAACCAAAACAGTAAATAAATACAGAAAATACAGGGAATAATAATGGCATAAATAAATAAGCTTCAAATGCTAAAAATAATGCAAAATTCAGATTCCCGAGGCCCTTTTATGCAAGAATATGAAATTTCAGCAAATTCTGCAATTCCCGAGGGTTTTTACGCAAAAATTTCAGTTCAGAGAAAAATTCGCGTAATTTTCTGATTTACAGAGGGGTTTTCTGCAAAATTCTGGACCCACTCGTAAATTTAAGGGCTTATTCGTAATTTTCGGAATTACAATGTCTTATTTGTAAAGTTCTGGACTTATATTAAAGTTTCAAGGGCCAATCGGTAATATATAAGACACCGTAGGCTTTTTCGCAATTTTCCATGATCCCCACCGGCTGGGCCCTCTTTCTCCCATCTTATTTCATCTGGCCCATTGGCCTTGCTCCCCCCGGGCCCATAAGGCCCGATCGGCCCATTAGGCCTGCCGGCCGACGCAAAAGAGAGAGGGAGGGGGTATAGGGTTTCCCCTCCTCCTTACTTCACAGAGGCGGCGGCGGGTGTTCACACCGGGCGGCGGGAGGCGCGGGGCGGCCGGTCAGACCAGGCGGCGTTCGGTGGCGCCGTTCGGGGCGCGCCGAAGGGGGCCGGGAAGCCACGCAGCGGCAGGGCCGGGGGCCGATGCGGGCAGCCGGAGGCAGCGCGCGGAGCCGCGCCCGCTGGGCACGCATTCGGGCGACGACCGGGCGGCGTGGCCGGCGCGAGGCAGCGGGCCCGGGGCTATCGGTGGCGAGGGGCGGCGGCAGGCCTTGCGGGGCTGCCGGCGAGGCTGACGCGAGCGGGCGGCGACGCGGGAAAGCCGAGGCGTCAGCGGGGCCGGCGCGCGTGCGGTCGCGGTGGGGAAACCGAGACGGCGGGGTCGGCGCGCCCTGCGGGGCGGCGGGGAAGCCGAGGCGGCGGCGACCGGTGCACGTTCGGGCGCGGGGAAGCCGAGGTGGGGCTGGTGCGCGTGCTGGCGCGCTGTAGGGCCGGCGGTGCGGGCGTGTGCTGGCTGTAGGCGGCTTCGGGCCAAGGGACGTCGCCGTGCGGGGCGATGGCGGCCGAAGCCAGGCGGGGACTCGGGTGGCGCGGGCAGTGGTTCCGAGGCCGGCAAGACCGGCTGCTGGCCGGCAGTGCCCCCTGCTTTTTTATTCTATGCAATGTATAGCTAGTGCATCAACCGAATCAAGGAAGACATGCCAAAATTTTCAATCTACAAAGTTGTTGATGCCGCACAGAGAAAAGCGAAAAGGAAGATGCAAAATAAAACCTTTTCTAATCTGCAATGCTGTGCAGAATCATGAAATCAATGCATATACTTCGGGTGTTTGTGATCTTGCTGGATCAGACAACACCATGCAAAAATTTCTAATCTACGATGCAATCAACATCTACCCCGTTTTCGCAATCTACCGATCGACATTGTGCCAGCGACTTCAAGTCTGCTCGCGGTAGATTTAGGGTGGATTTGCATCGTTCTACAGCGCAATCAACATCTACCCCGTTTCACAATCTACCGATCGGCATTGTGCCGGCGACTTCAAGTCTGCTCGCGGTAGATTGGGGCGGATTTGCACCGTAGAATTTCAATCTAGAACGCGAAAAGAAAATACAGATTCAAAAGCGATCTAGAAAATCAATCTGTGCTTCGATGATTACCTCGTTCACCGGAGCGAAGTCGTGCTGATAACGTGTTGAGGAACCGACGCTGGAGACCAGTCCGAGCGATTCCTCTGCTTAGAACAAGAACGAATCAATCACAGAATCACAGAATAATAGATTGAACACAGAGAGGTAGAGAGAACTCCTGGTCTTTCTTTATTGCTTTAGATTGCATCAGGGTACATAATGAGAGGGGTCTAGGTCCCTATTTATAGTCTACGGTGGAGATGCCCAATTAGATAAGGACTCCAGATAGAGTCCTGGTTTCCTAACAATATCAAACCCAATAGCCGAAAAATCTCAAGGCCTTATGCCCTTAATCCTCATCCTCCAAATTCTCTAATAGGCTCGTACCATTAGTCCTGTTCGGCTTTTGATTTTTGCTATAGTATCTAACTTTCAAACAGAGTATTTTCTCAAGATGGAGTCTACAAGTTAAACGATCTACACGTTAAAAAACCCAACATCTGTACCAGCCAAAATCAGAAGTGAGTATCTGTCTCTCCGTAATTTGTACCGTAAATAGCCAAAATTCAAAAATTTCAGCTAAAAAACACGAACCACAGCAAAAAAAAAAAAAACAGACCCTTAATCTGTGTCGAACCAATGTCACTAATCAAAAGATCAGTAAACAAATTTGGAAGTGAGGACACGCGATACTGTCGCTGAGCAACATGATCTGAGCACGTAAATATCTACAGCATCGTTGCATGCATGAGGTTTCTACATATGCGACTACATTTACACTGTACGGCTATTTACACGTATAGCCGTACAGCGAAGGAGCAGTGTGGGAACGAGGGCATTTTAGTCAATCTGTCGGGGCCAAGGGCAGTTTTGTAACTTCAGCCAGGAAGGATGACAAGCCGATATTTACCTGCTATCCTTGTGCGATGCAGAGGCGAAGCTGAGAGGGTGGAGCTCTTGCCGCTCCCAGCTCGTCGTCAAGCACACCCACCGAAACCAGATGAACGGTCACGTAGAACCATTCTTCTAGAACGTTCTAGACACCACACAAGCCCTGAAGCCCTTGTGCCTCGCCTCATGCAGGACTTCCAGGCCATCCCGGCCCTCGCCGGGCGGCTGTTCGGCGGCGCGGCGGCGGCTGACCTCCGGCGCGCGCAGGCGCAGCAGGGCCCGGCTGCGCGGTGCGGCGGGCTTTCGCCTGCGGCGCCGGCGCCGGAGGCGGTGAAGTGCCCGCGGTGCGAGTCGACCAACACCAAGTTCTGCTACTACAACAACTACAACCTCTCGCAGCCGCGCCACTTCTGCAAGAACTGCCGCCGGTACTGGACCAAGGGCGGCGTTCTCCGCAACGTCCCCGTCGGCGGCGGCTGCCGCAAGGCCAAGCGCAGCTCGTCTTCGTCTGCCTACTCGGCGCCCTCCACCCCCACGGCAACCGACGCCAAAAACCCGCGGCGCTCCTCGGCGTCGTCCTCCCGCTCCAACAGCGGCAGCACGAGCCCCACGGCCGCCGCGGCGACCACACCTACCGCTCCGGCCACGCCTTCGTCCAACACCATCACCATCACAAGCCCCTTCACGGCAGACGTGCCACAACCGGCGCCGATATTCGCCGACCAGGCAGCTGCGCTTGCATCCCTATTCGCGCCTACTCCGCCGCCGCCTCTCCCGGTGTTCAGCTTCTCGGCGCAGCCGAAGACGGAGGGGATCGCCTCAGTGCTACTAGCAGGACAGGCGGCCCCGCCTGATGCGCCCAACTGCACCGCCACCGCCGCCGACATGACGGTGTTCACGTCTCTGGACACGGGGATCTTCGAGCTCGGCGACACGTCGCCGGCCGCGTACTGGAACGCCGGGAGCTGCTGGACGGACGTCCCGGACCCCTCCGTCTACCTACCCTAGTTTGTTTAGTTACTTATCACGATCACTTTGATTAAGCTGTGGTTAAATGCTTCTTAACGACGACCACTAGCTAGTAAGTATATCTACTATACCTAGTATGTACTGCCTGCCTCTATTTTTTTTTCTTGTCTTGCTGGCTGCACAGGTCTGTAAGAAAGCTAACCTTTGTGTGTGTACGAGTGGATCGGTCACTGTGGTGGAGAATTTGGCCAGACAATCGCTGATCGACAACTTTGAACTTTTAAGATTACATATAGTTATTTTGACAATGTGACACGGATACGTCTTTTTCGTCTTTTTTTATAGAGAAACAACGTATCTTTTTTTTTATAGAGAAACAACGTACAACTTCGTAACTAACGCGGTATCTCATGTTGAGTCTTCCACACATATCCTGACTTTACTATACAATCGCTCTGAATTCTTAAACACCCTGAATTATGAACTTTTACGACACGACTGTTATAGAATTTTTACTACTGTAGCGATTGTACAGACTGCCGTGGTCGTAGAACTAGTCACTGATTCAACCAGATTTAAAGACAACTTGATTAACTCTGTCAATCTTCTCCTTAAGCTTTTGTCTTATCAATTTTCTCCTTAAGCTTGTTGTCTTGCATAGATGTTCCACATACCGATTTTCTTCTTTATCTTCATGAACTTCAATTTTTCAAGTGTCAGGATATCAGTGAGCTGGTCTTTTGTGCAAACGTCTTTTGTGCAAATATGTTGCACCTCTATCTTACCAGATTCTACACATTCTTTAATGTAATAGAAATGGGGATCAATGTGTTTGTTTCTCTTATGGTAGATTGGGTTCTTGCACAACGCAATTGTAGATTGATTATCGATCTTCAGAGTTAGTTCTCAACCTTTGTCTCTAGCATATCAGCTAACAATCGCCCTAGCCATACCCCTTGACATGCTGCCGTATAAGATACAATGTATTCCGCTTCACATGAGGATAAAGCGACTATCTTCTGTTTCTATGAATACCAATTGACTGGGTTCGATACAAGGAAAAACGTCATACCTGAAGTGGTCTTCCGGTTATCAGTATCACCGGCTAAGCCACTGTCAGTGTAACCGAGTAGCCCCAAACCTTCTTGCTTCTTCTCATAGATACTCTCGTAACTCAACGTTCCTTTTACATACCTCAGTATGTGCTTTACATCATCCATTGCTCGGTAGTCGGCTTCTCCATGTACCTGCTCATCATGCCAACTGAGAACGCCAAGTTCGGGCATATGTGTATCAAGTATCTCAAACTTCTGACTATGCTTCGATACAGAGTCTTGTCTACAGAAGGGTTTGTGTTGTCCTTACTCAACTTCAGGCGGGGTTCCTTCGGAATTTATGTTGGATTGCAATCCTTCATGCCGCATTTGTCCAACACCTTTGTTGCATATGCAGACTGGCTAAGAGTAATCTTTCCGAAGCTTTAGCGTACTTCAATACTCAAGTAGTAGCTGAGTAACCCAAGGTCTCTCATGCCAAGCAATTTCTTCATCTAGCTTTTGAAGCTATTGTCTCCTCGATACTCCCTCCAATGATGATCGAATTATCTACATAAATTTCAACCAACAAACTCTTTTTTTCTTGGCTTTGTTTATACACTGCATGCTCTAGCGGACATCTTTTAAAGTGGAGTGCCATCAAAGACTTATCGAGCTTCGAATTCAGACCACAAAGAGCTTTGTGCAATCTTAACACAAGGTGTTCTTCTCCTTTCTTTTTTTTTGCAATCTTAACACCAGTTGTTCTCCTTTCTTCTCAAATCCTAGAGGTTACACAACATAGACTTCTTCTAGGTTGCCATTGAGGAAGGCTAATTTCGTATCCATATGATGAGCTCTCCATCCTTCATGTGCAATGGTAGCAATAAACAGGCGCACCATCTCTAGCCTCGTAACAGGGACAAAGACTTCATTGAAATCAACGCCATGTCGCTGAACGTACCTCTTTGCAACTAGCCTTGTCTTGTGCTTTATGATCATGCTTTGAATGTCCTTCTTTAACCTATAGACAACATTAATCTGATCCGTCTATGGCTATCTAGCTCTGGAACAAGTTGTCATGTCTCATTTTCTTGGATAAAAGACATCTCCTCCTCTATAGCTCTTCTCCACTTTGGTTTCATCTTGGCTTCTTCAAAGTTCGTAGTCATCTCCGACTAAGCAGATGAGACCAGCGCTCCTAGCATTGTTGTAGAAGTGTGTGGTATAGATGAGCTGGTCATGGTTATGCTTGGTGTTGCTGCTCCATAGTTGTGTCCTCCGACTACGTCCTCTATGGTCATAGTGTCAGAAGCCACCACATGGTTGTCAGGATCTACAAACGTGTTGTGGTTGGATACTTCGACTACACCCTTCGTGGTCAGCATGTCGGTTGTCTTCACGTAATCGTCAGGTCCTGCATTAGTGTTAGAAGAATAATGTACTATGAAGATGTCTTCAATCCGTCATACCTCCGTCGAGGAATCTTTGCTCCACTCCCACTTCATCTCCTCAAACACTGTGCCATGAGTCACTACAACTCGTCGTGTCGCTGGATCAAACATCCAATAACCTTTTATCCTCGGATCATACCCAATGAGCACCATTGGATCTTCGATCTGCTAGCTTGGAGAGGTGTGGCGTGGTCATCTTTAGATGTGCAACACACTCGAAAGTGCGGAGGTGACCAACACTTGGCTTGCGGTCGTAGTAGGCTTCGTGAGGGGTTTTGCCAATGACACTTTTAGTTGATGCCCAATTTAGGTGATAAACGATAGTCGATATCGCTTCTCCCCAAAATTTGGGACCCCATGCTCTTCAACAGACTCCTCGCCATTCCGACCATGGTCAGGTTCCTACTTTCGACCACACCATTCCTTTGGAGAGAATGAGGCGTTGTTAGATAACGCATAATTCCGAATAGCTCATAGTAGTCCATGAACTCGTTCAAGGTAAACTCGCCACCACGGTCGATGCGCAGAGCTTTCAACCTTAGATATTTCTCCATCTTAGCTACAACCTTGATTCTCTTGAACACCTTGAATGCTTTATCTTTGCTTTGGAGTAACGCTAGCCACATAAACCTTATGCTGTCATCTACCAACAGCAGGAAGTATTGATTTCCTCCATGCGTGGTCGAAGTGATTGACCCACACAAGTTACCGTGCCACGGCTCGAGGGGAAGGACTGCTTGATATAGAGACATGATCAAAATTGGGTTCTGATGTTGCTTCCTGATTAGACAACCATCACAGATGCAGTCCACATGCTCGATCATGGGCATCCCTTGCACCATCTTCTTGTGAACCAGATCCTTTAGGGTATGAAAGTTCATATGCCTGTACCTGGCATGCCATCACCATGCTTCTTCAGTGCTTCTTTCCAGAAGACATTCCAGGAGAGCCGGATTGATGTGTAACACATACATTCGGTTTCTTAATCTGCTTATTTTGGCCAACAACCTGTGAGTTCTGTCTAAGATCAACATCACTTCTCCTTCGACCACAATCTTTCAGCAGTTCTTGTCCAGCTGACCGATGCTGATTATATTACTTCTCAGCTTCGGGATGTAGTAAACATTCGTGAGGATACGATGTTCACCCATAGAACACTCCAATAGCGCCAAGCCCATTCCATGTATCTCCACAGCCGAGCCATCTTCAAATTTGACTGAGCCTTTTACCATCGCGTCAATCTCAGCAAATTTCTCCTTGCAATCGGTCATATGGTTACTTGCATTGGTATCAAGATACCAAGCCTTGTTTTGAGTGCCGCTAAGCTTCGGCATCACCTTATCTTCGTGCAGGAATATCTCCTCTTCAGGCATTGAGACTATATGGATGAGTTCACATGCTTTGGCCATCAGTAGTTGAGGATCTTCGTCGTTCTATTTTAGCACGAGACTAACCCTTTCTCTTCGATTTGGTTTTAGACTCTCTTTCGCAAAGTGCCCATACTCGTTGCAATTAAAGCACTTGACTTTGGTGTTATCGTTGTTTGGCGGTATTCGATGATCGTTGTTTGTTCGACGATGCGCGACTGCAACTGCGTCCTCGACCTCTTCCGTTACGATGTCCTCTTTTGGCACTAGAAGCGCCCTCGTGCTTCTTTGTCTTTGAGCTTCTCTTTTTCCACTTGTTCTGGGTAAAGAGAAGTTTGTCACTCCCGTTCTTCGAGTGCCATTGACTCTTGAGTCCTTTCTCGTAGGTTCTGAGGTGATCGATCACCTCCAAGAGTGACATTGTTGCGACATCGCCAAACTATTCAATCGTTCTGATAATCTGGAGGTAGCGATTTGGAATCGAACTGAACAGTTTTTCGACGTTGCTCTCTTGTAGCTTTATGCCGAGTGAACGGATCTCATTCACTAGCGTGGTGAGTTTCATGGAGTACTCGATGATCGTCTCCGAATCCCCCACCTGCAACTTGCTCAGTTGTCGTTTTAGCACTTAAGTGCGTGCCTTCTTGACGCAATCTTTGCCTATTTGCATCTCCCTGAGTGCGTTCCAGACTTCTTTCGTCGTCTCCTCCGCGATCGACATCATCACATCATCTGGCACCGCTTGGGAGATGGCCACCATCGCGCCTTGATCCTTGTCGCCATCATCGCTTAGCGAATGCAAGATTAACTTCATCTTGATGGCTCATATGCCGTAATTCATTTCGCTTAACATCAGGTATTGGATCGAGATCGAGGCACTTCTAGTCGTCGGCTTGACGAACACGCCTGACTTTGATGGATTGAGCTTGTTGCCCATGGTCTTGACAAGCGCTCCCGACTTCAATGTATCACCAATATTGCTGGCCATCGCTTCGTCCGCTTAGGCTCTGATACCAATTGTTGGAGAATTTTCTCAAGGTCTAGACGAGGGATAAACTTGAACTTTGGGATCATGCACACGAACATGAGTAAACACAGATAGTTCTTTTGGCAACGCGATACGCCTGCGTTCTTTTCGCCTTTTTTATATAGAGAAGCAACATACAAAACTTCGTAACCAATGCGGCATCCCACGTCGAGAGTCCTACACAGACACACCTTGACTGCCCTTTACAATTGCTCTGAATCCTAAATGGACTCTGAATCCTGACATTTTACTACTACGACTGCTATAATACTTACGACTACTATAGTGCTTTTATGACTACGACTGCTATAGTATACACACTGGTCATAAACTACAATAGTCATATAGATTGCCGTGGTCGTAGGATTGATCGCGAATTCAATCGGACTTGAAGACAACTAGATTAACTCTATCACATTGTTGCTACAAACGAATTGCAATACTTCTTTCTTTTTTTTGTTTTTTTACTCTAGATCGTCAATCTCTCCTATGCATGTTTTTACAATATGGTGATACTATATTTGGGCGTTTGAACTATCAAAGCGCTGATGATTAGATATTATTAGGGCATGTACAATTATACATATCAGCTATTTGTGAACGTATACCACATAGGATTTTGGGTGATATAGAGGAGAGGAAGAAGAGGAAAAGATACAGTCTACTATTTAACAGACGTTTTTATAGATGGCTTTTTACTGTCTATACCATTGTATAGACAATATATTAATTGTATGAGACTATTACAAATAGCTTTATAGACAATATATTGTATACATTATCTTTAAATCTATTTATAGATGATATAGAGATATATTATAGACTATCACTGCCTATCCTTTTGTATATGCTCTCTTCGCGATGGCCTTAAGGTGGTGATCATTTGGGCTTTTTTTGGTAGCTTATGGCTGAAAAGCACTGTAGCTGGCTGAAAAACACTGTAGCTGACAGATGCTTGTTTAGCATAATTAAATTTAAAAAAATTAAAAAATATAAAAAATATGTTAGCCCATTACGTATAATACAAACAAATACGAGAAAAAAGAATCGGCAAAAAAACTCAACAAAAAGCCAAAAGTTCAGAAAAAGACGAAATTTATGAATAGTGAAAATAAACCGGAAGCTAAAAGCTGGTTTTGGTTTGTTAGTTTTAGGTGGCCGTACGTAGGGCTGTAAAAAATGCTCGAGGCTCGCGAGCTGCTCGAGTTTGGCTCATTCTAGACTCGATTCGAGCTTGGCTCGAGCTCCAAACGAGCCGAATTCGAGCTCCATCCGAAGCTCGCGAGCTTTAACGAGCCGAGCTCGAATAGCTCGCGAGCTTACAATTTTTACCCTAATTCCCCCATTCCCACACTCCCTCCCGCCTCTCCTCTTAAATCTCCCCTCGGGCAGCCCCACACCCCTCCCTCCTCTCCCGTCTCCCCCACCCGCCTCCACGGCTCCTCCTGCCCCCAGCCCCTCCTCCACTCCTCGCCGCCCCCACTGCCGGCCGGCCCCCCACTCCCGTCCCCCTCGTCGCCCTCCTCCTCTCCCCCGCCGGCCCCCCACCCTCGGCTATCGGCCCAACGGGCGACGGCCCCCCGCCCCCCAGGCCACCCCACAGCCCCACACCCCCTCGCCGGCTCGCCCCTCGGCCCCTCCCTCCTCTCCGGCTCTCCCCCACTCGCCTGCCGCCTGCCCCCCGCCGCTGCCCCTCCTGGCCCCCCTCCCGCCCCTCCTCGCCGCCCACCACCGCAACTCATCGCCCCCGCCGCCGACCGCTCCCCCGTCCCCCTCGTCTCCCCCGCCGCCGCCCCTCCTTGCCCCCCCGTCGCCGACCCCCTCTTCCGCCCCCCGTCCGGCCGTCCCTTTCCTCTCCCCCGCCGCCGCCTCCCCTCCTCCCCCCACCGGCGCCCCTCCTCTCCTCCTCACCCCCCCCCGCCGGCGCCCCCCCTCTCCCGCCCCCCGTCCCCTTCCTCTCCCCCGCCGCCGCCCCCCCGGTCCCCTTCCTCGCCCCCGCCTTCGCCCTTCCTCAACCCGGCCCGCCGCCGCCCCTCCTCTCCCCCGCCGGCGCCACCCGTCCGGCCGTCCCTGTAGCTCGGCCACCGCGTGGTGAAGGTGCAGTCCGGCCGTCCCCCGGCGCCACCGCCGCCACCTCCTGCAGGTACTCCCTCACCGAGCCTACACATGCGAAGCTCGAGCTCGGCTCGAGTTTTGTCCGAGCCGAGCTCGAGCCTAGCTTAAAGCTCGATGTTAATCTCAGGCTCGCTCGAGCTCGGCTCGAGTTTCTATCGAACTCGAGCTTGCTAGGTTAAGCTCACTCGAGCTCGGCTCGTTTACAGCCCTAGCCGTACGTGCCTTGCGCTCTCCAGGGAGTTTGTGTTGACGCAGATGGCACTGGCTCGCGTACATTGCTTCTCTGTGCACCCGTACATACGTGCGTAGGTGGATCTATTGGCTCGATCAGCCTAGGCATGGCGCGGCATACTTCCGTGCTTCGCTATATTAACTGCGTGTGCCCTCACGCTAGCTTTCACTTCCGACCCACCCCTGGTGGTTACCGCGAATGTGAAGGTGAACCAGTAGTGTTAAATGCGCCTTGCGCGCGGCCAGGGCCGGCCCTGGGCCTGGGCAGCAGGGGCAACCGCCTAGGGCCCATGAAAACTAGCGGCCCCTACCCCAAGCCCATGTATTATGTATATATACGTATTGGTCGGTAGTCCGGTTCTGCCGTATGCCCGTAGTGCCGTTCTGTAATCGCTATTTTCGATTGGGCCAAGTGAAGCCAGTAACAGCCCATTCCGGCATCTAGCGAACGGCCCAATCGAAACATCCGACATTACCTAGCGCAGGCGTAGTAGCGCTGAGAGACCAGAGGGACGCCGACGCATCGAGCCATCGACAAATCGATTCGCCCGAATCCCCTTCCCCCAATCGCTCGCCGCCTCCGCCTGCGGCCTGCTCGCCGCCTCCGCCTGTGGCCTACTCGCTGCCTGCCCCCCTCCGCCTAATCCGCTGAGAGATGCATCAATTCGCCAGATCCAGAGATCTCCATTCCCCAATCGCACGCCGCGTCGCCGCCTCCGCCTGCTCGTAAGTCGCCTCTGCCAGATCCGCCAGATCCCCATTCCCCAATCCGAATATCCAATCTCGCCATTGATGGAGGAGAAGAGGAAGAGCCCGATTTCTTCGATTCCCAACCAATTCGTGATTTCTTCTCTTTGCAATGGCTCTATCTACTCGAAATACCCTCACATAGCCATTGCAGACGCCGACCGCCGGCGTGGTCATTCGCATCCCCAGATCCCCTATTCCCCTATTCGGTCGGCCTCGGCCATTGCATACCTCAAGAGGAAGCTCCGCGGTCCGCAGACTCCGCACCTTCGCGGCGTGCCGGCGTCCGCCTCGACAGGCTATTCTTCGACCCGAGTACCCGACCGGTTCATCAATGAGCTCAAGGTGACACAATTTTTGATTTCCCACCACACATGTTCAATTGTTCATTCAGTCATTCTGCAATCTACATTGTAAATTTGTAATGTTTTGCTGGATAGCTTACTTTGGTTTTGCGTGTTTCTTCGAGGTAGAATTAGTTGTTTGTCCGATTATCCCATGCAAGTTGAGTGTAGAACTGACTGAAGAAGAAGGCTAGAAAAGGGAGGAGTGAGGAAGAGACAACACACAACTTGACACAAGTAGTATCTTGTGGTTCTTGGATACAGGTCAGTTACTTCTCTGTGGTTGTTGCATACTGGTCTGAAATGCAGTTTACCTTATCAGAGATTGTTCTGATGGCAACATCATGAATCATGATCAATTTGGTAGGGCATTGGCAATTTCAATTTGGCATAGCTACAGCCTACAGTAGCACTGCAGCAGGGCCAGAGGGCCGGCTGGACCTGGACGCCTGGTGTGGTAAGATGTCATGTAGAAAATATTTATCTGGCTTTGTATGTTGTGATGTACTAAGCAATTGAACCAAACACTTGCATTCTGTGATCATTGTAGCG